>OZ014534.1:4825285-6025285 GCA_963966105.1 Volucella zonaria | reverse complement strand
AGCTCAAGGCAAATGGGTAAATGTCTCCAAAATGATCAATGCACCAAGGCGAAATGAAGGATGTTCACACTGCACAATATAAACGACAACATAATGGTCATCACACAAGTAACAATTGAATGAAGTAATCTTTGAGAAATTCGTTCACCGGGGGCGGAAAATGTTGAAGACATTTTAAATTTCAATAAATGTATTAATAAATAAATATTATTATAGTGAATTATTGTAATAGAGAAAAACGATCAAAATAATCACAAATGTCAATGTCACTTCTCGTAAAATGTTTAGCAACATAGCCATTTGAAAGATTTGTAACAAGAGTGTAAACAGCAAGCGAACACAAAATAAAATTCTGTATTTTATAACGTTTCAGGGAATATAGTGTTTTATTTAAAATATACGGTTGAACATGTTAGTTCATTGACATAAAATCTTCGCCAAAATGTTAAACAAACTTGTGAGAAAACACATGTAGATTACAAGTCATTCACAAACCCGGTGCAAGGGAAACTTTCAACACTTGTGATCAAAAATTGTTTTTCCACATTTTTTTTTGCATTGCAGTTACAAATTTGTAGATTACATGTATATTTGTATATTGTGAAGCAAATTGTGAGTAGAGTCAGTAGAGAAGAGTCATTATTTTCGGACGAAGCCGGATCTAATGGAGATTGTATTTCAAAATGATAAAGAACCTAAAATATAATGATCGCTTTGATAAAATTGATCAGTCGATATTTTCTACATTCGATAACATGTTAGTACAACAAACAAAGTTAATATGAGAAAAGAAACTATGAAGTGGAATTAATAATTAAAATTAAATAATTTAATATTATATTATATGCAAGAAACAAAAGTTTATCTACATTTTCTCCCTGCAAATTAGCCCTCCAATTAGCATAAATTTGTCCAGCAGCACTGAATAATTGCTCACTCGCTACACCTGATAAATATTTGTTAGCTACTTCTTTCAAGTAGGTATAAGAACTTGAGGCCCAGTAATTAAATATATCAGCATTCTTTGTAAGCAAAGGTTCTTTTAGGTAAGAATTGAGATATTCTTCGAAAGGTGGGAAATCTTCGGAATTGCATGATTCAAGTATTGCCGACATATTGTGATTGTCATGTGTATCCCACAGATTTTCGTTTTCTTGGGGCTTGAGATTGAAGAAGTTGAAGGAAAAGCAACTACATATATTAACACTTTCATTTTTAGATGTTGGAAATTGTTGTCTTGAAAAAAATAAAATTTCCGTCTTGCAGCTTTCTATGTATTTCATCATTTGTTAGGTATTTGGTTTTGAATCTTGGATCGATAATTGTGGCAATAGCTAATTCAGCAAAAAGTTTTATGTGGGAAAATCTTTTATTTAAAGACTCACACAAGCGCTTTTTAAATTATTTAGCTCTTCGGAATCATTTGGTTTTACTAAAAGGTTTGTATTTAGTATAGCTATTAATGGCACAATGAGTGAAACGCATGCGGAATCGGCTGAAATATCTAAGGTAGCTTGATAAAAACATTTTAATACTGTTATTAAATTCTTTATTAGCATCCATTCTTCGACAGTTGGGACATGAATTCCACCACGTTTTACCATGTAGAGATTGATGGCAACTTTTTGCTCATATAGTGGTTCCAACATTAAATAGGTACTATTCCATCTAGTCTCTACATCTTGACTTAAAGCATGCTTTGTTACACCACAAGTTTCTTGAAATTTATGGAGATATCGATTTGCTTGTTCGCTCTTTCTGATGTGATCTACAATTTCGCGAACCATGGCTCCTAATATAACTTTATATAGAGAAGGGGACCGAGATGGCTACCTTGAGGAACTCCAGGGGTGGCCAAAAATGGAGCGGAATGGGCTGACCTAAAACGAACACTGTAAAAACGGTTTTCGAGGTAAGAGGATATCCATTTTAACAGTATGGGCTCAAAGCCGAGGGCAGACAATTTGAAGAGTATTAATCGATGAGAGATTTTATCGAAGGCTTGTTGTCTAGGGGAAATAAGTGATTTGCATTGGAAGCTTAGAGCTCCATCGAGGAGTTTGGGTATATGGGAGAGTTTAGCGATTGGACGATAGTTTGTTATTTCGTTCTTTGATCCCTTTTTGTGGATCGGGGTTATAAAGGAGGTTTTCCAAACCTGAGGAAATTCTCCTTATGGAAGGGATAGAGGAAAGAAATCAGAAAGGGCAAGGGAAAGAGACGAAGAACATTTTTTAAGAAATATGGCAGGGAGGCCAGCTGGACCGGGTGTAAATTCGTCATTGAGTTGGTGTAATTTATATTCGATATAGGAGGGTTCCAAGATGTGAGAGAGAAGTGGGCCATTGGAGAAGTTCAGTTGGTAACGAAAATAGGATGGATCTGGTACAAAGGAGTCGTTGGTGAAGGATTGTTTAAGGAAGCTGGCAAATAGGTTGGCAATGGTGAGTGGATCGTTTGATGACTTGTTGTTGAAAGAGAGAAAAGGAGGGTAACAATCGAACTTTCTTTTGTAGTTAACAAATTGGTAAAAGGACTTAGGGTCATTTATAAGATTGACTTGCGTATTATTAAGGTAACGCTGGTAAAGGGAATCGTAAAGTTCGGTGAAATGAAGATAAGCACCAAGATAGTTGGAATAGTCGGACAAGGATCTGGTGCGCAGGAAAACAGCCCATAACTTGTTTCTCCTATTTCGTAAGGAACGAAGCTTGCGATTATACCAGGGAGGACTAGTAGATGATGTTTGAAGGCGGGAAAACGGAACGTAAAGGCTAAAAGAATTAAATATTTCTTTATAAAAAATGGATAAGGCATCATTTACGCTTAGGTTGTGAAAGTTAAAGGGGGATCTGCTAAGATGGTCACTAATTTTGTGAAAGTTTGCTTTATGAAAGTCGTAGGATGAGAGAGTTGTGGGAGGAGTGGACTGGAAAGAAGAGTTATGAAAAAATGAAAGTAGAAGGGGGGGGGGGGGGGTGGCAGTTGTCGATTGTAGAGAGAGATAGGGGACAAAGTGAGACTGAGGAGTTAATTGAATCTGTTGTGAAAATAAGGTCCAATTGCCTGCCCATAGACTTGAGTCTGTTAAGCGATCTAAGAAGAGACATTCCTTAGCTGAGTTGGCATTTGAAGCGATGAAGAACGATTGATCGTCTGATGGAATCCACTGTAGCTGAGGAAGATTAAAGTTTCCGAAAATAAAGATATCGTCAGTAGAGTCAGACAGGTCAATTAAATAGTCGATCGCATCGACAACAAGTTGGTAAGATTCGGTAGGTTGAGCTGGCAGGATGTAGCAACATAAATCGTAAAGGGACTTGAAGGGGAGTGCTATTTTTATAGCGACAAAGTCGACTTTAGAGGATGAAGAGATGGTAATGGGAGAAGAGTTAAGGCTGTTGTGGATCGCCAGTAGGACGCCTCGAGAGGGGGAATCATCCTGGTTCTTTATGTCGGGAATCAAATTGGTTCCAGTCAAGGCGTAAATATCAAAGGGAAGAGAATGCGATTGACGTAGGACAGCATTGGTTTTAGAGCGAAGACCTCTTACATTCTGGTAGTAAAATGTAAGAGGGATGTTGTGGGGTGGAGATGTATGGCGGGATGGTTTAAGTGCTGACGAGGAAGGCACGTTATGGACGAAAAAATTTATTGTGGTCAGCTCGGCTTCGCTGTAGGTGTGAGACTCGTTTAGAGTGAACGTAGTAGCCGAATGCAGCAAGGTCGTCTGCTACTTTCTGAGGGGACATGCTAAAAATCTCGTGGTATCTGATATAAAGGTCCCTGAGACTGATAGGGTCGGTAGGGAGGCCTTCCTGCTGGATGGATACCATGACGCTGGTTTTGGTCTTCCCTTCGTAGCAGACCGAGTCCGATTTGTCGTGTAGATAGGCGAGAAAGAGACGAATGTTTTCATATATCTTTCTCTCTCTAAGCCTAGAGAGTGCATAGCGACTTTCTGTAGTTCCATTGGTTTGCTGGGTTAGTTTAACTGTGGGGGGAAAAAGAGGATCAAGAATAGGGGCAGTGGAGGAGGGAGATGGAGATTCATGGTTGGATATGGAGTTGGGCGCCGGATGAGATGTTGGGTTTAGGGTATGCGAGTTAATAAAATTAGGGTACTTAGCTCCAGTTTGTAGGTCGAAGTTAGGAAATGAGTTGTTTGCTGGGATCGGTGGCGCAGAAGATTGAGAAGGGATAATATGGGTGGTTGGGGTTAAGTTGAAAGAGACGCGTTGGCGCGGGGGCTTGGGTGGAACACTGGGAATTAGCGGATTAGAGGATTGGTGCGTAAGGGCTTTGTGTCGGATAAGTGAGGAGGGGGAACTAAAATCGGGGAACAAATTCGTTTTGAAGCTCCAGTTGGGATCGGGATTAGAGCTTCGTTTTTTGTTAGCGTGCTTTTAGTTGGAAGGGTGTTTGGGAGCGGTCTTTTTTTAAGCCTATCGTTACGTTTATTTTTAAAATTTTGGTTGTCGTCGACACGTGGGTTTTCTCGTTCCTCAGAGCATTTGGTGATACTTATCATCCCAGGTTTAGTGGCCTTACCAGGGAAAGTGGGGAAGAACCATGAATATTTGGTTGGGATGCCGATTTTGAAGCTGCAGGAACTATTGGAGTCATCAGGGGAGATCATCTCGCACTCACTAATGGTAATGGCATAATTTCGGTGAAAGAAATTCCGCACCCAACTAACATCAGCGTGTTGAGGAGCCCCTTCAACGTAGATTGTTGTATGGTTTCCCTCTTTCAGCTTTTCCAGTCGGCTTTTCCATTCGGAGGGGTCCATGAAGTTCCGAATTGTTTGAGCAGTTTGCGTGGGGCGGGGGCGGGCGGGATAGGTAGCGCGGTTTCGGTTTCCGTTGTTAGGGCGGCGGGAGGAGTATTTGAAAATGACTCCGTGTCTACTAATTCATTATGAATTGAGACATTGTACGGGGAACTAGCTTGTAATTGAATTTGATCGGGGATTCCATCGATTTTGTGGGAAGCCAATCTCACTTCTTTACCGATTTCGGCAACGAGTTGCTACGAGTTCCTCGCTGACGTCTATTATTTTTAGGGTTAAATGCGGGGTGGGATGTATTGTTTTGGAGGAGGAGCAAGTCGAGATCAGTACGGAGAAGATTGATAGAGTCGTTTATGTGTGTGGGTACGTTGGATTTAAGGTGATATTTGATCACTTCGCTCTCGTTGTCGTGATGAGATTGATTTTTGGACAGATTGTGGATCGCTGTCAGTTGCTTTTCTATCATTCTTGCGGTGGACTTGTAATCTTCCACATTACTGTCAATACAGTTTACTGAGTCTTCAATCTTCTCCATTCTGTTAAGAATAGTTCTGATAATATGATTGTTTTCGGTTAGCATCGCATTGATAGACTCGTTATTGTATTTAATTGCCAGCATAACGTGAGCCAAGGGGATCTCTTTGCACTCGTCGCAGTAAAAATTGAAGAGACTGCAATACTCCTTGAGGTAGGTAATGGATCTCCGGGTAAGTCCGATGCATATGGCATGGAATGATTTTTCACAGAGACCATTGCAGGCTACCCATTCCGCGTTGTGGTCAACAATTGAGCACAAAACACTAGGACAGCATTTTTCCATTGTTTTTTTTTTTCTTTTTTTTATTTGGGCTACGAACACATATTGACACAATTAATTTTTGTTAGGGTTATTTATTTATTTTTTTTTTGGGGGGGGGGGGGGGGTACAAAACTGGCATAGATGAAACTAGGTCGACGAACAACGACGGGAAATATACTGAAATATACTGATTCGGCAGTTTACGGGGCTTTGAAGGAAAGCGGAAAAGTAACTGAATTCGGTATACAAGAGAAAACACGTCCGTATAGGTTGACAGTCAAACTGAACAAAAAAGGATTTGCGAGATTTTATGGAAATTGAGGAAGCCAAACAATTTTGCTTAATGGATGGCATTGTAAAGAGTCTTTCAAAAGTCGTGCATATATATATATTGTATTTTAAATAAAACCTGTAAATACTTCGATTTTTTCTTTTTCAATATCCATCACTAGCAAGGACTCGCTCATACATTACCGCATTAAGTTCATCAATTTCAGTCCGAATATTTTTTTTCAGCTGTGCAATTGTTGTTGGCTTATCCATAGACTTAAATTTAAAAAAAAAACCAAAGGGAGTAGTCTAATGGTGTTGAATCGCATGTATAAGTGGCCAGTTTATATCACCATTACGAGGAATTAATCAATGATTCCAGCAGCCCAAAAACCACACAAAACAGTTTGTGGATGTAATGTTTTTTTCAGAAACTATTCGAAGATCTTATTCTCCCCAAATGCGACAATTTTGTTTGTTGACGAATCCGTCCAATCTGAAATGAGCTTAATCAATGTTATAAATTGTATCGAAAACAGCAATATAACGTATTTAAGCGCCATCTGAGCGAAACCAAAGTAGTTTCCTTCTGAGGCTGACACTTCAAGTTGTCGGGTATATTGCTTCCTTTCTTTTTTCGGGACCAAGAGAGCCACGTCACCTCGGAGTAGCAACCAAGGTAATGTGTATATATGTACATATGTATTTTATTTCTTGAATTGTGTTTAATTTCGCTATAGAAATAAACTATATGCGTACGCGCTAGTTGTGCGCTGTTCATTTCACCCGGGGCTCGTATTTGTGCTCCGCAACAAATCTTTATTTTTTGTTTGAGATTTCATTTGTATTGCGCACGCCATTGTCATATATTGAGTCACACGGCCGCCGCCACGACGAAGTCCACGCTTCCACAATATGGATTCTCCAGCAACTCAAGCGATCGTCAGTACAATTGCCGCCCCGTCAGTCGTCTCGTTGCCGTCGGCATCTGACCCCAATTGTCAATCATCCAGCCGCTGTCCAGACTCAAGAAAATCCACCCAGTAGAGCATGTTATCTCTGTAACGACGCATTCCAGCATATTTAATCCCGCCAGCGCTCTGCAAGGTAAAAGAAATTATCCAACATTAGACATCCCTGCCGCGTCGCCGAAATCAGATTCCTTTTTTCCCGCCGCCTCCGCCCATGCCAGCCAAAATAATGTTCATTCATTACGAGAGCAAATCGCCGAGTGCAGGTAATGTTAAAATGTAGTGATTCGCAGTTCACTGAAAATGGCCCTTCAGAGTCAACCTCCGTCTCTACGTTCACCTCCGAATGCAGTCCCCACTATCGCCAGAGTCGAAAATGTATCCACATCAATGTCCCATCAGCAATTTCTCCCGTCGCGATTGAGACAGGATTTCAAGAGGGTTTACTTGATTATTCTCAGAGGGAACCATACAGCCGCATAGCTACTTAGCCGCAGATGTTTATATCTGCTTTATCCTTCAATTTTGAAACTCCGATGTATACACAAACTCAGACATCACAAATGAGGTCAACCCATAATACCGTTAGTCAGCAGCAGGTTACAACAAATGGTGCCTACAAATTGGACCTCGCAAGGCTTAGAACCTGCCAACATTTCTTGGTCATCCTGAAGATGGGCCCATGTTCTACACGTCGTTTGCGCAGTTAACCTCCGCCTACGGTTATTCAAACCTGGAGAACAACCAAAGACTTCAGCAGTGCCTTCAAGGTGAAGCCCGAGAAACCATTAGAAGCCTCTCGTGATCCATCCGGATAATGTTAATAGTATCATCGAGGAGCTCCGCTTCCGGTTTGGTCGCCCGAAACAGTTAATCAGCAGCCACCTAATTCAAGTACGGGTAATTCCACCTGATAGCGATAGTAATCTGTCTCGCCTCATCCCGTTGGACACGAACCCGAGAAATTTGTCTGTGTTTATGCAATCAGTCAACGGACAACAATCTAACAAATCCGTCACTTCTCAAAGAGCTGGTGTCAAAGCTACCAATGAGTAGGAAGCTTAAGTAGGCAAGATACTCTTCTCAGATATATCCTTACCCAACTGTTATTCATTTTAATGACGATTTTCAACGAGCCACAGGTAAAGAGAAATGGTCCAATGTCAAGCCTCATCGCCTTTGCGATGCCTTAAAAGGGAACATATGATACGTGATTGCCCTGTTGAAAGTTTTTGTTCCATAAATTGTTTCATGAAGTCTCAGGCGAAAAAAATTATCGGCGACGAGGTCCAGCCAAGGACCTGCTTTTGACAATAAAATGCCTAAGCGATTCAAATGACTCCTACCAAGACACACTCGCCAAAAAGATTACAGATAAAATTTCGGTCATTGAAAGCAGTGTTAAAAGTGTTGAAGAGTTACGTAACTCAGTGCATCTAATAAAATCCAAAGTAAAGCACACGGATGGTCTAATCGTGTTAGACTCCGGGGGATCCAGGAATGAGGAAACTCCTTTACGTCACCTGGGTAAAGTGTTGAGTGACATAAAATCTATCTATTCTGTGCAGGTTATCTCCAACCAAAAAATCCGCGAGTTGATAAGCTTCCTGCGTGACGACATAGACATTCATTTCCAGTCCACGTCACATAAACAACTCTCTCCTAAACAATGTGAAGTTATCTTCGATAAGTGAACGAAGTCGGTAACGAACATACTGCGACTCGATCCCTCGTATGTGATATTGAACATCACATCACAACAATAAACAGCAAAATCGTTGATACACCTAATTTCCCGCAGCCTTACCAGAATGTTCCCTATAATACATCACTAATGGCTGAATTAATGGAACCTAAAGTGGATTGACGCTCATTCCCACATATAAGTCACCTGCTGATGGTTAAATCCACTGAATCTTGCAAAGTTTCTTCCAACTTTACAACAGAGAACACATCTATGTCAGCTCCTCCAATTGCTGCCCCACGGAATCATTTTAATTCAACTTGGACACCTTCCGAATAGCAACATAGACGTGATAAGGTTGCTTCTTATCAAAGGTGCCCCCCCAAACGCTGATGTTGATTGGATCTCGAATTTCTTCAAAAAGAAATATTGCATTACAAGACAGCCAGCAACAATTTCAATCTAGGATAGATGCGTGTACTGCAAATGGTTGGAAAATACGACCAAGAAGCAGGATAAAGTCAAGCAGTCCGTCATACCTAAACCAACAAATAAGTTAGTAAGTAAATCCAATTTACCAAGACCCACCTCATCTTCCTACAACAAACCCAGCTCCAATTGTAGTTTTAAAACTAAAATTTTTCCTAACTTAAAGCCTCCCGCCCATACTCCAACTCCCCCTATTCCACCACAAATCAAGTCCCAACGTCAACGTGTCTCTTTAGACTTAACCACAGCTAAATTAACGCAGCAAACTAGCGATACCACCGAATGTCGCTATGCGCTCTCTAGGCTTAGAGATAAAAAGATATATGAGAATATACGTCTATATCTCGCCTATCTGCACGATAAATCCGACTCGGATTTACGAGGGTAAAACAAAAACAAGCGTCATGGTTTCTATCCAGCAGGAAGGCCTTCCTACTGACGTCACCGGTCTCAGGAAACTTTATATAAAGTATCACGAGATTTTCAATACGCCCTCCCAAAAAGTTGCAGACGATCTTGCCGCTCTTCGCCACTATGTACACTCTAAAAGAGTCTCATACCTCCAACGCAGTCGACTTGATCACGATAAATTTTTTCGACCCTAAAAAGTCATGCAAAAACCTTCCTTTCACCTTCTATTACCAGAACGTAAGAGGACTGCATTGTAAAACCCACATCATTTTGGCCAATCTCATGCTCTCCTATTTGATATCTACGCTCTGACCGAAACTAATCTTATCCTCAACATAAAAAACCAGGAGTTATTCCCTCTTTCTTTTAATGTTTTTTGGGATGATGATCGCACACCCCCCTTGATTGAATCCCCTTGTCGAGGTGTCCTACTGGCTATTCACAACAGCTTGGACTCCCCTCCCGTTGCAACCTCATTTTCTCCTAAGCACGACTTTGTGCCAGTTAAAATAATATTTACTCGTAGATGCTTGTATGTTTTGTGTTGTTACATTCTTCCGGCGCAACCAAACTTGTTATTGCAGCAATTGACAATTTGATCGACTTATCAGACTCGCTTGATGATATCATTATCTTCTGCGATTTTAATCTGCCTCAGCTGAAGTGGACTCCATCTGAAGAGCTATCTTTTTTCATCGCTTCCAATCCCATTTCTACTAAGGAATGCCTCTTCTTACATCGGCTAACAGACTCTATTCTATGCCAAGTCAGTGGCGTTTCCAACTACTCGTATATGGAAAAGCAATTAGACCTTATCTTCACAACTGATCCCATCAAGTCCTCAGTATCGTGTTGTCCCCTATCTCTTTCAACTATTGATAACTTTCATCCTCCACTTCTTCTCTCATTTTTCCACAACTCTCCCCTTCAGTCGCCTCCCCACGCAGTTCTATTTTCTTACAATTTTCACAAAGCTAATTTCCGTAAAATCAATGCCTATCTAAGCAGAGCTTCTTTCGAGTTTACCAATCTATCTCTGGTCGCTGCCCTCTCCATTTTTTACAGAGAAATATTAAAATCCATCTACCTTCATGCGCCATATTCCCGCCATAAATTTTCTTCTACATCCCCTCCTTGTTATAATCGTAGACTCCGCACTCTACGAAACAAAAGAAACAAGTTATGGGTGGTATTCCTTCGCACCCACTCTTCTTCTGACTATTAAAATTATTTAGGTATATATCTTCATTTCATTGAACTCTATAACTCTCTCTATCATCGCTACCTGAATAGTGCGCAAACCAATCTCATAAATGACCTGAAGTTCTTTTTTCAATTTGTCAATTGCAAAAGTAAGACTGATGGTTATCCTTCCTCCCTTGCTTTCAAACCCAAATCTTCAAATGATCCTCCTACCATCGCCAACTTTTTTGCTACATTTTTCAAACAATCATTTGCCAACAACTCCTTCGTACCAGATCCCTCTTACTTTAATGATCTACAAAATTTCTCCATTGGTCCTTTTCTCACTCAAAATTTCGATCCTGCAGTTATTGAAGAAAAGTTACTAAGTCTTAAAGATGAAGTTGTACCTGGCCCAGATGGACTCCCCGCCGTGTTTCTTAAAAAATGCCCTTTCAACCTGTCTCTACCCCTTTCCTACCTTTTTCGTCTATCCCTTACACAGGGAGAATTTCCCCTGATTTGGAAGACCTCTTTTGTAATCCCGATAGAAAAAAAGGGATCTAAGCATGAAGTTACCAATTATCGTCCCATTGCTAAACTCTTTTCTATGCCCAAACTTTCTAAAAGCATTTTATACGAATCCTCAAGCTTCAAATGCACGTATTTTATTTCGCCCCGATCACATGGTTTTCTAAAAGGTGGATCAACTACCACAAACTTAGTTGAATTCGTGTCATTTGCTTTCTCAGCCTTAGAAAATGGCAAGGAAATCGATGTTGTTGCAAAGGATTTCACTAATGCGTTTGATAAGATATCTCATCAATTGATCCTCTTCAAATCGTCTGCTCTCGACTTTGAGCCTCTTTTATTAAAATGGATTTATTCTTAATGGTAAACCGATATTATAGTGTTTGGTTTAGATCCGCCCTTTCTGTTCCATACCTGGCCTCATCTGGAGTTCCACAAGGCAGTCAACTTGGCCTTCTTCTCTTTATTCTAACTATTAACGATGTTGAGAGGGTAATTAGACACTCCTCCCTCTCCCTTTACGCTGACGACACAACATTTTTTAAAACGATTTCCTCTCCCCATGACACTGACCTTCCTCAAAAAAGCCCTATCAGAACCGCCTCAAACTTCTCAATATGAATTAGTTAGAAAAACGTAGGAATACTGCTGACATTCTTTTCATTCATCGACTTCTCTTAGGTTTTATCGACTGCGCATTCAATTGTCCCAATAATCTGCATCTGCCGGTGACCGCAGCTGAAGTAGAGCCGCTCACACTCTATCACTCAATACTCCTCAGACTCCAATGATATCAGAGCCTGATGTAAAAATGTGCACCTTAAGCAAGCAGTGGAGGATCACTCGACAGTTAAGTGATTCGGTGAATCAAACGATGCCGGAGCACTAGACCCATGGAGGAAGGCGACCTAGCGTTCATCTGCGATGCGAGCATTCCGAGGCAACAGTGGCGATGAGGCATGGTACAGCGTGTATACCGATGTGTGAATGGAGAAGTGAAAAGAGCTAAGAAGTTCAGGGTTACTGCGCCGTCCCGTTTCGAAGCTGGCTGTTCTTGACTTAGAGAATAGAGGATTGGACCGATCCAAGGGGTGGGATGTTATAAATTGTAAAGAAAACATCAATGTAACATAGCCTTTAAATTATTTAAGCGGTTGACATTTCGAGTGGTCGGCCATATGGTTTCCTTTCTTTGTTCCGAGCCAAGAGAGCCACGCCACCTTGGAGTAGCAACCAAGGTAATATATATATACATATTTTATTTTCTAAATTGTATTTAATTTCGTTACAGAAATAAACTATATGCGCACGCGGTAGTTGTGCGCTGTTCATTTCACCCGGGGTTCGTAAAACCAGCATCATGTTATAACAGCCAATTGAAGAAAGTTCTGCGTTTATTACGGTCTGATGGCTTCAATTCTTGTGTTAATTGGATTGTACATGTGTCTATTTCACAAATGTCGAAGATGAAATAAAAAAGGGTGCGTTCAGAAACTGTTCACTACTAAAACTATATAGCTTATGTATGTACGCACCTTAAAAACTGGAGAGATTAGGCTAAACAACAATCCTCAAGCTTATCATCAGATGCGAACCGCAATACCAGCAATAACTACTCTTTCTCTTCTCTTTTTGCACTTTCTTTCCTATTACATATCTTTTTTATCATTTAGTTCTTTAAATCTTACTTTTTATTTTTGAATATGATTTGTAATGGCTCATCATCACTGAATATCACTAATGCTTTTGATCTTAACGCAAATGTGATAAATATTTTATGGTTTTCCGTGTTCTCTATTTTATTTTGTTTTCCTGTTAATAATGTTCGAGTGGGAGGTGCATGTGTACAGAGAATTATATAGAAAAATCGGAGATGTTACTTAATATTTTGAGTAGCGATAAACACGGGTGTTCCCATCTTCAATGTGCAAAACATTGTAAATAAGATTGATGAGGTCCATTCTTTGTTTGAAGGTGGATCCATGGATATCATTTGTATTTCCGAAACATGGTTGAACGCAGATATGCAAAAAAATATTTTTAAAATTCGTGGCTACAAAATCTACCATGCTGATCGACTTAGTGGACATTGTGGGGGTGTAACAATCTATGTCAAGCATATTCTTAAGCCTAGATTAGTAAGAAAAGAAGCGATATTAGACGATACTGAATTTATTTTTTTTTTCTCAAATTGTTGCCGAAAATATAAAGTGACTAGATGACTCCACAGGCGTTGCCCTGTATCATTTCAAATTGCAGAAAATCGGTGGTCAATTGTCCATTGTAATTGATGCTTTGTGTTGAAATGTTTGCTGGATGGGTTGCGGTCGGGTCGATTTTGAATTGTATTGAAGCACTCTTTGATAAACGATATTTTTCGTTTTGTTATCAGGTGCGAAAACGATCAAAGCGGATGGTTTTCCGATAGGAACTGACCGTGTGAAGTTTCTTCACATAACGCCACAATGTCGATGATTTGAGGAAAGCATTGATCTCATCGGCAGCGGTCGATCGTGGTATTACTGGTAGTGTTTGCCGGAAATCGCCTGAGAGCAAAATCAATGCACCCCCAAAACGTCTTGCGTCATTATGCAGATCTTTTATAGTGCGATTCAGAGCTTCTAACGCACGACATTGCGACATTGTGCATGCGTCCAAGAAAATGATTTTGCTTGCTACCAAAATTTTGGCCATTGCTGAATGTTTCGCTATATTACATGTTGGTTCTTCAACCGCTTGAAATTTTAATGGCAATTTCCATGCCGAATGAGCGGTTCGGCAACCTTCCAGCAACGTAGCCGCTATACTAGAAGAAGCAACTGCTCCAAAAATTTCTGATCTTTCACGAACTGTAGCCAAAATCAATTATATGAGGAATGTTTTGCCAGTGCCACCAGGCGCATCAAGGAAAAACATGCCAACATTTCCGTCATCAATTGCCAAGGCACATTCGTTCGATCCAATTGGTTTACTGCATTTGTGTCGTATTCACGTTCACGCTGCAATTCTCGTTCGAAAGCATCGTTTATTCCACGATATGGCGATGGCATTCCTAACCTGACTAACAAACTGCCGCACATGAGGTAACACATATCTTCTATCAAAACCAAAGGCTGGTTGTGCATCTCTTCATTCATCTCAAGATGGGGATTCTCTGAATGGACACGAACTCGATGCAAAATGTTTTCTCACATGTCATCCTTGTACTTGTCCCACAATTCACGTGGATTCGATGGAAAACATGTGGAAATAATGATCACAAATAATGTGCGTATCCGGCTTGGAGATACGGAAACAGTTGCTTCAGCGATTGTCGTGTCCCAATGCGTGTCGTTTTCAAGCAAATTGAGCTCCTGACATGCAGCACGAAATGTTGGCAACTCTACACCATTGACAGTTCTAAGTGATTCAAATGATGTCGGCCCACGAACATTCACCAGGAATAGTCGCAAGTAAAAGCATTCATCATTATTCGGATGAACTGTATAAATACGGCCAAGAGCTTCAGTAGAATATACATCGGGATGACCAGGAACTACATCGCCTTGCTTTCGACATTGAAATTTCTTCGATAAAGCAATCCAAGTGTAAAGTAACGTACTTGCAAACGGATCACTTTGGCAAATTGAGAATAAACTGGTCAATGTTGTCGCTGGTGGGTTTTGAGCACGTTGAGCGGCATTTGCTGCAGTGATGCACTGCCAAATGTGTAACAGTCGGATAGCGTTCGTGAATGGGAAATGAGAATATACGCCAAATCGCCTCATTACAGCTTACGTATCAACCAACTTGATAGCGCGTGATTTCATCATTGGGATCAGGAGCTTGAAGACCAAAAGCCGCCATTTCTCTGCCTTTCGTGACATATTTGCAAATGTACTTGATGGACTTCACTGAATTGCAATACTCCACGTTACAATGCGCCTTGAATGTTTTGGAAAGAAGTGCCGAATACGGAACAACCCAAGAGTTGTCGACCACGAAATCATTTCCTTTCACTTTGACTGTGATTTTTCAACCGCCATCATCAGATGATCGACGCCGATACAGTGGATAACCATCGTCGTCTGTGATGGTCTCATCAGTCAAATTTCGTGGATATCGCTTGGAACACTTGCCGTCGACCATGCACGGTTAATGGCGCTACACGGTCCATGAATCATGTTTGTAATTACGACATCATGTAGGTCTGGATCGGTTTCGGGATCAGGAATCTGGTCACATATGATGTCATCAATTTGGTCTGGATGCATTCTTTCGACTTAGCAAATGAGAATGTGCGCATGCGGCAAGCCTATTTTTTACATTCAATCGAATACATCCAACATCGAGTATCCCCAAAGACAGGATACTTAACAATATAGTCCCTCAGCGAAAGGATTTTTTGCCTGAATACACGTGCGGTGATATCGCGCCGATCTCTTGTTGTTGAAGTAGCAGCTGCAGATCTCGAAGAATTCCTCTTCTCATTGCCGTATTGATTGCTTGACGCTGATCAAGTTGATTTTCCACATTACCCATGAAGTAGATTTGGAGGAACTTATGTTGTGCGTCTTCAAGCGGTAGCAATGATCCAATTCGATGGTGAATTTGGCCTTGGATCTGTAGAGTCGATGACGAAATTAGAATCAATAATTTTCTTTAATTTATTTAATCTTAATTTCTTTAATTAAATTTAATTTCTTTAATCTTTTATGACCTTGAATGTCGGATTGAATCTGCGTTCATCAATAATATCTGCTCCAAATGAAGTTATTCGAAAGCATTCGTTATATTTCTGAGTGTTCGATAGAAAATTACGTGATTCTGGTGTTTCACCACGAAGCAAAAAATGCAATGTCTCTGGTGGAAAGGGCAATGCTGGTAATTGAACCTTGCCACTGAGACAGCACTATCCAAGCGTTTCTCCAGCGAACTTCAATGCACCGCAATGGTTGCACACAACCACCATTGGGCCAATTTGAACAGAAGGATGCGAGCTGTAGTCAATTGTTCAATCGTAATGAAACCCTACTCGATTCAAATCAACACTTGAAGCACTTCTTCTTACGCGTTAATTTCGAATTTCACGTTGTTGAGTTGTTTGATTTTCTCATTGTTAACTGGGCCGTTTCATTTGTCGTATTCAATTGATTGGCGATATTCCGAACTCTACTTGCATTACGGGTTTGATGCGAAAGATTAGATCTTCTGGCTCGCGGCATTGTGAATAACACTGAGAAATGAATGTCACAAAAGCAATTAAGGAATTATCGTTACATAAATACATGTGCACAAATATCATAACCTCACAAAATAAACATCGATGCAAACATGTGCTCAAATGTCATAACCTCACATAATAAACATCTTCGTTGGCAACTTACCGTTTGAAAATAGAATTCCACACCAAAATGATCAATCAGAATGAAATGAACTCGAATTGATTTTCAAAGTAATCCACCTAAAAATTAATTGTACAATCTGAAATTAACGTTTGGATTGATTGTCGATGCGTACGCAATCACAAAGAACATAACCATTCACAATGTGCACTTCATCAAACTGAACTCACCTCTATGAAATCACTTTTCGCTGGTAATTTCCACAAAAAATCGTTTCAAAACAATATATTAAATCGAATTGAATTTCAATAACCGTCGAAAGCTGATAAAAATTTGATAAAACTTGAAAAAATGCTGATAAATCGCAACACAGATCTGCACAGCACAAAAGTATGCGATGGAAAGACTGTGCAAATAAGTCAGCTGTCAAAAGTTGATGCATACAACGCCATCTACTGGCAATACCGGAACCAGCATTTGAAATCATTTTCGTTTTTAATGTGTGACAAAAAAAATTGCTACAAAAACAGACAAATTTGGTGCAAAAACAATTGTCTCAAAAAATTGACAAAAAAAATTGTCACAACGTAACGTAAACATAAACGTCATCTATCATGAAGACGGTGTTGTAAAATCGCTCCATGCAAAATGTATGTGAAAATGAATTTTCTTCATAATTTTTTTTTTCGAGGATTTTTCGGGAATTTTCTTGGGTATTCTTCTTGTTTGGCCCGAGACCAGTCCGAATTGGTGCGAGTCATCGAAATCGGTCCAGGCGTTCTTGAGTTATAAGCGTAGTAACCAACGTCACTCTCTTTTATATACTCGTATTAAGAAGATTATGACAGAGTTTACTCACGTAACGTAGTTGTAACTGACCCCGAATTTTGATATCAACATTTAAATGACTTGTAAAATTTGTTGAAGTGTATACCTTTTCATGATTAAATGATAGACAATCTAGAGCACTAATACAATATCCGTAAAAAGATGGTGTGTGTGAGTCCAGAGAATCAGAGTAGGAGAATCAATGTTATCACCTACAATCTGATGAACAAAGAGTATGTCATCAACTTCCCAAAGCATTGCAAGGGGTTGAAAGTATACCGGTTTCAACCGGTCAAGATAGGGTGAAAGGTAACACGACGTAACGCGAAACGGATAAACTTTCGATGGATAGATGCTACACGGAATATTGTATATGGATGATGTAATAGAGTGACCAGACTTAAATGGTAGATAACACTTAGAACATACATTTCTATCACTAAGGAACATTTGTTGAATTTAATTTCATTGAAATATTTCTGACACCGAGTACAAAACACCCTTTTGCAGTAGAAGATATTTTGATGTCATCTTCATATGCTGACATAAAGGAATTAACAATGATACGGTTAATATCGCCAAATATCAGTAAGAATACAGAGGACCAAGATGGTTTCCTTGGGTAACCCCAGGGTGAGCGCATATCTAAATACGGTTGACCTAAAGAGGACAGAGTGGCATTCTTTCAAGCAAGAAGTAAAAAAGCAAAGAGCTTACTATGCGAAATTTTGTCAGAAGCTTTGTTAAAATAGATAGTAATTACTTTATCACTTTAAGAGTGCAGAGGGTTTTTGATACAAATTACTTTACATGGATTAACGGTTATTGATATTCACTTTTTGAATCCGTTTTGGTTTTTTGAAAATAGAATTCCACACCTGCAATAAAAAAATATCGAATCATATACTCGTACATATCACGCTCTCGAGGAGCCTTTTAATGAAGGACAGTTTCGTAATCGACGTATAATTTGGGATTTCGTCTTATCCACATTTCACATCCATATATTGGCGTTTTTCCAGGAATAAAAAAAAACATCGCATTAAAAGGTGAGGTGAAAAACAGCTGTGGGAAGTTGTACCAAACTATTCACACCTATTGGTTTAAATAATTTCAATATAGTGACTCAAAAAGATTAGAGAATTGGTGGTACGAGTAGTTACGAAAGTCTCAGATAAAGGTGCCATAGTTTACATCCCTTATTACGGATTGAGCGGAATTATTTGTTATATTGTACCAAGGTAGAGATAATGAGGTGTTTTTTTTGGATAAGAATGGAGCAGATTGTGGAAAATAGTTGACAATTTTAATATAAAATGGGGCAAGAGAATTATCTAGAACTAAGTCTCTAAGTCTTGCTTAGTAAGATGTTTAGCTAACACACGAAAATTAAAGATATCACGAAAACGTCAAAGATAGGATTGGGTGGTAAAGATCTAGATTAGAGAGGGGGTATTTGCTGAAAAAAATTAAACTATCATCATCAGTAAAGGAGATGAGATCAAGCTGTCTTCCAAAATTGTTAATATGTATACCACTTGACTGGAACAGATCGGAGTCCGTATGACAGTCGATAGAGAGAATTTTTTTCTTAGACTTGACGTAAGCAGCGGTAAAATTACCACATAGCCTTGATTAAATAAAACAACGTTTTTATAATAACATAAAAGGTTGATCTCCGTTAAACCAAAAATACCGTTTGGAAGAATTTGTGAGTAAAGATAAAGTGTAGAAATTTGTAGCTCCCTTACGTTTTCGTAGTAGATGGTTAAAATTTTAGGAAGCATTGTTGTAGGTTTCGATGGCACGGGGGCGGAATTATTGCATCGATTAGGCAAGAAATTGGTTATTAAAACTGGAACGCGTTCTTTGCTGGTGCAAAATATGTTTAAATCTTACGCAGGGCATTCCATAAGCGACTTGTACGGCTCTTTTACTTCAGGGTATTGGGCTACGAAACTAATTAGAATTCATAGCGACACGGGTGTAGATTTAAATAGAATGCGATTTCGTTGAAGCACGACAGAACAAGGTAACCCAAGCAACATCACGTTACCCAGGCAATGTTAAAGGATGTCGGTTGACATCACCTCTATGTTTTATCACACGGTTTGGATTAGTTGAGTCATTCCTAGTTAGTTTGAAATTTTTTAGATTTCCCTCTGTAGGGTTGTTTTGGTTTTGATTTTTATCCGGTGAGGGAAAAGGATCTAATTCCAAATGTGGTTTGTCATCATATCAGCAGCAGCATCCACGTCATTGTCGAGGAAAAAAAGACCAGTTAAATTTCCAAAGGTAAATATTAAAGGCACTCCAATTGGCTTCCTCTTATTATCACACGGTTCCTTTAGGGATGTTTTCTTTAACTGTGTAGTCAGTGTACGAGAAATTAGCTGATATGACGTACTGGTCCGAACAGCCTAGAAGTGAGAGCACATCGACAGTGTACATCTAAGAGCGAGAAGTTAAAATCAAGTTCACGGTGTTGGCGGGATGTCAATGCTCATTACAATTATTCTGGGTTAAAATGTTTTATGCATCATCCTTCGGCTGTTGTATACAATTCCTTCTATTGCGTCAGACACAAAAGTGTCGAATATGGAACAACAAACAATTAGAGATGCTCCATGAGATAGAGTTGCATTCATCTCGAGTGAGGTATGCAGTTTCATCAAACTGCATTGTAGGGCCTTACTATTTGAAAAAAACTGCCGCACTGTAATGGTCATTAAAAACCGTTACTACTACCCAAAGAGTTTTTCTTGCTAGGGCTACGCCGGAAAAGAAAACCTCTCAACTCTGTGTGGTTTCATCAAGATGGTGCAACTTCTCGTAGGGGCACGCTCATCATGCCAGAATTGCGGCGAAAGTTACTCAGCAAACTGATTTCAAGAAATTCCGTTGGGCATCATGTTTCTGATGTGACTGCGTCTGATTTTTTTTTCCGAGGTTATTGCAAACAGCAAATGTATAAAACAAAATCAACGAATTTACTTAATTAAAAGCAATCGCTGCGAGTGGTAATTAATTTCTGCCGCTGTTATAAACACATTTCTGATAAAATGTAGGAAAATCATTTTTAAGAAACACTACAAAATATTGGGCTACTTAAGACAATGTTAACACTATTATAGTTGTGGTATACAGATAGCAGAGGTAGGTACGGTTTTTCACGCTTGACTTTGATAAAGTGTTTAAGTAATGAACTTCAACGTTTGTTAGTTGCAATAGTACCCCAACTAATATGAACATCGCCAACATGCAGTTTCATTATAGATTTTATATGTAGAGTTTAGATTTTTTTCAAATCTTAAAATTTTTTGATTGACTTGGTCATCTTAAATGGATAAAAGATTTCTCATTCATAATGTTGGTTAAAACGGAGTTAGCTTTCTGCAACAGTGAAGTGTTTACTATGCCATGAATTTAAGTTACTGTATATAATTTAGATCATATGCGAATGTCTTGTTAAATAGCATGATAAGATAGGGGTGTTCACAATTGCGATCATCACGCCGAACTGCTTTTGCATTGTCAATAAAATGGAAATGTTGAGGTAGTTAATTGAAAAACTGGTTTCTTTCCACTTGCGTTTTTGCCAAGAGGGCGTATCGATTTTCGTTACCACCTTCATCCTCCGAAATTTGTTTACAATTTGTTTACATCCAATAAATCTTTAGTAGATTGAGTACACTAGTTCGAAATGTTGTAGAATGCAAGTCCTGGACATATAAATGTATCAAGAAATATATGGTATATGATATAACTTAATTTTAAATGCATTCATTTTACATTCTAACAAAAAAGTAAAAAAAAATATTTTTTTTTGAGTTCTGAGGACTTATCATCAACTTTTAAATTACAAAAAACATAAGGAAATAAACTCCAAGTTGAGGAGGCAGAAAAGGTATAGATCTATCAAATTTTTGTGATTATCGCCGTCATTATCATATTGACGAAGGACTCGTTTAAAGATACGCTAAAGTTAAATATTCGTCCCTATGTCCAAACGCCAATATTCATGGCCATGCAACATAATCCAGCCGCCGCTCGCAATACCATGTAGCTCACTACCATCCTATACATAGTTTTATTGACCGTGCTATCGTAACTTAAATATAATACTTAGGCCCTAAATTCGGTGCACATTTATCTCTGGTGCCACGGGCGTTTGTCCAATCTCGATATACAATAGTTTCTTTACTGACTATGAACTTCTGATGAACAATTATTTAAATTCTTCACTTTTATTTTTCTCAATACTAAGAGGAATTAATTAGGAATAATGGTGTAACTCTTTTCGACTTCTCTCTTCAATGCTGGCTTTTCTTTCTTTATCCCATCCACCTTTCTCTGCAAACTATTTTTTCCTTTTATGCTTCTATTTATTATAATTAAACATTATATGATTTTTTGGTGATGACCCGCATCGAAATTATTAATTAAATTTTCTAAATGTAAACTTTAAGTGTCATAATAAATTAAAATAGCATTTGCCTTAGAGTAGGACTACTAACATTTTCCTTTGGTTACATTTTCCTTTTAACTAACATTAATTATTATAAAAACTTCAAAATCATTTTTAATAAATGTCATAGGTGTAAATATGGTGTTCGCTTTGCAATGCGTAAATAACTCCGGGAAATTCCTACAACTATGTATACAACACTTTGCTCAACATGCTCGTATCATTTAATCTGCGGAATTTTTTAACTGATAAAAATCTCTGCTTCAAATTTGAGTCAATTTAAAATATTCGTATCTTATAATTATAATCTTAGTCTATTTAAAATTTCTTCAAATTTCAATATACCACCTATTCGCTTATCAACTTCACTGGAAAGAAAAAAACCAGGATATACTATGTGTATAAACGTCTAAACAACTGAGAGGATAAAAATGTATAATCATTATAGATAGTTAAATTATTTAGCAATGTTTATTCAAAAAGGTTCAATTAACCCAAGAATGTTATCAGTTTCTATTTAAAATAAATATTTTTTCATGTGTCCAGTGTTACCACTTTAATATGAAAAATTCAGAAACTTTCCAAGTTAACAGTCAATTATCTATTTTTTTTTACTTACCATATAACTATTCATTGAAGGGACCATTGTTTATTCAATCGATTTCGATTCGGAACTAGATTTACATGACTCTTCACTGAAACTATTGTAGTATAAGGCGTATAATTCGGTTGGTTTCGATATCTTTCTAATTATTTATAGTAGTTTACTTCAAATCTCTAGGTCAAAAAAAAAATTTAATTCATAGATATCATTTTGAAATCTTTGAACTACTACTGAACATTGGCGGTATTGGAGATACCTGCTGTTAGGTAGATTTATTTTTTATCTGAATGTGACAAACTCAGCAGCGACTGTAAATCATCGTAACGCAACACGAAAAATTTCAGCTCAGCATCAGCATCAGCGTTTCTAGTGGTGAAAGCAAATGAGTTTGTTATCTTCATTTGGTCGTATACTCGTAACTAAACCAAAACTCTTCTTGAATGATCCTTTCATTCTAATTACATATGTATCTACCTTAACGCTTAACAACACAGTATTTTTTGCATCAGAACTGACCAGCAGTGTGTGGCATATACATTATTAATAAATTGTGGGGATTTAATGTTACTCTATATTTATTGTACTTTTACATAAAATAGTATTTGTTATTAATCTAAACAGTTTATACAAATATTTTTTTGTGAAATGCTCAGAGCAGACGTTATGAGGTCAACCCTCATAGCACTATTTAGAATTTGGATCTGATTGCGGCTGTTGTGAGTGACTTGATTCTCCTACATCTTATATGGCTGCCAAGGCCTTACTAATTCAGTTGCGATTTCAACTCTCCTCTGTGTATATTTCTTTCGTTGATTCTAAATTGGGTTTATACTTTTGCATATAATTAGATATGCGACACCAACAACATCGATAATATTTTGCCACAGGCCGCCTGTTTGGAGATTCTGTGGAATATCCTCTCGAATTTTACACAGCTAAAAAAAAAATATGTACGAAGTATTGCAATTGAATAAATTTGCTTGATCTCATTTGTGACAGTTTCGTGATTGGCCGACAAATCAGTTTCCGGCTGAAGTAAAAAGTCCGGTTCTGTAAGCCACCTGGAGGGTCTGCACCATTTCGTAGCATCATCGCAGACATTCCGCTTACTCGGGATCCAGTTCCATTCCATCCAATAATATTTTCTGTTTATTTGAATATTGTGTTTTTCTGTTACGTATTTGGCAAAACGTGTGCCTATTAGGGCCGCCATGAGTTTCAACCTACGAATTGAAGTTATTTTCATTGGTGACACTTTAGTTTTCGAACAAACAAGGGAGTAGTTTACAGCATCATTTTTTTCATTCAAAAATAGCATAATTACACATATCCATATCGACTTGGTTCAGCAAATGTATGTACCTGAACTTCGAACTCATCATCGTTTGGGAAACACTGCAAATAGCACCGAGGCATTCGGATATCTTGTGTATCTGGCAATATACGAGGGCGGGTCAATAAGTCCGTGCATTTTTGAATTTCTGACCTCTTTACTGAAACAGCAACACTGCTCCTGTCAACAAGCATTTGTCAGTTGACTCCTGTCAAAATTTAAACTTGCTGCGTCAGTTAGTTTGTGTTTGACAGCTATTTTTATCAGACTACTCACTAATTTGAGGAGAAAATGGAAAAAAGTGAATTTCGTGTGCTTATTAAGCATTATTTCTTGCGAAAAAGAACCATTACCGAGACCAAGGCTAAGCTTGATAAATACTGCACCATCGATTTCAATGGTAAAAAAGTGGTTTACTGAATTTCGTTGTGGCCGTACAAGCACTGAAGATGCCGAACGTCCTGGACGCCCAGTTGAGGTCTCTACACCCGAAACAATCGAAAAAATTCACGATATGGTGTTGGCCGACCGAAGATTGAAAGTGCGAGAGATTGTGGAAGCCGTAGGGATCTCGCATGGCTCAGTGGTTTCAATTTTGAATGATCACTTGGGCATGAGAAAGCTTTCCGCAAGATGGGTGCCGCGTTTGCTCACAGTCGACCACAAACGCAATCGTGTAACAACTTCACAGGAAGGTTTGGCGTTGTTTAATCGCAATATGGAGGAGTTTTTGCGCCGTTTTGTAACCGTGGACGAAATATGGATCCATCACAACAAACAACAGTCAAAACAGTGGGTTTCTAAGGGTGAATCGGCGCCAAAGAAGGCCAAGGTGGGTTTGTCAGCCAATAAAGTTATGGCGACTGTTTTTTGGGATGCACGCGGGATAATCCACATTGACTACCTTCAAAAGGGAAGAACAATCAATGGGGAATATTATGCCAACTTATTGGACCGATTCAATGACGATTTGAAAAAAAAACGACCTCATTTGGCCAAGAAAAAAGTTCTTTTCCACCAAGACAATGCAAGGGTGCACACATGTGCAGTTGCCATGGCAAAAATCCATGAATTGGGCTATGAATTGCTCCCTCATCCACCCTATCCTCCAGATTTGGCTCCGAGCGACTACTTCTTGTTCCCAAACCTGAAGAAATGGCTTGGTGGAAAAAGATTTGACTCCAATGATGAAGTCATCTCGTCATTTTGAGGACCTCGACAAATCATTTTTTTTGGAAGGGATAAAAAAATTGGAGAAGCGTTGGACAAAGTGTATAGAGCTCAAGGGAGACTACGTTGAAAAATAAAATTATTTTTTTATCAAAAAATCTGTGTTTTAATCAAAGTCACGGACTTATTGACCCACCCTCGTATTAACCCATTGTCCATTTGACCATAAATATTTCAAGTTTTTTTTGGTATTTTATTGCAAGATATTAATGAACTTTCTTTAAGCCATACCTACTGCTATTTTAAACGTTATAACTTTTATTAATTTATTTACTTTGGCATTACACTCAGGAAGAGATTAATACGTACCTTTATCATTAGGAATCCAACCACGCGTATTAAAATCAACTTGACGATGAACCAATGAAACATCCGCAATCAATTTAGTAGTTTACTCGGGAATATCAATTGAATCTACTTTATCGATTTTGCAGCATCTGGAAAATATTTTTCATGTTCCGTATCATTCAGGTTTTTTATGTACTGGGTTATACTCGGATCACCATCTCGCTAAAGAAATCGTTGAATATCTCTTCGATGTTTCCACAAACTGCCACCGTTTTCTGCCGAAATGAAAATAAAATTGCTGGCATCCCAAACCACACGAAATTTAGCGGGCTTATTTTTGTTACAAATAGCAAAAATTGAAATATACCAAAATTTTCCACCGTGGCAACGGATTTCATCGCAAGTCAATTTTCGAAAGTAGATCTATATTTTTCAATAGTATCATTAAAAATTTTGTGAAGATCAGAATGTTCTGTTCCAATTTCGTTCGAGTCATATCAAACGTCTTAAACATAACATATGTCATAACTAGCAGGCATGTCCACATTAAATTTCCATAATAATCGAACTTATGGCGTTTTCGTTTGCGTTTTTTTCGTGCTCCGGAGCACAAACTTGACATAAAACCATTTCCCCTTATTTTTTCAAAAACAAAATTTTGCTTCTCGTTTTTCAGAATTAAATTTTTTCTACAGCATTTTTTGTCAAATTGTCAAAATGTATAAACGTCAAATAGTATTGTGTGTTAAACTAGATTTCTGCTTTCGTGTAATCGGCTGTGTTTGGCCATTTTTTTATTCTGAGTGTTCATATTAAGACTCAACCATAATCAACATTGGGAAGCATAAGGTAATATCATAACTGAACGAGATGCTTCAGAGAGAATATTTGTTAAAAAGTAAAGGGCCAACCATAATCAACATTGGGAAGAATAAGCTAATGTCATAACTGAACGAAATGCTTCCCTATGTTCTGTCAATTCCAGCCGATGACCATAATACTTTTGCGTGCATATCTATCTGTCAAATTAATTACTTTTTTTCTCTCATTGTTGGTGGCTGTTTTTTTTTCGTGTTCAAAAGGGATAGTAGCAGAAAGTTTAAAATATATAAAGATCTACAAATGTTACATACTGTGTTGGAAGGATTGTGCGTGTTAAAAAAAATTAATGATATCCCATATAAAAAGCAAAAACGATCTTGCAGTGTGCGTCGAATAAATCGCGACAGGAAGAGGGATGGCTTTTTTGCTGTTACCTTCCAAAAAATTAAGGAAATGGACAGTGGTAAATTTTTTATATATACGCGAATGGATAGAGAACTGTACTACGAACTATTAACTTTAATTGCTCCACTCCTGGTTAAAACTTCTATGAAAGAGCCTATCAGTCCAGAATGCCGCCTGGCGGTGCTTTTATTGTAAGTGTTATTACTCGTATCAGAGAATAAAACTCAATGACTACAATTTTATTTAAAGTATTTGTCCCAAGGAAGTTCTCTACAAACTTTGGCTTGGTCCTTTAAATTAGGGAAGGAAACTGTAAGCCAAATAATTTTGCAGACTTCAGAGGTACGGTGGAGAGCCTTGCATCCCATCTACGTGAGTGAACCCAATTCCGAATACTACAAAGAGATTTGCAACGATTTTTGGGAACTTTGGAATATGCCCAATTGCGTTGGGCCAATTGATGGAAAACATATTGCCATCAGATGCCCACCCAATAGCGGAAGCCAGTTTTTTCCTATAAGAAACACTTCAGCATAGTGCTAATGGCAGTATGTGATGCGAAATATTGTTTCACAAATGTTGACATTGGAGCTTATGGTAGCCAAAGTGACGGAAGTAAGGAATGCATATCGAATTAATTCCTCCTTGTAAAACGAATAATAATGTTATGTCTTCATTTTATGTAGGAATCTTTCATATCAGCCACTGCATAAAAAAGGAACAGACTCTTGTTTGCTTTCAGGGTCATAGTGGTGGACCCATGTTTCGTCCCCAGTAACAATTCGATCCATAACACCGTCCGCGTTCTCACTACACATCTCCAAAAGCTCTCTACAGCATGCGATTCTCACTTTTTTCTGAGGCGCTGTGAGCATTCGTGGCACCCACCTTGCACTGACCTTTGAAAGGTTAAGATGGTCATGAAGAATGGTGTGAATGGTACCAATTGAAAGCTTGGTGATCTCTGCCATCATTTTCACCTTTATTCGGGCATCCTCAAGAACAAGTTTTTCGACTTCTTTGATGCTTTCTCCCGTACAAGCAGTAGCCGGGGCGCCGGAGCGGGGGTCGTCTTCAATGCTCTCTCTGCCTCTCTTAAACTCACTTGACCACTTTTGCACAGTTGATAATGAAGGTGCGGAACCCTGGTAAACAGCCACCATTTCTTCATGAATAGTTTTTTGACTTTTTCCTTGCTTAGTGAGAAATTTAATTACAGCGCGATGCTCAATTTTCACCATCATCGTCTCAGTTGCCATTATGATTCTGTTTAACTAGAGATAAAACGCGAATTAATAATCACATTTATATGAAATTTTACATGAATGCACTAAAATAATAGTACTACTTGATAAATAAGTCAATTTATATATACAACCACAGCTTCACCCCGATATCGAGAATATGTTGAACGCCCCCTCGTAAATATATCGAAATCCACAAGAACAAAATAAATTTTATAAATTAGTGTCCTTATAGTTATGAAGACATCAACATTCTTACAGATTTCAAAGAACAATTGCAAGACTTTTTAATTCACAATGACATGAATCAAGAAGAAAAAGTTTTAAATAAAAATAAAGATTTGTTTTTTAAAAAGGTCAAAACCTTTCACGTGTACATGAAATACGTGTACGAAAACAGGAAGATCTATTTACAATGAAATTTATAGATATCCACAAATTCGCGAAGAGTAAATTAACAAGCAAGTGAGCGATATGTTAAGACAGAGAATAATAAAAGAAAGCAATTCTTCTTATAACTCACCCCTTTGGATTGTATGTATCTCAAAAGATGTACAATCCACGAAGGAAAAAGTGGAGAATAGTTATAGATTATAGGAAATTAAACGAAGACACTATTGACTATAAATTTTCCATATCACATATATAGTTCTGACACTTGGCAGAGGTCAATGTTTTACAGCCCTGGATCTTGAAAAAGGCTTTCATCTGGTATTACAATAATAAAAGAGGAAGATAGGCAAAAAACAGCTTTTGCAAAACACCACAATTTTCCAACGCTTAATAAACTTGGTCCTTAGAGTACATATAAACAAGATATGTGTAGAGTATTTAGACGACATCTCAATCTTTAACTCAAGTTTAGCAGAACATGTTCAAAGTATAAATTCTTTGCATTAGGAAAACAAAATTTAAAAATTCTAATGGAAAAATATAAAATTTTCACCAGAACAACAGAGTCTCCAGGTCACACCTTACCAACAGAAGGTATTAAACCAAATTTAAGTAAAAGCGAAAGCATTCAACAATTAAAATGACCTGCTACCCTGAAGCAGATTAAATCATTTCTAGGTATAACGGGATATTATAGAAAGTTCGTTAAAGACTACGCTAAAGTAGTCGGTGGTTTAACAAAACATCTGAAAAAAGATACAAATATAAACCTTATAATGATCCTCAATATGTATGCTCGTTTGAAAAATTGAAAAAAAAATCTTGATCAATGCGCCAGTTTTGAAATATGCAGATTTCACCAAGAAATTTGGCATTCCAACTGATGCAAGTGATTTTGCGATCACTGCGGCATTAACTCAAGAAGGGCATTACATAAGAACTCTCGAAGAACATGAAAAAAGTATTCCACTATTGAAAAGGAACCATTAGCTATAATCTGGGCGGTGACATATGATCTAACTGATCGCTAACCACATGACTTCAAACAAAAAATAAATGTGAAAATATTACTCAAGATTACGGAGATGGTTTGAATACATTGGGTGAATACAATAGAAAAATAATGTTTCTGACTTTTTAAGCAGAATAGGAGAAATTCAGGTGGAAAATATTATCACAAATGCTACTATCTACTCTCAAGACGAGGAATTAAATGACAATTTTCTAATTTCACACGCCGTAGTAAATCGTTTCAATATACAAATTATTTTAACAAAAAGGAAAACCAAAGAATTTGAAGACTCAGTTAATATTGATACGAGTATATGCCCCAGGTACTTAAGTACCGGTAAGCTAGGTATTTTTTCCTACCTAGCAGATAGTCAATACAACACACTACAACAAAAACCCATTAAAATATCTAATGGCCAGCTAAAATATTTTAAATGCGAAAAAATATTGTATATTGGAAAATTTTAAAGCTTTTAATACAAAAATATATCAATATGACAGAAAACCCTTAAAACTAACATTTTGTTTAACAGAAACCCAATCAGATTTAAATGAAATATTGTTCATGCAGATATTTACATAAACAGTTTATATATGCCATATTATCGTTGTGTACTATACATGTAGCATTATGAAATCTGTTCAGTATATCTTCCGCCATATCAATTTCGTATTTTTTTCACATTTTGGGGATTTGAAAGCTCGCAGGTGGCTATTAGTATCACAAAAGCTCTTTCCCTTTGGTCGCTTATCTGCATTGCACGACATCCACCGTTGTTACATCCCAATGATTATCATTTTCTAAGAACCCTCACATGCCTATCTGAATGTTAATAGTTCGCACATTGTGTTACATCATTCTCAAGCAACAGCGTTCCATGCTGCTGACATGCTCCCTATAGGCTCTACCCAAAGGATTTAACCTTATGCCAATTCTGAACAGGGATTGCTTTAACTCGACGTATCCATTCTTTTCTTATTATTATTATTTCCAGAAATAATATTTTGGCACCTCAACATATAAAAGAATTTTTGAAAAATCGTCCAATGAAATCAGCAGTGGCTCCTGAAATTGCAAAAATATAATTTTGAGATCAGATATTAACAGATTAGTTAAGTAGGTTAGTAAATAGACCTAAGATAAATGAATGGAATAACAGTCAACCAAATATGAACCTATCAAAAAGACTTGCTAGTTGGTAATTGTTTTCGCTTAATAGTCGCAGGATGACATAGGATCGTTTGAATTAGGAAATATCGCCAACTTCCTAAGTTGGTTCCGTTCATCTTCGATTTTTTCTCGATTTTTTCTTTCGACCATATTGGATTGAGGCTCATATACTGGTGCTAGCATATTTAATTTGAAGTAATTTATTGAACGAAGATCTCGTTAGGTAAAATCTTGGAACATTGTTCCGCCGATGCTTTGATAAGAAGAATCAGTTTCAGCCATCAGTCATTTGTATTCGCAATGACGAAAGTCCAATTTAAGTTCTCACTTGGAGGTAGGGGTCCAAAAAGATCGAATGGTTGACTTTGTGGCATTATTCTGTAGAGCCTGATGAGACGAGGATTATTCGGCTTGCACTTTTAGCAGAGCACATAGTTTCAGAGTCGTCTTTTACCGTTGTATAAGCTTAGGCAAGCAAAAGTGTAACTTTATTCTACGAGTATCGTTTTCTCTGTCCTGTTTTTGATGACGTATGTATGGCCTGTAGGATGTTTTGCACTTCATGCAGAAGACTCAGGTATCACATTTATAAAGAACTCCGTCACTCAGTTTATAGCATTGAGAGGCTATTGCCCTTCAACACCATCTCCAGCTTCTAGAGATTTTATTATGGTTTTTATATATTCATCCTTCGGCTGTTCATCATCTCCTTACGGTGCCTACTGGATAACTATGTTATAATTAAATGAACTAACGATGAACGCATATTAAGCCTAGCTAACACTTGAACTCTTGAACACTTGCACTGTTCTTGCTCGCCTGGGTGAACTTCAAAGTTGGGGTGACAAAGCCGGCGAGATATAAGCACCAATCCATCGGAGTGCCCAAGTGCCTCTCCTCTTGTAACCGTGAACCCTCACTTATGGTGAGGGTGTGTACATACTATGTGACGTAAAATTGATCACCCTATCGGAAGATGGTATAATTTTTGCAAATGCCGTCGTACGTTAATCATATTTGACATTTGTGAACTAGAAGCAGTGGAGCGCTATACTCCGCTAGAGCATGGAATAATTGTGTCGATGTTTTGGACTAATAATCGGTCGGTGATGTTAGCGCAGCGTGAATTTCAACATCGATTTCCCAATCGTGTCGCGCTTAGCTACTCGACTGGTCGTTCAGCCGAGAATATCGCGGCGGTGGCTGCCTATGCTGCTGAGAATGAAGAAACATCAACCAGACAGCGGGTCACGCAATTGGGTGTCACCAGACGGTGAAAGTGAAAGACTTACACAAGTTCCCGTACAAAGTGCAAACAGTGCATCAGTTAATGCCTCCTGACCGTCAGTCGCGTGTGAATTACTGTAAAGCCATCCTCAATCTCAACTACGAAGAGGACGATTTTGTGTCGAAAATCATCAAGAGCGACGAGGCGCATTTCCACTTAAGCAGTTACGTCAATAAGCAAAATCTTCGTTTCTGGGGCACTGAAAATTCGTGATGGACGTAGAGCCATTATATCCACTCAAAGCCACTCTCTGGTGCGGCGTTTACGCGGGAGGAATGACTTTTTGAGGACGCCATCGGCAATACGGTCACGGTTACTGGCGAACGCTACTTGGCCATGATAAACGACTTCTTACTGCCGGAATTGGATGAGCGGGGCTTGGTGAATATGTAGTTTCAACAAGACGGTGCATTGCACACATAACACGAGGCACAATGGGTATTGTAAAGGAAGCATTTCCTGGTCGCGTAATCTCCCGTTTTAGCGATTTGGCATGGGGGCTACTTGAAGTCGCGGATTTATGCCAACAAGCCTCAGACAATTGCAGCCCTTAAGGAGAACATTCGACAGGAATGCGAACAGTTATCACTGGAAATCTTGCGGAAAGTCATAGAAAATGCGATAAAATGGGCACAAATGTGTATCAGCACTGGCGGCAGCTACTTGGCGAATATCATCTTTTCCACTTAACAGAAACAATTGTAAAGGTCCAAGTAAAGACTTCCATCACTCAAAATATTTTTTTTTTATTTAGTAAAAAAAGTAATTCAAAAACAAAATTGGATGATTAACTTTGCGCCATAATCTTGTTGAAGGCATCGGCAGTAATATAATTCTCAGAAGTCTTAACGGTGTGGTGTATTGTGATCATTAAACGTCGTTACAGATCCAAAATAGGTCGTCTTAGGCAGAGGAAAAATAATTGTGATAAGAACAACAACAGCTTCAAATAACAACGACTTAACTGTTGATAATCGGCGCAAACGCGACATGTACAACAAGGTTGGGCTATGCACTTGGGCGAGGGCTCTAAACAGATCAGGTGCTCATGAACATCTAGTGAAAGCTTATAAGGCTGATATGATCGCTATGCAAGAAAAGAGATGGGATGAACTGGGTAAGAAGACAATCAAAAACAGCGGTAGCTACTACGACGATTATAATCACACGCACCGTATATTTGGATGTGGGTTTGTTATTGGAAGCAGATTTAAGGATAAAGAAATGCGGTTTACTTACTTATTCTGTTTATCTGTTCGCAAGCTGTAACGGAGGAAAAAAACGACGTTACAGAGGGAGGCTTTTATAAGCTCCTAGGGAGAACCTATGAACAGTAGCCCAAGTGCGACCTTAAAATTGTACTCCGTATTCTAGATGTACGCTCACTCTGAAGTGCCAACATCGACCTGAACCAGTGCCTAATAATAGGCAAAGTACGAATGCGGATATCAAAGTCAATACAACACCAGAAAAATATGCGGGTACATCGCATACCATCAACATCTCCCATAATAACTCTTAAACAACATCAAACGCAAAGCACCAGTAGTACTGCTGCAAGAAGGCCATCTGAAAAGTCGCCTTAAATGTATTAGGTTTCGCAATGCGATCACAAGTAAGAAGTCCATTGTTCAACGACGCATGCATTTCATCTAAACAGGAAGTGTACTGTCCAATACTGCATGCGGGGACGAGACCCGTATTTGTAGGAATGAACCAAAAACGACCAAGGGAACATCATGGTTGAGACGCAGTCCGTGCTAAAAAATTAGAAGAATCACTTTTGTGGACCGTTAAATGGTCCGAAGAAAATACCATTATCATATGGGATACACTATTCAATCCCGACGAAGACTGCGAAAATTTCTGTCTACCTGACAAACACGAAATGAAGATTGGAATTTTCAAACTCACATCTAGCACATTCCTGGGATTCGAGGGTTTAGACGCCGGGCTTTTTAAAACTGGAGGAAATGACCGTAGAGGGCATGTAACAGCTCATGTGCTCAATTTGGTCAGAGGAACCGGTATCCGCAAAATGGACTCTGAACATCGGCTGTTCGGCTCTGAAGAAAGAGACCCTGTGAAGTGCACCAGCTACAGAAACATAAATCCTTTAAACGTCGTATAAGAGATCAGTGCTGCCGTATGATGCAAATGTCCTAAACCGATTAAATGTTAAAAACACGATATGTACGGTTTTAGACCTTGTAAACCCACCATCGATTTCCACCAAGCGGTGGATCTCGGACCGCCGAAAATACGTCCGATACCCACCATCTCTTCACCGATTTTAAGGTTGCAGATGATAGAGTCTGCCGAGATATGTGTGGTTTTGGCACCCCTGCTATATTCATTCGGGTATGCAGGATGTCGATGGGGAGTTCTTCCTGCTCTGTCAAAGTCAGAAGATGCAACATCGAATCTTTTGATGTTAAAAAGGGTCTCAAACAGGGGGATGCGCTACCATGCGACTTCCTTAACATAGAACTGGAAAGTGCTATGCGCAACTCCCTTCTTTTCTTTGGTTAATTTTTTAAGGGAGGAGAAGGCTTAAGAGTCAAAGACCATAAGATTCTGAAAACAACTCAGTTGTGACGTCTAACTAGGCTCAGGGAAACTGAAGATGTGCTAATGCGCCTTCATATCCAAAGCCCGGGACTCGACACTTGCTTTGAAAATTTACTCTCACAAGGAGCTAGAATGGAGAAAACAAGGACAGCCTGACAACGCTTCTTTCAAGACCATTCAATCTAAGTATGACTCACGTACCTCTCTGTATCTTGGAAGGGTTGATTTTCACTTTTTTTCCAAATGAGTGCAGACAAGAGACGACCACTTGAATACTTATCTATTATATTTATTCAGATCAATCTTCAAAATTTCTTGCCTACTATTGCATCCCTATGCAAGAGAGTTTAACACAAATCCTCACATAATAGCCATACCATGAGTGTGGGATTAACGCTTTTGTTGTTTCAGATGTTTAAGGGATTTCACGAATCTATATTAGCTATCAGAAAGACGGAGAACATATCATTTTGCGCCGAACGCTTTCTCATCATTTAAACTTGGGCAATTTTGCAACTAAAATTTATTTATGGCAGACATATTTATGGCATCACTCAAATGCAGACGAACTGGATTGTATCGGCTGAACACTTTATTTAGACCACAGATACATCCAATTCAGCCTGAGCGATGCTCCTCCCTGCCAACCAGCATTCCGGAATTATCGGAAAACCGATTGGCCGAAATGTAGAGGAATACTGTCAGAAACCATATCCTCTGAGCTCTCAAATCCCCAGCGTGACACCAATGAGCTTGACATGAAGGTCAGGGATTTCACCCTTTTTCTCAATCAGGCCATGGCCGCTTCCTGCTTTCGTATTCAACCTAGAGGAAAGAAAAAGCCGTACTGGTGGACATCAGTACTGGGACTGCTTAGAAACACTTGCAGAAAACTTTTCAACTTAGCAAAAAGCACAAGAAAAGTGACTGATTGCGACTCAAACAAAGAATTCCTCAAGTTATATGTACAAAAAAGAACTGAGGAAGACAAAGCGGCAATCCTTTAGGTCATTCTGTGACAAAATCGCTGAAACTTCTGAGGCATGGAGAAAAATGCTCTCCACAAAACTTCTGATGCCTAGCTGTTTTAAAAAAACCATGGCTCTTGGACAACCTCAAGTGATGAGTCACTCAACCTGCTACTGGACACCGACTTTCCAGGCAGCTCCCAATTCGCGGCCAGTAGCAACCCAAATAGGCCTACTGCAACCAGGACCAGAATTCATCATCTGATTACAAGAGACAAACTGCTCTGGGCGCTGCTTAGCATCAAACCGTACAAGTCTGCTGGTCCGGACGGTATAATACAATACCTGCCGACCTACTGAGGTCCTCAGATAGTATTCTGCCTTCGCTAGAAAATATTATGAGGAGCTGTGTAGAACTTATCCAGATTCCACTGTCATGGGGAGAAGTCAATGTAGTTTTCATTCCCAAAGCCGGAAAATGTTCTCATGTTGTCCCAAAGGGCCTTAGACCTATAAGTCTATCATCTTTCCTTCTGAAGACTATAGAGTGATACGAGCTAAAATTGATCCAAGACTTCTGTCAACGGCTCAACATGCCTACTGTTAAGGAAAGTCGGTGGAAACGGCTCTGCATTCACTGACTAGCCACATCGAACGATCCCTACAATAAAGAGAGTACACAATGGTTGCTTTCCTGGACATAGAGGGTGCCTTTAACAACGTCAACACATCCGCAATCGCGACTGCACTGTCAACTCTGCAGGTAGACGACTCACTTGTGGAGTGGGTGGTAGTGGCTCAAGTGGTAGTGGACTGGCTTCCAAATTGGAAGGTTTGGTGGTCGAATCCCAGCCTCGCCCGAAAGACATATCCATTTTTTCAGTTAACGAAAATCAAGTAAGATGAGTAGTTGACTAGAAATCAACATCAAGCCAACTCTTTTATTTTACTTTGTATTTTACTAATGTCGTCTAAGTTAGTTTGTACTTTATTATTGTCGTATTGATATTTTGCATCTTATTACTGTCGTATTGATTCTATTCTCAGTTTTCGTCGATGTTTAGTCATAACTTACAGTTTATATTTTATTACTGTCATATCGATTTTACTTTCGGATCGTCAACCGCTGACCATGATGTTTATGTTTTGAGCTTTAATCACCATGATGAGGCATCGTTCGCTCGTTAGTCGAAGCTAATGACCTGAATTCGTTTCGTTCTTTAGGTCACAACTGTGGAGGTGTGGAATCGATTTCATTAATTCGTCATGGTTGCAATACATTTGTTGACCTAGATAAACGGTCATAAAAGGCAAAGAAACGCGATCATTCTTATAGCAATACAATGATTCCACTCAACAGTGGTTCTGAACTAAAAAATCGAACAATTTGGATCAATCAGCACGGCGTTAGTTTGTTCGCTTGAGACTGCAACGGTTGTGGGTTCGACTCCAAGTAGTCGGCAGACGTTTTTTTTTTTTTTTTATTTTTATTTATTTATCTATTTATTTATTTATTTATTATAAATAAAAATAAGTGGTGTTACTTGGATTACCATCATGTGATGGATTGTGGAGAGCGGTCCGCTATGTTAATAGCGGGATCTGCTGAAGTTTCAGGTGAGGCTTCGAGTGGTTCGAGCCAAACGCCAAAAACAAAGAGAAGGAGGAAGCTTAGTACACTTAGCAGAAACAGCTGCAGCAGCAGCAACAACAACAGCAGCAGCAGCAGCAGCAACAACAACAACAACAGCAACAGCAGCAGCAGAAGAAGAAGGAGAAGGTGCCTCCTATCAACACCTATAAATTGGAGGTAAATGCTACCAAGGACCTGTGTAGGCTGGTCATTGGTAATAATTTTAATATTAAGAGGTTGGGGAATGCGAAGGACTCAAGTTCGTGGGGGTAAAGCCATTTACCACAGCTAGAGTCAGGCGGGAGAAACGGAGTCTGCCGTTCTTCCGGTGCAGCTCAGTCCCGAAAGCCGTTTGGATAGTCTAAGGAGTATCAATGTCCTAGACTACCAGGTGGTGCACTGGAAAAAATTAAAAAGGAGCGAAGTCGTTATACAATGCGTTCGCTGCCAGAGGTTCGGACACGCCGCTTCGAACTGCCAAATGCAGCCTCGATGTGTGAAGTGCGCAAAGAACCACAGTTCTGAGGAGTGTGCTCTGGGTAGGGACGGAGCATCCGATAGGACGCAGCTCTCGTGCGTATTATGTTGGAACGTGGGACACACCGCAAACTATCGGGATTGTCCTAAGTTCGTTGATATTAAGAAAGCAAAACTGGCTCAGCAGCAGAAGGTGGGTTTCAAACACCAGCCGTTACGTCCCAAATTTCCTACGCCCAAATGGCGGCAGGTAGGGGGGATACGGTACAACAAGCGATTGTTGCTTCTCCGGCGCCAATGCCGAGAACAACGGAAGCTGCACCTAACATGCTGGCCATCTTGCTCGCAATCTAAGGGCAAATGGCTCAGCTACAAAAGCAGGTGCAAGAACAAGCCGAGCGGGTGGACCAGATCTACGCGCTGCTGCCAGGCCTAACGCAACACATGTCGTAATGGGTACGCACATGGTGGAGCAATCTTTGAAGGTCCTTACGGTGAATGTTAATTCACTGATTAGGATCGAACGAAGAGCCGCGATGTTTAAATTACTACAAGACCAAACTCCTGATGTGCTTTTCGCTAGCGAAACCAAGCTAACCGATAAGCACAAACTGGAGTACAATAATTATATTGTTAGAAGAAGAAACCGGCCCCGATGCAAATGTGGAGGCGGTGTCGCGATCTTCATTAAACAAGGTATAAAATTTCACAGAGTGTACAAGGGAGTGTTGCGTAGGTTCGGGATGTTGGAGGCAGTCGTCATTTACATCCCGCTCCGCAGTGGAAAGCGGCTGTACTTGGCCTCTGTTTATGCACCCGAGGCTCCACAGCCCACTTTATTCATTACAGAGCTCGACACGCTTTTTCGACTTGTGAGGCTGGAATCGGGGGAGAATTATTTTATAGTCGGCGGGGATTTCAACACTAAACACAGAGATTGGGGAAATAATGTGCCAAATACTAGAGGGAACCTACTATTCGATTGGTGGGGTCAGCACGATGTCATGTCCAGACTCGGTCTTAAAGCGACGGATAACCTGTCGTTTCCCAAAGGCGGGTCTTATCTGGATCTACTGCTGTACGACGAACGTATACGACTGACAGGTACGAATTTACAAACGCTAAACTGTCTGCGCACATTTGTGCATGACAGCGACCATTGCGGTTTTAGCACCGAAATTACAGTTCCCAACGAAATTGCGGAATTGGAGGAGCTTGTACAAAGATATTCTTACAACTACAGTAAGACTCGATGGACACGCTTCTCCGCAACCATGACAAGTGCGCCCTCCTCGAATACGCTCCACCCACTGTCCAATAGGAATTTGTCAAACGAGGAGATCGACAATTACCTAAAACCAATGGACGAGACAATTAAACAAACTATGGACGCTACAATACCGCGGTGTCGACGTACGACTAACGAAGACCTGTTCCGCAATTCTACTATTGACGCACTGCACCGACAGAAAAGTAGACTTCTGACAAGACTCAAAAACTTGTACAGACAGTTAACTGACAGACAAAACCCGGAGATTAGGATACTGAAGTCGTCGATTAAAAATCTTCAAACGTTAATAAAAGAGAATTACAGAATTTATGTAAGTTCGTATTGGAACAACAGGGTTCGGGCTGTAATCACCAGCAACCCGAATATGTTCCCGCAAATAAACAAACTATTTCGGAGGTAAAATCAAAACGACCTTCAGTGTCTTAAAATAGCGCGGACAACAGACAACGAACGGTTACTGACAATAGCAGGTATTGATCCAAATGAGGCCGTTGATGGTGATGACTTCTTTGTGCTCGAGGATCCACAGGAGAAGGTTGAGGCCATAGGGCAACTTTCCAGGAAATATACAAGGCTACTGGTACCATTGGACCTAATTATGAATTCGGTTTTACGGCGGGACATGATATCTCACATGCCGCGTCTAAACTGGTGTCCGATATCCAATGGAATAAAGGCAAAAACCAATGTACTGGTGCCTGCCTTGTTGACTTGGAGAAGGCCTTTGACACCGTATGGTTAGAGGGCCTTTTCTATAAGCTGACTAGGCTGGGGATCATATTAAAAATGGTCTTCAGCAAGGCGCGGTCAATTCGCCGATCCTATTCAACATTTATACAAGCGACTTGATAGGTTCACTTCCCCATACTATTGCGTACACAGACGATTTGATAGCGTACAGAACAGGTCCAAAAATCTAGGTCATTAATACTCTCTTGCAGCGTGACTTCGATAAGATAAGACGATTTTGCGATTTTCTAAGTTGAAAATCAACTTTCAGAAGTCGGAAACCATTCTCTTTAGGACGCCGCTGTCTAGAGCCTCTAGGGATACCAGCAAAAATTGGCGTAAGTTCTCGATCATTGGACAACGCGGGCAGCCTCTTGCCTGTCGAAATATAGTCAGATACCTTGAGATCTGGCTAGATCGGTTTGTGTATTTTGATAAAAATGTAGATGCTGCTCTGGCCAGAGCTAAAAGCGCTTTTGCCCTTACAAAGAGACTGTTTTATAGCAGCCAACTCGATGCGAGGGTAAAGGTAATCTGCTACATGGCCCTTATCAGGCCCATGCTGGTATTTGGGTGTCCCGTGTGGTTCAATGTGCGAGCAAGCTTAATGGAAAAGATTCGGGTGTTTGAGAGGGCTTGCCTTCGCTTGTAAAGAACACCAGAGTCTGAGTATAATTTTTTTTATCGTAATGAGGTCCTTTACAACAGGGCTAACCTAGTACGAGTGGACAACTTCGTAATTAAGCTGACTCGAAGGCACATTGCAAGAGCAATGACCTCGACGAATAACCTGATATCTTGGGCTTACTACCCCAACTACCTTTACCACGAGAGTGTGCGCTCCGATGGCTTCGTTCCACCGGAAGCATTCCTCTACCTAGATCAGATAGGGTTGATCCAGGATAGATCAGCGGTCCCGTTAATCTTCCATGTCGCTCGGAAAGCTGGGGACAGGCGACTCAATCGCGATAAGAGGGATGTCGTTCGGCAGCACCAGCATTTCTGGTGGTTGAATGATGGAGAAGATGTTTCGTCCTCGTTTCCGTCAATTACTGACCAGCCTCACTAATGGAGCAGAGCTGACCAATCTATTTGCTCTGTGAATAGCGATGGCCAGCTTACATAGGTTTAGGTTAGCATTTAAGAAATATATACATATATTAGTATATACAAAGGTATAGACTAATATATGTATATAATTGTGTATTATATATATGTGTATGTAGGTTAGGTAGACTAAGGTTTATTTTAAGTTAGATATTAAGTTTTATATATAGAAAATTCATATGCTAAGTTTTTGTTAACAATTTTTTTCTTAGCCTTAAGTATACAAGATATATTTATTATTATTATTATTATCAAGGGAACGATACAAATTAATTTGTAGGGTCTGGGATTTAACGCCGGGGTACTATGCCCATGTGGCGCGTTTTGCCAACAGCACGCGGAGTACTGAGTCCCCATGTGGTCATCCACCTACGTACTTACTGCGCCCAACACTGCTTGATTTCGGTGATCTAGCGGGAACCGATGCAGTTTAAGTTTTTTTTCAGTTTAAATGCATTTTTATTTGATCTCTTAATTTACTCTTACATGCTAGACAAAAAAATGCTTAAAAATGAGCTTAAATAACTTACAAATAGTCTTATTCTAACATACTGGCCCCATGCGAGCACTCTAAGTTAAACCTAACTCTTGACCTAAGTCTTTCGACGAATCTTACAGTCTATATTTAATTTTATATTTACGTTAAAACTAAAACTAAGAAAATAAATTTTAATCAAAAACTTAGTATATAGACTTTTTTTTTAATTTTAATTAAACTTACAGACTACCTAAAGAATAAATCTTAATCTACTTAACCTACTTACATATAATACATTTATACACATATATACAATAGCGGGAACCGATGCTTTCAGTGTGGCGAGGCCGTTGACATATGCTAAGTTTTTTGTTAACAATTTCTTTTCTTAGCCTTAAGTATACATTCATTACGAGCCTCTAAAAAATTTTCAAATATGGATGTAAGAACCAGGCAGCGCGTTGTTAAATAATTAGGTAATTGTTTTAATTGATTGGCCTATAGCCACAAAACGAATAGTTGTCCAAGCAATAAATCCTGCCATTTTTGCAAAAAGCGACACAATTCCATGCTTCACTTTGACACCAACAATAATTCAAATCTGTATAAGCCTCACCCACAATCAGCCTTCCCTTCTAATCAGTTACCACCCAATTACAACACACAGCAAACATTATCTCACTCTAATCAAATACACAACACTAACCAATTCCAACCTGCTCAGCTATCGTCGCACCCATCCACTCATATCTTCACAAATAATAATAACAAAACATTTGCACCCCAAAACCCAAACACACAGGATAAATATCAATATCAAACACATCACATATCCACCCAAATCAACCCAAATGCAGCTTCTTTTCATCCCTCTGACGAACAACAGTCATCGGCAAACTACTTCCACACTCACGTCCATACCAACACACAAATTTTATTGGCAACAGCTATCGCTAAGGTGAAATCAGCTAATGGCGACTATATTAGCTTGCGAGCTTTGCTTGATCCGGGATCGCAAGCAACTTTTATCACCGAATCAGCGGTACAACTTTTAAGGTCGAAGAAACATAGAACATTCTTTGATGTCCAGGTTTTAGGACAAGTTAAAAATGGTTCCTGTCAAAATTTTGTTGAACTCAACCTGGGCTCTAAATATTCAGAATTTAGAACTTCGACACGAGGTTACGTTTATAAAACCTTAACAGGGTTTTTGCTAAGTCGCGAGTTGTACCCAAGTAGATGGACGCACCTACAAGGTCTGAAATTAGCGGACCCTACCTTTAACCGACCCTCCAGTATCGACTTGCTGTTGAGAAATGAAATATTTTGCGAGGCGGTTTTACCTGATATCATAAGAGGAGCAGAGTTAATTGCACCGATCGGCCAAAAAACGGGTGGATAGTATTAGGTAAAGTTCCCCTCGAAACACCACCATCAATTCAGGTGTTCACCCAATTTTCCGACATAGACACACAGTTAAGGAAATTTTGGGAAATTGAGGAATCACCATTCGAAAAGGCCCTAACTGAAGAAGAAAATGCTTGCGAGGAACATTTTTTACAAAATGTCAAGCGGTTGCCGGGAGGGCGTTTTGAAGTTGCACTCCCTTTCAAAGGAGGTCAGCGTCCAGCACTCATTTCAACTCAAAAGAATAGCCTAAGTATGTTCAATAGGCAGGAAAAAAGACTGCTTACCAACCCAACACTTTATAAGGACTACAATAAATATATGCGGGAATACTTACAACTCAACCAGATGGAGGAAGTGAACATCACCCAGGATACCACACTTAAATCGCCTTTCCATTATGTTGTGCCACATCATGCCGTCTTCAAGGAATCTAGCATAACCACTAAGCTGCGAGTGGTCTTCAACGCTGCATTCAAGACTGGGGAGGGCAGTTCCTTAAACGATCATCTGATGACGGGACCTAAAACACAGACGGATTTTATATCAATTGTTTTAAGATGGAGAACAAACAAAATTACCTTTACAGCAAATTGGCCATGATTGAAGACATCCAGATTCCCAGGTGGGTAAACACACAAGGACAGAATGAGCAGTTGGAACTCCACGGATTTAGTGACGCATCCATCAAAGCGTATGGAGCGGTGATCTATCTCCGAGTTTTGGACTGCAACAACATCATACACACGCATTTACTCATCTCCAAAACTAGAGTAGCGCCACTCAATACGGTTTCATTACCAAGATTGGAGCTTTGTGGTGCAGTAGTCCTGGCAAAGCTTCTGCGCTACACCCTATCTGTGCTCCCAGTGCAAAACATCAAAGCATATGCGTGGACTGACTCCACAATCACCCTCTGTTGGATATCTGCACCACCAACTCAATGGAAAACGTTTATCGCGAATCGAGTAGCTGAAATTCAGAGATTGACGAATGTCAGCATTTGGCGACACATCCCCACCAAACTCAATCCAGCGGATCTTGTATCGCGTGGTGTATTGCCCTCAATACTTCAAAATAACGCTCTCTAGTGGAAGGGACCAGCCTTTCTTCAGAAACGATGGGAATTTTCCATTCCAACACAGCCCACGGAACTCGACACAGAAGAAGAGGAAAGAGAAATCAAAACTCTTCTCACTATAAATGATGAAAACTACATTTCGAAATTAATCCAAACTCACTCGAAACTCACAAACTGTTTACGAATTTTGGCTTATGTGAAAAGATTCACCAACAACACTCGGAAAACAGAAAACTTAAGATTAAAATGAATTTTGTCACCAAGTGAAATCAATTCTAGCTTGCGCACAGCTGTACGAATGGTACAGCAGGAAATGTTTCCTGATCTCTTCATTGAGCTGCGTAAAAATAAGTCAACCAAGGTGTACAAAACTCTCAACCTTTTTATTGACAGAGAACAAACCATAAGAATAGGAGGCAGATTAAAGAATTCTCCTCTGACTTATGACCAAATGCACCCCATGATTTTAAAACCAGACCACCACTTCACGAGACTTATCATCGACAATGCACATTAGCAAACGCTTCATGGTGGCTTACAACAAATGACCGCTTACCTGCGAAATCAATTTTGGATTTTTAATGAAAAGAGAATGGTGAAATAACACATCTAGCAATGCACCATATGCTTTCGCTACAAGCCCATGCAATAGCTAATGCTTAGCAACAAAAGCCATTCACCTCGAAGCCGTAACAGACATGACCACCCAGGCCTTCCTTGCGGCATTCAGACGATTCACACACGACGCGGAATTTGTTCCAACCTGTATAGCGACTGCGGTAGTAATTTCAAAGGAGCCAATAAGGAGCTACTGAAAATGCTTAAGTCTGCCCAGCACAACTACAATGAGATCGCGGATTCGATTAGGACCTAAATGGAATTTCAATCCTCCTGCTTCTCCTCACTTCGGGGGACTATGGAAAGCAGGAGTGAAATCGGTCAAATTCCATTTGAAACGAGTTGCCCGGAACGAAGCGTTAACCTTCGAGGAGCTCAGCACGCTTCTATCTCAAATAGAAGCATGTCTCAACTCGAGACCCCTCTGCCCGTTAACCGACATCTTCGACGATTTTACCGCACTTACACCAGCGCACTTTTTGATCGGGACTTCATGCAACGTTGTACCAGAAGCAGACCTAGCAGGGGAAAAAATCGGATATATCGACCGATGGAAAAGATTACAAGCCTCACTACAATCGTTTTGGAAGGAATGGAGCCGTGAGTATTTAACACGTCTTCAAAATCGCCAAAGTGGTTGAAAATGGAGAAGCAACCCAACGTTGGAGACTTAGTCCTGCTAAAAGACGAACGGCTTCCACCGTATCACGGAGACTTATCCAGGAGCTGATCAACTAATCCGAGTAGTGAAGCTAAAAACTGAAACCGGAGAATTCAAAAGGCCAATAACGAAGATATGTCCACTACCATGTAACGCGACCAACACAGAATACTCTATAGTACAATGCGAAAAATAAAAAATAAAAATGCACGCAACGCGAAAAAGCCGATACAATATAATACTTCAACTAAAAAATAAATCACGAATAAATAACGAATAATAAATGAAAATAAAAAATCTGATATATGGTATGTATTCAAAATGTATACAAATAACAAGATGAATTTTACACACTTTCATACAGTCCACTTGACAAAATTAATTTACCATCTGTAGCCGCCCTTCAACTGTTGTGTAATAGGTATGTATATATGGATCTAAATCCTTGGTCCACGAAATTAATTGGCTGAAAATATTCAAGAAAACGAAACTTGTTAAATATGGAACAAAATTCTAAATTTAAAGACAATATCTCAATCACCATCACAGCAGAGAATAATATGTCATGCAATAAATCTCACAGCTGAACTCATGTCCACACATCAGAAACCCATTACATCCATAACACCAAATTAACGAAATTCCCAACAAAACAATAGCCCATAAATAATTAAACATTCAAATTTCTGCACCTCAAACAATAACAAAAATACCCGCTTACATACCCGCTAATTCACAACTTAAATCAATATTTCATTTAAAGTTAAAACCTTAAAATAATAAACAATAACAAAAAATTAATTCCCAATCTCATGCAATTTTCTCTGTTCTGATATCTCATTCACCCATACACGCAATAGAATTACTCTCTTCAACAAAATAGACAAATCCACATTCATTCCACCCAGAACCCACAAGTTTCATACACTCCACACTAAATATACTCAACACAAATTCAATCACATATTCACGTATTGTAACATTAAATGCAACTATCCACCGGCAATAACCACACACATACACACCGAACCCATTCATCAAATGCATTAGCCATCGCGATCCACAAACACACATGACACTAATTCACACTTAAAATTGTCACAGTTGTTCACATTGATTCACATCACTACTCAACACAGCAAACCCAAATGTAGAAAATCAAAACAACAACAGCAAAATAGGATTCCATCCAATTAAAACAACATCGATAAATCGCGTAACTAAACAACACATATGTACATACATACATACACATACCTATGCTCAACACAAAATGCCATTCCATAAAAATTAAAATATACATGCACTGAAATTTAACATATGTAATATCAAATAATTATAACTACTTATTAGAAAAAAAAAACTCACCTGAAATAATCATCCTGATGAAGTAAACCATTTTATTATAAATATGCACACTCCGCACTACATTAAAAAAAAAAAAAAAACACTTTGCACTTCGCCGGCTGCGATATTCAAAATACTACACGACTTGATCCATGAATACCAAGAAACAAGAGAGAGCGTGTGAGCACATGATGGAGTAAGAGAACGACAAGAACAAAATCAGGGATTCCTCTCCAGATTCAGCGTCCACATATAGGGATGCTACTTTCACTTTGTGTCTCCATATGTCATTTGTGTTGTCCGTCCCTTTTTTGCAAATAATATTAATAATTGAATTCTCTTTGCATGTAAAAATACATACGGTTATTGAAGTAGCAAAGTACCGAGCCACAGGGTGTTCAAATATCATTCAAGGAAGAACGAGTTAATTGCGAAAATACAAGTACGTTCACAGCCGTTCACATTTGCAGCACTTTCATATTATTATTAATATAATTTTTATATTATTTGAAATTTATAATAATAAATTACTTGCTCAATACTCGACATGTAAACAAACAAAAACGTGTACTAAAAATGTTAAAGTAGACACAACTAATTAATTAGAACATATGAATTACCTATATCATGCAATAAATAGCATAACCAAAACGTCAATTGTATAAATAGAAAAATGTTCAAGAATAAAAAAAACTCTATTTTATAACGTTGAAAAAGGCGGTTGTTTAATCATACAGTATTTTTAATACAGTTTTTACACAGTTTTTTTCATTACAACTTTCATTTAATTTTACCGAATTAACGGCTTACAAGAAAAAAAGGAAGATGATAAAGTCAAGAAAGCGAAATAAAGCTAAGAAATTGAAGAAGTGCTAAGAGCATAAGCAAAACAAGTGATACGAGTGCCAAGAAAAATAAGGGCACAGCGGATAAAGTTCAGAGGAACAGTGGTAGTTACGGAGTAAAGTGAATGGACGATTTAGGCATTCCTTAAAAGTAAAGGTTTGTTCTATAGGTCCAACGTCAAAACCGACTTAGTGGATCGAGTTCGCAGTAGGAATTGTGAAGACGGAAGACGTGTTACAAGCCGCAAGAGAAGAGGAGAGTGAATTTTCGAACACCAGCGACGACCAGTTAGATAGAAGCGACCAAGGCAAGTAAATCCAACAACAAGCTGAAGAAACAACGATGTTATCAAAAGCCAATTTCGTTTTCCGAAACGTCAAAGAATCTCTGGAACAGTTCTAAGGAGAGGGAGGTAAAGATTCTAATTGGATAAATGAATTTGAAGAGATAGCAACATCATGTGAGTGGAATGAGGTGCAGCGATATCTCTACTCACGCAGAATACTAAAGAGAGCCGCAAGATTAGCAGTGGAAGCAACGGAGAGAGTCACAGACTGGGCCAAACCGAAGACGCTTCTGGCAAGGGAATTTGGGAGAAAACATCGAGCACCGAAATACACAAAAGATTGGGGATTGGTTTTCCTTAACACAATACATAATTAATGGAATCCCAGACACAGTGAGTAATAAAACATTACTCTACAAGCATCAACAATTGCGGAGCAAAAATCGAAACTGGAAGTATACAGTAGGTTGCAACAACAGATGCCGAAACAAAGAGCTGAGACTGGTAGGTCTACCGTGGCCAGCAAACCAAACCCGTCCCAGGGGGGACGTTCCACTACACCTAAATGGTGTCACAATTGTGGACCTACGTCACACTTGGCGTTGAACTGTCCTGATAGAGCGAAGGGAGCGCGTTGTTTTAGATGCAACCAATTCGGACACACTTCTCCCCACTGTCCGAACAAGAAGAAGGAAAATGCTGACTCTGGAGGCGTTCATAAAGTAAAGCGCATTGGCTCGGATGGTAACCACGTATTAATTAGCATTGCAGAGAAACCCTATTATGCTTTCGTCGACAACGGGGAGTGACGCGTCAATTATACACGAATCATTAATGAAGGAAATCGGGGAAGTGAAAGTGAGTCAACCAGGAATGGTTCTGAAAGCTTTTTGTAACGTTCCGCAAAAAACGTTGGGTTCCTGTGCTTTGGAGATACAGGCTGGTTCGGATAGACATTGAGTTCGGTTCCAAGCGGTTTCTGATAAGTTCACCTCAGATCGGATATTGCTGGGCAGGGATTTTCTATAAAATGTGAAACTATTAATAAGTCACGGAGAAATCAAGCATATGAAGAAGCTGAATGCAGAGGAAGTAGTACGAGGTAAAACATACGATCTGGAGAAGAATGATGTTTTAAGAGTAGGAGTGGTGGACGATGAAGAAGACATAGCTGAAAGCAGCGTGCTCATGGACGAAACTCCTATCTACCAGAAGGCCAGGAGACTAGCCCCACTAGAAAAGGAAGCAGTGTGCAAACAAGTGGAAGAATAGTTGGACGAAGATGTCATCCGTCACAGTCGATCGAACTGTGCTAGTCCTATCGTTCTAGTGAAGAAAAAGGACGGAAGTAATCGTTTGTGCGTGGACTATCGGAAACTGAATGGTAGGATTGTGAAGGACAGGTATGCTTTACCAATAATGGAGGAAATTCCGGAGAAACTACGAGTATATACAGCAAAAGTATTCACCACACTGGATCTTCGTAACGGGCTTTTCCACGTGGATGTGGCAGAGAGAAGCAGAAAATATACCGCATTCATAACTCCAGATGGTCAGTACGAATTCTTGAAGGTACCCTTCGGATGGTGTAACTCACCTGCGGTGTTTCAGCGGTCTGTTAATACAGTTTTTCGAGATAAAGCAAGGTTATTTAATTTTGTACCTGGACGACGTTATTATCGCCGCGGAAGATGATGAAGAAAACTTAGCAAAGCTCGATGTCGTCTTAAGAGTAGCAGAGGAAAGCTGGACTGGTTATTAAATGGGAAAAGTACGATTATATAAGCAGGTCTACTAAATTCCTTGGACACGTGCTGAAGGACGGGTGTATAAAGCCATCTGTTGAGAAGATAAACGCTGTGAAGAACTTTCCAACACCGATTAATGTGAAACAAGTGCAGAGTTTTCTGGGGCTGACTGGATTCTTCCGTAAGTTTGTACCTAATTATTCTGTTTATGCAAGATCACTTTCAGACCTGACAAAGAAAGTGAGTGCTTTCGCTTTTGGGCCACACCAGATCCTTGCATTTGAATCTCTAAAGGATATGTTATGTAGAGAGCCTGTACTGAAACTATTTAACCCAACGCTGGAGACGGAGCTGCATACGGACGCGAGTATGGTGGGATATGGGGGTGTTTTGCTCCAGAAACATGAAGGCCAGTTACACCCTGTTTTCTACATGAGTTTCAATGCAATGCCGCAGAAAAAAATTACACCAGCTATGAGCATTAAGTATTGGCAATAGTCAAATGTATCAAGAAGCTACGCGCCTACTTGCTTCGGATGAAGTTCAAAATTTACACGGACTGCAAGGCATTCCAGGCCACAATGAACAAAAAAGATTTGTGCCCACGGGTAGTTAGGTGGGCAATCATGTTGCAGGAATATTCTTGTGACGTTCTACACCGCTCAGGATCATATATGCGTCACGTCGATGCGCAGATACCCAGCAGTACTACGGATTGAGGATGGCTTCCTGGAGAGAATCAAGAAGTCCCAAGGTAAGGACGAATTAACTTGCTTTTGGAAAGATTTTGAATCGCTGCCAGTTGCTTTTCGATGTTTCTTCCTGTGAACTTGTAAGGTTCCACAGTATTGCCAATGCAGTTTACTGGATCTTCAATCTGTTTTATTCTGCCAAGAGTTGTTCTGCTTATATGAGTGTTCTCCGCTAGCATTGCACTAATTCAATTGCTAGCATAACGTGAGCAAAGATAATCTCTTTGCGCTCGTCGCAGTAAAAATTGAAGAGACTGCAATACTCCTTGAGGTAGGTAATGGATCTCAGGGTAAGTCCGATGGATATTGATATTTTTTTTTTTTGGGGTCAACTGGAATAGGTGAACGGGTGAAATCGGCAGACAAAACTATTGTAGGTCGACGAACAACTATGGAAATAACACTGATTCGGCAGTATTATACTTATCAGCACTTTAAATTTTTATATTTTTTTTTTTGCATTTGGGGTCAACAGAGAGTGACTAGATCGACCGACAACGACGGGAAAAATACTGAGTCGGAAATTTATGGGGCTTTGAAGGAAAGTGGAAAACTAAATAAATCCGTTATAAGGGAGAAAAATAAAAACACGTCCGCAGAGGTTGACAGTTAAAGAGCTACTGGCACAGAGTAGCCGATTTCAGATTCAAGAGCTCTGAGCGGTTGTTGATCAGTAAGGAATGTAATCTCTTCTTCTTTGATGTACTAAGATATTTGACTTCCGGGGTGCAGAACTTGTATTTCTTGAAGTTCATTCGTAATCCAAGATCGTGCACCAGTCGAAAATTTTACTTTTGCTAAGCAGTGGTAAGGGTACACCGAAGAAATCATATATACTCGTATCATATGGTGTCCGCCTGAGTTTGACATGCCACTTAGGTGGAGGAGATCTTGCTATCGGTGATATCGGCTGAATCGGTCTGCAGCAGAATACACGATTTAAAACTTGCATTCAAAGTAAAATAATCGAGAGAGTCTCTCTATTAACTGAGCTATATAAACTCTCTTACTTCTCTTGCATTCTTATATTTTTTATATACTTGAAATGTAAGCCGTAACATTCCCGAATATCACTTCTGTCGCGAAAAATAAACAATATTTTTTCGAACGTGTTTTTATTATTATTTGCCTTTGAACAATCTTTGAACCAGTACCTCCGCATAGTCATTCGCCTATATACTGGAAATAGGGAAATGAGTTTCGTCGGTTGTCAAAGCGACGTTCAGTATCCTAGAGTAATTTTCTAACAAGATGCCTATGTTCGTTTTGAAGACGAAACCTATGAGCTGGACTCCACGACTAAAGTTGCTTCAGCCCTCTCATTATGAAATGTATGTCCAGTGTTTCTCAATAGCTAGAGTGGTGTTAAGCTAACCATGCTAGTCTATGCAGTGGTATCTAAGTAGGCAACTATGCTAACGCCTTTCACTACTATGTTAATAACTGGTATGTTCCTAGCAGATGTTACTTCTAGAATGTTGAAAGTTCAACCGGGTACTGCTGGCGGTTTTTGGCCACAATTTTGACATTTTGTTTTATTACGAGGGTTGTCTGAAAAGTTTCCGAACCCCGAACAATGATATAAGACATTTTTTCTCAAATTTTTTTTTATTTTTCCACATAGTCTCCTTATAACTCTATACACCTCTCCCAGCGATTCTCCCATCTCTCTAACCCGTCCAAATAGTACTTGGCGTTTTTCTCAGCAAAATAATTGTTCACGAAGGTGATTGCCTCCTCATTTGACGAAAATCTCTGTCCTCCGAGCGCAGTTTTTAGATGAGGGAACAAAAAGAAGTCGCATGGGGCTAGATCTGGTGTATAAGGCGGATGGTCAAGCAGTTCAAACCGTAATTCATGGATTTTCGCCATGGCAACTGCTGAGGTGTGCGACGGCGCGTTGTCTTGGTGAAGCAGGATTTTCTTTTTCTGCAAATGTGGCCGTTTTTCCGCAATTTCTGCCTTCAGCTTGGCAAGTAATGATGCGTAGTATGCTACTGTAATGGTTTTTCCTTTTTGAAGATAATCGATTAAGATAACTCCTTTACTATGCCAAAAAACAGACGCCATCACTTTCCCAGCCGAAAAAAACTGTTTTTGCTTTTTTTGGAGCCGGCTCGCCCTTTTCAGTCCATTGTTTTGACTGAATTTTTATTTCGAGCGTATAATGGTGTATCTAAGTTTCATCTACAGTAATTGTGTTGGCGTCAAAACTCGGATTTATTGCACCTAAACTGCGCCAACAGAGCGTTGGAAATGTTCATTCGAACCCGTTTTTGGTCTAACGTAAGCAAACGCGGCACCCAACGCGCGCACAGCTTTCTCATGCCTAAATCTTGATTTAATATGTAACAAACACGTTCTTTGGACATTTTTATAACCTCTACTATCTCTCTCACTTTAATTCGGCGGTCGTCTAACGCCATTTGGTGAACTTTAGCAATGTTATCGTCAGTGGTTGCAGCTTTTGGACGTCCCGAACATTCATCATCTCCCAAGCTCTCACGGCCACGTTTAAATTCAGCTGCCCAAAATTTCACTGTGGAAAATGATGGTGTAGAGTCCCCATACACAGAGTCCAATTCATTTTTAATTAGTGTAGGCGTATTGCCTTTCAAAAACAAGAATTTAATAACAGCTCGATACTCAATTTTTTCCATTTTCACAAAAAACACTCACATCGACTCACTCAAACGACAGTCAACTAAAAACTGTACGGTAACGGTAACGGTAACGGTAACGGTAACGGTAAGTAACTGTCAAAAGATGCACAACTAGCATTCACTAGCTTTTATCGACGAGTGCCGCTATCTTTACGTTGCGGTCGGAAACTTTTCAGTTTATTACGAACGGTTTATATAATTGAGTCTTTGAAATATATTTCCATGCACTTGGCTGCTGTCGGCAAATCATGTTTTAAAGTTGAAGTCGTAAAACAGTTTAGGTACCTTGGTGTTGTTATAGATGAAAGTCTGAGTTGGGATGAACACATCGCGGTCTTAAAAAACTGTCTGCGATTGGCTATTCGTAGTTTTTACCGACTCAGAAAATGTTGTATGAATCATACTATCTACTACGCAAATTTTCATTCGAAGTTACAATATGGTATAAACTGTGGGGGGTACATACATCATCAATCTCCAACCACTTGTTGTGTTGCAAAAGTATGCCGTTCGAAGAATATGTAATGCTCACCGCTTATCCCATTCTATGGTACTGTTTAGGTCCTTAACAATCCTGCCTGGTAGGCATTTATACTACTCGTATTTTAAAGTTTCAAAGATCTTTTTTAAAAGGAGTGGATATATACAAACCCCAATCTCTGACACTTACAATTTTAGAAGTATTCCCCGTTCTGTTGTAGAAATACCTCCTTTTCGTACCACCCATTTTAGAAACTTTTTTTGTGTAGCAACTTGCAAATTGTTCAATAGACTCCCTGTAGAAATACGACGCATTAGAACATTAAACGCGTTTTTAAAAAAATTTAAAATATGGCTCTTTGATTTTAATCATATTGATATTGAAATCATTGTTTGATTTTTAGTTTTTTGTACAAACTCTAAAGCTCCCTGTTCGTTTATATTCTTTTTTTAAGAATTTGATTAAATTATTGTTCACCCCACAATAAATAATTTAATTTTGAAATGGCATTTATATATATTTATATTGTTTAATATTTAATGTCAATAGAATAGTTACTATTGTGTAAAGCAATTTTGTAATATCATAGTAAAATTTTCGTAAAAACTGAAACAGAATAAAGAAAGAATAATCAGAATCAGGATCAGAACATATGGTATACAATCAGTTTTTATTGTCTTAATTTTAATATGTTTGGCCAAAGATCACTTAACTGATTGAAGTTTCTAAGCTTACATATATATTCCTACTCGTAAAATGTTAAACAAATTTTATTTTTTTAAGTCGTGTTCAATAATTCATGTTTTGCAACTCAATGCGATTACTGCATATTTATACAAAGTTTCCCAGCCGAGCCTTCCAATCGAAGTGAGCAGGACTCCATTAATTTGTATCAAAGTTACACTAAAGTATCCTAGTGGGAACTCTCTTCAGATGGACCATTTGGCAATCTACTCCTTAAGATTATAAAATAAAATCAATGACATCGATTATTTCACCTCTGATTTTAAATATTAGATTCATCAATTTAAAATTAAAAAATTATAATTTATTTACCTGTAACACAGTCTACGTATTTGAAGATTATGCTTCCGTCATGTATCATTCAAACAAATGGTGAAAGCATAAAGGTTATTTGTTTTGAAGCTGTCGGCAATGTTTGTTTTTGATTATAATTTTTAATAAAACCAGCGTAGAATTCATTTATTTTTTTTCTGTTCCCGACCCACTGCGTCAGTCTATTAAGAGTCAGGGCACTAAAAAACTACAATAGATCGAAATATTCAAGAATTAAATACTCTTGTAGTCTTCTCGGTTGTTGTGAAATCCATTTTTGTGTGGTGCATACACTCGTATTAAAGTAGTTAAAGACTGCTGGATACCTCTTAACGAGATAGCAACGGATCACACTTTTTTGGCTTCTAGGACATTCGTACGGTCCAACGTACTGCGCCGCTGATAAACTAGTCAGACAGGAGCAAATAGTAGGCAACTTGACAACATCAAGCCATTTGAAGAAATGACACATTATCAATAATTCTCTAAGGCTAGTAATAGATGATCGTGATAACTTTAAGATATCTAGACTAATATTGTTCATACTCGATTCCAAGTGATCAGGATTCCAAGTGATGGGAAAGAGGAAGATGTATCAGTTCCGCACTTCCTGTCAAACTGCCCTGCATCGACGCGCATCGATACGGGCTGTAAAAGATAACTACCACGAAAAAATCGTCAAGAAATCTCTATGGTTTTAGGAGTACCCAGGGATTGCCTGGTCGTATGTTCAACTCATCTAATTTCTCAAATAAGGAGCACACCAAACTCACCTAACACATAGAATCTATGGAAAGTCTATCGAACGCTTTTTCCAAATCGATGAACTAATAAAAAGCATCCCTGTTCGTCTTCAATATATTTCGACTATGGAAACTCTTCTACTGTTCATTGCAAAGATTAAAAATATAAGGTCGCTTGTCTATGTCTTGACGTTGCACTTCTCATTGTATATTGCTTGTTGCCTGTTTACCGTTTGTGAGGATACTTCTTCTGTAAAAAGTTGTTTACTCTCTTCTGCTAAATTTCACGTACCGATTCCGCTCCCCATAGCAGTCTTTATATTCGTAGTTCGATATCCCGATGTGTCTGTTTGAATTCCTTAATACTGTATGTTATAATTTCGTTATACGTGATCAAGCTGACTGAAGCAGTAAACGCATGAGTCTAAAAATGGGCCAGAGCATCACATGGAATTGTTATTTTATCAATTTATAAACATAAACTTTTGTATTTCTTTTAAGTTACGTGTCAAAAAATTTAATTTATTAAAACTTAGTATTTTTTTCTTTACTAAAATATAGTAACCATATTATATATAAAGAAAATATTTTAATGTCATTGTTCTTAGATTTTTCTGTTTCTTTCCCTTTCCCCTAATATGTGAAGAAAATATTATACTTGTCGAAAGTAATCCAAACAATAACCGGTGATTTGGTCCGAGATGCAATCAAATACGTCAAACGCCAAATCGCAGCTTTCTCCATTTTCTGGTAATTTTCGCCTGTTGACACGATATTTAAGAGTTACTGCATTAAGACATAAATTAACTGCTCTTAACGTTGCCATAAAATACCCATGTTCACTAACGCCTTCTGAGTAGAAGTCGACAAGGCCATCTAGTGTGGGCCATCCCATTGGATTAATTGCATTGTTTTTCACATACACACAGTGCAAAAGACACTGAAAAAAATAAAATAAAAGCTATTGTGGGAGATTTTTCGTAATAATGAACATATTTGTGAATGGTCGTGACATTCTATGGAGATTTAACCTTGATTTTCATAGAATAGTTGTTGGCAAATCAAATACAGAGATAAGAAAAAAAGTACTATATGGGTTAACAACATTGTATTGACACCATAGGCTTAGCGATTCAAGAAGTTATAAATATATCAATAAAAGTGTCTTTACCCCTGCAATGCGTTTGTCTTCGTAAGGGACTAATGTTGGATGGTATATGGTATTATAACTTCTTCGATTTTCTGGTAGAATTCCGATTTGAGTATCGATATAATCATGGGCATGTAAATCGAGATGTCCTTCATTGTAAATACTTTCTTCTTTGAATTCCTCTCTCAATATTTGGTATGCGGCTACAGAACAAAGTAAAGAACAAACAAACACTTAATTTAATTTTTATTCGAAGTAATTAATGTTTTATCGTACCTTCTACCAATTTATTTTTAACTTCTTCTTGGCATTCTTTTATATATATTTCAACTTTTTTAGCAGTTCTTGGAGGATTAAGGCATTTGTTTTTCTGAAATAAGGTTGAATAAACCATATGAACATACACATACCCGGCGGAAATTAAAAAATATTTATAGGTTAGATTTATATAAATTAAAAAATAATATTGTACAGCAGCACATCAATTAAACATTTCCACCTGATTTAACCTTCGACAAATTGGCGTCTGAACTTTGAATTAAACAAATCACAACTACGATTAAATATATTCGCATGTTATTACTCGTATATGTCTTCGAACAGATGTTGTAACCGCGAAGAGGACTCTGTTTGAAATGAAATCGAAATGTGCATTAGCCGATGATGAAAATAACTTTCTCCATTCCAACTTTCATCCATACTATTAAATTCTGGTTATTACAAATACTAGTTACCACAAACTCTTACTGGCATGTCTATAATTACTCGTATGTCGCCTTAGAAAATATATTTGGCAACTTTCTTAAATATTTAGTTGAAAATATTTTAAATCCTTGATACTGTAAACTTTTATACTGAAAGGTGTCTACATTAAAACTCTAAATTGCAACAAAACATAGGTAAATCAATTAAGGTGCCATGGTTTTTTTGCATTTAATTTTGGAATACAATTTCGGGCATACGACCACCTCAACTATGTTTTAAGAATGTGATTCTATCAGTTAAATATTTGACCACTTTCCCGTATAAATGGAGTACATCACGAACTATACATAGTGACAGCAGAGGCTTCTAAGTCATCAGTAGTTATAAGTATAAGCTAACGCCTTCAGGTAGTCCTAAGGAATATAGTCGAGATTACATAATCTCGAAGTCTAATTCTCACCAAATAAGGATTTCAATAAGTCGATAGTTTGAATAGAAACGTATCCCCATTTTACAGAAAAATAAGGCGAATACCTGGTCGTACTAAATGGGTGTTTTCCAATAGCGTTTACGAGGATGTTAAATTTATCGATTGTTGCACACCAAACAAATTTACGAGACGCTCTAAAGGTTTAACAAACATAACGCCAATTTGGAAAATAAGTTTTCATACCACGCAAGCGCTGCTGAGACGTAAATCTTTTACGATAATTTGACAAAATTGTAAATTATACAAGTGAAGATCGTTTGTTTTTTTTAATTTTGAATTCATTTTTGTTATTACTTCTTCTATTCGTATAAATTATACAAGTGAAGATCGTTTGTTTTTTTTTTAATTTTGAATTCATTTTTGTTATTACTTCTTCTATTCGTACAAACTAAACAAAAATTACTAATTACTGTATACTTAAACTTTAACTATATACGAGTAGCACTTGTGAAGCTCCCCAAACGTAACAATAATAGATAATAAAAGTATCTTAAACATCATTCATATGTATATATGTATGTTATGTAAATGTGCATAGTCTCTTAGAAAATATAAAATTTGAAAAAAAAAACTAAATTTTATCTATAGTCCCCATATTACCTCAGTAATGCACAGAACTAAAAAAAGTATTATGACCCACCCCCCTTCTTCAAGGCACCTAAATTCGTTATATTGTTATGTTATTTAACATCGATCCGATACTTGTCCGTTATCACGGGACTAAAACGGAACAGGCCCAGAGCATTGAGGTCGTGCCGATCGTAGATGTGCTACGTGTCGCAGGCACCGCGATGGCATAATACCATAGCGATGGAATACTTCCCTACCCTGCAGTAAGCCCTTAGCATCAATATAGAGACATGCCTCTGGCGGCATAAAGCCAGCTCGCGCATTCTAGTGGTAACTTTCATTGGGATAGTAAGCCCCGAAGATCAGGCAATTCTCGCCAATCATAGCCTTTGCAACCTGCTCTCGAATCATCTTAGTCAGGGAATTATCAATCCTGTTTAGATGAGCCTCATCGTGAAGTGTGTTTTTGAGATAATATTTTTTGTTGCCTGACTTTGGTGTTGTACAGACATAGAACACAGACTGGTTCTAAGGCACTGCCTCTTAAACAACCGACTCGTTTTCATATAGTACAGCGCTACATTGATCCACATCGGATAATCTTACTACGCTTCTTACCGTAAATGGCTTTCTATGCTTTCTAATTATGCTAACATTTTGTCAGTTATTTCTGGTCTCCCCATAAGCCCATCTCAATGGGTTTCTAAACAAGATTGTTTTCTAATTTTGAATATTAATTTTTATTTTCCAATCTCTGCAATAACCGTTAATGTGATTGAAGTCACGTTACAGAAAAGAGTTGATGACTTCGATCGCCTGCATACATTATAGCGTGATACAAAGAATCAGCTAGATCACTCGTGTAAATATTAAATTGTATCAGAGAAATCACCGTTTCCGGTTGTCAGCCGTTTTCAATGTCGAAATTATGTTACCACATTTGGCAACGAACTTCTTTCCCATAACCATGCTGTAGGCCATATAGGGAACAGTAATAGTGTATTGGCTTCCAATTCCGACAGTTCGGGGTTCAATACAAGCTGCGCCCTAAAGATATTCGTTTTTCAGGCAACTACAATAAAATCACGTAAGATGATTAGTTGGCTATAATACAAGTCCAATTACACTAATAATTTAGCCTCCCCATTAAATGTTGGATGCTACCCATGGAGCGAAATAACCACTTTCTGTCCAACTTTCTTAAAAAACTTAACACGTGCTCAAGTACTTTAAGTGTAGTAATACCCACTTGAGTGTTAAGTTTTTTTAAAACAAAAAAAAGAAAGAGGTTTCGACATGAACATTCTGTCCAGCTTATATAAAGGCTGCTCTAAGTATACAGTATCGAAGGCCTTCTTAAAGTCCGAAGGCACGCCACTGCTAAATATTTATGATTCTACAGCACAAGCCTTCGGTGCACAACTAAGTTCAATAGTCAATAGACGGCTCCAGCAGTAAGTGCTTGATTGAAGGCATCGCTCGATAAGAATCCGTGAAAAACACAAAAAGAGCTTGCTTCAGCATTAGGAGTTACCAGCCAAGCCATTTTCAAGCGATTGCATGCGTTGGGAATGATTTAAAAACAAGGAACTTGGCTTACTTATGATTTGAAGCCAATGGACGTTGAGCGTCGATTTTTCGCCTGTGAACAACTACTAGAGCGGGAAAAAAGGAAGGGTTTTCTTCATCGCATCGTGACAGGTGATGAAAAATGGATTCATTATAGTAACCAAAAGAGAAGAAAGTCATGGAGACTGCCCGGCATATGCTTCTACGTTGTCGATTCGGCCGAATATTCACGCTGCGAAGGTTATGCTGTGCATTTGGTGGGACCAGATCGGTATTATTTGGGGAACGGTTACGACTTCAATTGATACGATTGAGGCGAGCACTATTAGGAAAACGGCCACAATACGAGCAGACGCACGAAAAAGTAATTCTACAGCATGACAACGCTCGGCCTCACATTGCCAAACCCGTTAAAACCTACCTGGAAACGGTCAAATTGGAAGTCCTACCCCACCCGCCATATTCCCCAGATATTGCGCGTCCGATTATTATTTGTTCCGTCCGATGGAATACGGTCTTGCTGATCAGCAGTTTCGCAAATATGAAGACATCAAAAAATGGTTTGATTCGTGGATAACCTCAACAGATGAACACTTTTACCGTAACGGTATTCGAGCTCTGCCGGAAAGATGGGAAATAGTTGTAGCTAGCGATGGGCAATACTTTGAATAATTCATTTGTAACCATTTTTTCACAATAAAGTTACATTTTCATAACTTAGTTGCGCACCTAATAGCATAATTTTATTTCTTATTCTAAGATTGGAAGGGAAAAGAAAAGAAACGGAACGAGATAAATGGGTTAATATTCATAGGAAAATTAATATACATATGTACATATGGTACATATGTTAAGGAAGTGAGAAAAGAAAATGAAGAAAGTTAGTTAGATTGCACTTTTAAAATTTTTGGTGCTGGAAATCGCCTTGAATCGAGGGGCTACATATTCCATAATTTGATGGTATGAATGAAAAACAACCGAGAGGAGTTATTATATTTATGATAAGTTACGTTTTTGTTAAATGTTCTTCCGGAACGGGAAAGTTAAGTCTATTAATAAGATACGGAAGAGGTTTATCTTTTATATACAGTTTCTTGCATTGATGAAGCTTTGTAGAGTGCAACCAAGAACGTTTCTGGAGTGTCCAGATATATTATCGTACATACGAAGCCCATAAATATACCGCACGGCATCACTGAAAGTTACTTGTAACTTGCGCTGGGAGAGAATGAATCGAGGGTGGAATAAACAATATCAGCATATCTGGATGATTAGTGATAGTACCAGAGTCATTACTAGCTTTCGTCGAGTTTCTATGAAGCTTGCTGTTAAACATAATTTACGAAGTCATCCGTAAATACCAATCAGTACTTTGGTATGAGCATTTTTTCTTTTTTTTTTATAATGAGCGCGCTCAAGAGGTTTTTGTACCTTTAACATGTTTGTACACAGCGCGGGCTAAGGAAATTTAGGGAGGAAGAAAGGGCAGGTACCTACGTACATTGTTTTTAAATGTTTGTAAGTTATAACGACCAGGAAACACAGAGATCGGCAGGGCATTCCATAAGCGAGTTGTACGGCTAGGAAAGAATCAATCACGATATTTTAGAGTATGTCCAAAAATGGGCTTGAGGGTATACTGATGAGCATTCGGGTGTTACGGTTGAAAGTTTCAATGGGCGAAATGCTACTGGCGATTTCAATGGAGCACTGGTGGTGGAAATAGCGATAAAACAAAGTGAGACAGGAGACATTACGTCGGTGTTTGAGGGGGTCAATTGATTGACTGATATTAGTGCAGGTGCAGAGATGTTTTAGGAGCATCTGACCAGCTGTGGGCATTGTACTCCAATTTTGGGCGGATGAATGCCTTATATATTGTGGACAGATCAGAGGGGGTAAAATATTTTTTAAATCGCTTGAGGAAACCTAGACATTTCGCAGCATTGTTGACGACATCGAATATGTGGTCATTCCAACACTGTCACTGACATACATACCGAGAATGGAAAGTTTATCGGTTTCGACGATGCAAGTGCCATTCATGGATAATGGCTGGGTATTTGAGCAGGGATGTGAGTCCGGGTACGAATATGAAAAGCAGAGAGCACTGTCATCAGCAAAGGAATATTTTGGATTAGAAGTAGCAGACAAGAAATCATTAATGAAAATTAAAAAGAGTGTCGGAGACAGACCGGAGCTCTGAGGCACTACCAGCATTTATTTTGTAAATATCAGACTTGAAACCATCAAAGACAACTTGAATTGAACGTTCCGAAAGGTAATTTCTAATCCTATGAAGAAGAGAGTCATCGATCCCAAAAGAACGCATTTTCGACAAAAGAGCCTGATGCCAAACTCTGTCAAATGCCTTAGAAATATCAAGTGCAACTATCTTGATTTCGCCAGATTGATGTACGCTTTGGTTCCACTTTTCGGTGAGACATGCCAACAAATCACCAGCGGATCTGTTGCTACGAAAATCATACTGCCGGTCATTAAGAAGTTTTTCGTGTTTGGAGGTATTTCATTAGCTGACGGTTTATCAGCATTTCCATGACCTTGGAAAGAAGGGACGTAAGTGCAATGGGTCTGTAGGAGGAGAGGGAAGAAGATAGCCTAATAGATTGCTACTTATTATATAAAAAAGACTATTTACAGACTCAGCGGACGTTAGCTTGCTTTTGCAGAGCCAAACGTTAGGAAGAAGGTTGAAATCGAATGTTTTGTTTGAAATCGGTATGAATTGCGACTTATTAGAATTAAGCAGAAGACCATTTGTCAACCACCTGTTCATAAGCTTCCTCCTCATTAAGTCGGAAACCGAGTTCCTTTAGGTCTTTAATTGGACGTGCTAAATGAAGCTGAACATCATCTACATAGAGGTGCACTGATTAGTTTTTGCACACAGTTGAGAGGTTAATTATAAAACTACAGAATAGCATCGACCTCAAAACCGATCCCTTAAGTACTCCTCGTGAAACAGGTTTTAGAGCTGAAAGTTTATCGTCGGATATAACTCATTCAACCCTTCCAGAAGGAAACTGCTAACAAGTGTAACAACTCGTTCACTGTACCGAAAAATTACACAGTTTTATTACGCTTAATAACGATTTTTACGGGTACACACGAATCCTAAAGTTGTTGAATAATACCTTTAAAAGCGTCTACCTATTCGTTCGAATCAGGATTTATTCGGCATTGTTCCCAAGGGGCAGAGATTGTGACATTTTTAAATATATTAAGGCCAGCGGAGGAAAAATCTGCAGAAAAAGGCAAAGAGACAGCAGAATGAGTAAAATGGAGGTCATAGGTACAAACGATAAGAACATGCTCAGAATTAATATCAAACGGGAGTTGATCAAAGAGAAGCACCATCGTCGTATCCGATACGATGGAAAGATTCAGAAGGCTAACAATGTTGTTGCTGCTATTGCTGCTGCTATCGCCGTTGTTGTTGTTTCTTTTCCTGTTGGCGTGCGACTGCCTAGTTGGCTGCAGTCTAAATTGTTGTTGTGGTGTTTTTTTTTGTTCAAGATCTTTCTGTTTTTGCATTTGCCGGTAGTTGTCTATTTTCTCCAGAGACAGTTGTATAAAATTCCTCGTTATCTTCATTTCCGGATGAAGAATTCCACTCCCCGATGTATCGATACTCACCCACTTCAGACTCATACGAGGGCTTGATGTTTCACCGGTATCTATGAACAGATTGCCTTCTGGATCTTAAATCATTTTTTTTTTAAGTGCATAATTATTCATTAGCTCTTACATTCTAGAAAAAAAAGAGCTTAAAACCTACTGTCCCAATGCGTGCACTCTTAGTTAAATAAAATATTTAAGCTATGTCTTTCTCTACTTTATTTACAGTATATATTTATTTTTATTATTATATTTATTTCCACTAAAAACGAAGAAAATGATTCTTATTAGCAAAAACTTTGTGTATTTTTTTATTATATTATACAAACTACTTAAAAATAATTCTTAACCTACTTAGCCTACGTAAACTAACTATGCATACATAATCAACTTATCACCCGAATCTTTTCTAATAAACCTGTTCTCACGTTGAACCACACGGGACATCCAAATACAAGCATAGGTCGGATATGAGCCATGCAGCAGGTGACCTTCACCCTGGGATTGAGTTGGCTGCTATAAAACAGTTTCTTTGCAAGGGCAAAAAAACCCTTGGCTCTGACCAGAGCAACATCTATATGATCCCAAGGTATCTGACTACATTTCGACAATCCACAACCCGCGGCGGCCCGTGCTGCCCCGCGATCGAAAACTTCGGCCCATTCTTTCTGGTATCCCTAGAAGCCCTAGACAAAGGTGTCCTAAATAAAATGCTTTCCGACCTCTGAAAATTAATCTTCAACTTTTAGTAGTCGCAATATCGTTTAATTTTATCGAGGTCACGTGTTAAAATTGACCTCAAGGGTTGGGATTAAGCTGTCTGCGTACGTTTTGGAATGGTGAAGTCTTTATCTCTTTTGGGGATGGGATGTACCACCGTAGTTTTCCAATGCGCTGGATAATGAGCATTATTCATTACCTTATTAAACAGAGTGGTATAAATGTCCACCGTTTCTGGTGAGAGATATAGAAACACAACGTTCGATATTCGATCGACTCCCACTGATCTTTTACTCCTGAGTGATTCGAATATCGCTTGGAGCTCTTCCTCCGAAATGAACGGGGGTAGTAACCTATTGTCAGCGATGACATTATTTGCCATATTCTCGTCACTGAAATGGCCAGTATCAAAAAAGACCCAGAAATGCGGCGCCGATTAGCTGAATTTGACATCGTCAGAGAATCATTCCAGTTTATTTTGCGGTTGGATTAGGGGCTACATCCGTATAAAATTGTTCTGACGCAAGAATTGAAACCGGATGACAATAGGCAAAGCCGTGAGCTAATTGGGCGCTGTTAATGTTGGCCATAGATCCGGATTTTGGCCAAAATATCATTTTGGCTCAGTGTCAATGTCAGCAAGTAAAATTGCGATTATTGAAGCGAAGCCAGTTCACAAATGTTCAGCCAAGCATCAATACATCCATAAAGATTGACTGTTTGGTGCGGTTTATGGCATGGTGCCATAATCGGACCTTATTTCTTTCGAAATGAGGAAGGATTCACCGTTACCTTCAATGGTTTCAGATACAGAGTGATGTTAACCGACTTTCTGTATCAGAGTTTGACAACATCGATACATCCGAGCTGAGGTTCTTACATGATGGTTCTACATGCCACAGAGCGATGTTAACCGACTTTCTGTATCAGGGTTTGACAACATCGATACATCCGAGCTGGGGTTCCTACATGATAGTACAACATGCCACACAAGCGACGCAGCTCTAGAAGTTGCGAAGGAGAAATTTGGCACCACTCTATTATTTTCCTTCGTCTATGCTAACAAGCCGACCACTTTGAACGAGCTCGAAGCCACTATTCGACACACTATTGCCTGAATAGCGCCGAACATATTGGACGAGTCATCAAAAATTGGACCTACCGCTTGAAGAACTGCCAGCGAAGTCGAGGAGGCCATTTGAGTGATGCGCTATTCCACTCATAATGACATGAACGTAGCTTCAAAGTAAAGCCAGAATCAATTTTATATCTCACACCGTTGTTGTTTTATTTAATTTTTTTTCCTATCGTTCTTATCAGGTCACCCTCTAGTTGCGCTCGATATTTCTAAGGCATTGGACAGAGCCTGACATAAGGTCCTTTTGTCCAAAAAGCGTGCATTTGGGAATCCGGAACCAAAGACTGCACTGATTTGGCGAAAGCAAGATAGTTCCACTCGATATTTTTCAAGGCATTTGACAGAATTTTGCATCAGGCTCTTTTCTTGAAGATGCGTGTGTTTGGGATCAACAAACTATCTTCGTCAATGGATTAGAAACTATCTTTCGGAACGTGCAATCCAAGTTGTCTTTGATGGTTTCAGGTCTAATATTCACAAAGTAAATGCTGGTGTGCCCCAAGGCCCCGTTCTGTCTCCGACACGCTTTTTGAATTTTCATCAATGATCTCTTGTACTCTCTGATTTTCATATTCGTTTACTAACTCAAATCTCTGCTCTTCGGCTATAGAACGGAACGCCAGCGTTTGTCAGACTCATTAAATTCAGATAAGCATAACCAATTGGGGAAATATCAAAAAAGTGGAATTTAATGCTTCCAAAACACAATGCTGTCTGCTGCCATTAGGGCGAAATTTATATACTCAGCCATTATCTATGAATGGTACAATGCCGAAACCGAAAAACTTTCCATTCTCGATATGTGTGTCAATCACAACTTAAGTTGGAATGACAACATATTCGATGTCGCCAAAAATGCTGCAAAATGTCTAAGTTTCCTCAAGCGATGTAAGAAATATTTCACCCCCTCTGAACTTGCCTCAATATATAAGGTGTTTATCTACCAAAAACTGGAATAAAATGCCCTCATCTGGTCAGGTGCCCCTAAGATCTCTTTGCACTTTTATATAACCAAATTCGTGTGATAAAACTCATAGGCGATGCCAATATTACTCAGTCATAGGACATGCTCGAACACGGGCGTAACGTCTCCTGTTTCACCAGTAGTATTCCGCCCCTTCAAACGTTTACCCATAACACCCGTCTCGCTATGAATGCTCATCAGTATACCCTCAAGCCCATTTTCGGACGTACTCTGAAATATTGTGATTTCTTCCTAAACCGTACAACTCGCTTATGGAATGCCCTGCCGAGCATTTTATTTACAAATCACTATAGCTTGCAAACATTTAAAACCAATGCACATTGGTATGTCTCTTTTCTCCCTCCTTAACTTCCCTTCGCTCGCGCTATATGCAAACATCCTAAGGGTACATAAAATACCTTATGCGCCCGCCAATTATAAGAAAAAAAAAAAAGACAGGACACACCTGTAAGTAAGCCTTCTAATAACGTGTCTTATAAGGAATTCGAAAAACTTATCAAATGAGTAATCTAATGATACAGTAGAAGTTCGGAAAAGTTGACTATCAGACAAGTTTACTATACAGAAAAGTTGACCAAATTTTGGCTATCATACGTTATCTTAGAAAGTTGACTTTTGGTCAACTTTTTAGAGCGTGACTCTATGTACATATGTAGTTTCTTATTTAGGTTCATCAATTTTAACGTCGAAAGCAAGTTTATTGACTGACAATTGCGCAGCGCACACCTACCGAATTGCTTAAAAGTAAGGGTGATAACATTCAGTGCTTCTTCTACCCCCAAATTTTACAGCAGTGTTGCAGCCGATGGACCAGAATCCCATTAGGTTGGTCAAATTAAGCTATAGTTACAAGCTATTGTGTAATGTTGTGGCGCAAGAAAATATTCCAATAGAATCTTTGTTAGAAACGCAAAACATTCGCGAAAGCATTTTGTTCCTCAAATCTGCTTGGGATGAACTTCCGCAACGTGTTCTGCAAAACGCATGGAAAAAGATTAAATATTGGGATGACAATGAATTTGATGCTGATGATAACATTCCTCTGTCCGAGTTATATGCTTCGAATCATTCCTATAATGACCAAATTCAAGAAGTCAATACATTGTTGTCGAAAATAGGATGGAGTTCCAATTTGACTTTGGAAGAGATTGAGGAGTGGAATGCGGACTCAATTGAAGAAGAGGACAAGATAGAGAAAGTTGATACTCATAACGGCGAATCAGATATCGAGACTGTGTAAGCGACAAAAATTTCTCATCCAAAAGCCATTGGAAGCGTAAATGCGTTGATCAAATGGTGCGCCGAAAATAACGAAACTCACCATAGCTATGCCAAACCTAGCGAGGCGAGCATCGCTAAGATTTTTTAAGTTTTTGCTTTTAAATAAAATAAAGCTAATTAATCCCAATAAAATAACACTATTTATGAACAAAATATGTACTAATTTTCTACAGATCTTGAAAAGTGCCCAGAAAAGTTGACAAGCTCTAGGACATTTCGACGAACTTTTCCGAGCTTCTACTAATATTATATGATATAATATAACGATGTCGTGAAATAAGGCCAACTTTCAAAAGGGTTACTGTAGGATTTGGAGTGGGTGCGAGGTTTTTTTTTATATAAAGCATAATTTTTTTTGCTCTCTGAGCAAGTTCTTCCAATTCTCCCCATATACGAGTACTTGTTGTTTGGATTTTATGGGAATTAAAAATGAAGTTTGATTTAATCAATTGAAAGCGCAATAAGACCAATTGGCCTTGTTTCACATTTGAAGTAAGGCACCTAATATAACATAGACATTTTACAAAACTCTATTCAAGTGGATAATTATTAATTTATACTGTCATCTTATGGCTTAGAGTTGGTGCCGTAAAATAACGCCTAGCGCAATAACGCTTTATTTCGCTTTCATAAATTGAAATAACGCCGACCATTGCTTGTGAAATAAAGCCGAATTGTTAAATGTAGAAATATGTATTCAGTTCAAGTCTCAAGAAGGTGGCTGGCTTCGCTCGCTAACAGGATTTCTCCCTTTTCTCCGCAGGGTTTACAGTCACCGTTTATTTTAATCATTTTTAGCATGACATGATGACAATTAATTTATATTAAAGCAATATTAAAAGCAATAAATAAGTGAAATAAGGCCGATTCGGCATTATTTCACTTTTACAAATCGAAATACGAGTAAAGCCGAATTTTGGAATTCGGCGTTATTTCACAGCACTATAAGGTCATGTATAAACAAGCCAACTCTTATTTCAGACTGTTCTAAGACTAGTATTGATCACATCATGGTACTACTTATTAACTTCAAAAATTTCCTGCCTAACAGCTTTATTTTGGATTGGACCATTGCATGACGGGCGCTTAAGTCCGAAATATGCTTCTGGTAAAAAATTAAAAAGCTTGGATTCTTGTTCTTACTTCATTAGAACTGATTATGTGGCACTTAACAATCTATGTATTGCGTTTTGAATGCTGGGACAACAAATTCTATATTTATTGAAACTTTAAATAAGTATGTCAAGTTATGTTAGAGGGAAGTAGAGAAGGGTAAGAATATGTACAAAGAGATTTCTGAAGATGTTTTGCGAGAGCTTAAAAGAAAAAAAAATTAAAATTGGTTAAAGAAATGCTGAACAAAAATCAACTCAAATCGAACAAATTCGAATCTTAAATGTTGTTGATGCTATCATAACTAATCCCAATGACTTAGCTAATAAATTCAATGTTTACTTTGCTCCAGTCGGTACTCGTTAAGAAAATATTGTAGCTTTGAATATTGGTAACATTTTATATCACATTTATAGCATGAGGAATTTTAATTGTGATTTCCAAGACTATTTAATACAAGCCGAAGTGATACCGTTATTTAGAATGGGGATAAAATATCATTAAGTAATTAGAGGCCAATTTCTTTACTTTCTATAGCATCTTTTTATAGCATCAAAAAAACAGAATGATTAAATATTTAGAAAAATATAATTTTTTCAGTGAGTGTTAGTTTGAGTTTCGTACTAGTTTTTCAACTGATGGAGAACTGTTGAACTTCTGTTAAAATATTTATAATGGTATTAATAGCAATAAGTTAACTGCAGCTCTCTTTATTGATATCACAAAAGTTTTTGATACCGTCGATCATAAAAAACTTTTAGACAAACTGTACAAATGTGGTTTTGGACGTGTCATGCATAGTTGATTCTGTTCATATTTGTCTGGTAGAAGGCAAAGGATAAAAATCAATGAACAACTCAGTTGGAATAGGATTATATCCATAAGAGTTCCTCAAGGTTCTGTGTTTGAGCGGATACTCTTTTTAATTTTCATTAATATAATCTTTTTATAAGAATATTGCAGCAAAGTAAATGCATACGCTGACGATATAGCATGTGCGTTTCACAGTTATTTTTTTTTAAAGCATTCTGCTGACATATATCATGACTTGGAATTTTGAAGTCATTGGTTCCAATTGCATAAAAAAAAATTTCTTGGGAGAAAGAGATAACATTAACCATCGTGCTGGCTGAGTCATTAACCCGTTCACCGTCCACACCACTGCTCCGCGAGCCTGGCCGGCTCTTCATACTGTAAGTCCAGGACCACGTCCTTTTACTGCTCTCGTCTACGATTATAACCACGTCTCCGAGGACTGTCGGATCTAGGGCTGGTTGAAACCATTTATGGCGCCGGGCTAAGCATGGGAGGTATTTGGTGCAACCAGCGCATCTAAAACTGATTCACCAATTGTATTGACTCTTCGGCGGACGTACTCATATGTATATAATATTTTGAAGCGAATGCTAAAATCTTTATTTTAAATTAGTATAATTCAATATAATAAAATCCATTTACTTACATTCGTGCCGTGTCCGCCCAATGGTCAATCAGAAAAGAACGAGAATATTTGACGTTTAAAGTTACTGGGAGAAAAATTCTTTAAGAGAAAGAGATAACAGCAACCATTGTGCAGAGACGACACGAGTGTATTACAATATACAGTGCTGCCAAGTAATGGCGCAACAAATTGGTTTGATAGAGCAAAATTTTTAGTCAAAGTAGATCCGCTGTTATCCTCACTAATTAGCTCCCTTATGCCAGGGTCTGGAGCTTACGATGTTTTTCACATCAGCCAGAGCTGCTCTCAGCACCTCGTCACTTAGCCCATTGTCCGAAAAGATTTCCATCAGAATCAACTTGACCGAGCGAATCATTCGCTCCCGTGCACCACCCACGTGGGGCGCAGAGACACAAAACGCTACTCATTTGTTCCAATAATTTGGGTTTACTTTTTTTAACATTTTTGATATAAGTTTTCGTTAGTTTACATGTCGAGTTTATTATTTAAAATTTCAAACAATATAAGTAATACTATTAATAATAGTGTGAAACTGCTGCAATATTTTCCCCGGCCGTGAACGTACTTGTATGTTCGCAATTAACTCGTTCTTCTTTGAATGATATGTGAACACCCTGTGGCTCGGTAATTTACTACTTCAGTGACCGTATGTATTGTTACCTGTAAAGAGAATTGAATTATTAGTATTATTTGCACAAATGACATATGGGGACACAAAGCGAAAGTAGCATCCCTATATGCGGACCCTGAATCTGGAGAGAAATCGCTGATTTTGCACAATGTTGTTCTTGTCGTTCTCTTTCTCCATCATGGGCTCACACGCTGTTTCTTGTTTTCCCGTGTTCATTGCCCAAGTCGGGTAGTATTTCGAATATAGCAACCGGGCATTTTTGTAAAAGTTTTGCAAAGTGTAGTGCGGAGTTAAATATTTATCGATTAATATAAAGGGTCTTTCATTAAGCGCTTCCTATCTTTAAATTTAAATAAATCAAAGTGTGTGTGAGATATCATTGAAATTTTTTATTCGATTGAAAGGCCTATTGATGCCATTGTGTACGTAATATAACATCGTTCAAATGCCCTTCGCGGCTTCTCTGGGTGGCGCGCAACCTAAATGTCCAATTTTCCATGACTCCGGCGCATAAATCAGGCTGAATTCGACCGACGGCATGGGCTATGTTGGCTTTGAGGGCCGTTGTGGTTTGTGGCTTATTCGCATAAACCTGCAACTTCAGAAAAGCCCACAAGAAAAAGTCTAACGGGGTCAAATCGCACGATATCAGTGGTTAGTTCACATCACCTCCACGTGAGGTGACCATGCCCTCGAATCGCTCGTGCAGAATTTCCAATATGGCGTGAGCTGTGTGGCACGTAGCGCCATCCTGTTAAAACCACATGTCGTTGGTGTCCATATCATTCAGCTCAGACCAAAAGGAGTTGGTAATCATCTACCAATAGCGCTCGCCGTTAACGGTGATGGCCTGGCCAATGTCATTCTCAAAGAAATGTGGACCGATGACTCCGACAGCCCAAAATCCACACCAAACAGCTACTTTTTCGGGACGCATTGGATGCTCTTGGATCTCATGTGGATTGGTATCCTCCCAAATTCGACAATTTTGTTTGTTGACGTACCCATTCATCCAGAAATGGACCTCATCGCTGAAGATGATTTTTCGATGAAAATTAGGGTTAGTTTCCAATTGCTCCAGATCCCATTCAACGAACACACGTCGTTGTCTATGGTCGTTTACCTTCAGCTCCTGGGTCAGTTGAATGTTGTACGGCTGCAGGCCCAAGTCACGAAGCAAAATTCGCTAAGTTGTGGTCTGCGAAAAGCCGAGTTCTTGTGATCGACGCGAAATCGGCTGCCTCGGATTCCCCTGCACACTCTCACGGACAGCGGCGATGTTTTTGGCAGATCTTGCGTTTCGTCGACGTACGGGTGTTGGTTTGTCGTTTACTGGGCCAGTGGACCCAAATTTATGCACCACACTGCGAATAGTCCTTTCGGTAGGATGATTATGGCGACCGTAAAATCGGCGATGCGCGCGTAACGTTACACGAACAGAACACCCATTTTGATAAAACAATTTTATCATTTGCACGTGCTATTGTACACTATATCCGTCCATTGTGATTTGGCAAAACAGACAGCCGATTTGACAGATGTAGCTTCAACAATATGGCCGCTATTAACTGTCAAAGTTCGGAAGTCCCTATCCCTGTATTAAAATAAATATTTAATTTTGGATCAGGATGATTATTTCAGGTTTTGTTGTAATAAGTAGTTATACTCGTAATTATTTGATGGGATGTTAAATTTCAATGTACATTTTAATTTTTATTGAATGGCATTTTGAGCATATGTGTATGTGTGAATGTGTTGTTTAGTTACGCATTTTACCTATGTTGTTTCAATTGGGTCAAATTCGATTTTGTTGTTTTCGTTTTGATTTCCTACATTTATGTTTGCTGTGGTGAATAAGTGATGTGAACAATGTGAAGATTTGTGACAAATTTAAATGAAATTTAGTGATAAAATGATTTGATATATGAGGTTTGTATGACTGCGTATGTGTGAATTAGTGTCACGTGTGTGTTAGATCGCTATGGCTGCTGCAAGTGATGAATGGGTTCTGTGTGTATGTGTGTGGTTCTTGCCGGTGGAATAGTTGCATTTAATTTTAGAATACGTGAATATGTGATTGGATATGTGTTTGAGTACAATATAGTTAGTGTAAAATGTGTGAAACTTGTGGATTCTAGTTGGAATGAAAGTGTGTTTGACTATTTTCTTGAAGAGTTTAATTCTACTGCGTGTGTGGATGTATGAAATGTCAGAAAAGTGAAAATTGCATGAGATTGGAATTGGTTACTTGTTATTGTTTACTATTTTAAGTTCTTGACTCTAGATGAATTGATGATTTAAGTTGTGAATTTGCAAGTGGGTATGGGGGTACTTTTGTTATAATTCGAGATATAGAAAACTATTGTTTTGTTGTGGATTTCATTTATTTGGTGATATTGATGTGATAGGTTTCTGATGTGTGGACATGAGTTCAGCTGTGAGATTTGTTGCATGACTTTTTATGTTCTGTTGTGATGTTGATTGAGATATTTGTCTTCAGATTTTGAACCTAGTTCCTTATTTAACAATCTTCGTTTTCTTAAACATTTGCAGCTAGCATTGTACATACATTGTACATACATATATTAAGCAACAGTTGATGGCCGGCTACAGCTGGTAAATGTGTGTGCGCAACATTAATTTTATTATGTGCATACTCGTATATTTTGAATATATCAGTTTTCTTTATTTATTCGTTTTTTATTATATTGAGTACGTGATTTGTTTTTTAGTTTGAGTATTACTCGTATATTGCATCTCTTTTATCGTGTTGCGTGAAAATTTTTTTATTTTGTTGGCATTATACTATAGAGTGTTCTCTGTAGGTCGTGTAACATGGTAGTGGACATATCTTCGTTCTTGGCCTTTTGAATTCTCCAGTTTCAATTTTTAGCTTCACTACTCGGATTAGTTGATCAGCTCCTGGATAAGTCTCCGTGATATGAGCTAAAAGCCATTTCGATGGTGGAAGCCGTTCGTCCTTTAGTAGGACTAAGTCTCCATCTTTGAGTAGCTTCTCCGCCACTTTGTGCGATTTTGAAGTCGAGTTAAATACTCATGGCTCCATTCCTTCCAAAACGATTGAAGTGGGGCTTGGAATCCTTTCATCGGTCGATGTATCCGATTTTTTCCCCTGCAAGTTCTGTTTCTGGTAGAACGTTGCTTGAAGTCCCGATCAAAAGGTGCGCTAGTGTAAGTGTGGTAAAATCGTCGAAGTTGTGGGTAACGGGCAGACGGCTCTCGAGTTGAGACATGCTTCTATTTGAGATGGAAGCGTGCTGAGCTCTTCGAAGGTTAACGCTTCGTTGCGGGCAACTCGTTTCAAATGGAATTTGACTATTGGTGGATTTTTGGATGTATTTTTTCACCATTCTCTTTACATTAAAAATCCAAAATTGATTTCGCAAGTAAGCGGTCATTTGTTGCAGGCCACCGTGAAGCGTTTCTTTATGTGCATTGTAGACGATGAGTCTCGTGAAGTGGTGGTCTGGTTTTATGGTCATAAATCAGAACAGAAAACTTTAATCTGCCTCCTACTCTTATGATTTGTTCTCCATCAATAGAAAGGTTGAGAGTTTTGTACACCTGGGTTGAATTATTTTTACGCAACTCGCTTAGGAGATCAGGGAACATTCGTACAGATATGCGCAAGCTAGAATTGATTTCATTTGGTGACAAAACTGAATTTAACCTTACATTTTCTGTTTTCCGCGTGTTGTTGGTGAATCTTTTCACATAAGCCAAAATTCGTAGAGAGTTTATGAGTTTATGAGTTTCGAGTGAGTTTGGATTAATTTCGAAATGTCGTTTCCATCATTTATAGCGAGAAGAGTTTTGATTTCTTTTTTCTCTTCTTCTGTGTCGAGTTCCGTGGGCTGTGTTGGAATAGAAAATTCCCACCGTTCCTGAAGAAAGGCTGGTCCCTTCCACCAGAGTACGTTATTCTGAAGTATTGAGGGCAATACCCCACGCGATACAAGATCCGCTGAATTGAGTTTGGTGGGGATGTGTCGTCAAATGCTGACATTCGTCAGTCTCTGAATTTCAGCTACTCGATTTGAGATGAACGTTTTCCATCGAGTTGGTGGTGCAGATATCCAACAGAGGGTGATTGTGGAGTCAGTCCACGCACATGCTTTAATGTTTTGCACTGGGAGCACAGATAGGGTGTAGCTCAGAAGCTTTGCCAGGACTACTGCACCACAAAGCTCCAATCTTGGGAATGAAACCGTATTGAATGGCGCTACTCTAGTTTTGGAGATGAGTAAATGTGTGTGTGTGATGTTGTTGCAGTCCAAAGCTCGAAGATAGACCACCGCTCCATACGCTTTGATGGATGCGTCACTAAATCCGTGGAGTTGCAACTGCTCATTCTGTCCTTGTGTGTTTACCCACCTGGGAATCTGGATGTCTTAAATCATGGCCAATTCTTACTGAAGAGACGACCACTCTCGACGTACTTCCACCGGAATTGGGTCATCCCATGATAAACCATGTAGCTACAATTGCTGCATGATAATTTTCGCCTTAACAATGCGAGGCGAAATCCATCCTAGGGGGTCAAAGAGACGCGCGATCGTTGATAGGATGGTCCGTTTTGAAACTATTTCCTCGACGGCGAGCTTCTGAAATGAAAACATATGCGAACTAGGATGCCAATTGATTCTCAACGTTTTCATGTGCTGTGTTGTTCCGAAGCTAAGGGAAACACTAGTATACCGGATTTCCTTCGGTATTAAGTTCAGGAAATGTGGACCGTTGCTCATCCATTTCCTGAGATGAAAGCCGGCTTAAAAACGTCCAAATTTTTCTTTAGCTGCTTGGATGGAATCTGCACCAGACTCTAAATCATCAATGTAACATACATATCTTTCCGTATCATTTGAGCTGCTAGTGGATATGTGTCCTTTTCGTCATCAGCGAGCTTTTCCAGAGTTCGATTCGCCAGATATGGAGCAGGAGATGTGCCAAACATTAATACTTTTACCTTGAAAAGTTTGATTGGGATTGTTGAATCGTTTCGTCAATACAGGAGTTGGTAATATGCATCGTCTGGATGAATCTGGATCTGGCGATACATCTTCTCGATGTCTGCTGTAAATGTGATTTTGTTTGTTCTCCTTCTTAAAACAATTGATATAAAATCTATCTGTTTCCCGTCATCAGATGATCATTTAAGCAACTGACCTCAGCAGGTTTGAATGCAGCGTTGAAGACATCTTAGTGGTTGTGCTCGATTCCTTGAAGACGGCATGATGTGGCACAACATAATGGAAAGGCGATTTAAGTGTAGGGTCCTGGGTGATGTTCACTTCCTCCATCTGATTGAGTTGTAAGTATTCCCGCATACATTTATTGTAGTTCTTGAAAAGTGTTGGCTTGGTAAGCAGTCTTGTTTCCTGCCTATAGAACATACTTAGGCTTTTCCTTTGGGTTGAAATGAGTGTTGGAAGTTGACTTCCTTTGAAAGGGAGTGCAACTTCAAAACGCCCTCCCGGCAACCGCTTGACATTTTGTACATTTTCCTCGCTAGCAGTTTCTCCTTCAGTTAGGGCCTTTTCGAATGTTGATTCCTCAATTTCCCAAAATTTCCTTAATTGTGTGTCTATGTCGGAAAATTGGGTGAACACCTGTGGTATTTCGAGGGGAACTTTGCCTAATACTACCCAGCCAAACTGGGTTTTTTGGCCGATCGGTGCAATTAACTCTGCTCTTCTTGTGATGTCAGAAAATATTTCATTTTCCAAAAGTAAGTCGATACTAGAGGGTCGGTTAAATGTAGGGTTTACTAATTTCAGACCTTGTGGGTGTGTCCATCTATTTGGGTACATCTTGCGACTCGGCAAAAACCCTGTTAAGGTTTTATAAACGTCACTTCGTGTCGAAATTCTAAATTCTGAATATTTGGAACCCAGTTTGAGTTCAACAAAGTTTTGACAGGAACCATTTTTAACTTGTCCTAAAACTTGGGCATCTAAAAACGTTCTAGGTTTTTCCAACCTTTAAACTTGTACCGCTGATTCGGTGATAAAAGTTGCTTGCGATCCGAGATCAACCAAAGCTCGCAAGCTAATATAATCGCCATTAGCAGATTTCACCTTGACGATGATGTTGCCAATAAAATTTGTGTGTTGGTATTGTCATCAGCATGGAAGCAGTTTGCCGATGACTGTTGTTCATCAGAGGGATGAAAAAAAGCTGCATTTATGTTGATTTGGGTTGATACTCGTATATAATGTGTTTGATATTGGTATTATTTCTGTGTGTTTGGGTTTTGGGGCATAAATGTATTGCTATTATTATTTGGGTAGATATGAGTGGATGGGTGCGACGATACAGAGGGAATTGGTTAGTGCTAAATATTTGATTAGAGTGAGAGAATGGTTGCTGTGTGTTGTAATTGGTTGGTAACTAATTAGAAGGGAAGGCGGCTGATAGTGGGTGAGATTTATGTAGATTAGAGTTCTTGTTGGTGTCAAAATGAAGCATGGAATTGTGTCGTTCTTTGCAAAAATGGTAGGATTTGTTGCTTGGACGTTTTATGGCTATAGACCAATCAATTAAAACAATTACCTAATTGTTTGACAACCTGCTGCCTGGTTCTTGCATCCATATTTGAAAATTTGTTTCAGGCTCGTAAACTTCGTGGCAAACCTTGCAACTGAAATTTTCTTACGTTCTTGTGTGACCTTTTTTGTGTTAGGGGCTTTGTGTTTTGTTGCTGATCCACTGTCTCAAATGTTCGAAATTTTGTTTCTAAAAATTCCGAAAATTCTTTGAAAGTAGGAATTTCCTTTTTTGTCCCAAGAGAAGACTCCCACGAGGACTGAGTCGATTTCGGAAGTTTCTTTAACAAAAAAAAAAATGATAATTACATCCCTATGTTGCACTGGCAAGTCGAGATTCTTCAGCGAATGTAAAATTTTCGTCGAATTATCCAAAAGTTCACGGATTCCGATGGCACTTTTTTGGCGGACGAATGGCAAATCATAAAACAACTTCAATTCCTGGTTGACTAAAATCCATTTGAAATCAGAGCGGGATTTTAAAAGTTCCCATTCCTGGTCGTAACTAACCTCGTCCACATTGACGTGATCAAATAATGTACTCTCAATTTCTTTACATCATGATTTTAAATAATGTAGTTTTTCTGTTTTAGATAAGGATGGTTGCTATGTACGAGTGAAACGAATTGGTCGTAGAATGAACGCCAGCTCTCATATTCACCTGTAAATAAAGGCGGATGGATTTTCGGAAGGTGCACCTCATGGGACCTCTTAGACTCTGATGGATAGAACACGCTTCAGGCTCCTTTTGAGTGGATGTTTCCAGTTTCTGCAGCTCATCTATCTTGTATGGAATATAGACTTATTTTGCCTTATCATATGTACGAGTACAATCTAAAACTTCCTTCTCAATCTCCTTATTACTATAAGTTCCCTCATATCTTTTTTCAATATTCGATAAATCAAATTCTAAGATACCGAGGCTCGTGCTAACGTAATTTTTCGTACGGCGAGGTTTTTATAAATTTAACACCACAAATTGTTTTTCGATTCTTTTCTTTTATGGCACAGAAGGACCAAAATGTAAGCCGTTAATTCGGTAAAAAAAGTTTAATTTTACTTTTCACTAAAAGGAAAGGTATTCAAAACTGTGGTGGAAATATTACTGTTTGAAATACAGTATACTGGGTCGGAATAAAACAATTGTCTTTGCAACGTTATAAAAAATGAGTTTTTATTTATTCCTGAGTGTTTTCCTATTTATACATTTACAATATCTGACGTTTTGGTTATGCTATTTACTGCATGATAAAACTTATTCATACGTTTCAATAATTTGTATTTACTTTAACATTTTTAGTACAATACAAATTTTCATTAGTTTACATGTCGAGTATTCGCCCCGTTTACTTCAAATTTCAAACAATATAAGTAATAATATTAATAATAATGTGCAACTGCTGCAAAACCAACAACGTCGTTAAGGGGTCTAAAGTAAACGACACCCGTATAGGTGAAGGACAGTGTGAATCGAGCCAAGTGCTCCATTGCACTCGTCCCTGGGCTCGCAGTAGACCGAAGTAGACTAGATAAGGAGAGGATTTAAAAATCTAACTTTTTCGACCTACCTTGTTCGGCAGCGATAACAAAAACTACAGCGGCGCCGGTTATATCATCCAGATTGAAACTGAAACTGTCTGCCGAAGAAATTGTAGCACATACAGCTGAGATTTTCGCAATTCTTCCCATTGGGTCTGGGGTAATGGCGGCCAAACTTGCTAGCATTGCGTGTACTTTCGTATGATAGACCATTTCCGACTCCCGAATTGCCTCGCCTTCCATTCGTGTTGAGGGCCATTTCTTTCTGGAGTGTAGAGGAAGTCAGGACTGTAAAACCAGCAAGAATGCACCCCCATGTCTGAGTCGATCTTCCATCTCGTTCCATCATGTGCTACATTTAATGATGTCGGCACCCACCTCCACTCGGTGACTTAAGAGTCTTCCTCTATCTCGCCAATACGTAGAGTGATGAACTGATGAAACTTCCTTGCACCGCATCTGATCGAGCACAGCAAGTTTCTATTGTAGAATCGGTCCAGATGAAACGGTGATTTATTTTGATTGAAGATTCAGCTTCCACAAATTTTGACAATCGCAGACCAAAAACCGCAGCCATCAACTCTAGTCTCGGAATCGAGACTGGCTTAAGTGAACAACAGACTGTTCCATCTCTTTCAGCTCTCACGAACGTGTGGAGTTCGGTGTTGCCACTGCCACTCAACAACGCAAAACATCGAGGAATATTAATTTGTGCACCCACGATGTCTCTCGCTCAGTGTCTGAAATAGACTCGTCCCAGCTGACTCCAGAGCACCAAATGTTCTAAAGTATAACTTTTTTTTTTTATAGATTTTTTTATAGTTTCACATGATTGTACACCATCTTAGGATTGTTGTGTCAAAATTTGAGACAAATCGGAGCAAAACTAACTAAGTATAGGACTTTAAGCGTTCAAATTGTTCATGTTTAATATTTGATTTTTTATTACACAGAACTTTAAAGCGATTTTCTGACACTTGTCAATTCCGTAGCCGGCGAACGGTTTAAATCAAAATCTACTCCACCGATTTTTTCCAAATTTATTAGACAACTTCCTTATATAAATGACGAGTTATCCCTAGGACCTTTGTTTTATTTTTCATAATTACTAATTTTACTATAACAAATTGGCCCATTTTTTATGCGAAAATCGGTGTTTTCACTTCTAAGTGGCACCAAAAATTAAAAAATCGAAATTTCCTCCAAGAGATACCTTGGGAAAGCGATTATCTAATGATAGCATTTTGAGTTTTTGATTTCAGATGATCCAGTCATGAGTTATACGGTTCACCGGCGGACACCTTTTTTCGAGGGGCCTTCGAAGAATTGCTACCATCGGCTTAATTATTAATATTTTGCTGTCTAAAAGTATCAACTACATAAAAATGGGCCTTTTCTTGACCAAATTACCTGTAAAAAATGTCTGTTGAAACCAAGCCGTGTACTTTTTAGCCTTGTTGGGGAAATCTTCTGAATGAGGCTGTGGACAAGTGATGAGAGGGGAAATGAGCTTAGAGGCCAGTTGAACCTTTCCGCTAGTGTACTTTTCTACTTTTTAGCTTTTTATGACTTTCAAGTATTGGTAAATTTCTCAAAGTCAACATTTCCTGTATTTTTTTTATTATTTCTATTGTTCTCTTGAAGGGGTTGGAATGCCCTCAAGAAGCTCCACAGAATACCGAAATCTGTCGCAATTTTTAAAATGTGGAGGGACGACGCCGCTTCTAAAAATTTGGAACTGAAAAGAGAAAATAGTTCTCGCTTTATATATAACTTCCAAATTGTACCGATCGCAATCTACTCTTCCTTCGTTCAGCATTTTGATACAACTGTAATCTCAAACCAGTTAGCTGATACACATGTCGAAAACCAACACTCCTATTCCAAATATTCCGTAGCACATTAAAGGCAAAAAAAAAATAAATACGAGTAATAAACATTTACTCGCATCAGCACCGTATGTTGAGCACCTCTTATAAATACCACGAGCAGCATACCTTCGAATTTTCTTAAATGAAAGCACTCATTGGTGCACGAAAGGAAACATTGCTCCCAATTAATTATTAGAGCGTTTTTTTTCTCAATTTGTCTCTAATGAGTAAAGAAACAGGCTTTAAGTATGAGTACTTAACCTGAATATTGCCTACATCATTATTGTAATAAGTTATTTGAAATCGAAAATATATGTTGAAGTAAAAGTTTATTTGCGAATGAAATTTAAAAAGATGACACATTTGAATTCTGTTGTAACGTACAATAAGTGATACCAACTTACAATATCATATGAATTAGATTGTGCCATACACTTTGGGTATTGCCAGCTATTTTCAACACGCCCCCTCAACGTGGATGTCACTTACATTTTGAAAACCAAAAAAAATCACAGTAAATTCTCATTTCAATTTCAAAAACATTATTCAATAAAATCGTTATTTCGAATTTAAGTTCAAAAATCGTTAATTTAAATTTAAAAGCTTAATACATTTATCGTGCTTAAGTCTCACTAAATTCTTTGTTAAAACAACGGCTACATTATCTTCTGATGGACAGTATTCTAATACAATTTATGTCGATATGCTTACTTCGCTTGTGAAGTACTGGATTACTTGCCAACTTCTGCACCCCCTGGTTGTCGATGTGTACTACTACTGCTTCGCCATTTGACCATCCGACCTCCATCAGCAGTCTTCGCAGATGAACAGATTCCTTTGCAGCAACCCATTTATCGCTTCCAGCCTATGAAATCGCCTCTTGAACAGTTTGAGGAACTTTGATATTTGTCATTATCTGAAGTTTATTATAAGTTTTTCCGCCTCTTAAAACTCGATAATCTTTTTTCATCTTTAGTCATCTGCCTTGTTTACATCGTTGTTGTTGTTGCTGGATTCGATAAACTCGGAAAGTTTTTCATCAAAAATGACGTCTCTCCGCTCTACGACTTTCTTGTATATCAAAAAGCCGGTATGCTTTTGAAACTGTTGAATATTCGACCATGATATACATCACCTTTTGCTTCGAATTTTCCGCGAATTAGTTTCTTCATGCTCACAGCTACACAACCGAATGTACGAGAAATTCTCACGTTTGGTTTCTTATTAAACCATATTTCAAAAGGAGTTTTACCATTTAATATATAAGTTAGACATCTGTTTCTCATGTAAGCCGCCGTCATCACAGCTTCTGCCCATAGACTCTTTCAACACTGGAGTGAACCAACATTGACCATGCCATTTCAACTAACGTTCTGTTGGCGCGCTCAGAAACGCCATTCTGTTGAGGAGTGTAAATGGTAGTAAGTTGCCTCTGGATTCCATTCTTTTGCAGAAATGCTTCAAATTCAGCATTCACGTACTCCTTTCCGTTGTCCATCCGTAAAGGTTTTATTCTACGTTCCGTTTGCCGCTCAACTTGGAGTTTAAAGAGTTTGAATTTACTTAGGGCTTCGCTTTTTGCCTTCATAAAGTACACGTATATCTTACGGGACATATCATCTATGAAGGTGATGAAATATTTTGAGCCGTCTAGTGATTCTGTGTCCAACGGTTCGCACACATCCAAGTTCTAGTAGCTTCTTTGATCGTTTTTCGGACTTTTTAGGAAATGGCAATGAATGTATCTTGCTAACCATGCACGTTTTACATACTCCTTCCTTGATGCTTTTTACATTCAACCCTTTTACCATTCCTTTCGCACAAAATTCATGAAGAGACTTGTAATTGAGGTGCCCAAATCTATTGTGCCACAAGTCATCTTTACTCTGCAAAACGAACATCTTTTGCTTAACGATCTCATCTACCAGAAACAGGTCATCATTCTTTTTCGCATGAAGGATGATAACAGACCCATCTCCGAGAAGAACTGTAGCACGCTCCGCATTAAACTTCACAGTTAGACCTTTGTCAACCATTCTGCTCAGAGATAGGAAGTTTGCTTGAAGCTCTGCGGAATACAAAACATTTTGAAACAACGAGTCTTTGTTCTTGTATTGGAAAAATACATCACCTTTTCCTTCTGCAACAATTGATTTGTTGCCTGCTAAACCAATGATTTCTTTATGTTGTTCAAAATTTACAAACCGGTTCTTGTTGTTGCACATGTGCGTTGTTGCACCGCTGTCAATATACCATGCATTACTTCGTGGTTGAATTTCAGCTGCCGCAATCATGGTCAATGCTTGTTGTGAACGCGTGTATGTTTTTCTCTCCTTATCACATTCACTAGCACGATGACCAGGCACACCACAGTTGAAGCATTTACCCGAAAAGTGTTTCTTGGTCTGATTCTTCTTCCCATTCGCCTTTTTGAATGTGCGAGCCACATACGCTTGTTCGTGCGCATCTCCATGAGCGTCTTCTTTTCTTCTCTCTGCTTCTTCGAGGAGTTTTTGTTTGATGAAGCTGAATTTAGGCAACGAGTCACGTGTTTCCATTGCGATGACAAATTTCTCAAATTCTTTGGACAAACTGGACAGCAACATAACAACAAGAAGTTCATCTTGCATTTGTATTCCAGCTTCAGACAATTTTTCTGTCACTTCAAGGAACGAATTCAAATGCTGCACCATATTACTTCCATCTACCATGTGGAGACTCAATAGACGTTTGTAGAGACACACTTTTTGGATTGGACATTTGGGCGCATAGATTTCGTTTAGTTTTGTCCATGCATCGTACGAAGTCTTTGCGTTTTTTATATAAAGCAATTGCGCAGGCTTCACACTCAAGATTATATTTGCAAGAGCCTTCTGATCGTCGGTATTGAATTTTGCAATTTCTGCAGCATCCTTGATGGACTCCTTTTTCACCTTGCCACATGCAACTTCCCAGAATCTTGTATGCTCTAGAACACTCTTCATCGGCATGCTCCACACATCGTAATTGAATTCGTGCAATTTCTCTATTTGGAAATAATTCATTTTCAATTTAAAAAAAACTTTAGAGAGCACTCCTGGGCCCATAACCTGTTGAAGTAAAAGCTTATTGGCGAATGAAATTTAAAAAGATGTCACATTTGAATTCTGTTGTAACGTATAATAAGTGATACCAATTTACAATATCATATGAACTAGATTGTGCCATACACGTTGGGTATTGCCAGCTATTTTCAACAATATATAATAGAAAATAATAAATTTTTTCTATGGACTCGTACAATACATTGAACATAGTTTATAGTGTGGCACATATATATTTAAATTAGTAAAATTAAATATACATAATAGCCAACAGATTAATGTTTTCATTGATAACATTTTTTTAAACTTGTGGTCTAAAAGAGAACACACGCTGAATAAAATTTAAAATACCACTGCTGAAGTGCGGGTATTGGTTTCCACTGATCAAAAATTGTTGACGGTGATTAAATGAATTGTTTTAGGTACTGCACGCAGAAGGTAAAATGACTTAGAAATGGATTTGCTAAAAAATATAATTTTCTCTAAATCTGGAAAGGGTGCCCGTAAAGACCGATCTTATGCGCACAATCTAGAAATGATTCAAGCCCTTAACTCTTTCAGGAGTACTTGCATATAAATTACAATATACATCTTTTTTGCTCTTTCTAGATATACCATATTTAGGATAGAACAATAGTGAAATGAATGACAAAATAAATTTTGGAGTGGGGCTTCTGAGAAATCAAAAGTGGTTAGCTGCGGTAACCACTGCCGCTGTAGAACAAAAAAACACTATTAAAATTCATACATTTTTTATTCATAACTAAAGGCAAAAAACATAACAAAACAATTAGAATCAAATACTTTCTTCACTTTTTATGAAAATCTTGGAAGCAGTACATTCCTTTACGCAAACATAGTGGGACATTACAAGTCTTACATTTCCAAATAGTACGGACTGGATTATTACTTGTACTGCATTTGGCGCATCTTCTTGAAGTGCATCGCTCTGGCTGATGCTGATTGCATTTCAAGCGGATTTCTTCGCGCACAGTTGGTTTATGCCGTTTTATTTGGACCGGCCTCGGAGAAGACACTCCTGAACTACATGGACTCCACTGGATGATGCCTTCGCCGATTGATAAATGCTGGAGCCAAAAGGCCTTGATAGACAGAACTGCAAAGTCCTTCAATATCAGAGCTTCTAGCTCTGGGTGTGAATTAGATTGCAGTTCCTTATACGCCAAAAAGGCATTGACAATACAGCAATCAAGAAAATGGAACAAAATTCGATGCCACCATTTGCGCGATTTTCTGTTTATTTCGTAACAGCTTTTTAATTGATCAAACTTATCAACAAAATTCATGTTTGCATTATAATCTTTCACCGCTTCTGGGCAAGAAACTTCTACACTCTCTCCGTTTTGCGTGTAACTTTGCCGACGTTCTTAGGATCGTGATAGTTTGACAGTACAAACACAGATCTTTTGTCTCTCCACTTCAGGATACTTATATTTGTGTCGCTGATTCTATAATCGTCCTGTCCTCTCTACAAGTCTTTATCTCTTTTTAGGTTTGGTAAATGCTTCCTTTCGGAGTTTACCGTCCCACAGGAAAGTTTTTTTTTTTCTTTGTAAATCCACTTGAAGCTGATAACTGTTGAAATAGTTGTCGAAATATACTTTTTACCTTCGAGGATCGAGCAAAACTGCCTTACGACTTTGCCACCAAGATCTGTCCCAACTTCAGACCCCTTTTTACCGGTATAAAGTTTAAAATAGTAGCCCGATTCAGGACATGCCATCCATATTTTAATAGCCTCGTTTGATGGGCTTCTTGGGCATATATTGTTTCCAGGAACTTCGACCCTTTAACTTTACCATGATCTCGTCTATGGCAATCTTTTCAAAAGGTCTGTAGTTGTGCTCAAAATTGCGTAGCATAATGTCTGGCAATGGTCGAATTTTGTAAACTTCATCGTAAACTGGGCTATTTCTTGCAAGCATGAGGTTATTGCCATTAATGTGTAGGTAGAGTCAACTAAATCTTTTCAACGGCATGAACTTTGAAATGTAAGAATCGTTCGGGTCTGGAACTGCACCGCAATAATCCCTGTAACTTGGCAGTTTTTTGATGCGTATAGTCAAATTCAGAGCAATAAACACATCAATCTCTTTAATCGTACAGGGTATAAAAGCTTTTCCAGTTTGAGTGGCATAAAGATTAGTTTGAAAGCATAAAGTTTCTTTTAAATCGTCTGAATAAAACATGCGAAATAATGCGAGGGGAGTAATATTTTCTAAGTCTAGTATATGTGCTGGTACTCCCGCATTTCCAGTAAACCCACCTGGTGGGGACAGTGTGTAGTTCTTCTTCCTTTTTGGAAGCAAAAGGGATTAAAGAAAAAAATTCGGAAATAAAAACTGACCCTGAAAGAGTTTAAGTCAATATCGTCCGAGCTATTCGTGAGATAGGGCCAGAAACAGTTGACAAGGCATTGGCAAATTGGGTTCATAGGACACGGTACTTCGAGGCCAGCCGAGGTAGCTACATGAGTGAAATCATCTACTTCGGCTATACAGTACTAAGAAAGGGTACGAGTATGGTTGTCAAAAATATCTGTAAAATTTAAGGTTGTATATTGTCTAGTCCAATATATATTCGTTATTATTGAGACCTAACTTTCAATCACACATGGATTATCAATCGTAGATTGATATTTGTAGACATTCTGGGCGAAATATCTGTTACACCCAATGTAGGAAATTAGGAACAAGAGTTTCTAATTAAATAAATACGCGTCTAAATCATCATATCACACCGATAACATTTCGATTAACCAATACCTAGGCTGCGAAAGTTTTTCGACAATTACCTCTCAATTTAATATACAGGGTGTCCCCTAATTCGTTGACGATAATTTGGGAAATGATTCCTGGGCATTTTCTAAGAAAAAAATCGTTCTACAGTAAGGGTCTATCTCCAACGTTGACGTCATTTATGGAGGATTTAAGAAAATGCTTACTTTATCCATATTATTTTTAGAAAAAATACCAAGCTTTATAATGGGGTTGAAATAAAGTTGATATCTTGTTTGAGTCTTTAGATATCTAATTTCTAAGCCTATTCCATTTTCATTGCCAGTGCCAATTTTCGATTTTGAGGTCACTTTTCTTCAAAAAATGCTTAATTAAAATAACGTTTTACTTTTTTTTTATGAAAGTAACAATAATAAAAAAAAATCATCATGAATTTGCAGAAAAACCCACCTATTTTATGATACTTGCTTGAAATCTGCAGCAGTTAAAATTAATAAAACAGAGTTAAATTTTGCTTTCAGGTCCAAAGGCTATGAATAAAAAATGATTTTGTGTTGTCTTAGGTAGTTTTCATTTTATGTGTAAACTAAAACAGTTATAACACGTGCTCAAAGTGTCCTCCTTGGTTTTGTATGCATACTAGAGCCCGTTTTTGGATTGCACTGCGAATGTTTATTGTTGCTAATTGCTGCCACACTTTTGATGACGCTTCGAGAATACGATCTTCCAATTCAATTAGAGTAGCAATTTCGGTTGAATAAACAAGTTCTTACATTCTTCCCCATACAAAACAATCCAATACTGTAAGGTCAGGAGATCTTGCTGGCCAGTGAACTGGTCCATTTCTTCCTATCCAACGGTTACCGTACTCTTCATCTAGCCAATTCTTAACCTCACGACCATATTGGGCTGAAGCACCGTCCTGTTGTAAATATGATGAAACTAATTGAATCAGTGGAATGTCCACCAATAGTTCTGGTAAATCATTTCGCAAAAATTCCAGGTAGTTTGTAGAATTCATCCTAGGTGGTAGTTTGAAGGGACCGATTAACTTATTTCCAATACTCCTGCCCACATATTGACGCTGAATTTGCATTGAAATGATTTATGTCTCATAGTATGTGGATTGTCCGCAGCCCACATATAAAGATTATGAAAATTTATGATCCCATCTCTTGTAAATTGTGATTCGTCCGTCTAAGGATTTCTGCTAATAAACTGGTTGTCATCCAAGCTCCGCTCCAGCAACCAGTTAGAAAACTCAATTTTCTTTTCCAAATCATTGGGAAGCAGTTCTTTTACAAGCTTTCGATACGTGTTTCCAAATACTCCTTTACTAAGAAGTCGTCGGTTAGGATAAAGTTCATGGTATCTTTGTCGCGCACTAGTTGAACTTCCATTGCATAGCCCATAAACGTAAATAATGTCAGCGTATTCTTGGTATGTAAATGCTGATATTTAAAACAGCGTTTCTAAGCAACTGTAACCTTAGCGTAAAAAATTAAACAGGTGAACTAATTTTTTTTCCTAATCTTTTATATGATTTCTGTACGGTATATTTTCCAAATAGGACTTCATACCCTAAACCTAACTCTTCTGAGAACTTTTAAGGAATAGGGTAAGGAAATGAGAGTTTTGACTGGTAGTCAAATAAAAGAGCACGCTTTAAAACTCTTTAATAGCTATGCAATTTTAAAAAAATATTGGAAAATTAATAATTCGTGGAAAACCACTCTTACGAGTATGTTGTTAGAAACAATGGTAAAAAATCATAAATTCGGTTTTTTACCTGTTTCAGGTTTTTCCAAGTATCATAAAATCTGTGGATTTTTCTGCAAACTCATTGACAATTTTTTTTTATTATTGTTACTTTTATAAGAAAAAAAATAGTAAAACGTTATGTTAATTAGGCATTTTCTCAAGGTCGGAAATTAGCATGTGCAATGAAAATGGAACAGGCTTAAAAATTGGATATCTAAAGACTCAAACAAGATATCAACTTTATTTAATCTCCTTTATAAAGGCTGGTATTTTTTTCTAAAAATAAAGTCCTCCACGAGGTCCTTACCTTTAGTACTAACAGAGCAATTTCCGTTAACATGGCTCAGGGTACACCAAAGTAAGTCTTTTCTTAAATCCTCGATAAATGATGTCAACATTGGAGATAGACCCTTACTGTAGAACGATTTTTTTCTTAGAATATGCCCAGGAATCATTTCCCAAATTATCATCAACGAATTAGGGGACACCCTGTATATACGATAATAATAATTATTATACCCTTAAAGATGTGTTTAGTATACTGAAATACATTTGAGATTTCGAGGTTCACTCGCACGCTTCATCACTATGCTGCATTAAGGATCGTATCTAACTGACAAACTACAGTTTTTTATAACTTTTGATGGAATTGATTTTTCGGACAATGTGCCTAGAATACTTCTACTAAAGAGCTGTACTTGCTCACTGGACGATAGGCGCATGGTAAATGATATATGTATGTATGTAAAAACCTTAATTAAATTGTCGAATTGCTTTTAGAAGACTCGTATTTAATTGTTGGTTAGAATAATATTTTATTAAAGATTTAAGATCATATTGTTTTAATGATATTTATTTTTTATTAGTCAGCTTAAAATATTTATCTGGTCTTTAAGCCATAGGAGGAATAAAAATTTATTTTGTTGTAAAACCATTGTATAATATAAAAAAATTATGAAACATTAAAAACAAATTTTTTTGCTAATATGAGGTTTTGTTTGCGTCCAATACTTTACTCAATATAATACTACATATTAACAATACTAAAACTCAGATTGAACTTAATTAAGAACAACAACTGATGCTCAGCAACAATCGAACAGTGTCAAATATCAAATATAAAACAAGAAAAAATGGCCAGCTTGGAAGGCTAGGCGATAGGAGTGAAACTTCACGAAACTCGATTAATAAAATAATTAAAATGAGGATGCTCACCCTAGTTTATAAGTACAGTAATGTCTCACTAATCCGAATTGATTATTACAAGGGCTTGTTCGGATACCGAATAATCCGGATTGGGGAATACATACGAGGGGCGTTCAAACTATTCTCGGTATCGGAGTGAAGCTGTGATTGTATATATAAATTGACTTATTTATCAAGTAATACTATTATTTTAGTGCATTCATGTAAAATTTCATATAAATATGATTATTAATTCGCGTTTTATCTCTAGTTAAACAGAGTCATAATGGCAACTGAGACGATGATGGTGAAAATTGAGCATCGCGCTGTAATTAAATTTCTCACTAAGCAAGGAAAAAGTCAAAAAACTATTCATGAAGAGATGGTGGCTGTTTACCAGGGTTCCGCACCTTCATTATCAACTGTGCAAAAGTGGTCAAGTGAGTTCAAGAGAGGCAGAGAGAGCATTGAAGACGACCCCCGCTCCGGCGCCCCGGCTACTGCTTGTACGGGAGAAAGCATCAAAGAAGTCGAAAAACTTGTTCTTGAGGATGCCCGAATAAAGGTGAAAATGATGGCAGAGATCACCAAGCTTTTAATTGGTACCATTCACACCATTCTTCATGACCATCTTAACCTTTCAAAGGTCAGTGTAAGGTGGGTGCCACGAATGCTCACAGCGCCTCAGAAAAAAGTGAGAATGGGTCCACCACTATTACCCTGAAAGCAAACAAGAGTCCATGTAGTGGCATAAAAAAGGAACAGACCCCCCGAAGAAGTTCAAAGTCACTCCTTCTGCCGGGAAGCTAATGGCCACAGTTTTTTGGGACTCAAAGGGAATCGTGTTCATTGAGTACAAAAAAAAAGGTGAAACCATCAACGCTACATCCTACGCTTCCACTTTGCATAATTTGCGGGAGGAAATTAAAAAGAAAAGACGGGGTAAACTCGCAGCGGGTGTGTTGCTTCTTCATGACAACGCTCCTGTTCACACGGCGCGAGTTTCCAAGGCTGCTGCGCGAGATTGAGGTTTCGAAGAAATCCAACACCCACCCTATAGTCCAGACCTTGCCCCTAGTGATTATTGCCTGTTTCCGGATTTGAAAAAATGTCTTCGTGGAAAAAGATTTTCGGATGATGAAGAACTCAAGTCGGTATTTTGCAGAGAAAGAGGAAATTTATTTTTTTGAGGGTTTAAAAAAGCTTGTCTCAAGATGTAACAAATGCATTGATTTTAGGGGAGATTATATTGAAAAATAAAAACAATTTAAATTGAATTCGCATTTTCCTTCATACCGATACCGAGAATATATTGAAAGCCCCTCGTAGCATTTAATAGTTAAAAAAAGTCTTCTTTATTTAAAGAAACCAAATTATATTTATTATTCGTGTAAATAAAAAAAATAAATACAAACATAGTTTTACAAAAAAAAAAACTTAAAAATATGGTATGTAATTCAAAAAGTGAAATTCACGTACTTAGCTCACAAAATTTTTTATCGCACAGTCAGTAATTAAAGTTTGTTTTTTTCTTTTGTGTTTGCAATGCAATTAAAACCTTTTCTTTTAGTTTTTGTAAAGCCAATATATCAGAAACGCAGGTATTGTTCTGAGGCACCCATCCCATAGAAACAGATAAAGCCTTCATTGCATATTCATGTTTAATGTTGTCTTTATCTTCATGTACTGTATCTTCATATTTACTCTCTGCTTGCGTATTATCCTGAATGTTGTTTTCGTCAAATCAGTTGTTAACTTCATTAAGACTAAGGTCAATATCTGATATTGCGTGAAATTTTCGATTTCAGAACATGGTACGAGCCTGGCAAGAGGGATCTTGTCTTCAATTTTCCATCCATCTGATTCATTAAAGGATAGCGATGTTTTCCAGCAGTTCTTCATCATTGCTTCTGACAGTCCCTCCCAAGCACTGGCCAAGAATAAAACAGCGTCCTTTAGAGTAATTCTTTTCAAAACAGTGCTTATTTCGTCACTTTGGGTCATCACATGAGATAATAAACTTATTTTATAATTAAGGTTTGTTATTCTAATGATGTTCTAATCCATGGGTTCAATCAGTGACGTGCAATTTGGTGATAAGAATAATGTTGTGATCATGCCATTACCACTTCTTAGAACGCATAAACTTTTTCACTTGAGGAACGAATGCGTTGAAAAACCACTTTTTATAAACTGCCGATGTCATCCAAGCATTTGTAGCAGATTCATATACCACAGGCAAATTCGATGAACCAAATGACCATAGCTCCTTAGATTTATCTTTTTTTTTTTTTTTTAAAAGAACTTAACACTCAAGAGGGTATTACTACTCTTAAAATGCCGGAGCACGTGTTAAGTTTTTCGAAAAATTGGATAGAGAGAGAGAGAAAGATTTTTGGGCTCAGTGGTTATTTCGCTCCATGGGTGGCATCCAACATTTAATGGGGGAGACTAAATTATTAGTGTAAATTGGACTTGATGTTATATTTAGGCAACCATTCATCTTACAAGATTTTAGTTGCCTGAAAAAAAGTCTTTCGGTCAAGGCTGGTATTGAACCCCGAACCCTCCGATTGGGAAGCCAACACACTACCACTTGAGCCACGGCCACCCACCCACCCATCACCAAAAGTTTAAGCTGATGCGTTTTGGTTGAATTGGTACAGACTAGGAAAGTAAAACGAACGCTCTTTACTTGTTTTTCGCCCAGGATCTGCTTTGTCGTTAGAGCTCACCAGGGTTGTATCGGGCAAAAGCTTCCAATATAGACCGGTCTCATCAGCGGTGGCACGGTGAAAGCCCTAATTCTTTAATTTTTGGGGAAAAGCTGTGCCGAAATTGTGTTGCTGCTTCTGAAGCTGCAGAAAGTTTTTCTCCGAAAATTTTGAAATTTCGAATGCTAAACCGTTTTCTAAATTTTGCAATCCACCCTCGACTTGCATTAAAAACGCGTTCAGAACTGTTTGTATATTTGAAAGATCATTTGGACTTCATTAATAATAAATCTTCAGAAACTGGAGCGTTTCTTTCTCTTTGCTTTAAAAACCATTTGCGCAACTTCGCCTCCATTTCTGGAAATTCCGCAGATTTCAGTGGTCTCACCTTTACAATTTTCCACCCTTTTCTGACACAAAACTGTAGTTGCAAAAGCAATATCGGATTGTATAGTAATTCTCCTATTTATTCAACCCTTACATTAAAATCTGTTTCTTATTGCGCTTTATATCAGATATTGTAGCAGCACCAACATCATAATCTCGAGCTAACATTTTCCCAGAATCACCGTTTTCTATTTTGTTTAAGATCTCGCATTTTTCTTTTAAAGTAAGTGTCTTAATTAGCCATTTCTCCACACGAAGACGTGTTTTACCAACGGAAAAAGATAGATACTAGTGCACGTAAGAACACGTTCGCATGTATTTTGCATTTCCAGGTGGTGATCTTATATGCAGAAGCAGTAATGTGACAAAATAACTGTAAAAGGTAATTTTTGTTGAATTCGGATTGTAGAATACAAAAAGTAAGAGGGTTCGGACTGTAGAATAAATAATGGGAATAAAAGGGTGATTCGGGTTAGCGCGATATTCGAATTAAACTTCAGTAACTTCGACACACTATATAAAATCGATAAATGACAAATGATGCATCACTGATGACACGTGATAGAGATACTTTACAATATACCTAATTTCGATGTAAACTCGCATGGATAACTCGCCATACTTATACGAAGCCAGCCATGCCTATATTTGCCCATACTCGGATTTATAGTACGGACACGAGATGGAATGTCGGTATCCCGCGCGAGAGTTATGTATTTGTCCAGCCCTTAAAAGTAAAACACAACTTATTTGAGAAATGTCTTTTTACTTCAATGACTTTCACTCGATAGATTTGTTATCAAAAATAATACAAAACATTATACCATACAATAAAGAGTTGATAGTTAACAGTTAACAACTATGTTGTTTTGCTAGTATTACTAATGTCTCTATTACCAAACTAGATGCCCCATCACGCGCGCTGCTCCCTCCAGTTTCCTGTAGCTTATTCGTTTTCTCGAATTTTTAGCATTAGGTGAGATGGTTGTTAAGGAGAGTTTGAAGTGGAATAACTTTATTGGCTACGTAGGAGGACTAATGGTGGAAATAGTGATACAACATCGTGAAGCAATGAACACTTCATCCTTGTTGGATAATATTAAAGTCATTTACAAGTTTTATCGCACGGTTTTGAATGCCATCTAGTGGGTGTAAGTGGGACTAAGGATTCGTTTCATCGGAGTTCGGAACCACTTCATTTCGCTTTTTCATTTCATCGGAGTTTGAATCACTTCAAAGCTAGAAGTAGGGTTCACCCAGGCTTACTTATTTTGCCATGAAATTGATTTCCTTTTACTTAATTGAATAGGAAATTTGTTGAAAATCGTTAAAGCTTTCACTTTATTTTAATATTTTTGAGATCAGCCTGAACCAAGTGTAGAAGCTCTGATGTCAACGACAAAATTGATATTTCTTAAACTGAAAGGCTTTTTGTGAAGAAATGCTTGACAAATCTTGTAAATTTTATATTAGCTTTTAACGGGAATTAAAAATATTTGGTTTTATTTCGGCTTTTTTTAATTTAAAATTCTTGTTCTTTGTAGATACTCTTTTGCCTTACCCCAAATATATAAAAATTTTACCGCAGGTGGTAAATAATTGCTTCTGTCGCTGAAGTTTACTTTGTCAAGTATCTTGTATTAATTTTTCAAGTAATTTTTCCTTATAAATTGTGTGCTATTTGTAATTTATCAGCCAAGTATAAAAACATTAAAAATATGGCAAACAAAATTAATAACATCATATAAATATAAACCTTTTAACTAAACAAAATAAAGGCGAACATTCACAAAGAAGCATTACATATACCAGTAGGTACATACTCGTAGTATCATTACTCTATTTTTGGTATAATGTTATTGTATAACCATGATAGTGCAATACTACGCAGAACAATGCTTAATGGTATGTAATTTTTAAGCCATTACTTACATTTTTGAATACTTCCCTCAAACTATGTCGACCTTTATATTTTGAATATGTATTTTCTTGCTCCTTACTTAATAGAATAACGATTAATAAGAGAGTCAGTGTGCATGCAAAATTAATTTACTTTTTTGTCTAATCTAAAAATTATCAATTCTACTAAACAAAAGATTATTATATTACTGTACAATATTGTTGTACTAATAGTCGATTGCGATTGTCGTTACGTTTGCAAAAAAAAACTTTGAAAAATGCTTAGCCATGATTTCGATAGTTTTCTGTCCCACTTCCAAATTTAACATTTAACTTCCGACTTCCTGTTCTGTATTTATACGATTAATTGTCGATATTTATGTACCGACAAAAAAGCAAATGTTAAAATCTTTTCCTTATCTTTAAACACAAATGCTTGTAATAAATGTAAGGCAATATCATTAAACATTTACGGGCACATTCACATACTGAAGTTCCTAGTCTGAAATGTATAGTAATAACCATATTTCCCATCTGGCTGGCATAAGAATGATCTTCGCTTCAATGCTTAAAAATTCGCTTTTAGAATGAGTGAGAATATTCACTTCCCGTGGTGTTTGACTAACAAGTTGTATGTTAAACAATTTAGAAATAAGAGAATAGGAAGATGAGATTAGAAGAAGAGAAGGGCATTGAAATATGCTACAATCTAGCTACAACGATTTTTTTGTTGTGTAAAGAATGGGTGGTCAAGTGAAACATTATTTAAGAAAACCCCTGGCTTTTAACAAACCAGTCAGAAACTATTGTTGCTATTGTCAGCGCGTCTTAAAGAAGAAAAATTGTTTCTTCGTGTAAAAAAAAAACAAAAACAAGAGAAATAAATAAGTAAATAAAAACACAAATAAAATTTACTTATCTGTTTTATTGATGAACTTAAAACCCAGTTGAAATGCCGCAGCTACCATATCCTTCAGTTAATGGATTTATAAGATTGGCTTTTATGCATTTGTTAATATTCAAAAGTGCCTTTTGTGAAATTGAATACAATAATGTGAATCCTGATGGGTCTTTTTCATTTCGGTAATATTATTTAAATAAGAATGAAATTAAATAGTGCAATTGTTGACATTTCCGTATTTATATTGTATATATCGATATTGAAATGTTTATTATTATTACCTTCAGGACCAATTTTATATAATATTTTCAATGAGCAATATCTTCCCGTTTTGTGTAATTTAAGCTCATTTATTCTCCTATTTGCAGATTTTTTTTATGTTAATATTTCTATTAAATAATACATATTAATATTAAACATGTTACGAAGTAAGATTTTTTAAATAGAAATAATGGAATGCTGTATTAAACATATGTTAAAGTTTGCCTTATCCACCATCCATGCATATATTTGCTAACATTCTCATGAATCAGTAAATAGGTATCCCTATTTTACAACAAATCTTAAACGACAAACGAAAAGCTATGGTAGAGACAATAATTAGTTACATATTTATTTAATCTAATTTACTCCTTGGTAGTACAGAGCTCGCTATTTTGAAACACAATTTTGCTCATACAAAGGCTAAGGTATACGTATGTATGTAATTCAAAATAAAAAGTATTATTACCTTTGCAATTTTAAAGGCTTAATAGGTCAGACAAGTATGGTAGGATGAATCTAAAGCATTTTTTTTTATTTTCTATTTATATTATAAATTTCGAATAATAATATTCACATCCAGGTTCAACTGTTTGCTTTTATAAAATTTATCAGCTTTCTATTTCTCAACTTAAAATTTTAAAAAATTAATATCCATATGAATGCTTTTAATAAGGTTCCATTGAAGGAAATGAGACTTCAGAAATCTGTAAGATGTACTTAATCAGTACTGTTCTTCCAAAAAATAATTTGTATTATTCAAAAAACATTTTAAAACTTCACAGTTTAGTTTTCAAAGAGATGAAGTGTAGCACCTTCAAAGAATTCAAAAAATTCGTTTTGAAATTAGTTTAACGAAAATAATAAGGTTTTCCATGCAATGTAATCAATTAGTTTTGTTACAACAAATGCATACACCAAATATTTTATGGAAGAAAGCCTTGTCATTCCTGCAAGAAAACAGGACTACGTGTTTTAGCTTCATTACGAGTATCTTACTTATAGTCTTCGACATTTCTGATTGTTTTAAAAGTTATTGCAGTAAAACTGTCAGAATTTGTATTAATATATTTTATTAGAAGTTACTCTTTTTAAGGTGTTTACAAATTTTATGAATACTATGATATTTTTAATTAAAATAACTTGCACTCGTATGTCAAATATAGGTGCATTACGATATTTTACTTGGCGCTGAAACCAATTGGGGACATTAAACACAGTTATAGAATTATTCGAGCGAATTCAACATAAATGTGAAATGAAGTAAAGTAAAATTATTTGTATATATACATATATACATTTTGAGTGAAAATTTGGACATAAACGTATGTTCAAATGGTCAAAGCGAAAAATATTAGTATAGGGTGTTTTTTTTAAAGAGCTTTAAGATTTGAAACCCTAAAACACATAAGTTGATTTCGGTTATATGAAAACGAGGAGAGCGTCTCGGGCCACAATTTCCAACCACTTTTTCGAGCAATTGAGACTGTATCTCACGAATGGTGCGCTTTACTTCTAAGTCTGGAATCATTGCTGGCTTGTACACATATACGAACGACTTCAAATATCCCACAGCAAATAGTCCAGCGGCATAAAATCACACAATTTTGACGGCCAAGCCGCAGGTTAATTTCTGTAGACAATATTGTCATCGAACACTTTCTTCAATAACTCGATGGTTTCACTGGCAGCATGGCATGTGGCACCATCCTGATGAAAACAAATGTCCAGCTGGTCACGAAAAGAAATTATTGATCTTTTCTTCGAATCAGGCGTTATTTACCGGGACATTTAGAATTTTACTTTTTGAAGAAGTGGTGCCCGATGTGGCCGTCAGTCCATAAGCTTCACCAAACTGTGCATTTTTCGGGGTAAATTGATAGTTGATGGATTACCTTTTCGGTTTCTTCTCTCAAAATTCTATAATTTTTGTTTTTAACAAAACTATTGATATAGCTAGAGTGAGAGTCATCACTGAACAAAATTTGTCAGTAAAAAGTGGATCGACTTTCAACTGTTCACGTCCAATCAGCGAAGTAATGACGCGAACTGTGATCGCCTTTCCAGCAATCTTAAGCGTATAAACCAAAATCATTGCACAAAATCTTTCACACAGTCGATAGATACAAGTCAAGTTCTTATGCACGATAACGAAAAGGTAAATTAGGATGTTCCTCAACACTGGCTAATATTTTCATCTGTGCACACCATGCGTATTGTTGTTATTTGCTTGGAGCCCAAAAGAGTTAATGTATAGCAACATGGCGAATAGCCGACTCACTTGCTGGATCATGTTGACTGTAAAATAGGCGCAGCGTTCTATACACATTTTTACTGAACATGATTTAGGAAGTAAATTTCCACAATTAGTAAACGTTGCTCGCGCCTAAGGCTTTGCATGATGATTCTCAAAATACCACTGAATGAAAGGATGTCGTCAGCTGTTAGCTTAATTACCAGCTGTATGAGTGGTGCCATATTAAAAAAAGGAAACTCCTAAAAAGCAGCCTGTATTTCATCATAAGTGGATGATGAATCTTGTATTGGTTGAAGATCTTTAACAGGTTGTTAGATGTGCGCTGAAAGAAGGTATTGCTAATATTTACCGCAACCCTTTGAGGACTTTTCATAAAAAAAAATATGAGGTTGATTTATTACGAAAAATGTATTAAATATTTTACGCGATAATATTTTTCAAGAAAATAATTGCAAAAATATTGTAAAAGTAAAATTGTAAATTGTTTTTCTGATTATAATATTAGTTAAAAAAATTAGGACGTAAATTCAAATGTTCCAATAATATGTTTCACTATTGTACAATGCAAAACATACTGGTATTTGCTTATATTATTGTAAAAAATGTTTTACCTATCAACGCTTTTAGAATATTTGTTTTGTTGTTAATTGCGATCAAAGAAATGTTCAAATTGTTTATTGCTTAATAGAATGTGGTTTTAAAACTAATGAGTATTATTCAGAGACTAATGCATATATCCTTATGCAACACTAAGCTGCAGTAAGCTCTCTTAGCGATTCCTGGAAAATTATTTTAAATGAAAAAGATATCGTAGAACATAAACGGTTTAAGATGAATACCACTAAATTACCATATAAATTTAGCATCTTCGATGATAGTTTCATGTTAGAATTTTTGAAACTAATGTTTCTTCATAAATTTACTAAAACTTTTGAATGTAAAACCGGAAAAGTAAAACCTGTATTAATCTACAATTACACAATAGGATAAGACTCAAGCATATATATTCCCAAAACGATTTCTATTTTTCATTGGTAATGCTATATGTACTAGTTACATGGTGTTATTAAGAGTACAATTCAGAATAAAATTGGCGAAAAATACAGTATTGGATCGTCCAAGAATGGATTTTTTAAAATTGTACAGTATCCAATGTTTCAATACAAGTGACTTCCTGACCTGCAAATCTCACTGCTGTGTATTGACTTCCAATTCAGAAGGCTCGAAGTTTCATTTCCTACCGAATCGGAAAGATATGTATTTGCTTTTTAGCAACAAGAACCACGTGGTATGAGTAGTTAGCAAAAAAACAATAACAAGTCCAGTAAAAGTAAAAGTGTAGTCTCCACATTAAATATTTAATGCCACCCACAGAGCAAAATACCCAATGTTTGAAAGAGTTTAACACATGTTTTGGTATTCAAAAGATATTTAACTTTCTTTAACATAAAGAAAAAAATAGTGCAAGATGCAGAAGTTCTCCAATGTTACCGCTTGGGTGAGCACATCTGAAGTGGCTATGCTTGCTGTTCCTTGCAATACCCAGTATTGTTTTCTTCTTTTTTACTTTAGACTACACTGATGTGCGGCAATGTCCACTGGCTATACGAGTATGTGTATACCACCACTACATATGTATCATATATTATATACACATTGCAAACAGCATATTTTGCCTTATCCTCTTCTGTAAATTTTAAATTCTTTCCCTTACATTGATTTTCTAATTTGCTGCGTGTTGTTCTAAAGGGTTAATTCGGCTTATCCCAGTTTGCCGAGATTCAATTGCGGTTCCTTCTGTTTTCTAGTGAAATGTACTAATGGACTAATTCCACTTTAGATAGGGCTAATTATTTTCACACAACACCCATAATGAAAGTTTCAAGGTACTATATTATATTTTTGTCTCATATCTTCATAACTGCATCATCCGTATATGCAGATGTCACTGGTCAGTTTGTTCTCAATAAAAAAGTCCCTCAAAAGCAATGGGTTCAGATGTGATGCTATATGGTTTGCCCTGTTCCTGACACTCGCATAGAACTTTGTTCTAGGGAGCAGCTTGTAAGCATATTACGGATTCAGTTTTTAATGTCTTTTCTAATTTCATCGCTTATAAGAACGTTTTCAGTATCTCTATACTCTTCACATTTGAATACAATGGTCAAATATTTATAAAAATACATTCTATGTATAGTTTTGAATTCATAATATAAAGGTAAAAAGTAAATATACGATAAGTTCTTCTTACCACTATTAGTATCAAATATGAATATTTTATGATAAATATGTACCTATATTTGTGCGTATTTGAATATTATATAAAATCAATAGCCTTTTATAGAATACCATACCAGTATTTGTACCATATATCATATTTTACATTATAGGCATTCTAACGATGACATTGGAAGTTACTATCACAGTGTAGCTGGAAACCCAAACAACAATGTTCGAGGCCGTTACGGTTCGAGGAATCCACTGAATGGAATTGTAGAAGAAACAATTTATACAGCTGGACCCCGAGGGTAAGTTAAAAAAAAAAATATTGAACACAAGATCGGTATACAAAAAAGAAATAAAAATACGAGAAAATACCAAGTTGGAGCTAAAAATTAAGATTCATTATTTCGTGGAACAATTTGACCAATTGGCTTCTTGAAACAATTGAACTATTTTCATAATAGTAGCTGCAATCTGTACATGTGGTTAAAAAAAGGGGCAATAAAATAAAGAATAAAAACTCGATCGGAAATGTACAAATCCGCACCTAATGCAGAGTAGTGGTTCTCTATTCTAAATGGTATATCGAATACACAATAAATGTAGCTTATGAATTTTTTGGTTTAGAAATTCTTACAGATGGTCTGATTAATTTTTAAGAATGCGGCAAAGCGAGGAAAAAAAAACTCCCAAGCAATTTATTCATCGAATGGGGAATAACGAAATTTGCAATAGATAGAAAGAGTACTTTAATACGTTACTAAATTAAGAATTTCCTCGCATTACCATTCCCACGGCTATTGCGCACGAAGAAAAAGTGAGCGAAGAAGTAAAACGAAAGAACCGGAAGCGTGCAGTCGGATCGGATTACACACCCTCCGAAATAAGGGCGACAACAACAAATTTTGGATTTAAATGGCTCACGATTTTGATCAATAAAATGATGACAGGTAATCGAATGCCTAGCCAGTAGAAAATAAACTTTCTTGTTCCACTGTATAATTGCAACAACTATCGTTTGGTGAAATTAATGTCACATACTATGAAAATATCCGGGGTAGTTCTAGGCAGTACACAACGCGATATTAACAAACTCCATGGCAGTAAAAAAGCCTTGGTGGGAGGTAGAACGCGATCTTAAGTTAATGGATGAAGAAACATCGCGAGGCTTTTAAAAATTTGCATATTTTCTTCATCGGCTTGGAAAAAGCATTCCAACGAGAATCTTATGTGAACGGTACTAAGATCTCCAAATGGATCCGGGACATATTATAAGAATGATATACGAAAATATTGGGCATATATCTTAATTCGTGCGGTTTTTTTTTAAAATTTTAACGTTTATTTAAGGAAAACATACACAATAGTGTTATTCAAAGTATTGCCCATCTGAAGCTACGACGTTTTCCCATCTTTCTGGCAATTTGTGGATCCCATCCCAAAAGAACTGCGCCGGCTTGGCAGCCAAGAATGAATCAAGCCAATTTTTGATATTCTGCTCTGATGTGAACCGTATTTCAGTGAGGGCGTTCTGCATCGACCGGAACAAATGGTAGTCAGAAGGGGCAAGGTCTGGGCTATAAGGCGGGTGGGGTAAGACTTCCCATCCACTGTTTTCCAAATAGTTCTTAACCGGAATAGCAGGGTGGGGCCGAGCGTTGTCATGATGGAAAATTATTGCCTCGTGTCTGGTCGCATATTCCGGGCGTTTTTCGGCCACCGCTTTCTTCAAATGGATTAATTGTGTTCGGTAGCGTTGTCCATTGATGGTTTCACCCGGTTTTAGTAGCTCATAATACAGCACACCCATCTGATCCCACCAAATACAGAGCATTACCTTCGCGCCATGGATATTCGGCTTTGTCGTTGATATGGCTGGTTGGCCGAGTTTCACATATGATTTTTTGCGCTTGGGGTTGTCGTAGTGGATCCATTTTTCATCACCAGTAACAATTCGATGCAAAAATGACTTCCTTTTATGGCGTTCCAGCAGCATTTCGGACATGCAAAACCGCCTTTCTACGTCTCTCGGCTTGAGTTCATGTGGAACCCAATTTCCTTGTTTTTGAGTATATCCAGCTGCTTTTAAACGTTTTGAAATGGCTGCTTGAGTGACACCCAAAGATTCTACGAGCTCTTTTTGTGTTTGGCAACAATCTTCATAGAGTAATGCTTCCAGTTCTTCATCTTCAAACTTTTTTGGCTGTCCAGGACGTTCATCGTCTTCCAAGCCAAAATCATCACTTTTAAATCGTGCAAACCACGGCACGTTCGCTCAGCTAACGCATGTTCACCATAAACTTCCACCAAAATACGATGACTTTCGGCAGCAGTTTTCTTCATATTAAAGTAATGAAGAAGAACTCCCCGCAAAAACACCTTTTCAGGCACAAAATTCGAAATATTTGAGTGAAAAAAAATTATTGTTGTTTACGCTTCAAATGAATGACATAGATTGAAATGACGTACAATGATAGTAGCTTTCCAACGCATGTTCCAATGGAATAATACAAGTTACGCCATCTCTTAGCAAACCGCACGTTATAGACCCAATATTTAAAGAAAGTTAATGACACAGTGGTAATAACCACAAAAATCAATACTTGAGTTATAGCACCAAGCCTGGGGTGCATCCGCGGATATTACAGATGAAAGTAATCCTTTTTTATGGATATTTAAAAGAATTTATTGAATCAAATTTACATTTCAGTATCTGGTTTTACCAAACACCCGCTTGGACTCTATCGCCCTGATAATATTCGATTCCACTCGAATGCCATTCACTTATCTTCTCTATAATTGTGTTGAAAGTTTTGAACGTATCCAATCTAATACAAATATCCTGATGCAGAAACAACGTCTTGGGCGCTACTTCGGTTGTAAAATTTTGAGTCTTCACATAACGCATAACATAGTGTTAGCAGGGTGTTACATCATTTTGCGAAGGGCTACTTTTATATTTAGAGCAAATCATTCGGCTCGATCATGTATTGTGATGAAGTGGGTACAGTGAATTAATGATTGATTCCGTTTTCTCTATTGAAATTCCGAAACTCCCGCGAAAATAAAGGTAGGCCCATTCTCACTGGCGAAGTACAACGGTAGGCCATATCGAGCAAAAAAGTAACGTACAATCTCGAAGTTTGAATGCGCGTGCACATTTTTCAAAAGAAAGGAAGAACCTTTTGTGAGTTTTTAACGTAAATGATTATTGAGATAAGAAACGGAATTATGTACTAAGAAATTGATAAAAATTGAAAAAAGATAGTTTTTACGCAGAAGGCTCAAAGATGATAGCGTATCCAGGAACAAACTTCCTGAAATAGCCACTAAGTCCCAAAAACTTCCGTATGTCCGAAACGTTTTCCGGCTTCGGAAACAAAGCGATGGCATTCGTCTTAATTTCACCTGGACTTATACCGCCGGAGTGTAGCTGATGTCCTAAAAATGTAATTGTCTGTTTATGAAATTCACATTTGTCGACGTTTAAAGTTAACCCGCATTTTCGTAATACCAGTAGTGTGAGCTTTTCATACATCTCGTTGAACGAGTTACTTTCGACTAAGATGTCACCCATATAATGCAGCGTCTCACCCTTTAGAACACGTTTTTGAAATTCTGCAATCAGCCGATTGAAGCAAGCTGGCGCATTTTTTAATCCAAACGGCATGCGTTTAAATTCGTATAGGCTGTCAGTTGTAATGAAAGTAAACTTGCGACTTTCTGGTGATACTTCTATCTGATAGTATCCGCTATTCAAGTCTAGTGATGAAAAATACCTGAATTGTTTGGCTTCCTGTAATCGTTCTTCTATATTGGCCGCAGCAAAATTTTCTTTTTTGATGAGCTTGTTCAATCGACGATAATCGATACACAGGCGGTCACTACCATTCTTCTTCTTTATTAATACCACAGAACTGGCATACTCGAATGTGGACTTGGTGATGGTATACGGTAAGGTGCTTGAGAGATGATTTGCTTACCCTCGAGTTCGATTTTGGCTTCAACTACATTGGTCTTTCCAATTCCTTCTAGGCCGGTTGAAAAGACATCGCTGTAACTCTCGAGTAAAACGTTCATTTGTGACTTCTCAGCGTCGCTGTCAAAATTGCATAAAAGGTTTAAAAATTTATTTGTTTCAGTTACCTGATGCTGCGTTCCTCGTTTGCTCGTTTTATAGTTGGGATTGGACGATGATCGTTTTGCAGAATCACTCATCTTGATTTGCGGTCCCAAGTCTTCGTAAATGCGCTTCGGATTTGCCGCAATCCTGGTTGTTCGGATGAACTTTGTTGCACGTTACACAGCGATGTCGTCTTGGTGGCTGTGGGCACTTATTTGAATAACGACTTAACTCGCTACAGTTAAAGCAATACTTTGTTGCAATTCCCTATGTTTCCAACCAGCTCGCGTGTATCGTATTACGGCAGTTTTACTTAAATTGTAGCGATTACCAAGTGACGACATGCGAAAACTATACTCTTTGATAGTTTCCTTGGGTCGTCGAACTGCATTGGACATAGCATAATGAACTTCTGCTTCGTCCGGTGTCGAGCTAAACTCATCACGAATGGCATTTGCAAAATCCATCCATGTCGTATGTAAAGTTTATGATGCATCGACCCACATACTAGCGGGACCTTTAAGACGCGTGTAGACAGCTAGCAATAGAAACTTCTCATCCCAGCGATAGGCTTCCACCACTTTGTTAACGCGGTCAATAAACTGATCAACAGTAATAGGTAATAGCGCTCTCGTCTATTGGATCGTATTTTGGTAGGGTATTTGCAATTTCCTTAACCGATGCATTACGTGCAGTCGTATTAGTGTTGATAACATCAACAATCGAATTCACACTCAAGTGATGTTCATCCTCTACAGTTGGCTGCTGGCTTTGTGTTGCATTTTCACTAGCATTTTGCATTTGAATTAACTGTTCCATCATCCCTCGTAGTTCCTTCATCTCTGCCTGAAGTTGCGTTAGCGGCGTCATTCCAACCACCCCCTCGTCAGCAAATGGGTCTGGAATTTCGATGTCTTCTGACTTCTCGTAATCAACCAAACGCTGAACTAACTGATCACGTGAATCCGCTGTTTTCAGGTGCCGTTGTCGCAAAAGAAACTTCAGTTGATCCACTTTCAACTCGTTTATTTTTGTCATTATAAAATAATAAAACCAATGAAAATGTCTGCGCTAGAACTTACGGTTTCGTTATGTTTTTACATTCGTTGTACACCAACTATTGACATTGATCTCTTTATCATCGTTTCCCCTCTGCATATGAGTATATACACCGTTTGCACATACACACCGTTTGTATGTAAATACCGCTTGTATGAATATACGCCACAGTCAACAGAAATACTATCAACGTTGATGGTGTTTAGTTTCGAAAATGGCTCGGGTTATATCATTTTAAGGACATATGTATATGGTATACATATATTTATATCCCACTTCTGAACTGAAAGGAAAGACCTTTTGTGAGTTTTTTTTTACGTAAATGATTATTGCGATGAGAAACTGAATTATTTACTAAGAAATTGATAAAAATTCACATTTAGAGAAAAGAACGTTGCTGCCTGGCACGGCTCACTCCTCTGACTACTGCACACACTGTCAGGGTTGAACTTCGATATCAGCACCACGCCAGACAGGGATGTCAAGTGCTTACATCCGTGGCAGGGATGTTAGACTCTTACAAAAGGATCCCGCAAAATCTATACATATATATTGTCTGCTATAAAGTCAGTATTTCCATGGATGTTTTTATTTCGATGACTGGTTTTGAGTACCTCTGCAAGACAAACATTTTCGTGGTATTACAATATACATATTCGATATCGTAGCCAATATATGGCCACCATATGTAACTTCCTTCCAAAATTTTCATTTTCATGATAACAAGCAGAATGCAATTAGGATAGTATTGATTCTCTTAGGGTTGCAGGATTGTTCTTTAGTATTGCACCTTTTGACAAACAAAAAATAAGGTAGTTTGTTTAATCTCATTTGGTGTTTTATCTGCAAATAATGATAAAAGTATCCATTTGTATGCACATACGTCGTTGTCAGCATTGGCGTGATCACCCATCCCCCGGTACACTATCTCGTAGAGCGGCCACCATACTGAGTAAACTCCTGCTATATCTGAAAATTGCAACATCCGCGTATGCCCATAATCCTCGCTCAAATTCATTGTCTTAAAAATATTCCCGGCTAGAATGGCGTCGCAAGAACGATTTCGGTGTAGGGAATGGGAAAATGGTCATTTATGAACACTTTGTTCAAACTAATTTTGTAGTCGATATATAGGCACTACAGGTGTACCTCGCTCACTATACTAGTAAGATTGTGTATTTTTTGTCGCTGTATTCTCGGCCTCGCATGTTTCTTTCCTCATTTAATTTCAACAGTTCGAGTTGATAACGTCTCACAGTTGATGACCCAGACTACTTCGATGACCTTGTGACACTGGACATACGGTGATGAGGTAGTGTCGCTGGGATGTTTACAGTTACTGGGGTTACCTGTCCGCGGCTTCCAGATGCAAGCTCAGCGTCGCTCGTGGGCCTGGCAACTGCAATACTTGTCGACTCAGCAAGAAATGTGCTGCATAAACAAGCTCTTCCGCCAACAGACATATTAACACCAGCGCAAGTGAAATGGTGCCAAGACTTGCATCCATTGCACTGCACCATATCACATTCCGAGTCTGGTGCTGGACAGGTCTTGCAGTTGTGTTCTTCTGCATCATCGGACCGTGATTTTTCATGGTTCATAGTTGTACTTGCTCCAGTGGAAGAATTCGTGAAATATTTCGTTGTGGTAACAAGAATTTGTAAATTATTGCCACACTTTTTTACCTCGATACCAGATCGCAAAAGAAAAAGAAAGAACAACTATCGGCTCAAGTTTCCGGTCATACTAGCTCTCATTCTCTCAGATGAGCTAAGACAGTCAGCTAGAGTGTGTAGAGATTGGGAGAAGCCAGAGCTTTTACAATGCCATATCGATACACTTGGTGATTGTTTTAGGGGAGCACTGTTGAATTCCCGAGCTCCTCCTTCAACTGTGCCCCGTTCCCTGCGGATTCCTCTTCTTCAACAAAGTCGAGACCTCGCATCCGATTCTGAACTCGATGTACCTATGGTCTGAGATATGGAGATTTCCGGTAGTACTTACCAGCCAGTAATCTCCTTAGCATACCAGTTGGATAACATAAGTCGATAACAAAAGTTGGTGGAGAGCCAGTGTTTGATTTTGATTTTGTTATCATGAACGGCTTACGCAGAGATTTGACAATTATTATCTTTCTACTAAAACATTATTTGCAACGATATGGATGTAAGTTTTAGGAAAATTAAACCAGTTTTATTTTAAGGTAAAGTACAGAAAAAGCGCTTAATAGAAAAAAAAAGAAAAAACTGAAAATTGATTAGAATTTTCAATAAGTAAATTTAATATAAACGAATAAATATCGAAATCTATGCAAATTAATCAATAAACAAAAAAATAAATAGATAAATAATACAATAAATTGATAAATAATTAAAAAAGAAAATTATAAACAACGAAATAAATACAAATCCATGAGATGATTTTCACTCACCTTGCATTTGCTACTGTTCCAAAAAATATTCGCAGCATATGATAAGTTTCCTTTGCCTGGAATCGAATCTCATGATTCAACCATTTCGGCTACCGCCTTTGGCGGTGGTGGCAATGACGGAATATAGGGGATATATGCAGACGCAACTACTGAGGTGGTTGTTTTTTATTTGCACTCATTTGGAAATAAAGTGGAAATTAACCCTTTCAATGTGCAAACAGGGACTCCAGCGCTCTGGGTATGAAGACGCCTCGCATCAGCTCATCCCCCGTTTTCCTGAGTTGCCCTGGAACTCAGAAGATGGCATGCGTCAGTTTTGGTTGTCTGAAAACCTCGAAAGTCTTAGTTTCCAAGGGTGAGATTTTCGGCACTCAGCGTCGTTTAGACTGTGACTGCCAGATTTTCCAATACGGAGCGCCAGAGAGGACATAGTGGTATCCTTACAGGGGCGCTGATCTCGTCGCCTTTGGCGTTTCGGGGTTTTCTTGGAGGCTGCTTTTCTAGCGCCAATCAGAATGACAGCTGGTGTTAGTGCAGCACCTGTTTCAGTCGGATTTTGTGCGATGGGAAAGTCACTACCATAGTTGTTTCTCAGCGGGAATTCCATTGCATTAACCGAGCAGTGCTATGACCTTTACTGGTTATAGCACTGGCCTTATCCGGACATCGTCTACGCCTAAAACTACTGCTGGTTTTGTTTTCGCCGGCGGTTATAACCGCTTCATGCGATTTCCGTCCACCGGAACTGCAGCCTTTGTTGTTTGCAAATGTTTCTCTCCTCCATCACCGTTGGGGCAGTGAGACTTTTAGAACTCGCGCCTTCGACAGCACTTGTCATCTCTTTGCGTGGGTTTGCCAACGTTTCCGTTTCCTCTTCAACTGCTCCTTAGACGGTAGTCCTTCAGAGTGTGCATCTTCTGGGGAGCGCTCCGACTTTTCGATTGCCCGAGACAAGTCTTCAAAAACAGCACTCTGACCAACCACTGGGCGATTCTGATGGAGTTTAACCGTAACAGGCAGGGCTTTTCTGGTACTCTCTCCCTCGTTCTAGCTTAATCTACCGAACGTGTCGTAGAAAGAGCCACAGAAATCATCGGAATCAAGTGATATAGCAGTTCTTAGGTCAGTGCTTAATTCGGCGGACGGTTTTAATAGTATGTTGGATGACTCCAGAATCCATGCCCCGGGCGCAGTCGAAAAGATCACAAGAGGATTGTCGCCACCTGGTATTACTCTTTATGTTCACCTCCACTGTTGCTTCACTATTATATCCCATCCATATCCCTGGATGTTTTCGCAGGGTATTTGTGTAAATTGTACTCTATGTACATAAATATAACAATTGAACTTTAACTCTGCATGCCTCGATTGAGGGCGTCTCTGCTATATTTTCCTTTAGAAATATTATGTTCGTCTGGTATTCTTTGCGCATAGAGTTCCCGACCTTATATCCTCATCAAACCTGGGGTTTCGTGCTGCTGGTCGGGTGAAACATAACCTGTCAGATGTAGGGTTTCATATGGCTTGCTGACACTATCGCCACTGGTTTAAGAGAATTGGTCAAAAGGGGCTCTAGGTGTTTACTCTTTCCTGACTAATCGTTAAAATCAAGACATTGCTCAATTTTTGAAAAAGTTGAACTATGACATTATGTGAATTGACCCAGATTTTTTAAACTCAAGACATTTTGCCTAAGTCGAATGCTGTCTGTAGAAATTACCATATTACGTAATAGGGATCTAGGGCCTCCGCTAGAACCACGATTGAGAGTCTGAATATTCCACGTGCGTAGATGGAATGCGTTGTCCGTTTTCCGTTTGCTGCGGTCGTCAAAAGAAAGTTCGACCACCAGCAAAAGTTTGCTGTGCCGGTTGCCGATCCACAACAAATAGCGTTTTGGGTGGTTGGAGTAAGCTCGACGTTACAACCTTAACCTGGGCGGCTATATTATTTTCAAGATAGGGCCAAAAATGCACTACGTTCTCCTGAAACTCCGCAGTCACCATCACTTTTTCCACAACCTGATAAGATACCGAGTAATCTTTAATTGATCTCAATTCCTAGTAAATCAAAATTGGAATTGGAACTGCCCCAGATGACGCCATTGGCTTTTCTTTCGAATTGGTGGTGGTTATTTTTGGTGACTCCCTTTCCCTTTTATAATCTGGGTTATGACCTTACCGGCTGAGTACAAACCGAAATCGCCGAAATAAATTGAGGATAAACAGGGGCACTTGCTAACGGGAATCTCGTTGATTTGTCATTGTCGTTATTATATTTCTAACCATTAATAAACAAAAAATTCCCGCGAAGTACTGCTCCATCTGCTGTCGCGCATAAAAACCAATTCGCAGAAATCGACGTTTGAGTTTTTTTTTGTAAATCTTCCAGTTAAATCGCTCGTAATTGTGCTAATTTGGATGACGATAGGCATCCAATATGCTAAATAAATGATTGCGAGCTTTTTTGTTCTATTATATCTACTAAGACGACACGAAGAACTGTAACAATTAACGGTCTGTGAAGTTTATTGAGTTTTAGATGGTCGACAGCGTAATATCACATTATTAAAATTAATGTAATTTCGTGGAATTCAGGTCGACATATAACAAGACACACAGTTAAGGGACAATGATGATCGCAACTTTTTGAAAGGTCTACATATGATTTTCATCGATTTAGAGGACACATTCGGTAGAGTTCCCACAGATCTTACGTAGATGAAGGTAAGATCTCAGAATGTACCAGAGGCATATATGATGATAAGGGAAGGCAAAAAACGTGAAGATATAGTCCTTTGAAATATTCTGCTAGGAGTATATACATATATGTTACTGAATGACTCGAACTGCAACCAACTTCAGGCTGCTATAATTTCCAAACCGTGACAGTGAGCTCAAATTTTGATACATGACAGATAATTTTATTATTTACAAGCCTTTTAAACGATTTGCGTCTCAGTTGTGTTGAATAATTTTTATCCGCGATGGAATTCAAACGTGATAGTGTGATTGCTTTATATTTGGCTGGAAAACCACAAGTAGCTATCGTTAGAGTCCTCCAGCACCTCAACGTGAATAAATCATTTGTGTCTCGAACCATAGCTCGTTACCGTGATACTGGCAGCGTTGCAGAACGCCATGGAGGTGGTTATAAAAAAACAGCAACATCGGCAGAAATGGTTCGGAAAGCGAAGGTTTGAATTGAGCGAAATCCGCGTCGAAGTGGAAGAAAAATGGCTCGTGAGCTCAACATAGCTTTGGAACGGATGCAACACATACTGAAAAATGAGCTTGGGTTCAAGCCATTGAAGTTCCAAAAAGCACACTATCTTACACCGCAACATAAAAAAGTTAGAGTCGAAAGAGCGAAGGAGTTGCTACGCTTGCGCGAAAGTGGTGAGTTGCCGAATTTGGTTTTTTCCGATGAGTCGCCATTTGTTATCGAGCTGATCACTCTCCGCTCGTTTTTTTGGACCGTGGCGTCAAAATTAATTCGATCGTATACCGTGAAACTGTCTTAGAGCCAGTATTGAAGCCTTGGGCAAGCAATCATTTTGGTCGGAGACCGTGGACATTTCAACAAGACTCGACACCGTCTCATAAAGCGCGCGTCAACCAAGATTGGTTAAAAAACAATGTTCCACACTTAATTTCTTCGACACAATGGATTGCAAATTCTCCGAATGCAAATCCGTTGGATTTCTTTGTCTGGGGTATTTTGAAGGCGAAGGTTGGCACTAAAAAATACCAAAGTTTGGACTACATAAAACAAGCACTTTGCCGGGAATGGGCCAAAATACCGCAGAGCTACTTGCGTGCAGCGTGCGATGCTTTCTTCGTCCGTCTCAAGGCCATTATTCGCGTCAAAGGTGGACATTCAATTTACATTCAAACTACTGATACAATTTGAAAATTTATGTATTTTCCAACATTTTTTGCTTTAACACAATAAAATTTATCAAAAAATAAAAAAAATTATAGCATTTTAAAAAGTTGGAGTTCGAGTCATTCACCCTGTATGCATATGCATGTGTCGGATTCCATCTATGTGAATTTTCAGTCGCATTTCACTATCTCTATTGACTTGTATAACCAAATATTTAAAAAAAAAACTATATTATACAGTATTCAGTAAACATTTAATGGAAAAATAACGACACAACCATTTCTTCGCGTTTTACAAGTGCTTTGTTTAAATTTTTTAAAGCACGTTTCTATTTAAACTAACCCAACTAAACACTTCACAAGCACTTATTTCGAAACTCGCGCATTTTTTCTCGATATTTTAACTTTATACTTATCAGATAAAAATAAAAACTTTATCAAGTTTATTTATTTTGTTCCACACCGAAATTAAAATTTATATCTGAATTTGCTTCCGCCAGTGAGCTGTTAAAAATTAATATAGGAGTGTAGATAAATAAAATTCCACAAAGGGGTGCTGAAAGCACTTTACCGGGTGTCAATTGACAGCTCTGATGACTTCTTAACTACGACTGACAAATTTTATTTCACAATGTATTTGTGGATTGTAAAACTCAAAAAGAAATGACAGCTAACAACTGATGGGTAAGAACCCTACAACCAATCTCTCCCCAGAGAAAACATAAATATTAAAGTCATATTTTGTTGATTGCTGAAAGTAACTCGTTTTCTTGAATATATTCTCAGTGGTACTGGCTGTGGAAACATTGATTGAGATGGTTCCGATACTGTTGGTGATATGCTATTTTGATCTAAATAGGCTGATTTGAGCCGCTCCACTGACAATGTTATTTCTTTATCCAGGATTTTGATGACAAAACGACGATCATCGATTCTTTTAACAACCTCATAAGGTCCTGAATGAGGCGGTTCAAGTGGTGGTCTTTCGGCATTGTTGCGCACGAACACATGTGAGCAGCTGTAAAGATGTTTAATTATGAAAGGATTTTGTTTACCTTTAAGATGGTGAATAGGAGATGTAGGCCTGCACAGGCGAATAAGTTCCCTGAATTTGCTGAGAAACAATTGTGGATGGTCAGGTGTGTCTAAGTCGATGAAAAACTGCTGCTGAAGGTTGAAGGTCTTCTTTATAACTTATTCGTAGGCTCAAAAGAACAGTTGGAATAAGCTCTATCCAGGCTGTTTTAGGTGTGCACATAAAAGCAGATTTAAAAGTCCGATGGAAACGCTCTATCATAACATTTTGCTTGAATGCATGTACTAACGGCGGGTGGTCTGTTTTGATGACGAAGGTTCTTGCCTCAAGCAGGTGACGAAAATATCGGATCGCTGCATAAATAGCAAGTAGTTACCTGTCATATGAGCTGTATTTTTGTTCAGTGGTAGGCAGCTTGTACGAAAAGAAACCTAGGGGGTTCTACGAACAATTTTCTTCTTATTCTAGTACTGCGCCTATTGAAATATCCAACCCGTCGGTTACCAAGGATTGTTGCGCCCGAGGAGCTGGATGAGAAATAAGAGTAGCATTTGAGAACCGTTTTAAGGTGAGAAAAATATTGTTCTGCATCATCCGACATAATTAGAATGTCATCAATGTAAGTGTAAACGTTAGACTACGTCCCCCAAGACTGAATTGATGTGCCTTTGAAATGTTTGTGTGGCATTTCTTAGCCCGAAGGGCACAACTGCGAATTCATATAACCCGAACGGCGTGGTTACGGCTGTTTTGCTAATATCATTCTTCGCCATGTTAATTTGATGACACGCTCCCTGTAGTTCGAGTGTGGTAAATATTTTTTTCCCATGAAGACGCTCCACGAAATCATTTATATGCGCAATGGGGTACCGATCTGAAATCGTCATCGCGTTTAGCTTCCGGTAATCTCCACAAGGTCTACATTCTCCAGGAAGGCCGACATATGCCTAGTTTGACCATGTGCGCAAACTCCAACTTTGCTGCCTTTAGCTTTTCACCCGACAGACGTCTTGATCTTTCAAAAATAGGTTGCCCAGTGGTCACTATCTTGTGTTCAACTGGACTAGCACTTTGAAATAGTTGTTGGTGTCCTTGTACAGAGATTTCTGCAAATTGTTTAATTAACTCACCGTAAGGAGCAGTGCTTGTGACTATTGAAATGGTGTGCAGCTGTGGCTTAGCAAATTGGGTTTTGGAGGACAGACCTGTAATGGAATCGATTAGTCTTTGGTTTTTTAGGTCAATGGTTAGGAAAAACTTAGCCAGAAAATCAGCGCCTATGACTGCTGATTGTATATCTAGTTGTTTGGTGCCAAATGTTTTGATTGGTGTGTCGTTTGCAGCATATAATGTAAGTTTGTGGTTTAATTTTAAATGAAAAAACAGGTAATACAGACAACAGTGAGCCGGAATCTATTAAAAAGTGTTGTTTTGTATTTAAGTCCTTGATTTGGAGGCGATAGTATTTGCTGAGATTGCTGTCACAAATGGCCTCCCCTGTGGACAGCAGTTTCAGTTTTCTGACTGGTGTTGTTTTTGTTTGGTTGATTTGAAAGAACATGGACTGGTGCTTTTAGTTGCTTTTGCTCTAAATTTCCAGTGATAATAACATATGTAGACAGGATTGTTGCTTCGTGAACGAGATCATGATCATCGGGAGTAAAACTTTCTGTTGTCTAATTTCGATAATTTGTCAATTATTTGAGACAGCTGGTCCTCGTTGAGTTAAACTGGCCGGTTTGATTGCGATTATATTTGTCGCTATGGAAACGGTTGAGGCACGTGAGATTGGCGCAATTTGTGCCGTCAACAAATTTTCCATGACACGATCTGCGATTTCCGCCAATTTGTGCAGGTCATCAACTTCTGTTGCAGCTAGAATAGACCTCACGCTTGGAGGCAATCGCCCCAACCATAGTGTGCGTAAAACAACTTCATCTGTGACAACTTGAGATACTAAGCTGCGCACTATACGCAACAATTCCATCGGCTTCTTATCTTCGAAACGAGTTTCATAGAACAATTGTTTTAACTGCCGATCTGTGGACTCGGAGAAACGGCTAATGAGTGCATTCTTAAAAGATTGGTATTTATTTTCTGCGGGTGGATTACGTATTATATCGGCTACTTGCTTAAGCACTGTTTTTCAGTTATTGCTGACAAAATATTAGAATAACGATCCTCATCAGATAGAACATTGTAAGCTATGAATTTCGACTCCATATAGGCAAACCACAATCCCGATTCCTCCTTGCGAATTCTGATGAAATTCGAAAGTTGGTTAACGACTGTCGCAGACGCTGGCTGAACCGTTAGAAAAACTGACGCCTGTTGTCGAACCGGCTTTTTCATCCAACGTATTGATAGAAGAAGTGTTCCGATTGGCTGTTGTCATGTTTGACGCTTGTAGATGTTTACGGAAAAAGCAATGTTAAATTAAAATGAAGTTGAAACTATTTATGGAAATTTCACCAAATCCAGATTATTTAATTTAGTAAATTTGTTAAATTTTCGTCGGGGTCACCAATTGTGATTATTGCTAATGGTTCTACAGGACCAGTTAATAAAACGACTTGTTCTTTTGACTTTTTAACGACGACAGACAAATTTTGTTTCACAATGTTTTTGTGGATTGTAGTACATTGGAATGTATTTGTGGATTGTAAAACTCAAAAAGAAATGACAGCTAACAACTGATGGGTAAGAACCCTACTGAATACCAGTCGCCATCTATTGGAAATACCACCTCGTCAGTCAATACCAGATCCCAATATACTCGTACCAACCAAACAGAGTAGTTACCTACAAATATGCGTCGAAATTCAATGAAAAGCTATAAATAAGCCAAATACATATGTATGTACAAACACATGTATGTTCAAAGCACGCTCCCTGAAAAAAAAGCCCCCGATTAAAGACTGGTAGGGAATGTCCTACGAACACATTTCTTCAAGGACTTAAATATATTGAAAACCATACATATTTCTACAGAAGATGTTACCTACATACGAGCACAGGTATTTTAAATTAAAGAAGGAACATTCAAAACTCCGGTCGAATATGTTTGCACTAGGGTAAATACACCATTTGAAAATAATGGTTTGAATCGAGGGGAGGCTGAGTTGGAATCGGCTGAAATGATTCACGAAGTACTAAAAAATAACAAGCTGAGCTAATACTATATCTGAAAAATTAGTTAACTAAAGACAAAGAAACTAGGGGATTATGCTGTATTTTAAAAGGATTCTCCCAGCATTAAACAAAGCACATAAGATTATAATTATAAACGATACTATCAAATGAGATGCCTTTTAAAAGAAGTAAAAAAGTTTTTTTAACAGTATGTACAATAATGTACATACATAGATAAATAGTCTTAAAGTGCAAGCACTTTTCAGATCACCTGAAAAAGAAGGACCAATTTAGTTGTAATAACAGAAGTTTAAGATATAAAGTCATTATAATAAATCGAAATATAAATTTGTAATAGAAGTATCGAAAGGTAGACAAATATAAAAAGACACAAGTTAGTTTTAAAATTGTAAGCAGTTTTATAACATTTATATTTATTATAAGTCAAACATGATACAATTTATTGTTTTGTAATTTTCAAATCTGTTCAAATAAAAATTCGTTTAGTTAACAATAGATGGTATTGCACATATGTACATACCTATATATGTATGCAGCTCAGAAAATTAATAAGCCACCTAGTTCAGATCCAAAACTTGAATGAGTTGAGAAACTGAACTCTGCTCTCAAGAGGAAGCTTCATTATTTAACAAGTTTGGCTTGGTATGTATTTAAGAATGTAAGAATGTTTACGCATTTTGTTTAACGGACAGATATGTATATGACACAACCCATATGATATATGTATGGTGCTACTGATATTTTATATTTTATAATTTAATACAAATTATATGTTGAGAAACATTAAATTAAACTCAGATTTTCTTATAATTGGAATGTTTTTTTTTTTTTAAAAGCACTATTATTTAAATAGTATAAATAAATGTTTAACATGATATTTCTTTTTATTTTAAATGTATGCGTATTATAAATTATTAACTTAACTCAAATATTCCTCTTCTTTTTTTATTTTTAAGAGTTCTATTATTTTCTTTTTTTTTTAGTGCTCTTATAGAAAAAATAGTCACCATCTTTTGATAATCTTTTATTCAATACCAAGGCTTTGCTTTCATGACTGCCCTATTCTTAAAAATATTTTCCAAGATTTATATTTTTATTTTCAATTCGTCCTATCTTTTCTCTTCCAAGTTTTTCGGAAATCTCATGCACCATGATAATGTTTTTCATACTAAAATTTTTTAATATGAAATTAATAGGTCTAAGTCGCGCTGTCAATTGTGTTATTATATGGTATTACAGATTGTTACTCTTTAAATAATTTCCCGTGCAAGTTAGTTTTGATTATATCAAAATCCCCTAATTTTCTTTAAATTGTACCTTTGTTTTTTCGCACCGAGAATAGGAATTCAATTTGTCGGTTAATTTACATAATGTTGTGAATTTTGATACTTATTTTATTTTTCTCTGGAAACTACGATATCGCAAAAAAAAAATTAAGAGAATTTTTAAAATTTAAGGGAAATTTTGACTCGTTTTTCTCATGTCTGGCTTAATTACAAACCTCACGATTATTTATAAACTTTTAAATTGTTAATTTGGATAGTAATGTCATACCTTGCTTTTAACTCATGAAATACCTCATTAATCCCTATATGATTTTTACAATACAATAATGCCAATATACTATTATATAGTAGATGCAATGAATATTACATCTTATATTATATTACTATTATAACAATATTTACATATGATATTTAGACTTAAGTGTATATGAGCATTACTATTAAAATCGACGCCCTTTTTAAGTTACGACTAATGATTCGTCGTTAGTAAGGTCCAATGAATTTTTCATTTTGGATGACTAACGTTTATATTAATTTTACTGAATTCGGCTTCATTGTAGATTGAAAACATAAATGGGCGAATTCTCGTTTCCATACCTATGGATATCTGTTGTCGAATTTATTTAATGCGGCAGTTTTCATTTATATCATTTATAATTGACTTATAATAAGTTAAACACGATACTATGTAGTTATTATAATATTTTGTAATTTTAAACTTTATTCAAGTAAAATTCGTTAAGTTCACAATAGAAAGTATTGCATATATACCTATAGCTCGAAAAAGAGTTCACTAAGTTTGTTGAGAACTCTTGCTTTTTTTTGTTGTTCATTAGTTAACGGTTTCATTTTTAAGACACTTGCGATTTGATTATCAAAATGAAGTAGGTATTTCGTTTCTCGAGACTCACATTAAAAACGATAGAATGAGCAGATTGGGAAAACAATTTTAAAAGTTTCCATATATCCTGGTATACCAAGATGTAGGAATGAGTCAGAAAAGGCCTTCAACCCGGGGGTTCGAACATTCATTTTTTCAAATTAAAATAATATCAACGTGACTCACAATTATTGCTTATACGTCTGACTATTTATCGTATATCAGTAATATTGGAATATCTGTTAATGACATTTGTGTTGTTTGTAGGAGATACTGTTACTACTAAGAACAAATTCACTCCAAACCAAAATAGAATTCGAAAGGACCGACAAAAGAATAATGCAGAAATAAACTAGATGTCTCCTTAAGATCATAACCCATGTAATACAAATAAACTTGGGCGACTTAGCAATGGTAATTAACAAACATACTCAGTTAGCATTGCAATTTGATCATAGAAAATTTACACCCGGACTTCGACCAGTTTAGCTGGTCATAATTGACAAAATGAACAAGCATACCGTACAGAGGAAAATATTGCTGCTGCATCTGCCAGCGCTGATGAAGACCGTGATTTGTCCATTTGTCGCCGTTCGCCGTTGTTACTCGACTACATGGAAGATTTTACGAAAGGATTTTGGTCTAAAACCTTACAAAATACAGCTCATACAAGAATGTGCTAGTATTTTATAAAGATGACCGTGAGAACAACGTTACTAACGTTACCGCTATCGTTCAATGATTTCGAACTTTTTTTTTGCCCAACATGCACGAGCCGAACCTGGTCGATATGTGGTTCCAACAAGACTGCGCTACATGCCACACAGCATGCGAATCGATGGGCCAATTGAGAAATGAGTTCGGTGAGCAATCTATCTTTCCTTTTGGACCGGTGAATTGGCCGGCTGGACCGTGAGATTTGACGCCTTTAGGCTATTTTTTATGGAGATAAACCAGCGTCAATTGCAGCCTTGGAAGACAACATTACACGCATTATTAGTGAGATGCCAGCCAATGTGCTCCAAAAAGTGAGTCAAAATTAGACTCTCCGTATGGACCGGTTAAAACATAGTCGTGGTCAACATTTACAATGGGACCAACTATCCATACAGTCGAAAGCATTTTTCATTTTTAATGTAAACCCTTGTGTTGCTAGAGCTTGATTTGAACTATATTTTAGGCAATTAAGTTGATGAGCAGTTTGTATTGATGCTGCCGTTGTTCTACTAAAGGTTTCCGTTGCCAAGCGAACACTCATTTTTTCAAATGCATTTAGGGCTATATGTGAACTTGTAAATTTCAAGCATGTTTCAGCCACATTATCTCTTTCTAAATTGGATATTTCTCTGAAAACATCAAAGGAAACATTATCATCTGGAGTTAGCATATCAGATTTGAGTAAAATATTACACATGGTTTTTAATAAATGAGGAAAATCATAAAAACAAAGTATTTTTTCATTATTGAAAATTGTAAAAGGCTTTTCTTCTATAACACTTAATAATTATTAGTAAGCTTTCCTCTTGTTAGGTCCTTGGTCGTAAACTAAAGCGCACACTTTCAGACCAAGTTCTTGGCAAATTGTCAAATTATATTCTAATATATACTCCAGGTTAACCCCTTTGATAAAGTGCGCTGAAGCAAAATAATTTAAAATACTTTTCCAGCTATCAAAGAGGCCGTTTACCATGAAAACACAAATTTCGTTGCCGCACAATCTTTTTCGATCCATTTCTTGATCTTCAAATCCATTAATTAAGTCATTTTTGATATTGTACGTAAGATTTGGACGAATTCTAATTTCAACAAAAACCAGTACCACTTTGATTTCAGAAAACAGTGGGCATTGTTTTGGAATCCAGGTTGTAAGCCTTTAACAGGAGCTCAACGATAAAATGTGGATACGTGGGGAAGTCTAAATCCCAGGTTATCTCGAAGAAATTCATAAGCGTTCTGAGATCTGTAAAAAATGTCTCTTTCGGCAACACTATATTTTTGGACTTGGACAGCCCCATCAATATACTACAAAAAATTTTTGAATGCTCTGAAATATCAAGTACTCGAATTTGCGATGATAAACTATTTGATACGAGGGCGGGTCAATAATTCAGTGTATTTTTGAATTTCTGACCTCTTTACTGAAACAGGAACACTGCTCCTGTCAACAGGCATCTGTCAGTTGACTCCTGTCAAAATTTAAACTTGCTGCGTCAGTTAGTTTGCGTTTGACAGCTATTTTTATCAGACTACTCACTAATTTGAGGAGAAAATGGAAAAAAGTGAATTTCGTGTGCTTATTAAGCATTATTTCTTGCGAAAAAAAACCATTACCGAGACCAAGGCTAAGCTTGATAAATACTATGGGGACTCTGCACCATCGATTTCAATGGTAAAAAAGTGGTTTACTGAATTTCGTTGTGGCCGTACAAGCACTGAAGATGCCGAACGTCCTGGACGCCCAGTTGAGGTCTCTACACCCGAAACAATCGAAAAAATTCACGATATGGTGTTGGCCGACCGAAGATTGAAAGTGCGAGAGATTGTGGAAGCCGTAGGGATCTCGCATGGCTCAGTGGTTTCAATTTTGAATGATCACTTGGGCATGAGAAAGCTTTCAGCAAGATGGGTGCCGCGTTTGCTCACAGTCGACCACAAACGCAATCGTGTAACAACTTCACAGGAAGGTTTGGCGTTGTTTAATCGCAATAAGGAGGAGTTTTTGCGCCGTTTTGTAACCGTGGACGAAACTTGAATCCATCACAACACACCAGAGAACAAACAACAGTCAAAACAGTGGGTTTCTAAGGGTGAATCGGCGCCAAAGAAGGCCAAGGTGGATTTGTCAGCCAATAAAGTTATGGCGACTGTTTTTTGGGATGCACGCGGGATAATCCACATTGACTACCTTCAAAAGGGAAGAACAATCAATGGGGAATATTATGCCAACTTATTGGACCGATTCAATGACGATTTGAAAAAAAAACGACCTCATTTGGCCAAGAAAAAAGTTCTTTTCCACCAAGACAATGCAAGGGTGCACACATGTGCAGTTGCCATGGCAAAAATCCATGAATTGGGCTATGAATTGCTCCCTCATCCACCCTATTCTCCAGATTTGGCTCCGAGCGACTACTTCTTGTTCCCAAACCTGAAGAACTGGCTTGGTGGAAAAAGATTTGACTCCAATGATGAAGTCATCTCGTCATTTTGAGGACCTCGACAAATCATTTTTTTTGGAAGGGATAAAAAAATTGGAGAAGCGTTGGACAAAGTGTATAGAGCTCAAGGGAGACTACGTTGAAAAATAAAATTATTTTTTTATCAAAAAAATTGTTTTAATCCAAAAGTCACGGACTTATTGACCCTCCCTCGTATTTTGCTAGTTTGTAGAGCGTTATGCGTTTTAGTTCTAGAGCTAAGTTTTCAATTCAAAGCTTAATTTTAAGTCTGGAGCTTAATATATATTTTTTTTAATTCAGAATTTGTTTTCTCCTCTTGTGCGCATTTTTCTAATAATTTATTGCATCTAACGCAAGAAATATTTGAACTACTAGAGGTCCTTTTCCGTTTTGGTAGCAAAGATAAAAGATTCTCTAAACCTAAGTCTAAATTTAAATTACAATTTCGATTTACGGAGGGAACAGCGTCCATTTAAAGCAGTTTTCTGCTAATAAATTCGGAAGAAAAATGATTTTGACACACCAATATTTTCGTTCGGTCTTATTATCGCATGCCTGCCTCCACAAATTACTCAAAATTTCATTTTTTTTCATTTGAAGGACATGCACAAATTTTCAGATTGGGGAAATTTCTTTTCGATTTTTTACAAGTCGAACAAGAAACGCCAAACTTCCTTTTACGTGTATCTCACAATGCTAAATATTTAAAAAGTATACCGCTTAAAAAGATCACTCAATCATAAATCAAAAACAGTCAAATCCCTCAAAAGTTGACGACGAATGAAAATGGAATTGAAAAATAAAATCGAACTAAAGCGACATTGGCGCCTTCTCAATATATATGTATGGTATAGGTATGTACGAGTATATGTATGATAGGCCTCTTCAATAAATACATACACACAAACACCGCACAGTGTAGCGATCCAGATAAACCAGCGACGTAGTCAGTCATTCGTATATGTTCGTTTGCAAGATCGACTGAGACGTAAAACAAAATAAAGGGTTATACTCGTAACAAAAACAATTATGAAAAAATGTGTGTAAATTAAACAATTAAAAGTTAAAGATTTATTTTTAACAACCTTGTGCTTTCACGGCTAACCTAGGTGCATGCCAATGCAGTCAGATGCCAGGTCAGCAGCAGATGTGCATTGATAGCTCAGGTGTCTCCTTGCTGCCGATGTCTCACCTGTCCGTGGAAAGAGAATTCGTTGCAGTCGATCACGCTTGAAGCCTGATGTTCCTGCTTGTGAGAACTGTATCATGCGTTGGGCGCATGGAATGTTTTTGATGCATTGGACGCATGATGGAATATTGTTGATGTTAATGTAAGTGAATCTTATTAATCTGAAATTTCGGTTTTCCTGCATGCCGCTTAAAAAGATTTCTTTGAAAAAAAGATGTAGCGTAGAACTTGAATTTCTTTCATGGAGCGTGCAGGTTTATGGAAACTTATTTTGCGGAAGTGTGTGGGTCTGCTTGTTTAAAGAATGTAGACGGATTCCGGTGTTTTTTCAGCACTTGTTGAGAAAACAAATAGAAGATGGGCATCTTTATACTTTATATCTGCAATTGCGATATATAGGAAAAACGCTTTTTGGTTATAATGTCCAAATCCTACACCAGTAGTTGACAAACAAAATAATTAGCCGGAAGCTGAATTGGTAGAATTAACTTATTAGTATTCCATGATACACTGGTTTTGGTATAAAGTGGGGAAGTACCTAAATGCGTCAAACTGCTAAAACAAACCTTCTACTAACTTAATAAGGACTGAAACGAATAAAATTTGTAAATTTTAATACGGGCTATACTTCCAATGAGTAAAAATTGCAATCCCATTTTGTACCCAAATTAGCCTTGTAGATTATTGTGTTTGTAGGTTTTCCTTTATTAAAAAAAAACCAATATTGGCGTTTGCTTGTTAGCAACAGAAAATACGGATTGACCCGGCATGCACCACAGTCTCCAATATTTCTGTTGCCACCAGAAGAAAGTTCTCTGCAGTCAAGCACTAATCGGTCCAAGGAACAAATTAATGAACACTTAGGTCCAGGTTAGTACTTGGCTAGCAGAGAAACTTATCCTTTGCTTGCCAAAACCAGAGTGACTTTGCTCCGATGGATTTCCTCCTTTTATATAGGGTCCGCAAAAATGTTTTTTTTTTGAAAATGCTATAGAAAAAAACTACTGAATATTTTCTCAAATTTCTTTTTTTACAATCCTTCCGGTTAATAATGGAAAATAATTTCATTCAAATGGCTGCCTCGGCTGGCCATGCAGTAGCCTACACGATCGGTTCAATTTTTAAGCACATTATCGATTGTGTGCAGCTGTATTTCACCAATGGCTTCACGAATATTGTCCTTTAAAGCGTCAATTGTCGGCGTAACACTTATCTTTTACGGCACCCCACAAATAATAGTCCAACGGTGTCAAATCGCAGCTCCGGGGTGGCCAAACGACATCAGCTCTGCGGCTGATAATGCGATCTTCAAAAACAGGGCGCAAAACATCGAGTGAAGCTTCGGTTGTGTGGCACGTAGCGCCGTCCTGTTGAAACCAAATGTTGCCAATATCCTTCTCTTCAATTTTTGTGAACAAAAATTCGTTCAACATGGCCCGATAACGATCGCCTTTGACTGTAACGGCCATTCCTTGCTCATTTTCGAAGAAAAATGGCCCAATTATGCCTCTGGACCAAAATCCGCACCAAACAGTGACTCGTTTTGGGTGTATCGGCTTTTCAATGTATGCGTGCGGGTTTTCTGTGCCCCAAATGCGACAATTTTGCTTGTTTACATACCCGCCAAGATCAAAATGAGCTTCATCTGAAAAGATGATTTTTTTGGCAAAATCGGCATCTTCTCTAAGTCGATCGCAGGCCCACTTAGCGAAGCGTATACACAACCATATTCGTTCAGCGGAAGGATAAAACTAATTATCTGTCAAATCAGACATGAGCTAAGTGTTACCATTCACGAAATAAGCACTAGTTGAAAAAAAAAACGTTAGATGGCGGACAATATACAAATATTTAGGCGCAAAGTCAAAATAAATTCAAATAAGCCACACCCCATTGCGCATAAACGAATACAATACAAAAGCATACTAAGTGTATGCTTTGCTACATGGGTGTGTGTGCTTTTTTACAAAAAAAGTTTTACAGTATGTGTTAACATATTTTAAATTACAGTGTGTGTTTACAAGTTATAAGAAATAGAATAAAAAAATATATATAATAAGCAGGCCGCTACAGAACGTACCTGGATTTTTATCGTAAACCACCTGTCATGTAGACTTAATGTTTACGAGGTGCCCATACACCCATAGGGAGCAAGGATACGCCTTGCCATCGCTCTCCGTCAATCCTTTGATACCAATTCGGAACTGTGTTGGAGGCACAGTTCCACCCTTGGTATGAGTCGAGGCCGACCTAAAACCTCTTACTGCTCTTAGGGTCGCAGCACCCAGTACTTTTTTGCAACTCTACAATGGGTTAGACCCGTTCCCGCGATTTGGGTTTAAACCACAGCCACCATGACGCTCCCACAAGGGGGCCTACCTCTAACAAGTCAGGCCCGGACCGAAATCCGGGGGGCTCCTGACTCCCATGGTACCGTGATTTAAGTCCTGGTATGGACTACCGGTGGTCAAGCCGCCAACAAGACCTATGAACTGCAACTTATAACTGGTCAAATCGTATCATCCATTCATGCAAAAAAATCTAGATGTATTCGATAAGACCAGTTATAGAATAATCTACCCCCGCTTTTTATTAGACAACGTCATTGATGGGCGAAGCCTTGATAATTGGGCGGGGGCCCACAGGCCGCTACAGCCGGTTTATTCTCAAGTTTCAGTTTGTTATTGATTTTAGTTCGGTGCGGTTTAAGATATTTATAAAATATGAGTCAAGAGGAACGCCATAAAAAGATCATCGACAAATGGCTCGAAAATACTTCGCGTCCAAACCATTTCATCACAAAAAATTTAAACATAGCACACAGTACAGTGGATTCTGTTATTAAACGATATTTGGAGACGTTGACAGTTAAGCGAAAACAGAAAAGTGGAGCTAATAGTGGAGCACATGATACAAATTTGGACAGGAAAATATCGTAAAAAACCGGACTATGTCATCCAGAGATGTTGCTCGGAAATATATACCAAACAATGGTACAAAGATCTAAAAAGCGTAACGGTCTAAAAACACGAAAAAAACAAAAAATACCAAAAGCTACTGAAAAGCAAAAAAAGTCATAAAAATACAAGCCCGAAAGCTATACGAGTTGATCGGCAACAAGAAAGCGTGCTTGGTTTTGGATGACGAAACTTATGTCGACTTTACTACTCCTCCAGGTGCGCAGTTTTACAACTCGTTTGAAGCTGAGATTCTTCCGCAATCAACAACATCGATTGGGATGGAAAAATTCGGGTCAAAATATCTCGTTTGGCAGGCTATTTGCCAATGTGGACACAGAAGCTCATGGTTTATTACGACGTGAACAATTAACAGAGAAGAAGTTGAGCTTTCTTGTTGCTAAAAATGTCGACTTTGTCCCAAAAGACATGAATCCACCCAATGTTCCACAGTGCCGTCCCATTGAAAGGTATTGGGCTTTGGTCAAAGCTAAATTGAGGAAAAGCGAGCAGTGTGAAAAGGACGTAAACGATTTTAGTGCTAAATGGAAAAGGGCGTCCAAAAAGGTCACGGATGTAACTGTCACCAACCTTATGAAGGACATTCGAAAGAAGTTGAGAAAAGAATGGGAACCCAAATAATTTTTCTAGTTTTTTGTAATTTTGAATGAATTTAATAAAAACAGAGTTTTAAAGCAAATAAAAAAAATTTACATGAATTATGAAAACATTTTTTTTTTACTTTGAAATTTCCAAATTTTATTCGTTTCAGTCCTTGAAGAACAGTTCAAAAATAAGTCTATAAATATCCATTATGAGTAAAAGAATCAAAATCGAATCAAAATCTTTATTCTTTATGAAGAATTTTTCATGGCATTATGCTTTGAATCAAACCTTAGACAATCTGTGGGTACAATTTTGGGGCACTAATAAATTTGGTGCTATATCCCTCTATAACTCAAAATCTCCAAATTAAAAAAATTACTTACAATAGAGCCGAATTCCTTCGCAGCTAGCGCTCATATACTGTTTAGCACATTAATTTTAATTATATGTTAATAAATTATAATAATAATAGTAATAAAAAAAAATTGTCGAATCGGTAGATTTACGCATAAAAAAAATCACACATTTTTGAAATTTTGAATTTATTTATCAACTAATTTTGCATACTACATATTAGAAAACGGGAATGCAACAATAGGCTAGTGAGTTATAATATAAAAAAAATCAACTATATTTCGGGAAAAACGAAGATCGGTTACGACAGGTGGAAGTTTCTGAAACAATTCTGGTTTTTGGTATAGCATAACGCCGCATTTCTTACAGACCATACGAGTGAATCCAGTACACTTTGGGAACTTGCACCGTATTTTTTTTCCAGCCCAGTGTCCGGCTTGATCTTGGCGGACTGTTTTCGGAGGTACATGTTGAGCAGGTCCTTTACGTTTTCTTTGGCAGGACTTCAGGTTCAATGCATCGGCGTGTTGTCAAACCAGTTTTTGTTTCCATCTTGCATAGGGTTTCTGCAATTTCCAGGCGAAAATCTACGGATGCTATGACGGTTTTTATATTTGCAGACCCTCTTGTAGATTAGCCATGAGTTAGCCAGTGCAAGGTCCAAGTAGTGATGGAACAGGCGCATCTTCCAGCATTTGTTCCTCAGTCGTATCTTGTAGGTATCCATCCATTATGATGTCGACAAGGTCTACATCGCCCATATGTCGATTATACTCGCCCACAATACTAGGTCACGGATGTTGATGTACCTAGAATTCCTTTTGTCGTATCTCCATACTTCAGATATAGGATTTTGGCCAGTAAATATAGAAGCTAATACAACCAATTTATTGTCCTTCCATACAACTGTTGACACGTCGACGCCGTTGACATTAGATACCTACTCATTAGAATATCCTCTATCTGTTTTCATAACTACTTTTTCTGACAACAGCTTGCAGTCAGGAATTCTATTTCTTCTGATAGTACCAAGCCCAAGAATACCGTATTTTAAAGTACGCAAAGAATTGAAGTAATTATCGAAGTAGATTCTGTAATTTTGGTGTGGCGGAATCATTCCCGATAATCTCAGTACGACTTGGAGGAGGCTTCTAAATCTGGGTCATCATCTATAACAACATTCTCTTTGCCAGTTTCAACCTTTGTCGTATAATCGAAACCAGAAACACTACTCAAAACGTATAATTTATAGCCCCACTTGTGGGGTTTATTGGGGTTATATCTTTTTAGCATATTTCGCTCTTTTATGGAAGACAATTGCTCATCTACACAAAGTCGGGTTTCTAATCCAACTTTGGCGTATGCTTTGTTCCAGGCATCAACAACTGGGCGGATTTTTGAAGATCATATCAGTGTCCTGATGAGTCCTGGGCAGACATTTGGAGTTGTCATAGAAATGCAGGTACTATCGTATCTTTTCAAATTTGTTAAAAGGTCTGTTGAATTATAAGTGTACCAAGGACGGAACTCCAATGGTTGGTTACTTTGGGAAGCTGAATCAGTAACATAAACCAGACCTATGAATTTTCGGATTCCTATCTCAGTTACAAGAAAAGTACTGTTGGGATCTTTCTGTACCAAATAGAGGTTTCTCTTTTCAGAAATTTTGTTTATAAGTTCTGGTGAAAATAGGTAAAGATAGAACTGTACAGGGGTTTCAAGATCCAAAGTATCAGAACTCAATGACTCGTTACCAGTAAAAGGTAGCTGCTGTGCATTCAGCTCTAGGTTCTCCTTCTTTTACCGCTGTCAGGCGTTGGTCGTTTTGCGGCGGAACCTGAGGTGTCTGTAATGCCTGAACTAGACGGCGTCGGTTCTCCTTTAATCTCAGGATTAGAATTAGGGTCGTTATCATCAAAGTTGTCTAATAATCTCAAAGACTCTTCAATAAACTCTCCACAATCGGGGACTGTCAAACTATCACCATCAAAGTCGAGACAATCTTCAATTGCAGAATCATTTTGGAGTGCAGAAGCGATCTCGTTCTCATGAGGATTGCGTTGGCAAGCCATCCTAAAACAAAATAATAACCAGTGTATATATTCGGAGTATTCATACAAGATAATTACCCTCTCCGCACAATGTAGCCTACAGGATACAAACATAAAACAGCACCTGAAAGTATTCAAAAATATAGTCACATAGTAAACTTTGATTCTCACAAAAACTAGCACCAAATAACAAAAAAAATATTTTTTGTCAGTGAGCACCCGTCAACTATTTGGAACGACATTTCGTCGTTTGAAATATAGAGCGCCATCCTGTTCATTGTTTCTGAACTTGATTGCTAGAATGGAGTGCAGCCTATATTCAACAAAGCTTAACAACGGAAAATAATAAACACATGGAGAATTTCAGAGGGTTAACCGGTATATTACCTGTAGTCTACCATTCGCTATAGAGGGATACCTATAACCATTAACGCTCTGAATACCATCATAACTTTTACATTGTCCAAAAACCACGGTGTGCGATTTCTGCCAGGGGAATAATTGTCTTTTATTTTGTTTAAATAAGAAGAAACGATAACTACGAGTATTGAAGTATAATGTGAATGAGCTACAAGCTGCTGTTTCCGCAAAGTCTCCACACAAAGTTTCGAAGGGAAAGATGAACACAATTTTCCCAATTAAACTAAATAGTAAGTATTTGGCCATTCTCTGATCTCGTCGCCCACTAGACCTCACACCATGCGACTCTTTTATAAGAAAAGAGTTTGAAATATCAAACTTTAAACGATTATAATTAGACTGACCCTTAATGTACTATACTCCAAACAAGTCGAAAATTTAAATTAATATCACCTTTACAATATGCACATACGATAAATTAAATATAAAAAGTAATTTTAAGAGACGAAGGTCTCGCTTTATTCCCAAATAACTTACATCTAACTGACAATTCGACCTTAGGTACTATTTACAAAAATTTTGTGCGAAGGATACATTTACTCAAAATTGCCCAAATTATTCGAAATTTGCCAGACAGATATCTGATCTATATCCGCTGCATATTTATTCAGGTGGTTGGAGAGTGTTTCTCTCCTTAAAGTTTCATGTTATGGAGAAAAGTCATTAACTTGTGGAACTGCTTTCGACGGTATAATTTGGAATGGCTTTTCTTTCTTGTCATATCTACATACATATGTACATCTAATAAATGCGGTTACAATAGTTAAAATACGAATGACCAATATATTATAACGTCTGAAACGATGACAATTTATTTGTTTATGCAAATTTATACAATATAACTTTTTAATGTTAACTAACATATGTTTTTTAGACTTGCTGATTGCATTTTACATTAACTCCTTTTAAAAGCTGATAAAGATAGTTTTCATTAGATGTGTTTTTTTGCACGCATGTTAGCGATTGCCACAAAAAAAAGACACAACTCATCTTGAAAATTCATCATAAGCACTTGGTAGCACAGATATACATATTTAAGATGTTTAATGGCAATTCATCTGTCGGTTGGTGAACAAATTTAATTTGTTTTGAAAAAATTTTGTTGGTAAATGTTTGACATTCCTGAAAAGTCATTAGTGAGTTTACCGCAAACGAAGAAAATAGGATTTGAAAGAACTGTTTTATATCCGCTAAGTAAATAGCGTATACAAATTGATTCAGCGTACATATGTTATTGTTGTAATTTACATGCAAGTTATTTTTCTAGCGCATAGCGGATACACAAAAAAGCATAAGTTTATTAATATATTAGCATTTCGCGAAATTTTGGTATTGTTCTTAATTTCATATTATTGTATTCATTACCGTTGATATTGGTTTCTAGATATATTCTCTTATTGTTTTTTATTAGGGATCTATGTAATTAGGAGATGATTAAATTCGTTTATTATTCCGCGTACTCGATTGCTTCGATTTCGTTATTGTATGGGAGGATTTCTTTTTGCGCGAGTATATTTTGAAATTCAACTTTGTCCAAAAGGTTTGTGTTTTTGAATCTTTTTTGTTAGTTGGACTTCTACAATATAATAATTTCATTGAAGCCGATAATTTGTTCTTATGAACTTGGTTTTCTTTAAGTAGAGGTTTCTGTTTCCGGTCACGATGCTTAAGGGCGGCGAAAACTACGAGTATTTCTCCTTCATGACAACTTCTGCCGTTTATTCCTGTCACAATTTCTTATGCCGATCTTCTCACTTTACTTTTTCCGAGTAACCCCTGGAAGGTCCTCCTTTACTTTTTCCTGAAAGTCCAGCAGGTCCTTGCAATTTATTCTTTCAGTCTTTCCCAGGAATGTGTCGGTTAGCTTTCCACTTGTGGCAGAATTGTTGTAGCGATCGACTGCTATGTAATAAAGTCTGGGTACTCGTTGGTAGACAACCCATCATTACAATTATTGTCGAATGAACACTTTCGTATGAGCCATTGACTTCTCTTTTATGAATAGGTATTTGGTCTATTTTGAATTCCTAGGGTTTTGATATAGTTCGGAATGATGGCACTTACAAAACTACTCACTTTCGAGGAGTTCAAGGTGTATAATTTCTGAAGGTTAAGTGGGAATGGGAAATCTTGGTGAACAGATTTTAAAGGATGGCAATAATATTTGTTTGCATCGCAAATATCCGAATCCTTGGAATATTTTCTTATTAACTTACTCGCAAACGGAAAAAGAATTTCTGCAATATCTGATCCTTATTTTCTTTATGGTTAAGAAGAGCTCTATTATGTTTTTCCTGTATGCTTCTGAGGTGATTGTCTTCATTTGTCAAATCCTGTACTACTGTTTGTGTTAGCCAAGCTTTATATTTTTTTAAGTTTTCTTTGTATATGTCTTGTTATAGTTGGACGTATTTCTCGGGGACTTTGATGTCATTGAGAGTGTTGAGGTTTAGCTGTTGGAGTATTAGTTCTTAACAGTCTTTTTCTGCATTGCGCTGCACCACATGCTGCACTGGAGGAAATGAAATTATTCACACACATACGTCGTTAGTGTTGATAATGCATCCGTCACTAAGTTAGTTTTTCTAGGCTTACAGACGAGCTCGTAATCATACTCTTTTATTCCATTCCTACATTCTATGTAGTAAGCAGAAGTAAGCCCAATGTTGAAAAGAACTTTGATTTTCATAGGATGGCTAATGTGTTTAAGATATCTCGAAACGAATGTGTACCGGGTATATAGTATATACAATCAACTACAATTCTGAACTACTTTTCTCTCGAAGCATCAATCTTTCCGGAGAAGAGAAGAATTTTAGAAGCTTTTAAATAGTCATATAATGTTATCTTCCAGCAACTTTTTTATTTGTATCTCTACTTCCTTCCTACTTCAATTTACTGCGTAATATCATATACTGCGTGATTTTGTATATGATTATAGGTTCGTTTTATTGCCGTTTTTATTTCTGGTCTTATGTTTATGTCAAAGATTATGTTATGTTTTTTCACTACAGCCCGTGTCAGACATAACATCTGTCATCTAGTCTGCCATATTTTTTTTTGTCTTGATTGCGCAAATTATGTCGAAACATGGGTGCAAAAATGCCTTTACCTCATTCAAAAGAAAACAACGGACATATATTTACATGAAATGTCAAATTTATGTCCTTCATTCATGCCTTGACATAAAAGTGAACATGCCCTGATGTTAGTTTGGGCATGTACGTTTGTGTCTCCAATAGACATGTTCATAGCATGATTTAAATTCCGGAGGCGGCTCGTCATGAATTCAACAACTTTCTTAGTTTTTTCGGGCTTTCTTATTTCTATATCATCGGATCGTGTTCGATTTTGACTCAGTCTTAAATTTGGTTTTACGGTGAATATTATATTTTTTCTCTCTAAAAGTTTTCAGTTCTTTTAATCAATTAATAATCTCGAATTATCTCATCAAAAGACTTGAAGCCAGTCAGAACAGAGAAATTCAGATTTGTGTTGTTACCAATACTTTTGTTACTGTTTAACTGACGTTCAGTTGTCATTTCACCGCCTGCAGATTGAATTTCGATTGCATTTTCGCCTAATGCCGGGCAAATACAATTTTTATTTGCTCCCGTGTTAACAAGAAATTTTAGAATGTTGCCTTCCTTGTCCATTTCTCGGTTATATTCTTGGAGATATTGCAATAGTCATTACCATTACTTCGTTTGTCTTCTTCTTGTGTGATTATTTTATTGTTAGCTACTGTTATTATTATTTTTATTGGTTAGTTGATACTCGTATAAATATTACATATTTTAAACGTGTAAGTTTATAACTCTTTCAAACTTCTTATAATAATTTAATACGAATACATATTCTAATTTCAACGGTTTCATTTTTACCATAGGAAAGTTTTAATCACCCCAAGATCATTGGAGGTTATATCGACTCCGAGTTTCTTTACGTTCGTTGTTGTCCCCAAAATGAAACACTATTTCTTCTCTAACTTCTATGTAATATTCCACTTAAGAAAGGATGTCACATAAATCTTTTTTTTTGTTTTTTGCTACCTAAATGCAAGCATAAAGTAGTTTTTTATTATTTTTTTACCCTTCCTGGGGTCTTTTTGGACATTAACCAAGTTTCTGGGAAGCTTGCTTAGTACTGAGGGTATAGCACGTAAAAGTTGTCAGTTTTTAGGCATTTTTCCATGCCAGAGTTTCGGTATGAATTCGAAAAGAGCTTAGTAAACTTGTTTCTGAACAAGTGAAATAGAATTATATTTAAGGTATACTAAAGCAAAATGTTCCTGCTTCAGTTTGTTTCGTAATTTGTTTATGTAGTTATCCCATTGAAAGTTGTTATTAATCGTTACACCAAGGTATTTATGGTTTTCCACGACTTGAATGCAATTTGTTATTTGGATACTTCGAGTGCAGTGAGCTTTACTGATGTAAACCTCCGGTTTAATTTGAGTATGAATATTTGGTCTTCGTATGTGCATAAGCTTTGTTTTTGATGTGTCAATAACTAGTATACTGTTATGGTACCATATAACTGCTTTACTAAGCTCTTCTTGCATATTTTCAGATGATAAGCTCAAAGATGTGTACAATACATGTCGAACCAAACTTGCGATGTCATTAGCAAGCGCAAAAGGAATGCTTCCACTGAAAGTTTGGAACAGTTCGTTTGTGTACAGTATATATAGAAATGGTTCTAACTTCGCGACCTGAGGCACCCCATACCTGATCTCTCTGTCGTGACTATGTGTGTGCTGTACACGAACTCTAAACGCTCTCTTTCTTAAGGGGGTATTCTGGTCTTGAATTTTGAAAAAATCGATCTTTTTTTTTGCATATTTTCAAAGTATATACTTTTAGGAATATACCCTCCGAGGGAAATTTTAAGATTCCAATTATCTACGGAGTTATAACTGCTTTGGTGACGCGGCAACTAGACGAGCCCTACGGGAGCGAATCGAACAATAGACGTTTTCTCTAGAAACTACTTTTTTCAACACTATTGGCACCATATCTCAAGTTCTAATGAACCAATTTACTTAAGATTTGGTACACACCTTCCTTAAATAACGCTCTAAGACCCGTTAACCTGTTGGTTAACAAATTAAAAACTGTTAACAAATATGAAAAAAAAAAGTTTTTTAAACAGTCGCCATTTTGCGAAGAATTTTTTTTTTGCTTCTCTGAGGTTCTCTATTACAATATCTTTACTAATTAGTAATATATATATGTATACAGTACTGTGCAAAACCTAAGCAACCATCAGCACTTCATAGTAAATCTTTTCAACTCAATTTGGCTACTTTGTTAGTTTTTGGGTTTTTTGTTTTTTTATCTGAAGTATTATTACTTTTACAAAAAGTTGTGAATTTCAAAATACACTCTATTACACATCATTCCATATTTGGTGGGGTAGAAAGTTGAAAAGATTTACTATTAAGTGCTGGCTCCAGATGGTTGCTGAGGTTTTGCACAGTACTGTATTTTTTTTGTTTCCGATGAATAGAATTTTTGAATTTTTGAATTTTTTTGTTTTGTAAATGTGTTTATAAATAAACATTTAGCAAACATATGTTAGTAAAAATATTTTTTGTTTTTTTCATCACAATTGAAAAAAACCCTAAAATTTGTGCCTCTAGAGCAGAATACCCCTTATATCCAGTCTAATAAGTTCCTTCGAACTCCAATCCACTGCAGTCATTTTCGAATGATTTAGTGTGTTAAAAGCTTTTCTGAAGTAAATGAAAAGCACTAGGATATGATTATTTTTATGTGGACCTTCGTTAACTACATTAGAAAATTCTTCCAAGAGTTAATTGGTACTTTTATAATTTTAAAAGATATAGGGGCTAATGTGAATCAGCTTATATTGTTTATATTTTTATATTTTTCAACAAAACTGTAACCATCTTATTACTATTTCCTCATGACACTTATTGATAACTGGTAATATCGAAGGTCTATAGCTTTCAAGATGACTATTTAAACTACATATTCTTGCATATTCGTCGAACTATTGCCGCTTTAAGCAGTTTTGATTTGTTTACAGGTGTGAAAAGTTGTGCATGATTTCTTAGATAAATAGCTCGCAGTCTTATAGCACCTGGACCTTTATTTGAGGTTAACGATAGAAGTGTTTCGGTAATCTCAGATTCGCTTGCTTCACAGATACGGTAGTATCAATATTTTTGAGGCATATTGAGAGAAAACTTCTGCATCGTCATCTACTATAATTTCTGTCAATGTACACACTCGTACTTACTGAGACTTTTGTTATGAATGTGTCATCAACGTTATCATTTCTTTCCCTTTTTTCTTTTTGATTCAGTAAATTTGCTGCTGTAGTATGATATGTTGATTTGTGGTTTGAGTTGCCTTTATCGACTATATTTCTAAATCTGTTGTCTTGTTTAAATGCTCTTCCATTTTCGGTACATTACATCGCGCATTTTACAATTACGTTTTAGCTCACCTGATATCCACGAATTGAATTCTCACTGTATATGGTGGACGCGTTCGATTGCTGCCATATCATAGATTTCTTTATCGTACATGTTGCCTACGCTCATTTCTTGTTTGTAGCAAGTATTCAACCACTCAATTCCGTATTATTTTACAAGGTGCCATACAATAAGGCCATGTTAAATAAAGCCATATTTTAACGATTGGCTTTTTTTACTTTGTGGAAGTGAAACTTACTTATAACAAAATTTTAAGTTATTTCACTTTTCATCATTTTTAATTTTACCTACCCGATATAAATTAATTGCCATCCTAAGAAATTTGAAATGATTGATGTGAACACATTTGACTCAATGGTTTTGATCCTATTACTTTCAATGTATAGTATAAGAATTTACGGTTTAGCAGTAGGGTATGTCAACAACTGTTAGGCAGGCTTCTATGTCTCCCAAGTACTTGCGTGGCTCGCCTCGCAGGTAGAAGGACTTTCAACACTCTTTGTCGTCAGCTAGGGGTATGTGAACAACTGTCAGGTAGGCAGGTACAATACACCCATGCATCAAAGCGCCAAAGAGTGGTCGGCGGGTGTAATTGTAACGGAAAAACTTTTGTTTGTACAAATGTGACTCCGAGTAACCGCTCCGACAGTGGATGAATAGCACTTCTAGGGAAATAAACCGTTTGTATCAAGTAGCAGAAAATGTAGCATGTTTGGTACCGCTGAAATTAAATGCAGTTAAGTGAGGATATGAAAACGGTAAAAAAAATTAACATTGATACAAATTTTGTTTGATTTCATTTTGATGGTTTGACCTTATTTCACTTTGGTTTAGTATAATGTATCATCGGGGCAATGAAATTCCATAACAATTAATAGAGTCAGTATCTTAGTACTAAATGCACATATATTTGTGTATATAAAAGATGCAATCATAGGGCGATGCATAGATAGATTAACAACTGAGAGCGAGAGCGTCACGTACCTAAAGAAAATCATGTTTATTAGGGTGGAACGTAAGTAATTATGTACAATGCATATTAAGGTGGACTGTTCCAACGAATACTCTGTAATTAGTGAATTCGTGAAGTGAAGTAAGGCGTAATTTCACGGCACCTTTTAGAATAAGTTCGTGTTTTGGGTACTTTTTTTACTATACTCGCACTTCTCACATAAAGCAAAATGAATAATTATAGCATAGAGTACACTTGTCTTTCACAATTATGTGAGCTATGATTTTCGAGCTTCTTGTCTTCGGGTATCTGCATGAACTACATACGTGCCTTACCCGGTTTTTTTTCGGTCTCGTTGACGTTAATGTTCATATAACCCATAATAACGAAGCCCGTCTTCTTTAAAGTCTCCTGTTGATTTATCCGCATTTCTTTAATTAACTCATTTGTACTAAATACAGGTAGTCAATTCTGTTTATAAGTTTTCGTTTTGTCTAACCTTTAATAACTATGTTTATATATATTTTCATATGCTGTAGTGTTTTTCTCTATTCGGTTGTATCGTAGATCCGATATTTTTCCGATCCAACTACTCCTGCTACAAAATTTTGCATTATATCCCTCTAGCTGGTAGAAATGGTTTCTTTTCTCCTTTATATTTGTTTCAACGAGAACTATAACATCTAAGAGCTCCAAAATTTAATTGAAGTATGTTTTTTAGTACAACCCAATTTTTCCGCAATGACATTATATTCAAGCTTAAGTAAGCAAGTGTTAAATTTTTTTAATTCATCTTAATTCGTTGATGCCGGTTAAACCATTGATTACTTTAAAGTCCAAATCAATTATTAATTCTTCTCAAATCAAATATAAATGAACTATGTGTGTATTATTTTGTTTAGATCGCTTGATGTGCTTATGAGTAGTGCATTAGTGATGGTCCTTGCTAGATTTTCCCTGAACTTTTCTACATAAATCTGCAGTTTTCTCTGTTTTCATGCTCTTTGGCCAGTCATACAGACGCTTATTTTCAATTGTCAATTGATTTTTAATGATTGTTGATTGTTGAAATACTCGTGCAACACGGGCTTTTTTTTATGAATTCGGTTTTTAAAACATTTGATGTGAAACTTCCTATTATTATTGAATTAAATATGTAAGTATTAGCATTTGTTGTTTGGTTCTCTAAATGTTTGTGATATCGTTGTCTTCAAGATGTTGGTTAATTGTTTTTCCTAATGCTTTTACGATGTCTGGTAACCTTTCGTGTGCGGGTACAATGCTTTTTATTTCGGTATTGTTGTTAATCATTTGCTATTCGAGAGTGTTGGTTTGATCTTGCATGTTCTGCATAATTTCGTCTTTTCGTTTGTTATCTCACTTATTTAAGATTAGATAATGAAAAAATTTTTGGATTATGTCATTGTTTTTGGTTAGATATTCGTTCAATTCATCGCACTTCTGTGAGTCTAATTCGCAGTTGCGGTTTTAATTTCTTCTTTTTAATTTCTTCTCTCATTCATTGGACCTCAATTAGATCCTGTGCATTGTCCACGTGATGTGCTTTTGGGGAATCAATTGTTGTACGAATTCTTTTTAACGATTGTATATAGGAAAAGTTGCAGTTTGAGTTCAAGGGAATTTCCGGGGTACTTGGTGATGGTTGTAAGCTGTCTGCAATGTTTCTGACATTGACATATCTATGTTTCCTTCTTCACTGGCCCCATTGGTCACCATGACTTCTCCGAGACCGTTTTGCAGCTAAAGTGCAGCTTCCTTGAGCATTGTATACAAAGGATAAGATCTTCCTGGTTTACAAGCTCTTCCTTGCAGTGGCCGCAGTTGTTAATGTTATGAATAATAATAAATTGTATGTATAATTAAGTTGTCTATTATATAAGAAATTGTAGGCTTTAAACACTTAATTCGATAATAGCTTATGCTTTTAATAATTTTAATTTGGATAACTGAAAATGATTTGTGGGAGCTGAGATTGTATTGGGGTTTTTTTATAAAGTCTTGCATTTCTGAAGTTCAGCTTTTGCACTTTCAAGCAAAATGTGTAGGTTTCCGAGAAGATTTGTGATTTCTTTATTATCGTTATTTTAGAAGGATCACCCTTTAGTTATAAGCACATTTAAGGTGCGGTTTCTATATTTAAGTCCCTCCAGAATAGCCCTCGGCTTTGATCTTAATGATAATGAGTGATAGCTGCTGGTTGACAATAGCGTAAAATTCATCTAAGGTCGAATTCAGACGTAGTGCTCAATTAATGCTCAAGTGTCCTTATATCTCTTTTATCCATGTAAGGTAGAATAAATACTTTTTAATAAACACCCAGTCCTCATCGTCGATTTGAGTGCTGTATCGGCGTAGCCTTTAATTTTTTGTCTTATATGTACTTTGGAGTATAGACTTAAAGATGGGTTTTTGTCGGACAATTTGAAGATATTCTTGGCAGTGTGCATTTATTTATTTAGGAAAGGTACTTCGCTGGACTTCCGTCGAAGACTTGCAGTTCTCTGTCGCAATCTGGAAGTTTACTTGTCTCCGTGAAGTCAAAGTCATTAAGAGGAGACTACAAATTCGTTTGGGTTGTATTGCTTGTGACCTTTTTTCCAATACAGTTAATCTATTATCTATTTTTTCCTAGCTCTCTTTGAGCAATGAATGCACTTGTTAGCTGGATCAGAGCGTCCTGAATTCCTTTCATTATATATAATTGCTGTACTTACTGATCTTTTGCGTTAGTCACTCGCTACATGGCTTTTTTTGGTTCATTTAGCTGGCCTTACGGTCATAGCCATATACGACACGGCTTTTTCTTCAGTGCACTACTCTGGCGCCAGTTATAAACTTTATATTAAGGCAAATATAAAAAATGTTTTTTAAGAGGCAAATGCCTCGCTTTATTCACTTATAATTGACTTATGCTAATTTTATAAAAATGTTGTTGGAAAACATATTTATTCATAATCAAATGGATTCAGCACTATTCGAGATATGTATATCCGCTTCATATTTAGTCACTTAGTTGGCGCATGTGCTGATTCATCATGTTTGTATGAGATAAAGATAGAACTATTGTCGTGACAGATTGTGTGTCTGTGGAGGAGTAATACAATTTTGAATACAATGTTAATAAAGGATGTCCGAAAATTCATGTAAGAAGTAAGTCATTTTGATAGAAAACACAGATTTTTAAAAACTGTATTCTAGATTTTTTTTATTGATTTATAAAGTTAGGGTATAGTATTATGTATGGAATAGCATATTGGGTAAGTGCCCTCCAAGACTTTTCTGGCCCATGCGCACTCATCTCTCGAAATTTTTTATAACAGTTTCGCACAAATGCGGCTGAATTTCGCTGATACAGCTCTCGATTTGCTGCTTCAAGGCGTGGCTGTTGGTACAAACCTTAGGCTTCAGAAAACCCAAAGTAAAAAGTTCAACAGCGTTGAATCACATGACCTGTCCGGTCAATGGTGATCACCAAAACGGAAAAATATATAATCATGTACAATAGTTATTAAAGTGTTTCTTAGATTGTATGGCATGTGGTACCGTCGTGTTCGAACTACATATCGTCCACATATATATCTTGCAATTTAGGAACAAGAAACTGGTTTATCATATCGCAATAGCGAGCATCATTAACTGTTATTGGGTGACCAGCCGCATTTTCAAAGAAGAATGGTCCGATGATGTCTCCAGCCCAAAATCCACACCGACCTGTAGTGGATGCATTTGTTTCTCAACAGTGACTCGTGGATTTTCTGAACTTGACAATGTTGACCAACAAGATGAAAATGAGCCCTTCACTGAAGATGATTTTGTTTGAAAAATCAGCATCCACTTGTTGTTGTTCCATAATCCATACAACGAACTCTCTTCTCGGCGTGGTCAGTAGGCTACAGCTCCATGTAGAGTCAATTACACTTCGTATGCATGAAGATGCAAGTCTTTCGTTATAATTGAATACGCTGTAGAGAAAAACGTCAAATTGTTGATCACGTCGCCGAATTGACATTCCTGTACTCTTAGCAACACTCTCAAGAATTGAAGGATGGCCAGAGTGTCTAAAATCACTAATTGATCCAGTCTCATTGAATTCACTATTTCGACCATATTTATGGCGAACTTGCGTGAACTGTGAATATTACGAAAATGTTTGGGAAGACGCACGTTCTTTCATTGTCCACGATACGAAAAAAAAAGGTTAGCCTTATGGGATGAATTTGGAGAGTGGCACACTCCCGATAATATACAGTAGTTGCGTATATGCTTAAAAACGAGGAAAAATGGGCTGTTCAGTGTACATTCTCAGCGGTTAGGGCGTCAACGTAAAACAAACCGATATAATAATTGAATCGTATAGAGCTAAGTCATCAATCCGGCATTCGGACCGCCCATTGGTGCTTCATGCAGGGTTTACACCTTCGAGCGCAACTAAAAACTAGAAAAAAGTTCATTTATTGTTCCTGTCATAACTTTTGACTTTTATTTCTGCGAAATATCGGTTAATTCTGGCGCAAGTTATGTAAAGGAGCCTATGTATGGTAAAAAAACAAAGTGACAACAAAACAGTGGCAATTACTATGACATGATAGAAATTAGTGGACGTGCCTTAAGTGGTAGTGTATTTGCTTCCCAATCGTTCGGTTCGGGGTTAAATACCAGCCGTGACCAAAAGACTTTTTTTCTGGCAACTAAAATCTCGTGAGATGAATGGTTGCCTAAATACAACACCAAGTCAAGTTACGCTAATAATTAATTTATGTAGTCTCCCCATTATCTAAATGTTGGATGCCACCCATGGAGCGAAATAACCGCAGAAGCCAAACATCTTTCTCTCTCTCCCTCTATCCAATTTTCCGAAAAACTTAACACGTGCTCCGGCATTTTTTTTTTTTTAAATATTGTACATCAAAAATAAATAATAAATAAAAAATAAATTCAATTTAAGTAAAAAATTAAATACAATACAATAATTTGTAAAATATTTCACTGTCTGAGCAATGTTAGCATACGGTTAGTGTTGGCTTCTGGATGGTGTAACGTAACTTATCCTACCTTACAATGGAGCGATGGGCAAAGAACCTGTGTTGCTGGGATTCTAATGTTTGGGGCACCAATCTGTGGTTTCGAGGTTCTTCTAATCAGGTAGGTTATTGCCATTTCAAGAATAACAGTTACTATTAGAAAGTAGTTGGTGACTAGGTTGACTTTGTTTGATTTCGATTGTCTGGGTTCCTGTGTTTTTTAACTGATATAAACTTGGAGCTTGAATGTCATTTACATTAAAAGTGCAGTTTTGAAAGTAATGCAAATGTGTTCCTTTTACTATTATATTGCTTGGCCTTGTATTTACTGAATAGTGGTTGTCGGGATACAATACGGCTCTTCTTTTAGGCTACTTGACTGGTTTTGGATCGATGCACATTTTCTCGTACAGGTTATTTCCATTAGTCTAAATGTTTCGTCAAAATATGTACTATACATAGAGCTTTCAGGATTATACTCGTATAACCCCATACAAAAAAATGATTTAGTATAGTGTGGGATGAGTGGGACTTTATACAAAAAAGTAAAGGTTTCTTTGGTTATCTTGTTAAAAAGAAAGCTATAAATTATATGAGTGTTTATTACGGTAAGCTTGCCGGCTGAGTATGTGATAAATATGTTCACTGGACTTATATATTTCTTTTATTTGAAATTTAAATTATGTTTAACTTTGGTAACATTGAGGGTTTTGATCGATTGGAAATGTGCTCTTTTTATAAACCAATCTTAAGTATGTATCATAGTTTAACTTGATTTTAATATTGACTGAAGAGAAGTGCTAAAGGTTTATTGCTATTATTTTATACAAGTTTTGCCGCTTTTGTGTCAATAGTTGCAACCGATCCATTGACAGCTCCCTGTGTTGTTTTTATTATGTCAAAGCCTGAATAGGCTTTTGAAAAGTGGTGACCGTGGAGTTGACTTACGAGTTTCGTACATTTGTTTCAAAACTGATATTGAAAAAAATCACACGACAATAGATCGCCTTGCTTAAATCCTTTTCTGGCATTGAGCGTCTCGGTTTTGTCATTACTGAGATTGGCGGAGCAGCGCGCATTCTCCACCTTCCTTCATCTTACATACATGGTGATGGTGAGTATTGAGTTGAAACTATTGGGTTTTTGCTCGATCGCCCGTAATGTGAAAATTTTGTACTAGAGTAAAACTACACTGAAAGGTCCAGTTAGGCTGATTTTTTATGAGATGTTGAGGAGACTTATGAACTTCCTGATAGTGGAGTTCTGGCATTCACCTCGAAAATTGAAAATGAAAATTTGGTGATATCTTTACGTCTTAAGGTGTCTATTATGTTTTTGGACAGTTTTTAAGAAAATGTGTCGGTGCATATGTATGTCCGCCTGTCCGTACGATAATTCGCAAACGAATAGCGCTATCGCGGCCAAGTTATTCAAAAAAAAGATACACAAAATACAATTATAATTGTATTTTGCCGTATTAGACGAAATCTAATAATATAGCACACATTCAGCGTGGATTTGAAAAAAATCCAGCTAGAATTAATTGAGTTATTCAAAAAATATAACAATTTTAGAACGCATTACAAACTACGATTTCGTTCTGTTCTGATCGGTCAAACTTTTATGGGTGATAGGTTTTGGTGAGACAAAAATAAGGAATTGCATGACAGAAGGGACACTCCCCTCAAAATTAGTGTTTTTAGTTTTTTAAAGAAAACGATGTTAATTTTTTAAATTTTTCCAAAAATTAGTCACTCAGAAATTTATTCAACTTCATTGGTTAAAACTGTTTTCAAGCTTCTTAGAATTATCCAATCAGTTGGAAAAGAAGTTCTCGCTTTTGGCAGCGAGATCGGAAAACGTGATTATCCGAATGTGCAATATCAAAATTGTACGGTGGGTGGAGTCTTGCGACCCTTTAAGCTTAGCCGGCTAGGGTTAATCTGTATTCTGACTATTTTCAGATTAAATTCTATTACCATTTCGGTTAGTTTTCTTGTAGTTGGTGCAGTTCAGGAGTCTCATTCGTCGGGCACGCGGTTTCCTTGATTGCTCTTTGGCAGGTTTTTTACATTTGAAGCTGGCGGCATCAAGCACCTCGAGAAGTTGGCTTGCTTTGGGGCTTTACTGATATCTGAATATATATCTTGACTACAACAAGTTTATGGTCCAAGTCGATGTTAGCTGTTCGAAACATTCGGACATCCAAAATAGTGCCTTATGTCAATCGCAATATGATGAACTTGGTTAACAGTTTGTTGATCAGTAGTCAGCCAAGTCACTTTTCGAATACCAATATAAATTGTGTGCTGGCTGTAGTTACAATACGTCCCGTTGTGAAATCAATAACCCTGTATCCATTTCTGGAGGTGATGTCGTGGGAGCTGTACTTTTCGATTACCTAGCTGGACATTAAAACTACCAAGGAAGATTTTCATGTCATACTATGTATATATCGGGCATTGCTCGATGTTTTGTCTAGGAGCTCTCAGAAGCAGTTTCTGGTAAGGTAGTTAGCATTTAGAAGGCTGTGTGCGAATCGTTGTCAGGAGCTGGTTTATATTCCTAAAGCTCAAAAGTTTTTCCCTGATTCTGATAGCGAATCCGCGTCCGAAAAAACCATGCGACTACTGTCATTGTCGCTCCGATATTTGTTTATAATATACCAAGAAACTATTCATACCCTTTAACTATACAGGGCACTACGCCGAGAGGAGAAAAGAGGAGTGTCGGTGTATTTAATGGATTTCACGTTCTGAATTAATAATAACTATAACATAATAATAACAGTGAATTTAGAACAATTTCAAAATGAACATTAGTGTTCATTAATGTGCATTAATGTCCTTAGTCCATTAAGGATTCGAATATTCTAAGTCCAGAATCGAAGATCGCTATCCTTTAATCGTTTCCCATCGTCGTCAACAATGAATCCGATATTATTCTGCATAGAGTTATGAGCCCTATAAGGGCGTAGGCCATTATTATGCTACTGGGCAGGCACGCACTGCTATTTTAGTCTGCATAAGTAAGGATTTATTCATTTGCTATGCGCTACGAGCTTGATTATCAAGCTGCTGGCCCAATCATAGCAGCAGTTTTTCGATCAATCGTTGCATAAATCCCCAAATAACGAGGGCACAATTATTTATTGAATTAGACGGTCAACGGGCGGTCAGGATAAAAACGGTACATTGCAGTGGCGTCATTCAAGCTAAGTAACTATTTGAATTATATATTTATACAATTTTTGGTAGTTCATACACAGTATTTGGGTAAATTCTGATAGATTTTCTGAATTATCGCTTCAGGTTTATGGCTTTGTTGTTGGAAACGTTAATTGCTTACATGTAGTCAATATAATCCAGATAAAAGATTTCATACAAGTATAAGTCAATCAAGTGATTTGCAATGTTAATACTAAATATATGAAATTAGCCTATAAATACGGTTTTATCACGAAGGTACACAGATATGTATACAATAGATGTCAAAATTAACAATCAGTTTTCTTGTCACAAAATTTGTTCGATTAGTGTAATTGATTGAATATTCACATCCATTAGACGTAAATATGATCGATTAAGTTTTCTGACGCTGAATACATTGTCAATATTTTCTACCAAATTTGAATTCAGATTTGTAAGTTTCGACTTTATTATTATTAAAATATTGTTATTATTATTATTATTATTATTATTATTATTATTATTATTATCAAGGGTCCGGGATTTAACGCCGGTGTGTTGAATTCTTAAAACTTTCAAAAACTTGATATCGTAATTGAACGTATTATGTTAAGTGTAATTGACTTTTACACTTTATCTTTTACGTGCACTTTTAATATAATTTCCCCATTAGCATATATAAATTGTTTAATATTTGCGATCCTTCTTTAGGCTAACCAGACGTCCTCTTTTTGTCAAAAAAAAAAAATGTCCGGTATCTTTTTGGAAAAACGTGCAATTTGTCCTCTTTTTGGGTTTTCTCACTTGACCAAGTTTTTCGACGTCACAAAACTACAACAAAACTTTTTTTTTAACAATAATTCAGAAATTGTCTGCATCTTTCTGGTGCGAACACGACTTAAAATATATTTGTACCTAAACTCATTCACATCTGAACACAACGACTTCTTCTTTTTAACAATCGTCTGAACACACCCACTCATTTGGCAATTCATACTTCTTTTTTTCCGTTTAAAAGCAAATATAACGGTTTGTTTTTTTTTTTTTTTTTTTTATAATTTACGCGCGCCAAAGGGGTTATGAATACCCTTACACTGTTGCCAGGGCGCGGGCGGAAAGGTAGAAGGAGGAGAAAGGAAAGTTTGTGATGTAGTGGTTTGAAACTCAGGTGTGTTTGGTTTCGATATTGACTCTCTAGGGGTGGGAGAGTCCGAATAGGACGGAGAGATTTTCTTCACTCGGAATTGGTGAGGTTGTGAATTTTAACGGTTGTTTTGTGCTTGAAAACCCTACAACAGCGAAATCTACATGTCAGTGTTATGCCTTCACACGCAGATTTTTCTGACTGAGTTCCAATTGCACAAATGAAAACTTGCCGTGGCTAGGATTCGAACCTTGACCTTCCGAGTGAGAAGCGATTGCTAGTACCACTACACCATGTGCTTTTCAAATGTGAAAAGAAGTGAATTAAGAAACAAAATGCCAAAGCGTAAATGTACGTTTAACGAAGATCTGCAGAAAAAATACCCAATGTTTAAACAAAAAAATGTAAATTAACGGCATTTACAAACTGAAAAACACAAATATAATATACAATCTGGGAGTTCTTTTAAAAAAGTTGCAGAATTTTTCATTCCAAGACATTCAACATTGGAGGACCAGGTATCTGCAGCGGAAGGTACAATCGCCTATCACACTGTAGTCCACCACATTGGATTTCGATCCATTGACAGCAGTCATAAGTTCTTGAAATGCATTTTGCCAGATTCGAAAATTGCTCAGCATATTTCCAGCGCGAGAACAAAAACAGAAGCTTTTGTTATCAATGTCTTAGCTCCCTTATCTCTAGACTGTGTTCTCGAAGATTTTAAGAAAATAAATTATTTATCGATCTCCACAGACGCCAGTAATCATGGAAACCAAAAAGTATTCCCTGTTTTGGTGCAATATTTCAAAAAGATTTCAGGTAATAATTTAAAAATGGTAATATGAGTTGAACTCTATTTAACTTTTTGTTAAACTACTAGGTGTTAATATAAAAGTGGTTGATATTCAAGCAATGACAGATGAAATATCGGACACGATATCCAACTACTTGCTTTCAACTTTAAACGGGAGCACCCCGAAATCCCCCGTTCCAAAATCCCCCGTGCTCTAAAATCCCCTGTTTTGAATTCACACATTTACCCATAATGCTCCTTTCCAGAATCCCCTGTATCAAAATCCCTCGATCCAAAATCCCCTGGAAAATCCCCTGTTTTCAAAATCGAAATCCCTCGTTTTTTTAGAAAATGTGATTATTACTATTATTATTATTATTATTATATTTATTGTAGCAGAATATTGATACATTATTTCATTAACTAAATTGCACAATTTAAAGAGTTATGGTATAAGTCTACCTTACTACTGATATAATTATAATATTTAAAACAAGCAACAGAACAATTCAAACAAAAATCTTGAAGGAAAAGCTACATAAAACCTTCATTAAAAAAAAAAAAAAAAATACAAAACAAAAAATTTAATATACAGTAACAATAAGAAGGATGGGCGGTAGAGTAAATTTATCAGACCAAACTTTTAGTTTTAAAATAATGAATTGAGTAAATCAATAATGAGAATATAGATGGATAATAAAATAATCAATAATAATAAATTAACAGAAAATATTAAATAAATGTATCATATATACATATTAAATAAATATATAAATATATTTATAACAAATAAATAAATAAATTAGTAAAATTAATATCACTGAATCAGTCTTCTTATAAATAATAATGAAATAAACTATTAAGCTAGGTCTGAGATTAAAGCGTTATCAGACGACACGCAAGATATAATATAACGTTCAATAAGCTTCGAAATTCTTGTTGATACCAATTCAATATTTGAAATGGCGTCTAGCTCAACTGTTGAAAAAGACCATGGAAGCTTAAGGATCATTTTCAAAACCTTATTTTGAGCAATTTGAAGTCTTCGAATATGACTAGCCGTACATTTACCCCATGCTGGTGAACCATAAAACATAATTCCTTGAAAAACAACTTTAAAAATTAGGAGGTTATTTTCATTACTAAGTTTTGATTTGCGATTAATAAATGGATAAAGAGTTTTGATAGTAATGCTAATCTTATTAATTATTTCCTGTACATGCAATCCAAAAGTTAAAGTTTTATCTAGGTGTACACCAAGGTATTTGGCACTTGAACACCATTCAGTGCTTAAACCATTTACTTGCAGATTGTTGCATGGCAAGAAACAGGCCTTTCTCTTTCGAGTAGAAAAGATAACCTGTGTCTTGGAAGCATTTATTCGCATCTTCCAATCGAAAAAGTAATCTTGTATAACATAAACCACTACTTTCCACAGTTTTTATTATCTCTTTATTATTATTTCTTTTTTTTAATTAATTAATTTTTTTTATACAAAGAATTGAATTTATTGACGTTTAAGTCTCAGGTCACTGAGAAGAATGAAAATGTGATTAGATGTTATAGAAAAAAAAATTTCTTGTTTTCTTGTTTTATAGGTATTTATTAATTCAAGTTTATGTGTATATATATATGTATGTATTATAATATATTATACATATAAAAAAACAAAATAATACACAGCCCATATATAGATAGATAGATAAGCGCAATGTTGGACGCAATTGCCTTTAGGAAGTCTAGTTTTTCAGATGATTCTCGATTTTTAATTAGCTTTTTTTAACTTCTTGCGCTTTATTTCCAGTGATCGTCTTGGGCTGGTTACGATATAACCTTTTCAGGATTGCTATTGATGATAGTATGTAAATGTTACTGTTCTCCCGTTTTTATATTGGGTCTACAAGTAAGTTTCCAGCGTTTTTTTTTCCAAAATTTGACGTTTTATTATGAAAACATAGTTACAATGCTTTATTCAAAGTATGGTCCATCGGAAGCTACAACTTTTCCCCATCTTTCTGGCAATTTATGAATTCCGGACCAAAAAAATTTCCCGTCTTTCGAGCCCAAGAACGTATCGAGCCAATTTTTGATTTCCTCTACTGAGCTGAAGCGTATTCCCGTAAGAGCGTTCTGCATCGAACGAAACAAGTGGTAGTCAGATGGTGCCAAGTCTGGACTGTAAGGCGGGTGAGGCGGAATTTCCCATCCACTATTTTCCAAGTAGTTTTTCACCGAAACCGCAACATGTAGCCGAGCGTTGTCGTGAAGAAAAATGACGGACTCATGCCTGGTCTCATATTCTCGCCGTTTTTCTTTTAATGCCCGCTTCAAACGAATTAGTTGGGTTCGATATAATGGTCCTTTGATGATTTCACCACTCGGAAGCAGTTCGTAGTATACGACACCCTTTTGATTCCACCATATGCAGAGCATGACCTTATTCACGTGAATATTTCGTTTCGGCGTCGATTGGCCGGCTCGCCGGACTTTGTATACGATTTTCTGCGTTTAGGATTATCATAATAAATCCATTTCTCATCACCAGTGACAATACGATGCAAAAATAATTTATTTTTATACCGCTGCAGTAACATTTCGGACATGCAAAATCGCCGTTCGAAGTCTCTTGGCTTCAATTCGTACGGGACACAGTTTCCAACCTTTTGAATGAATCAGAGTGCTTTTAGGTGCAGGGAAACGGCTTGTTGCGTGACGCCCAATGATGCAGCAAGTTCTTCTTGAATCTAACACGGATCCTCATCCAGTAAAGCGTCCAATTCCTCGTCTTCAAAACATTTCGGCTTTCCGGGGCGATCTTTGTCTTCAACTCCAAAATCACCACTTTTGAACCACTCGCGGCACGTCGATTCACCAATACATTCCGCCCCATACGTTTCCAAAAGTAAACGATAGGCCTCAGCCGCACTTTTCTTCATATTAAAGAATAAAAGCAGCGCTTCCCGCAAATGACGTTTATTTGGCTGGAAACTTGCCATGATTTTGCTCGATAAAATGTACGACACCGATAGAACTGCTCAAATATAACGCTGCAAAGTTGTTGACAGATACAAAACCTACAAATAAAACACATGGGGTCTGACATTTCTGCCCGGGATCCACTGGTGGCGCCATCTCTGACAAACGCTGGAAACTTACTTGTAGACCCAATATTTTTGTGTTTTCATTTCTAGCGCCAGATTTTGGCACAGGGGATTTTGGAAAGAGGGATTTTGGGACAGGGGATTTTGGGACAGGGGATTATGGAAAGGGGGATATCGTCACTAACGCCTTTAAACAAATTCGACTTATCTGCGGATAATTGTAACACAAATTTTGGTGGTTTAAAACGCGCCAGCAAGAATAATGTATTTTATAAATTACAAATAAATGGATATTCAAATTTGATTGGAATCGGTTGTCCCGTTCATAACATATTTTGCACAACAATGTACAATTCGGATTTGATGGGTTGCTTTTGGATGTCGAAAGCATTGTAGTGAAAATATACAACCACTTTTCTGTTTTCACCGTTCGAAAGGAAAAGCTAAAAAGTTTTTGAAAATCTGTTCAAATTGAATATAAAAATCTTCTGAGTCATTCCAGAACACGCTGGTTGTCACTATTCCCCGTCGTTGAAAGAATTTTACAAATGTTTGAAGGCTTAACAACTTATTTTCTTTCCCTAGATAATCCGTCGCTTATTTTTTTCAAAACGATCTTAACGAAGCTTATTTATAGTTTTTTCATTCACTTATGTATTTTTATAAAGAACACATAGGGACAATAGAAAGAGAGAAGAATTCGATAGTAGAAACATTAGAGAAAATGAAACATGTAAAAAATGTTTTAAATGACTGAATATCCGAGAAATTTATTCCATTAAAAGTAAAGGAAATTTTAAAAAAATTTGTAGTTAATGGTGGAAACGAAAATGATGCCTTAAACATGGAAAAAATGTATTAGAGGTTTATTCAAGGTGTTCAAGATATCTTCAGAGATGGGGTGAATCTCTGGATGAGTTTGAGTGTTTTACATGGATGGATTTAAACAAAATTCCCAAATGGAGAGATATCAAAGATTCGTTGCTTTATTTGCGAAACAAAGGTGTCAATTTAAACGAAAATAAATTGTTGATCAATTTTGTAATCTAAAAATATTTCTAGAGCTACAACAAAATAATAATAATTTTCTAAATGCACCCACGCACAAACAATGGGTAGGATATTTAAAAACAAAATACAATATTGAATTACACAGTGAAATTTTTATAATTGCACAGTTTGTTTTTTCAATTCCTGCACATAATGCTAATGTTGAGCGAATATTTTCTTGCATAACGAGCCAATGAACTGAATAATAAGGTCAAACGATAAATATGTTATAATCAGAGTCAATAATTTAATTCGAGCCATTATTTTGTTTTTATTTAGTATTTATAAAGTTAGAGTTGACTTAAATTATTTTTATTTATTTTACTTATAAAAAATATTATATTGTATTTTTTTATTTTGGTAGTTTTTTTTGTTCTTCAATTTTTCATATGAGATTTTTTAAGGCGTCCTCTTTTTCGTGGTCATGGATCTGGTCACCATATCCATGTAAGAAGGCTAAAAATGGAGAGCTCAACGATGTTTGTCCTTTTTATTAAGTCAGAAAGTATTATTTAAAGTTTGGTTAAAAAGAGACAGGATTTTATAGGCACTAATATTTTATGGTTTTGATATATAGTATGTAATTCCGGGTCCTTGTGCGTAGTTTAATTTGTTTGATTGTTTATTTTCTTATTTTAATTTATTTATTTTAATCAGTGTTAAGTACATTGACAATTTATGTTGTGTATTACATACGAGTATTTATAGCCCTCATGTTGCAATTTAATGCAAAAACACATTTTTATTAGTGTCAAGTGTAAAAATAATCAACCAGTAAAATTTCTATACCAAAACCTTACAATTGTTAAATTTACTGTATTTTGTTGAAATAATACCACCACCGGTAGTCAGTCCACATGGCAATTCATTTCAGTTTGATGGGAAATAATACATGAAATTAATTTCCACAAATAGTGAATGGTAATGGCCATCATCGCCCTTAGGCATTACCACTGAGCGCAGTGAGGTTTTAGTTATGCTAAGCGTAAAATTTAAATAATCATAAGTTTGCTTAGACTTTACATGTTTATAAAATAAAATCAGTTACAATTAAAACATTTTTAAAACATATCAGATATTAATCGTCTAAGCTTATCTTTTTTCACATTCTCGATACACGTCATAGATTTCGTGTTAATGGTCCACAAGTTCATCGTAAAATGGACTTGTCGCAAATACCAAAGGGACCCATTGGAAATATTGATGACCCACTGGCAGACCCATACGATGATCCAACATACAGCTTCAATTTTAAGACACAAACGTACAGTAGAAATGAAGAAACTGATAGTACTGGCAGAGTGAAAGGTAAATATCTCTTATTTGCGTATTGATGAAATAATTTTTTTTTAAATTGAAGAGAAGCGAACCGATTTAAATCTTAAATGACGTTTAAGAATATAATACATACATATATGTGCTCGTATGTATTTATAAAACGTATATTTTTTATTACATTATACAAGGAATTTTTCTTCCTTCCATTGTTAGCTGCTGTGGCTAAAAATTATTTTTGAACACAATATAGGGTGACCAGATAGCGATGACAGTTTTTCCAAATGTTATGTTTCAGCAGCGGTCAAAAGTTACCAATGACATTCAGCTGTCAAAATATTCAGTAAAATTTGCCATTTCATCATGCATAGTTTTACGCTTACCGAACGTGCGGGAGTTAATAAAAATTATTATCGAAATTCGACGACACTTCATCGTGATGTCGGTTGTCATCATGACTTCAGTATGCAGGCAATTCATCGCACCGTGGAATGGTTTGAGCATAAGTATACTCTTTTGGATCTAAAGCCACTAACCAGACAAAGTTTGGTGCGAAATGAAGAAAACATAGCCGCCGCAGCGGCCAGTATCCAAGAAGACCCAGAAATGTCGATTCGGCGCCGGTCAGGTGGATTGGGCATCACCAGAGGGTCAAGCCGGCTTATTTTGCTTTTGGATTTGGGCCTATATTCGCATAACATTGTGCTGATGCGAGAATTGAAGCCAGACGACCATAGACAACGCCATGAGTTCGCTAATTGGGCACTGGAAATGTTGGCCGGAGGTACGGATTTTGGCCAAAAATCATCTTCTCGGACGAGGCTCATTTTTGACTCAGCGGCTATGTCAAAATTGTCGTTAAATCCGCAAGGATTGACTGTTTGATGCGGTTTATGGCATAGCGGTATCAACGGACTTTATTTCTTTCGAAATGAGGAAGGAGATGCCGCCGCGATCATGTAACTTAACACCACTCGATTATTTTCTCTGGGGCTACGTCAAGTCATTAATCCACGATAACAAGCTAACCACTTCAACTTGAGGCAAACATTCGACATGCCATTGCCGGAATAACCCCGCTTGGATCACTGCCAGCGAAGTTGAGGCGGCCTCTGAATTATGTGCTATTCCACACATAATGGCATAAACGTAACTTCAAAATAAATCCAGAATTAATTTTATATCTGACACCGTTGTTGTTTTATTTAATTTTTTTTCCTATCGTTCTTATCTTGCAACCAAATATAATAAATTTGGTGTTGCTCTTTTTTTTTATTAAAGAACCTAATGCTAAAAAAGGTATGAATGCTATTAAAATGCCTGAACACGCTTACTATTTCGCTCCATGATTTTTTTTATAATTTTTATTGACTGAAAAAAATTAATGACTTTTGAACTCGGTCGATGCGGACTGTCACCCACGATGATTGACTGTTTGATAATCATAGGATGATGATGATGCATAGGGTGTTTCTTTTGAATATTAAAGGGGAGGAAATCAAATTCTATCCACTATCATAAGCGGTGTAGACTATGGTGCTTGATTGCACTGTACCCAAGACATCAAGGACGGTTCTAGTGTCAAACCCGATCATTTTTTCAAGTAACTTGAAGAGACACTTTTCCGTAGCATCCCATTTTTCCTTTATGCTCTTCTGAGCGCTTATCAGTCTGAAGTCTGCCAATTTAACTTGATATGAATTGTTGGAAACTTTCTGCTCATATGGCAGGGACTTCTTCCCAAAGTCTGCTGATGATTCTGGTTTCTTAATCAATAAAGTAGGTCCATTTCATTGCATGTCCTGAACATGCTGTGTACTATTCTCGGCGACCACTACAAAAAGTTAATTTTTTTTATGACACCACCTTTTCGGCATCCATCAGAAAATCTTAGAAACCACAATCTTCTGCTTATTAAAAATCTCTCACTCTTTTTACTTCATTTCAAGACCTTTCCAGGGCTACAATTTCTGCAACACATTGTTTAATACAAACGATTTAGTGCAATTCATCCACTATGGGAGCGAACGCAGAGAATCACATTTGTACAGACAAAAGTTTTTCCGTTACAATTAAAGCCGCCGACCACCGTTTGGTGGCCTGACTTCAAGCTGTATTGCAGGTATCGGTGCCTGCCTGGCAGTTGTTGACATGCCGACACAAGTCGCGTAAACTGCTAAACCCTGGGATTTGAGATTGAGCTGAGATGATTTCTGCACCCAACATATGCACATAGTGCCTGTTCACATTGGCGCGGGCAGAAAGATTGTCCGAAAGAGTGGGAACGCTTTTTATTGAAGTGGGAAGAAGAAGGGTTATTTGCACCGAGAATCCATTTCTAAAGTTTATTTTAGGGTGAAGTACATGGTTTTTCCATATCGTTCCATTTCTGACATATTTTTTCATTTCAGTTTTGATCATTGATGTTGCTCATCAACGTGTAAAGAAAAGGAAAAAATTAAGTTTCATGCCAACTGCTCAAATTTAAATGTTCCGCTGGTCAAAAAGTCTTTCAACACCATGAAAATGTGAACACGACGTTCATGGTGAGGACTTTTATCCCCTCGCCAATGTTAAAAGGCACATATATGTTCAGCATGACGAATACTACAACATACTAAAATTTTAAGGACATCGGAGCTGTGGGAGTTCAACGACATAATTACCAAAAAATAAATAATGCAAAGTCAAAATTTTATGAGGATCAATTCATAAAAGCAAAAAAAGAATCCAACTGGCAATTTTGAAAATCCTTCAAAATTATTTTCATAAAAAGTATCCAACAATATTGTAAATGTGGTTCATATTTGTGATCATAAACCCTATTCCGATCCAACGAGCAGTGTACAGGGATTAATATTTTTTGTTGAATTCGGCACGAAGGAACTTTTCTAGGCTCTTATTTCATTGAAAGAAAACATGTTATTGTATTTGGTAATTGGAAACTGCCGGCCGATATTCATACTTTCGGTAATGGATAATGTACAATATTAGAAAATATCGTTACAAAAAAGTGATATAATTACCTTAAGAAATGCAAGATCTTACCAAGCGATTAATTCTTTTTTAGGCCTAACAGAAACTTAAGTTGGCTACTCGAAGATTTTTCAAATAATATAACCTTCATCCAAGGAAAAAGCCAATCACAACAGTACTCTTCATTGATTCCAAAATGATTGTGACACTACTCGTATGCTATGAAAACGTCCTAAAATAGTTAAAAAAAAGTGGGCTAACGAGGATTTTGTTTTTTATTGTTTGAAAATTAGTTATGAAACCGCAGATTCATAGTCAAAATCAGGGATAAGTAACCGAAAATATTTGGCAAAAGGTATGTGCTTCCAGTTTATTCCATTTGAATTATAGATGTGTATCAGAAGTTCTTCGGCAGTGTAATATTAGCCTGGTGGACTCATACCTCACCTGAGGTATGCCATCATGGTGTGGGGAAGTAAAAAATTAATTGAAAGTAAACTCAAAAATTTCTTTCCAAAAAATATCTGATCTTCTGCAGGCAAGCCCAACAGGCTTTGCAGATAACACATTGTAATATATGTATAGCTTTTTCAAACTTACGAGCATAGTTATAAAATTCAAATTCAATTCATCATATTACGAGTATCCATATGCGAACTGAAATATAGTTACCTGTCGTACAAAATTCAAAGGTAGCGAAGTGATTGAACTACAGGTCCTGGTTAACCGTGGGGAACGTAACTCGCAAGACTGGTTGCTCTGGCATACTGATGTAAAAAATTGGCATTTGGTGCCGTATGCTATCGCGGTTACCTGGAACTTTCGTGTATTGAAGTAAATAAATAGCTTTGCGAAAATTGATATTATCAGCATAGAAACATTTGTCAAGATTTTTTACCCACAAAAATCACTTTCTAGAAAAATAACCCCGCAATAAAACACAACCGTTCGTTTTCCATTTAACTTAAAAAATCAAAAGTAATAGATTTTATTAGCATTTACTCGTATATTCTGACAGTTCTCATTTCTCTGTCTTAGATGTAGGGCGCTGTTCGTATGATGACAGTTCAGCCATACCTGGCTCTGGAGGCGTCCCCGGCTCCACTGGTTCATCCTCATCACCGTCATCTTCGCTTTCAATTTCCGGTCCTAGAATGCACTACGGTTTAATCTTGTCGGAAACCATCACTGTTGTAAATTTGCGACGTTTCCCTGCTGCAACGGCTTCCTCCAAGAGATAGCGATCGTAGCGTAGAGATCGTTTCACCACACACGGCCCTTTGTACCGAGTCTAAAATATATGCGATTTTCCACTCGGCTTTGGCACCGACTCCACTGTTACCAATTGTCCTTCACGATATGTCGTAGCCGGTTTGTGCTTTTCTCCTTCCCTGCCGATTCGTTCTGCTGCGATCCCGCTCTTCACGTCTACTGGTTTTCCGTCGTTGACGCCATATACAGTCTGAACGAATTCATTAAGGATGATGTCTTCCGGTTTGAAATGGAACACCAGTTCGACCGGACAGAATCCCGTCGTCGTATATTATTGCGTTCACAGTATCCTTCAAATTCTCTCGACGTAAAAGCTGTTCCACGGTCGCTAATCAGGATATCTGGCAAACCAAAGTAAACAGTAACTTCATTTAAAGTTTCAATTGCCGGTTTTGTCTTCGTGTTCCTTACTGTCTTGACTACCACATATTTTGTAAAAGTATCCGCGACCCCTAGGATATGTGTTCTGCTTCGCCGGTTCTTAGGAAAAGGGCCCAAATGATCAATATGGAACGTTCGAAATGGGATGGGGTTGACGTCGTCCACATGCATCTGCCCTTCTGATGCTCCTGACCATCGCTTGTAATAGCAGCACTCCACACATGCGGCTATGTAAGACTTCACGTAATTTCTCATCGAAACCGAAGTGTTTTTTTTTTTTGTATGCATTTTTATTTTATTACTTAATTTACTCTTACTTGCTAGACAAAAAATGCTTAAAAATTAGCTTAATTAACTTAAAATTATCTTATTCTAGCTTACTGACCCCATGCGAGCACTCTAAGTTAAACCTAACACTTAAATTATGTCTTTCGACGTACCTTACTACTATACTATACTATTTCTATTCCTTATAATTAAAACTAAGAAAACATTTTTTCCAAAAAAAAAAACTTAGTAACATGACTTTTTTTATATTTTATTATAAAACTTAAAACTAAAATCCTAAAAACTACCTAAAAATAAGTCTTAATCTACTTAAACTACTTACATCTAGTACATACATATATATATATATATACATAATATATATATACTTAATATATAAATATATGTATATATATATAGATGTATGTTCTTTTTTTGTTAATTTTTTATTTTTATTATTATTTTTTTTTTTTTTGGTTTTTATATATTTTTTTTTCTTAAATCTAACTTACTCCTACTTAAAACTACTTAAAACTATGTAAGCCGGCTATGGCTAAAAAAAACTTAGGCGACCCACTTTGCTTCACATGAAGCTACCAAGTATTGGAGGAATTCGACGACGAACTCTCCCTTCCTTCAACTAGCCACCAAAATTGTTGGTGTTGCCGAGCAACATCCCTTATGTCGCGACTCCCTACCGCCCTACTGAACCGGAGACGCTCCGCACTGCCGTGTGCGACGTCTCTGTCGTAGTTGAGTCGCCTGTCCGCAGCTGTTCGAGCAACGTGGAAGATTAGCGGCACAGCCAATCTGTCCTGGATCAGACCTTTGCTATCAAGGTAGAGGAACGCTTCTGGAGGAACATAGCCGTCAAAGCGAACTCTCTCATGATACATATAATTAGGGTAGTAAGCCCCAGAGATCAGGTTGTTCGACGATGTCATTGCTCTTGCAATGTGCCTTCGAGTCAACTTAATAACAAAATTGTCCACTCTTATTAGGTTCGCCCTATTGTATAAGACCTCATTGCGATAGAATTTTATGTACTCAGACTCTGGTGTTCTATATAACCGAAGACAAGCCCTTAGGCAAGCCCTCTCAAACACCCGAATCTTTTCCAATAAACTTGCTCTCACGTTGAACCACACGGGACATCCAAACACAAGCATAGGCCGGATAAGGGCCATGTAGCAGATCACCTTCACCCTCGCATCGAGTTGGCTGTTGTAAAACAGTCTCCTTGTAAGGGCAAAAGCACCTCTGGCTCTGGCCAGAGCAACATCTATATGTGTGTTAAAATACAGATATTGATCTAGCCAGATCCCAAGGTATCTGACTACATTTCGACAAGCAAGTGGCTGTCCATGTTGTCCGACGATAGAGAACTTTCGCCAATTCTTTCTGGTATCCCTAGAGGCCCCAGACAAAGGCGTCCTAAACAGAATGGTTTCCGACTTCTGAAAGTTGATTTTCAACTTCCAGTCATCGCAATATTGTTTAATTTTGTCGAAGTCACATTGCAAAAGTGTATTAATGACCTCAATCTTTGGACCTGATCTGTACGCAATTAAGTCGTCTGCGTACGCTATGGCATGGTGAAGCGAACCTATCAGATCACTTGTGTAAATGTTGAATAGGATCGGCGAATTTACCGCACCCTGTTGCAGACCGTTTTTAATGTTAAATATTCCAGCGGAAGTCACATCGCCATTTTTCACGATGAACTGTCTACTGGAGAGCATATCAAAGAATATACAGAAGTGGTTTACTAATGCCCAATCTGTCCAGCTTGAAAAAGAGTCCCTCTAACCATACGGTATCGAAGGCTTTTTCCAAGTCAATCAGGCAGGCACCAGTGCACTGTTTCTTGCTTTTGTTCCATTGGATATCAGAAACCAGTTTAGACGCAGCATGAATGATATCATGCCCCGCCTTGAAACCGAATTGATTGTCCGGAACGATATGTTTGTCCTCAACCCACTTAGTCAGGACTCTATTGATCACCTTCTCGAAAACCTTACTGATGTTTGGAAGAAGACTGATCGAGCGGAGATTCGCCGGATTGGAAGTATCTTTATTCCTTTTGGGAATGGGATGTACCACCGCAGTTTTCCAATGCGCTGGATAATGTGCATTATTCATTGCATTATTAAACAGGATGGTATAAATGTCCACCGCTTCTAGTGTGAGATGTCGAAGCACAATGTTCGGTATTTCATCGGTTCCCACTGATTTCTTACTTCTAAGCGATTCGAAGATCGTTTGGAGCTCTTCCTTCGAAATGAACGGTGGTAATACCCTTTCGTTGGTGATGACATTATTTGCCATATTCTCGTCACTGAACTGGGTGAAACCCGAGCTCTCGAATCGCCAATTCGCAATTTCATTTCGAAGGCAGGAATTGTGCACAAGGACTCGACTTTCCAAGTCGTGGTTCGGGCCAATGATGTCATTCGCCTTGTACACTTCCTGGAAAGTCGCTCCTACAGCCTCTACCTTCTCCTGCGGATCCTCGACCACAAAGAAGTTGTCATCATCAACGGCCTCATTTGGATCAATGCCTGCTGCTACAAGTATTTGTTCGTTGTTCGTCGTTCGGGCGATTCTAAGACATGGAAGGTCGTTTTGATTATTTCTCCGAAATATCTTATTTATTTGCGGGAACATATTCGGGTTGCTGGTGTTTACAGCTCGAATTTTGTTTTTCCAATACAAACTTACAGAATTTCTGTAATTTTCCTTTATTAATGTTTGGAGGTTTTTAATCGACGACTTCAATGTCATGATCTCCGGGTTACGTCTGTCAGTGAACTGTCTGTACAAGGTTTTTAGTCTTGACAGCAGCCTACTTTTATATCGGTGCAGTGCGTCAATGGTTGCGTTGCGGAATAAGTCTTCGTTGTCAGTGTGTTGATACCGTGGTATCGTTTTGTCCATAGTTCGTTTGATTGTCTCGTCCATTAGTCTTAGATATCTGTCAATCTCCTCGTTTGACAGATTTCTATTGGACGGTGGGTGGAGCGAATTCGAGGAGAGTGCTCTTGTCAGTATTCTTGAGAAGTGTGTCCAACGCACTCTACTATAATTATAGGAATACCTTTGAACAAACTCTTCCAATTCCGCAGTTTCGTTGGGAACAGTTATTTCGGTGCTGAGACCGCAATGGTCACTGTCATACACGAAAGTTCGTAGACAGTTTGTAGTTTGTTGGTTAGTGCACGTCAGTTGTATTCGTGAGTCGAACAGTAGGAGATCCAAATAGGACCCGTGTCTGGGAAACGACGGACTATCCGTCGCTTTGAGGCCGAGTCGATACATCACACTGTGCTGACCCCACCAATTGAATAGTAGGTTCCCTCTAGTATTTGGTATATTGTTTCCCCAATCACTATGTTTGGCGTTGAAATCTCCGCCGATAATAAAATAGTTGTCTTCCAATTCAAGCCTCAGAAATCGAAAAAGTGTCTCGAGCTCTGAGATGAATTGAGATGATTGAGTAGCCTTAGGTGCATAGACAGACGCCATGTACAACCGTTTTCCACTACGGAGAGGGATGTACATGACGCATGCTTCCAGCACCCGAAACCTACGTACCACACGACTGTATATTCTTTTGAAACGCAGTCCCTTTCTTACAAAGATTGCAACACCTCCTCCTTGAATGGAATTGGGTCGGTTTCTTCGTAATATTTCATATCTTCTGTGCCTCATTTTGTGTCTTTTGGTAAGCTTAGTTTCGCTAACCAAAAGCAAATCAGGGGCTTGGTCTTTAAGCAACTTAAATAGTACGGCTCGTCGTTCGAACCTGATCAGTGAATTCACATTCACTGCAAGGACCTTCAGGGTTTGGTCCGCCATGTACGTACCCATTACGACTGGAGGTGCGTTAGGCTCGGCAGCAGCGCGAATATTTGATCTACCCGCGTTGCCTGTTCCTGTATTTGACGTTGAAGCTGAGCCATCTGCCCCTGAATAGAGAGCAAGATAGCCAGCATGTCAGGTACAGGTTCAGGTGCTCTAGGCGCTGGGGCCTGAGAAACTACCTTTGCTTGTTGTACCGTAGTTCCCCTACCTGCCGCCATTTGGGCGTAGGTAACTTGGGGAGTAACGGCTGGTGTTTGTATATGAACAGGTAGGCGCTTTACTTCCACTTTCTGCTGCCGAGCCAGATTTGCTCTTTTTATGTATTGGAATTTGGGACAACCCCGATAGTTTGCGGTGTGTCCCGTGTTCCTACATAAAGCACAAGAGAGTTGGCTTTTTTCTGACGCTCCGTCCATACCTAGAGCGCAGTCCTCAGATTTGTGGTTCTTTCCACATTTTACGCATCGAGGCTGCATTTCGCAGTTCGACGCGGCGTGCCCGAACCTTTGGCAGCGAACACATTGTAAAATGTTTTCGCTCCTCTTTAATTTCTCCCAGTGTACAACCTGGTAGTCTAGGACTTTTATACTCCTTAGACCATCCAGTTTGCTATTGGGAGTTAGCTGAACCAGGAAGAAAGGCAGTTTGCGCTTCTCCCTTTTGGCTCTAGCCGTAACAAATGGCTTTACCCCCACGAATTTGAGCTCTTCGCACTCCTTCTCTTTCAGCAGTGCAAGGAGCTCCTCCGGATCAGTCGACGGTTCTAACCCCCTCAGCAGCATTGTTTGCAGCTTTTCACCCTTAGGGGTGTAGGAGAAGAACTCCGTCGTCGAATCCTTTAAAAGATTTTTAATTTTGTGGTAGCGCTCCACTGTATTACAGTGGATCGCGTGCCTATCTAAACCTAATCTTTTTATAAAAAAATTACAGCCTATGGCCGACTTACACAGTTCGATTGTGTCCTTTAATTCCATCTTAAATGTATTAATTGGAGGTACTTTCTGTCTGTTGACTTTCTGCTCTTGTCGTTGTTTCTGGTGCTGCTGCTGTTGTTGTTGCTGATTTTGCTGCTTCTGCTGCTGTTGTTTCTGGGATTTGTGCTGTTGATGCTGTTGTTGCTGCTGCGATTGTAATTTTTGTTGTTGCATATTTTGCTTTTGTTGCGTCTGTGCTTGTTTTTGCATTGGCACTTGTGCTGGTTTTTGTTGTTGTAGCGGATTCTGTTTAACATCGCTATTTGTTGGCTGTTGTTGAGAGTTCAGGAGTTGTTGTTGTTGCTCCAATGCTACTAGTAAGTGCATACACTTCTTCCTCCTCATCATCTGACTCTGTGGCCGCCAGAGATTGGAAGGCATTCTCATCTCCACCGTCAGACACATATGGAAGATATTCCTCTTTGTCTGAATCAGCTGCTGCCTTTCTTGACATTGTAGGCGCCTCTTCCCTTACTCCACCGGGCAGCTTTTCAGTATAAGCTGTTAGGGAGGGGCGCTTTGCACGATTCTGAGTTGGCTTCAGCCTCCTCATTCTCTTCTTTGCAACGTTATCCGATGATAACATGCTATCTGCTGGTCCCGCAATTGGAATAGCGGGCCGCTTGTTTGCACTCATTGTCTGCTCACACTTTCGTATTTAATACTCGTAGTTTGATACAATTATTGAAAATATTTCACTAGAACTATACGGGAATCGAACCCACGCCCCTGTTCTATCAACCGGACACCACTACAAATGCGCCACTGGAGCACTTAATCAAGCTGCCTGTAATTTTCTTTTTGAAAATTTATTTATTTTTTTTTTTTTTTTCTTGCACTCGCTTTAAAGAGAAGCCGAATCACGTTTGTTCACCTCGGTGGTCGGTGAACGACTGACCACGAGTTTTCTGCCGCTTATAGGTTTTCTGAAGCGTCTTCCGTCTTTCGTAGTAAAATGGCTCTAAAAGTATTTTCACCCCTTTCCAATGATTCGACGAGTCTGCGATCTTGACGTTGAATTCGATGTCAATACTTAAAATGTTTGCAGCTACGATCGAAACCTCACACACAGGTTCCACTCGTGCTCTGCTAAGGGCATCCACATGTGTCATTTTGCTACCAGATCGATGAACCACTGTAAAATCAAACTCCTGAAGACACAACCACCATCTGGCTATTCGTGGTATGAGTGACTTCCAATCTTTTACAGCACTAATAGCTGAACAATCGGTGACCACTGCAAACCGTCTTCCAAGTAGGTATATTATAAAGCTTTCCAGTGCTGCAACCACTGCAAGTACTTCCAGCTCATAACTTCCAACACGGGTTCGCTGTATAAAATTTTTTTCAATGTGTTTAATGCTGTTGCCTGTGGTTCTTCCCATTCGAAAGGAGTATTTATTCTGTCCTTTTTGAGCATCGATGTGAGTGGCTTTGCAGTAATAGAAAAATGGTGCACGAATTTCCCGATGAAACTTGCCAGTCCAATAAATCATCTTAGTTCAGTAACATTAGTTGGTTGTGGGAAGTTTCTAATCGTTGTTGTTTTTCGTTCACCTGGTTTGAGGCCGTCCTCAGATAGTTGATGCCTCAAGAATGTAATTTGCTTAGTGAGAAATACACATTTGCTTAATCGCAATGACATACCTGCGTTTCGCACATGTTGAACGAATTCTGATTGAATCGTGATTCCTTCTTCCGGTGACGTTGAGGGTATTATCACTTCATCCACATAACCAAATACTTTCCCTTCCAGTGGCTTAATTAATTTAGCGATATCCTCGTGGAAAACGCAAGGGGCATTTACAAGTCCAAACGGCATGCGATTATACTCGTATTGTCCATTATTAGTTACGAACGCCGTTAATCTCCTACATTTTTCCTCGATAGGTATTTGGTAATACCCCGACATAAAATCAAAAACGGTGAAATACTTTTTGCCTGCGGCACAAACTAAGATATCTTCTATGGTGGATATTGGATAGGGTATCTTTACTGTGATCGAATTGAGTGCTCGGAAGTCTATACACATGCGATATTCGCCGGACGATTTCTTTACGAGGACTACAGGCGACGAATACGGCGATTCATTGGGACGAATGACTCCGAACTCAATCAGCTCTGCAACAATTTTGTTTATTACTTCTTTCTTCGCAAAGGGTATGCGATATGGGTTATTGGCGATCGGAGTGTTTGATGTGAGAGATATTCATTGCCGTTGTGTTACATTGTCCTAATTTGTCGAGATATTCACCGAAGCAGTCATCGAACGTGTTAACTAGTTCCAAAATACTCTTTTGTGCATATGCCTCCATGTTGCTGCCGAGTTTGATGTTATTCGATTCTTCAGGATAATATGTTTCTTTCCCTACGACGAGTTGAAAGGTGTCTGTCGCTCAATATGTCGTTCCCCAAGATAATTTTGTGAGGTAGGGACGTCATTTACAACTAGGAGCCTGTGTTCGAAGTGTCGATCATCCATAAAAAATTGTGCGTTGATACAGCCCGTCCATACTCCTCCACCGAATCAACTAAGTTGGTATGGGTCACACTTTGTGATCAATCCAATGCTACGAGTATTTGCGATACATTGTTGACTAAGAGATTTATCGCTTCCTATGTCAATAAAAGCGCTGGCTTTGCGGCCGTTAATCTGGATGGTTCTCGTTCTGTTGTCGGCTGTTTCATCGTTTGTTGTTATGCAGAAGATGCCGTTCTTCGGAGCGTTTGTTTATTTCCTTCAGGACAAGAATTATCTCCATGGCTAGTTCGGCGGCATATCTTACAGCTTTGTTTGCGTTGGGGTTGTGGACAGTTGATGGAAATGTGGCCTGGCTGCTCACAATTAAAGTATTTCACTGTTCGCGTGTTGTGGGCCCCCGCCCAATTACCAAAGCTTCGCCCATCAATGACGTTATCTAATAAAAAGCGGGGGCAGAGCATATTACTGGTCTTATCGTAAATATCTTCAGATGACGCCTCCGAAGGTTGCTACGATTTGACCAGTTACAAGTTGTTGGCGGCAAGACCACCGGTAGTTCCTACCAGGACTTAAATCACGGTACCATGGGAGTCAGGAGCCCCCCGGATTTCGGTCCGGGCCTGACTTGTTGAGGTAGGCCCCCTTGTGGGAGCGTCATGATCGTTGTGGTTCAGACTCAAATCGCGGGAAGGGTCTTCCTGTTGGTTTGACCCATCGCAGAGTTACAAATAAGTACTGGGTGCTGTAACCCTAAGAGCAGTAAGAGGTTTCAGATCGGCGTGGAAGGGTGGAACTTGTGCCTCCAACACAGTTCCGAATTTGTATCAATGTATTGTCGGATGGCAAGGCGTATCCTTGCTCCCATCGATGTATGAGCATCCCGTAAACATAAGTCTACATGACAGGTGGCTTACGTTAAAAACCAGAGACTATGTTCGTGTGTTGTTCGTTGTTGGCGCGTTTCGTTGGGATTCTCCGCTGAAACCTCTAAACGTAAGAGTTAACGTCATCGTTCCAGTTGGACGATTGGTGATAAACCAATCGATAGCGTTTCTAAATTCGTTTAGTGAAATGAAATGTAAACTTGCCAGTGCAGACTGCAGTTCCACGTGCTTTATCCCCCTACGTATGTACGTAATAATTGCCGGGTCAGACAAGCCGTGTTTTTGTCGCAAAGCCCTCATTTTGAAAAAGTATTCCATTAGCAATTCAGACGATTTGTGAGTGCATTCGACCATTGCAAATTGAATGTCGGCTTCGCTTAGTTTTCTGCTAAAATCTTCCACTAAGCGGGTGGTGAATTCATCCCAAGTATGCATTGATCCCGGAAGTGATTCTGACCATAACTTCGCTGGGCCTTTCATTTTTGATTTACATACAAATAATACACTTCTTTTGTCCCATCCGCAGCCTGCAATTAATGCGTTTCCTCGTTCTATATATTGTTCGGCGGTTGGGGAAAGCTGATCAGGAGGGTTGTATTCTGGTATAAGCGAATGTATTTCATTTACATTGGACAATGGTGGTTGAGAAACACTCGTATTTGATGACCAAGATGGCGTTGGAGTAGCGGTTACTGCGGTTGGAATAATGGTCGTTTGTAGTGCAGGTGTTGTGTGCGTTTCTCTGGAATTTAGAACTGTAGTCAAAGAAGACAATTGGACTTGCAAGCCTTGAACTAAATTTGTTAAATTCGTGATATCGTTTCATACAGTCGACATCTCTTCTTCTTCATCATCGCTGAGCAGATGTTCGTTGCAAATTTCATCGGTTCCGAGAACTTTGAGTGTGCGCGCAATGAGTTCTGCTCGTTTGCCGGTGGTTGGTTGATTATGTTTTTTTAGAATCACTTTGAGTTCTTTTATACATAGTTCGTTTATTTTAGGCATCTTCTCCCACTTCTGAAAATTTGTCAAGATGTTTTATCCTCAAAAATCACTTTCTAGAAGAATAACCCCGAAATAAAACACAACCGTTCGTTTTCCATTCAAGTGCAAAAATCAAAAGTAGTATATTTTATTAGCATTTATATTCTGACAGTTCTCATTTCTTTGTCGTAAATGTAGGGCGCTGTTCGTATGGTGACACATTTGTATTCAAGACAAGTTGTAGTGGTACCTAAGATGTGATAAACAAAACTCCATCTAAAGCACTTTTTTGAGAGCCAGGATCTTAAATGTTTCGTAATTCTATTTCTGCTGGAAATTTTCACTTATTTAAACGGTTTTGGCACTCACAATACTGTTGCACTAAAGTAACGTATTGCAAAACGCTTGGGCGGTGATAAATTTCTTGATTAAAAAGTATTAATGTGAATTTCCAAATAAATTTACAAAACTTCATTTTAGAAAATCCATATTTGAACTTACAGAAACTGTTGAGCCACCTGATTTGAATATGGGGCTAATCTTCTGCGTTGGCTAGGTTGGATTTTCTCTTACAGCCCTCCACATTAGTCCTGCCTAAATCAATTTCCTTTACGAATATGTGTGCAAACCAAGCAGTTTACTTCTCCGGAAGTTTGGATGTAGTCGTTTCTAAAATTTTATAATAATTAGGCCTTAATGGTCTTTGGGAAGGAATTCAATAGACTTATTGCGTGAGTGAAAAAATAATCCTGAAGAATTATGGTATTTGTAGAAGGGTATGCTTTTACTTTAATGAAAGCGAGAAGCCTCTAGTTTTTGAAATTAACACAAAATAGATTTTAATAACGGTGTTCTACACACAATTTCTGGTACTGATTCAGAGTAAGAGTCCAGCGTTAAAGCTTTTACAGCCTCTGAAACTCTGCCGTACCATGTTATAAGGGGTTGTAAGTCTATCCGTTTCAGGCGATCGAGAAAGGATCTAGAAGAGGTCCCTCATAGCAAATTCTCTGTAAAGATTCGCTGTGAACGCGCAATTAATCTCTCTGTCCCATTTTCTTAAAAACTTAACACGTGCTCAGGTATTTCAAGTGTAGCAAATAGGAGATTCTTTGACATATTTTGAGAAAAGAACCGTATGGCTGAAAACTATTGGCCTTAAATGAAATGATCTAGTTTTTTGTTTAGTTGTATTGTAGATAGGCCGAAATCCAATACCAGAAGCAAGTCTTATTTTTTTTAGCAACAGGAGTCACTCGTGCATATTTCCGGTCTGAGCAAAAGTTGAACGATGATTTAATGTATCTATGATAAAATCACCTGCGTTGGTATGCCATCTTTATCCACAGCATTCGATTTTATTAAGGTGGTGATACAGAATATTGCATTCTCCACTTAAAAATCAGCTAACACTAGGTTCACTTTCAAAATTAAAACAATTATGCTCATTTTTGAGCCCATCTGGATCTAAAGCGCATTCGCTGTTACTCCTAATACTGATCTCAATTTGACGAAAAGTTTTTCATAGTCTCTGACGAGAAAAATACGCATCCAAATTTGATGAATAAAAGTGTCGTTTAGAGGCGCAACCAGTTTTATTGGTAATAATTTTACTACGTGCAACTTCAAAGGCAGTTCAGTTGCATAGTTGCATGTTTTCTCTTTTTGACTCTATTGAGAATATCGGATGTAAACCACGCACAGGTTTTGATTCGTGTAAAGCGCCCTGTAAATGCTAAAACCTGGTACTAGTAAACATGGTACCACTAAAACCCGCAGACGCTGAGACCAATTTACTCCAACATAGATGGTAGACTATGAAAACACTCGAAAATTTCTTTCCAAACAACAGTATTTGGAATGTTCGCCATTACAAAAACCAAACCACTTTTGATTTTAGTGAGACCAAATTCTGATCTTGGTAAGACGATCAACATCAGCTAAAACTTGGTTTGTGTTAAATATTTACTAGTACCAGGTTTTAGCATTTACAGGGCGCTTAACATTAGTTCAGTATTCATTGGAACGAATTTGTCAAAGTGACTTACACTATACACTAATATTCCAAGGGAAGCGCAGACGCTCCAACACACCGAGATTTTAGAGTGAAGTCGAAATGATGAAAGTTCAATTTCACGAGTTAAGTAGATATCGTAGACAGTAGACACAATACTCGCATCAGTTCGGGTTTGGAGGGAGAATCTAGAAATAACAGTCCAAATCGGAGGAAACGAAATCTGAATTGACGTGACCCAGAGGTCCACCGAAAGTACTTACCTTACAGTACAGTAATATTAAATTCGCAAATGGGTTAGGCGAATATCGCCAAAGCGAATTAATAGTATAGCCACGCGTAATCAAGCACTTGGGGAATAGAATCGTATTAGCCTTCCAATAACCTTGTTATTGGAAGCTTAATAAAGTTACAATACGGAAAAAAACTGTTGGAGAGGTGAATTACGGAGAGTATATTTTCTTACTTTTATCGGAGCCAAATAATCAAAAAATAAGCTTACTTAGATATTTTATATCCATAGCAGAACAATAACAATAAATGAAGAAAACTAAGCAAGTGAATCAAAATTTTAAAAGTTACAGTTACAGTCTTATGGCGAATGGTTACTGCAATTGTCACATGAGATCACTTTCACTGCGATGAATTTAATTTTCGAGTAATTTGTTTATAAACTATTACATGTAAATCTATAATGACATTTGTATTCTGATATCATGATTTTGTTTTTTTATTTATTTATTTATTTATTTATTTATATTAAAGTGCAAAATATCGCCCTGACTAGACAGAAAGTCGGAAAGTTGATAGCTTTTCATATCTACGAAGCATAACTTTAGATGACGGTGTCACCGAACTTGATGTGGGCAGCAAGTACTGAGGACAAAAATCTGAAAAGTTTAGTACTAAAACCAAGTTATGTTATGTTACAATTTCTCTATAAAGTGAGGTCAACATTTCTTAACAGTATAGTTAATTCCCACGCCTGGTTAATGCTTCATAGGTACGTTAGAAGGAGTTTGGTCTACTAACATCTCAATTCGACAGCTCCATATTAGAACACATAATAGGCCCATGACATCACTTAAAGCAATGTCAGTGGGTTAGTCATACCACTGGCTCTTCCTCTCGAAAACAAGTCTATTGTGAAGTACGATTACACCTTGTGATGGAATCTTCCTACAACTTCGGACGGAAGTTCGTATTGTAATTATATTTAAGAGCTGAGCTGATGCCCAAAATCGTTACATCGCCACTTGTTTAGATAAAATGATAAAACTTTACACTAAAATATTTTTCGTAAGAGTTTTTTTTCCCAAAATTGGTCAGAGTTTACCTGCTGCATTTCTGCACAATAGTGTCGGTTTTCCAAAATTAAGTGGGTAATAGCGAATGTATCTCCATTAAGAGTTTAGTACGACGTATGTTATTAACATAGGCGATTTTAAAACTAATAAATAAATAAAAACAGGAATTAACTTTAAAATTGCTGAACTACTGTCGGCTTAATTTACTTGGGTCCACTCAAAATGAAAAACTTGTCTCGATAAAAACTGGGATAATAAAAACTATTTTCTTAATTACGTCGAAAGACATATTGTAGATTAGTATTAGGTTAATCCTAGAGCACCCGCATGGTGAAGTTATAATTAGATTGTTAAGTTAAATAATTACAAATCTATTGTATCTAGGTTTTTTTTTTGTTAAGTGTGTAAAAGGCAATGAATTAAAAAATAATAATAAAAATGTATTGGAAAAAAAATAATAAAAATCAGTAGAAAGAAAGCTAAAAAATAACTTTGGAATATAACTCCATTTGTTACCATACAAGCTGAGATTCGATAGATGCTATCCCTCCCAAACACACAGTTTTTTTCGTGTAAGATGTGAGAAATCGGGCTTTTAGTTTGCTGACGCTTAACATTAAACAGGAAACACCTGGGTATTGGTTTAAAGTATTAGCAGATAAATAATTTAAAATAACGGGTCGTATAAGTTTTTGATTTTCCTAGCCGCTGACAATATTGTACTTTATTAGTGCACTATGTATCTATGTATAACAGTTTACTTCCAATCAAAACAGATACCAACAAAACATTACTATTAAGCACCATTTTTAAAAAAATTACTAAATACATGAAATAAATATGTGTTTTTGTTTTTGCGTGAGAGGGGATATCGGGTGATCCAGGTAGTGTACGCAGTTTTACGAAAGTTGTGTGTACTGGAAGAAGAACTAAACAATTCCTTAAATTTTTTTATACATGCCATAATAGTTTTTATTTATGTGTTAGTTTTATATAATTAAATCTATAAAAAAAAACTAATTGCGATTTTTTACTTATATACATTTCTAGGTTTGTACTCATATTTCGATGACATTGGTGAAAAGCATACAGTGCGTTACGCAGCTGGAGCTGGTACTGGTTTCGAAATACTTAACAGTGTTCCCGATAATCCCACAACATTAGCGTATACAGCACCACTTTACAAGGCAACACCGGAAACTCGAGGCAAAATATCCGTTCAAAGAGGTCGGAATGGATTATATAAATTTATTGCAACAGGTCCAGATCAAAGGCGATCGGAAATAAGTGGCCCAGATGGTATTGTGAGAGGCGCGTACTCGTATCTGGACGATAAAGGTATGCAAAGAACTGTTGAGTATGAGGCTGGTGCCGGGATAGGCTATAGAGTTATTCAAAATAGTATTGGCCGCGGCACACATAGAAATACAGTGATTCCTTCATTGCGAAGCAGTGAAACTGTGTTCAACAGCTACCTACATTCACCTGGTCCCAGTATTATTCAGAAAAAAAGCGATGAAAATAATGAAAGTATTACACGCAAGGCTGATAACAGCAAAAATTCGCAAAAGGAGGACAATAACACGTTTTTAAATGAAAATTTCAATGAAAACACAACTAGGGGCGGAATCCGGTTTAAAAATGCTGCAACAGCATCTGATCGAGATTTAAATAGTAAAAAATATTTAAACAGCGAGAGAGAAGAAGATGAAATGCTGGAATCGAATTTGGATGTCGAATCTAATATTATTGGTGCATCCTTAACAAAACAAAAGCTAACTCCAAACAAAAATCGTGAGAAAACCAAAACAACGAATAATTATAATACTCCAAATTTTGATGATGATCTTAGTTCAATACCTCCAATTATAACGAGTAATCGAAGAATCTTGGAAATTGGGCGTGAAAAAGATTGGAGCTCTTATAATAGAGATTCAACTATTATAAAAAATGTTGGCAAGTGGTACATTGGATTACCTCCAGGGCAAAGTGTTAGAGCACATGTACAAAACATTGATATTCTTCCGATCGGAGGACGGAATTTATCACCAGCAGAAGCTCTTCGAAGAGATGAGCTCTCAAGTTTGTCACATATTTAAAATCTTCATATTTACTTATAAGAGAAATTACATCAAATGAATTAAGGTATTGTAATAACAATATATATATGTATTTTATATGTTTACCTATATCCGAATTATATTTTACCTATCCTTTAATTAAGGTTTCAACATCTGAGATATCAACAAGTTGAATTTAATCGTCAATGAAAAGGAGCTAGATCGAACGACAAAGCAACCTGAAAATCTTCCTTGTGAGTTGCCAGTAATAACATTAGAAGAATAAACTGAATAATGTCATCAGTGTAATAAAAAGTTTTGAAAATTTATTTTGTAATTTTTATTCTTTTCTATTTTTTTCCTTCATAATTTACTCTCTTACTTATATGTTTTATATATCATTTATATATCATAACCTTTATTAATTTCTACCTTTAAAAAGTAAAGTTTTCAAAAATGATGGTGCTCTTCCTTGCTTCTGTACTATTTTGTTGATTCTATGATATAAAGTTAAAAACACGAAGTACCTTAGTCAATAATACCGGTTGCATTTCATATTTAAGGCCGATTTTGTTTAACTGTTATTTCAGCTTGACCATTATTTGTTAAGCAATAGCAGAGAGTTATTAATAACTATGTATTAATTATAAAGCTTTAATCATTTTAAGCATTATATGCTTAAGTTCTTATTGATCATTTTCTTTGCCTGTCAAATACGAATCAATAAAGAGGAAAGTCATATAAAATTAGCCTGAGACGTAAAACGCATCCTATACTAGGAGGAGTGAAAAGTAATCTCCTTGACCGCCAGAATGCGCTGCTACTGCAAAAAAGGTTATGGTGCCTTGAAGCCCGTTCATATTTAGGCAGACATGCCAAATTTCAGTGCGATACTGTCTTTAGTTTTGTTTTGACAGCTGATTGTTGTTGACATGTTTGGCATCATGTTGAGTATGGACAAAAACGATTTTCGTTCTCTCATAAAACATTATTTTTTGAGAGGCAAAACGGTGAAGGAAACAAAAGAAAAGTTGGATAAATATTATGGGGCTAATGCTCCGTCAGATTACATCGTTAAATATTGGTTTCGAGAGTTTCGTGGTGGTTTTCCACGAATTACTAATTTTCTAATATTTTTTTAAAATTGCGTAGCTATTAAAGAGTTTTAAAGCGTGCTCTTTTATTTGACTACCTGGCAAAACCTTCATTTCCTTACCCTATTCCTTAAAAGTTCTCAGAAGAGTTAGGCTTACGGTATGAAGACCTATTTGGAAAATATGCCTTACAGAAATGGTATAAAAGATTAGGAAAAAAAAATTAATTCATCAGTTTAATTTTTTACGCTAAGGTTACAGTTGCTTAGAAACACTGTTTGAAATGTCAGCATTTACAAACCAAGAATACGCAGACATTATTTACGTTTATGGGCAATGCAATGGAAGTTCGACTAGTGCGCGATAAAGATACCAAGAACTTTATCCTAACCGACAACTTCCTAATAAAAGAGTATTTCAAAATACGTATCGAAGGCTTTGAGAAACGGGATCAGTTTCGAATATACGATCAAATGCGGGAGCTCCACAAGTAAGAAGGATTTCAGCTGATGAAAGAATACTGGAAGCTGTTACAAATGATTCATCAATCAGCATCAGACACTTAGCATTGCAATTCAATGTTTTCAGACATAAAATTTCTAATGTACTGCATGGAGAAAATCTTTATCCATACCACCATACACCTGTACAAGAACTGCTTCGCAATGGTTTGGAAAAGAGACTTGAGTTTTCTAACTGGTTGCTGGAGCGGAGCTTGGATGACAACCAGTTTATTAGCAGAATTCTTTGGACGGACGAATCTCAATTTACAAGGGATTGGATCACAAATTTTCATAATCTTTATAAGTGGGCTGCGGACAATCTGCATACAATGAGACATAAATCATTTCAATACAAATTCAGCGTCAATATGTGGGCAAGTGTACTTGGAAATAAGTTAATCGGCCCCTTCAAACTACCACCTAGGCTGAATTCTACAAACTATCTGGAGGTTTTGCGAAATGATTTACCAGAACTATTGGAGTACATTCAACTGATTCAACTAGCTTCTTCATATTTTCAACAGGACGGTGTTCTAGCCCACCATGGTCGTGAGGATAAGAATTGGCTAGATGAAGAGTACGGTAACCGTTGGATAGGAAGAAATGGACCAATTCACTGGCCCGGAAGATCTCCTGGCCTTACAGTATTGGATTTTTTTCTATGGGGAAGAATGAAAGAACTTGTTTATTGAATTGAATTGGAAGATCGTATTCTCGAATCGTCATCAAAAGTGGGGCAGCAGTTAGCGTCAATAAACATTCGCAGTGCAATCCAAAAACGGGCTCTACCAAGCATACAAAACCAAGGAGGACACTTTGATCACCTGTTATAACTGTTTTTATATACACATAAAATAAAAACTACCTGAGACTACACAAAATCATTTTTTTCATAGCATTTTGAGCTTACAACAAAAAAACCCTTTTTTATAAATTTTAACTGCTGCTAGTTTTTCCAAGTATCATAATATCTGTGGGTTTTTTCTGCAAACTCATTGATAATTTTTTATTTTATTATTGTTATTTTCATAAGAAAAAAATAGTAAAACGCATTTTCTGGAGAAAAGTGACCTCAAAGTCGAAAATTAACATGGGCAATGAAAATGGAGCAGGCTTAGAAATTGGATATCTAAAGACTCAAACAAGACATCAACTTCATTTGAAAACCGTTATAAAGGTTGGTATTTCTTCTAAAAATAAGATCCTATACAAAGTTTTTACCATTAGTACTAACAGAGCAATTTCCGTTAACATGGGTCAGAGTACACCAAAGTAAGCCTTTTCTTTGATCCTCGATAAATGATGTCAACATTGGAGATAGACCCTTACTGAAGAACGATATTTTTGTTAAAATATGCCCAGGAATCATCATCGAATTAGGGGACACCTTGTATATATTATATTTATATACATATGTACGTGTATATTACAATAAACAAAAGTCTTTAGGCCGATTTTTTAAGTACCTATAAAATAATAAATTGTTAGTCTATTAATTTAAATACTCTTATTTCTTTTTATTATTCTAAACATTGATATTTAATTTTATCCTGAAATTTTTTAAAGTTTTTTTCTGGATTGAAACAAATTCACATTCATTATCAGTTTTATTAGCACAGTATTATTGTGTAATATTATATTATACTGTAATAGAATCAAAATTAATATGTAATAATAAATACAAAAATAAATAAAATCCTACCAAAAAAAGAGAAAATGTTTTGAGTTAAAATAAAGGAAACTAGCAGGGATACGGGAGTATTGTATAATACTACAAAAAACCACGACAGAATGTTCATTCATTATGGATGCCTACAAGCATACATAAACTTGCATGTATTTCTCAAGTTGATGAACCTTCGCAAATAATAGCCTACGTACTTACTTGCATGGCGCTACTGTCGGTGGACTAGAACCTTAGCTAATATGCCTCCTAAAATGATTTTATTCACTACTGCCTTGTCGTCTGGTTTTGAGTTGAAAATTCTTGGGCCCGGGCGCTGGTTTCCATGCGTTCAGAGTGACCTAGCTCTCTAAGTCAAGTTGTCCGAGCCTTTTTGACGAGTTCGACTATTGAGTCCGCACAAGTCGCTGCCCCCTTGATGTAAGCAGGATAGAAAATTACCCGAAGAACTTCCTTCGCAGAGAGGCCGAAAGCATTTTCATCCACTTTCGTCAAAATAGAAGAAAAAATTGACGTATTGGATTCTATCTAACTAATTTATTCAGGCTTTATAACTAAAAAATTGTAAACTTTTCGAAAATAATGAACAAATTTACAATTAAAAAGTTGTAAGCTCTCCGAAAGAAGAAAAACAGAATCCCCTTAATAAATTGTGATGACTAAAATTCGTTATTTGATTAACAATGCATTTAACCGATGATTTTAATTACATGAACTCCGCATAACGCATTAACCCTTAACTGATGTGGTGGGTCCATTGGACCCACAGTTAATTTTCAAACATGCCTAAAAACCGCTACGACCGGTGAGTTACAGCGTGTACGTGGGTCCCTTGGACCCTTTAGAATTGGATTTTTTTCTCTAATGCTTAGGTATCGTTTTTGTTTTATTTCAGATATATTTTTTTCGAAAATCAATGGATAAATGAGGAATTATCCAGTGATGAGGATGAAATTGCGCAAAACTCAAGATCTAGGCGAAATAATATCCGAAGCCATTCAGACAATGATTTTTCTGACAGTGAGGAAGAGTTCGTTATAACCTGTGACCATGAATCACACTCGGAGTTATCTGACAGCGAAGGAGAAAAGTAAAATTTAGCTGAAGATACTGCGAAAATGGATTTAAATGGGCAAAAACACCACCTGCAAGGAATACCCGTGTGATGGGCCACAACATCATCCGATTGCCTTGCATTACTTACCGATCTAGACCTGTTCTGAGCCAGAAGTGAACGGAAAAAACTGATCCAAGATGCATTGTAACAGATTTAATTAATATTTTCAATCAAAATTCTCAAGCTAACTATTCCGTCGGTGCTAATGCCACCATTGATGAAATATTGGTTGCTTTTCGAGGTCGATGTGATTTTAAAATGTACATCTCAAGTAAGCCCAACAAATATGCGTTGAAAAAGCAATGTCTTGCGGATTCGAAGACTCATTACGTGCTCAATACGTATCTATACTGTGGTAAAAATACAGATGGTTTTACTTTGACAGATGAAGAGAGAAGGCATCCAATACCAACGCAAGTGTGTCTTCGATTATGCGAACCAATTTTAAACTCCAATCGAAATATAACAACTGGCAACAAGTACAGATCGATGCAACTTTTAAACGTCATAAAATCTAAAGGTCTAACCGTTGTTGGGACTTTGAAAAAAAACAAAAAGGAAATTCCAACAGAGTTCTTACTATGCAAGAACAGGCTGGTTGGATCATCGATCTTTGGATTCACGAAATATATGACAACTGTGAGTTATGTCCCAAAAAAGAACAAATCTGTGGTTCTCGTCTCATCTATGCACCATGATAATACCACCAACAAGCCGGAAATTATTATTATTATTAAGGGAACGATACAAATTAATTTGTAGGGTCCGGGATTTAACGCCGGGGTACTATGCCCATCCGGCGCGTTTTGTCAACAGCACGCGGAGTACTGAGTGACTTCCCGTTTCGGATTGCATGTGAATGTTATAAACAAATCGGGCCGAACATAACACATGACATCTTCATGCATATGACGGGGGCTCCCTGTGTAAGTTGCTGGTAAAATTACAATATGTCCCACAGTATTTATATTTCCGTCATTATTGATCGCATCGTAGATGGATATGCTCTTCTAAGCGCAACCCTCTTTGATTAAATCGAATAAAATTCAAACGCTCTGTTTTAATTTTTGCGTACATATCTACGACATTTTGATAGAATAGTTTTCTGCACTCACGTGGATTTTGTGGATCTACCATTTTTTAATTGATAGAGTATCCATCTCCACCACGACAAAATAAAATTGGATACTGTAACGCGTCATAACAGCGACGCGTTTCACGCACACATTGTAATTGATTATTTCTTCGACGCAATACAATATCTCGCGATTGGAACTCTTCACCAACAATCACAGTAGCAACTTCATTATTAAGCGGTTCATTAAATCTTCGTACGTGTTCACCGATCGGTCTTCTATCAGCTCTAATAACAATTTTATGATCATCAGATTGCATTTGATCAAGTGCTGTCTTAAACGCATTAACCAATTCATTATGTTCATGAAATAGTGCTTGCAATCCTTGAATTATCATTCTTCTTGCAGTTCTAAAGAATGCGCAATGTATATCTATTTCATTTTGATTACAGCCAAGAAAATAAATTTGCAAAGTTTATGGTTAGCATCTGGGATTGGCAACAATGAACCAATTTTATGATAAACTTGCCCTTGTATCTGTAATGTAGAAGCAATGTATTCAGAAGATGAGCTGGAACTTGTGAAAACCTCACAAATTTGGCTGTCTCTTTCAAATGTTTCAATTGAAATGCCTGATGCCAAAATTACCTTAAATGTCGGCACAAAATTATCTCTTATTATATTCGTTGCTCCAAAAGATGTCATTTGGAAGCATGAATTGTACAATTGAATGTAATCCAAAAAATATTTTGATTCAGGTGTTGTGCCAGAAAGTAATTATGGTAATGGTTCAGGTGGATATTGTAATTCTGGTAATCGAACTTTCCCAGAATCACAACACATTTCAGGAGTTTCAGTTCCAAATTTGAATGCATTACAATATTGACATAATTTGTTCATTGCGCCATTAACCACAAATTTATGCAGACTCTAATCAATGGCATTATTATATCGAAATCCAGCACCATTCAAAGCAACATTAACATTGACTGGTGCAGCTCGTTGTTGTCTTTGTACATTTTCATTAACATTTCTTGCTGTGCGATGCGATTGCATTATCAATTTATCTTGCCCATTACGTTGTTCACGTAGTTCAGATGAATGATCTGAACGTGATCTGGCCATACTTTCCCTTTGAATTCGATTTTGATTTTCTCGTGATTGATTTTACCTTTCATTTGATCTATTTTATGTTCCACGCGACCGACGACCAATATAACTTCTTCGTTTTTTGACACAAACTAAAATAAAACAAATTTCAACATGACCAAAAACTGAGGCAAAAAATACAACAGTGTCCCAAAGACAGTAAACATTTTTGGTCATTTGTCAAAAACATTAGAAATTCTGCCTCATCCTCCATCCCAACGCTAATTTACAATAATATTCCAGCTGCCAGCTCCTTGGATAAGGCCAATCTGCTTGCTGCACACTTTCCGGCCATCCAGCTCAAAACTTTCAGAATATGCTTTGTCCCAACCTACACTTGAGCCGAATTTTCAATGGGACGAATCCACTTCCGCAATCGTGTAGTAGCAAGAGTACTTAAATATCTCAACATGCATAAATCCGCTTCTGAAGAGGTGTTCTTCCACGCTGGCAAAACCACTGCGTAAGTTTTTCATGAATCCTACTCTTTCGGCCTCTTTCCGAGCAGATGGAAAACAGCATTTGTCCAGCCAGTCCCTAAAACAGGCGAATCTTCTTCTCTCGCCTCCTACAGACAAATTGCACTTACGTTTCTTCTTTCCAAAGTCATGGAAACGCTGGTAAGCCGTCAACTCATGAAATATCTCGAACCATGAAAACTCAATGACCGGTAGTACGATTTTCGTAGCAACAGGTCCACTGGTGATCTGATGGCAGGTCCATTGGTGATCTGATGGCAGCGTACATAAATTCGGCGAATAGTTGCACTGGATATTTCCAAGGCATTTGGCAGAGTTTAGCATCAAGCTCTTTTGTCGAAAATGCGTGCTTTTGGGATCGATGGCTCTCTTTTTCAATGGATTAGAAGCTGTCTTTAGGAACGTTCAATTCAAGATGTCTTGGATGGTTTCAATTTTGATGTCCAAAAAATAAATGCTGGTGTGCCCCAGGGCTCTGTTCCGTCTCCGACACTCTTATTAATTTTCATCAATGATCTTTTGTCTGCTACTTCTAAGCCAATATTCTCCAATTCCTTTGGAGACTATGATTTTCATATTCGTTTCCTGACTCAAATCCCTGTTCTTCGACTGTAGAAGGGAACGCCAGCGTATGTTAAGCTCATTAAATTATTAAATTCTGATACTAACAGTATAGCTAATTGGGAAACCACTAACGGAGTAGAATTTAATTCTTCTAAAACACAATGTTATCTGTTGTCATTATAGCGAAATTTGAACACCCAGCTATTATCCATGAATGGTACTTGCATCGCCGAAACCGAAAAACTTTCCATTTTCGGTATGTGTATCAGTGACAACCTACGTTGAAATGACCACATATTCGCTGTCGTCAAAAATGCTGCGAAATGTCGAGGTTTCCTCAAGCATTGTAAGAAATATTTCACCCTCTCTGAGGGGGCATTATCCGCCCGAAATTGGAGTACAATGCCCACATCTGTTCGGGTGCGCCTAAAACATCCCTGCACCTGCTAGATACCATACAGAACCCTGCAATAAAACTCATAGGTGATACTAATATCAGTCAGAGAATGGACACACTCGGACACCGACATAATGTCTCGTGTATCGCTCTGTTTTGTTGCTATTTCCACCACTAGTGCTCCATAGAAATCGCCAGTGACATACCGCCCGTTCAAACTTTTAACCGTAGTACCCGCCTCGCTTTGAATGCAATTGGAGGGGGGTGAAAATAGACCACCCCCTGCTATACAATTTTTTGTTTGCTATAACTTCAAGAATCTTCAGCTGTCAGGACGAAAACCTAAGCTGGGACACCCTGTATATATATCCGGTTTTTGCAGCTAAAGTATGCTACTTATTTGTACACAACATTTGCGGTGTTTCCATTGGGGATAATTGAAATCAGTTTTCCTGTTCATTTACTCGTGAACAGGCCACATAAAGATGTCCGCGTGAAAAACAGTCGCCGCTTAAATCAATTCCGGTATACCTTAGGGTTTGACCTTGAGCCTTATTAATAGTCATAGTAAAGTGCAACCCACTGGAAACTGCAGTATTTTAAAAACAAATGGATAGTTCGAAGGTATTATTAGTATTTTTGATATGAATACATCCTAATTTGTGTCTGGTCCTGTTATAACACAATAGTTCCTTAATGACGCACAGCTTTAACCAGCAACTTTGTTCTATTACACATCTTTGGTGGGCATAAGTTTTTTTAACAAAATTATTGTCACTCCAACTTTTAACGAAATCAAATGTTCTGGGAGGAATTAAATTCTGGTGAAATTATGGAATTTAAGAATTCAGTTGGCAAATGTACGAGTACCGAATCATCTGCACTAACTGCAGTGTGGACAGGTGAAGGACACCATTTCCCTTTGTCAATGAATGACTCATATGAATCTAGTGGCTCGTAAACTGTATCTCATTAAACCTTATTGCTTCAATAAAATTTTTTCTAAAATTTACTACAGTCTCGCGCACTCCAAGTTTCAATATGGTATCGTCTGTTGTGGAGGATCGCATATGAATACACTTCGACCTATGTTGATTGCGCAGAAACATCTTGTTCGTATTATTTCTTGTTGTAATCATCGCACTCATAGTTCGCCTCTGTTTAAAAAACTTAAAATTTTACCATTAACGCACTTATATATTTTTAAGGTACTGAGAGAATTTTCTGAACAAAGTGGTAACATTCCAAGCAGAAACAATCAAATTTACGATTTACGAATAAATAATATGGCCTTTGTCAACATACCAGTCGCACGTACAATTCATTTTTCTCGCTTCTACACAGTTACAGCCACAAAGTATTTTAATAAGCTACCATACTCCGAACGTATTACTCAACATTTGAATGTGCTCGCATAAGAGTACATTAAAGAAATAAAATAATGGTTTTATACTTTAGAATTAGCTAATGTCGAATCTTTATTAAGAATCTCATCTTAAAAATATGTGAATATATTAACTTAGTTGTTTCTTTTACTTGTCTAATATTAAAATTTGATTTTTGTGATTACGTCTACTAGAAAATATCGAACTTTTAGTTACTGATTGTCACCCCACATCAGAACTTTAAATGTATGTATGTGATTAGTAGTCAAGTGTCGTTCGCCACTAATTAGGAAAAACTGTTCCTTAAATTATAGAACGCCAACTATTTATTTTTTCCTTATCTTTATTTAAGTTTTAGTTGCTATGAAATCAATAAAGTTATAGGTATGTAAAATAAAATAAAAATTCGAAATATTCAACACTCTGTAGGACAACAGTGACAAATTCACCATACGGACAAGAGCACAGGGAGAGAGGCAGCCTACGAAGAAAGTGGAATTAGGGAATTCGAAAATAGAGGGATGATTGATAGAGTCAAGTTTTATCTTCAGTTGGGAAAGAGAAATTAGTTGGTCAAATTAATATATTGTGAGGAGAAAACGTCTGTTTCTGAAAAGGAGTAAATTTACTTGATTTGGTACCGTGAGGGAGCACAAATAGAACACCGCAATTAAACATATTTATTTCTTTAGCTAAAAGGCTGACGCAACAAACGTTCTTGAATACTAAGTTCTGTTCTACAGTCAAGTAGCGTCCGCATCTATTCACATGTTGCAGAAGCTTTTGTGTGTTGTAAGAGATTTCTTTAATGACTTTAGTGCTCAGTAATAAGTTCCCATTATTACGATCGTTTGGCAGCGGATGCAAGAAGTCAATAATACTTTTGTTAGTTATTGGGTGAACTATTTGTTCAATAAGAATCAAAGCTTCATTGAATATTCTTTCATTTTAATCAACATCTGAATTAATATTTCTCACGCGATTAAAGATGTCTTTGGCCAAATTATTTTTAAACTGTTGCTAAAGATTCAATAGTTCGGAAACATTGCAAACAACTAAAATGACAGAGAAAAGATGCCGTAATGGTATTGGTGATCTAGAAGTAGATGTATAGGCATTCTCCCAATGCGAATCACCTTCGAGTATTCCCAGGGCCTTGCAAGCACATTTGAAGCTGCGACGCAAACGCTTTCCTTATGCCGAAATACATGGGCATCTTATTGTATAAAAGAGCTCCTCCGAAATTATCTTCTCTACAGAGTTTAAAAAAAAAACTGTTAAAGTTTTTTCACACGGTGTTTCGACAATATTTTGAACATTTTCTGCATTAAAGAATACCCTTTGGTCATTTTCAAGATGTGTTGCAAGATGAAGAAAAGTAGGCGAGTTTTCATGGATACTAAAAGTACAATAATATTCTCCGAACATTCTCCAAGTGCTAACACGATGGTAGTCCCAGAAGTTTCTGGCCTGACGTATAGATGTCGGTTGTTGTTTAAAAGGAATGACAATTATAGAAAATACCAACCTTGTAAAACTTAAATTTGAATTTTGACTACGCTACGTAGTGTAGTATTTGTTCGGCTGCCATCAATAGTGAACGCTCTCAATGAATGTTTAAATATGGAAAATATTGGTCATCGTTATGAAATACAATACTTTTATTTGAAAGGCCTCAATCCAACCAATATCAAAACGGAACTGGATTCTACTCTGGGGGAGTCCGCTTCTTTGTTTATAATAATAAAATATTGGGTGGCAGAGTTTAAGCGAGACCGTACGAGGTGCCAAGACGAACATCGCAGTGGTCGACCGGTAGTTCACCAGAAATGTTAAAAAAATCCACAAAATCGTACTGGATGACCGTCAATTGAAAGTGCGTGAACTAGCAGATATGGTAGGCATTTCAAAATGCGCTGTACATCGCATGTTGACTGAAAGCTGTACGCAAGATGGGTGCCGCGATTACTCACAATGGAAAAAAAACAGCGTCGTGAGGATGTTTCAATCGAGTGTTTGAAGACGTTTCACAGAAATAAAGCCGAGATTTTGCATCAATTCATAACCATGGATGAAACATGGGTCCATCACTTCAAACCCGAGGCGAAAGAACAGTCAAAACAGTTGAAACAAAGGGGAGAATCGGCTTCAAAGAAGGCGAAGATAGTTCCATCTACAGGCATGGTCATGGTCATCTTCAGAAAGGACAAAAAATCAACGGTGTGTATTATGGGAACTTATTGCAGCGTTGAAAGATGAAATCAAGAAGAAACGGCCGCATTTGGGGAAGAAAAAAGTTTTGTTTCATTAAGACAATGCACCAGTTCACTCATCCGTCATCGCGATGGCTCAAATCAATGAGCTAAAGTTCGAGTTGCTACCTCATGCACCCTATTTGTTAGATTTAGCCCCCTCGGATTATTTCCGAACTTGAAAATATGGCTCGATGGTAAAAGATTTGCTAAGAGCAAAGAGGTGAAGTCTGCGGTTGATGGCTATTTTAAGGCGCTCGGCGATTCTCACTGTAAACAGGGTATCGTATTTCCCCATCGTTGGGAAATGTATATTGAGCTAAAAGGAGACTACGTAGAGAAATAAATATATTTTTCCCCAATTTTTTTGTGTTTTCATTGTTAGGTCGGGTACTTCTGGACTACACTCGTATATCGCATCTTATCGATTTTGCAGAGAAAATTCTGCTTGGCCACTTCCTTTATTAAAGTGTTTTTTTGTTTAAGAACTTAATACTCAAGAGGGTATGACTACTCTTAAAATGCCGGGGCACGTGTTAAGTTTTCCGGAAAATTGGATACAGAGAGAGGGAGAGATGTTTGGACTCAGTAGTTGTTTCGCTTTGACATCCAATATTAAATAGAGAGACTAAATTATTGTGTAAATTGACCTGCTATTGTATTTTAGCCAACCATTTATTTCACGAGATTTTGCCTGAAAAAAAGAATGTCTTTCGGCCACGGTTGGAATTCGGCATTGAATCCCGTCCGATACTATCACTTGAGGCCACCTACATACTTGCAAATATATTTAATAGATTTAACTGAGCTGCATAAATCAACATTAATATGGGCATTGAAAGTGCGAAGCAAAACCGGATTGTATGGTACAACCCAACGATTATCTATAATTATATCTTGCTTGCCAGTATTCATTCTAGCAATTCTCCCACAATTTGATGAAGTACGTCGCCTATATTTAGGGTATCCATCATCTCCAGTAGTGATCAAGTCAAGAGAGCGCCTTGGATATCTTTTAGTACAAACATTTGCTCTCATATATGACGACGCTGTCTTAAGAAGACCACATGGACCAGGGATAAAATATTTTATCATGATATCGTATAATTCTTTATCTTTTTTGGGTCTGGAATTTCAGTTCATATTACGAAATATGTATATTACTGCGAATTTTTCTGAACCCCAAAGTAGCAAATGTACACGGGGCAGGCCTCTCTTTTCCCACTCAATGCTGTACATATAACATCTGGTATGCATTTTTCAAAAATCTGTTCTTTGGTTAGAAAGTTCATAAACTTCTTTGCTTTTGCATGGTAAATTCTCGCAATGATATCATGCCGATCATAACTTTCGTTACTGGAAAGTAAATTATTTATTATTTCCAACTTGTCATTGTTATAAAGAGATCAGAGCGCCTGCTTGGAACTTTTACTAAATTCATTTTAACTTTATTTTGTATAAAACATTTACTAACTTCTTTAACTATTATTTGAACTGAGATTTGTTATTATTGTTTTTCATTGCAAAACTATGTATAAATCACACTATTTACAATTAATCAATTAACATGAATTTTCATTCTCATTATTGCAGTAGCATATGTTAAATGTACATACACATACGAGTGGCGTTCAATATATTCTCGGTATAGATATGAAGGAAAATGCAAATTCAATTTAAATTGTTTTTATTTTTCAATATAATCTCCCCTAACATCAATGCATTTGTTACATCTTGAGATAAGCTTTTTTAAACCCTCAAAAAAATAAATTTCCTCTTTCTCTGCAAAATACCCATTTATTGCCGACTTGAGTTCTTCATCATCCGAAAATCTTTTTCCACGAAGACATTTTTTCAAATCTGGAAACAGGAAATAATCACTAGGGGCAAGGTCTGGACTATAGAGTGGGTGTTGGATTTCTTCGAAACCACAATCTCGCGCAGCGGCCTTGGAAACTCGCGCCGTGTGAACAGGAGCGTTGTCATGAAGAAGCAACACACCCGCTGCGAGTTTACCCCGTCTTTTCTTTTTAATTTCCTCCCGCAAATTATGCAAAGTGGAAGCGTAGGATGTGGCGTTGATGGTTTCACCTTTTTTTTTGTACTCAATGAGCAAGATTCCCTTTGAGTCCCAAAAAACTGTGGCCATGAGCTTTCGGGCAGACGGAGTGACTTTGAACTTCTTCGGGGAGTCTGTTCCTTTTTTATGCCACTGCATGGACTCTTGTTTGCTTTCAGGGTCATAGTGGTGGACCCATGTTTCGTCCCCAGTAACAATTCGATCCATAACACCGTCCGCGTTCTCACTACACATCTCCAAAAGCTCTCTACAGCATGCGATTCTCACTTTTTTCTGAGGCGCTGTGAGCATTCGTGGCACCCACCTTGCACTGACCTTTGAAAGGTTAAGATGGCCATGAAGAATGGTGTGAACGGTACCAATTGAAAGCTTGGTGATCTCTGCCATCATTTTCACCTTTATTCGGGCATCCTCAAGAACAAGTTTTTCGACTTCTTTGATGCTTTCTCCCGTACAAGCAGTAGCCGATGCGCGATGCTCAATTTTCACCATCATCGTCTCAGTTGCCATTATGATTCTGTTTATCTAGAGATAAAACGCGAATTAATAATTACATTTATATGAAATACATGAATGCACTAAAATAATAGTATTACTTGATAAATAAGTCAATTTATATATACAACCACAGCTTCACCCCGATACCGGGAATATGTTGAACGCCCCTCGTATATGTAATAGATTATCGGTTATTTTCTTCTTCTTTGATCTTCATATTCTTAAAGTACTAATCTCGAATTTTGTGATAACATCGCTCTCTTTCGCTGCTGAACCACCAAAGGAACAGGTTGTATTTACTATAAATAAATTAAATTTATAACGTTTTTTTTCTTAAATAAAAATTTATCTTTCGTCGAACCCTTTTCTTTTTTTTTTACAATATATACATCATTTTGGTCCTTCTAGCCCGAATTTTGAACAGAAATAGTGCATATTAAGATCATTAATTATTACTTACTCTTATTGAACAATATCGATTTGCATGTGAAATTAATCTTGTGAAACGAGTGGTGTGATATTAAAATGAAATACGAGTATATGTATGTACAATGTACATGTAATACACGTGATTTCATTAGCTCGAGAATAATCGTGACGATTTCGTTTTTTTCTCTCTGGTTCGGACTCTTTTAAAAATACATATTGTGCATTCGTATCTACGAGTAAAAACAAAAAAATGAACTCAATCAAAATGAAACGTGGTCATTTAAAAGGGTGCTTGACTAGGGCTGAAACATTTGCAAACATTATAGATCAAAGTATATCCCTTGAACTCCTTGAAATACGTCGTAATATACTAGAAGAAACGTGGTCGGGATTCGTGTTATTACAAAATCAATTATTAGAACTTATTACGGATGGTGATTTAGATACGGAAAACGACTTTGCCGAATATGAGGTATTTCTTGACTCATTCGAACCTTACTAAGGCCATTCGAGAGCGGCAAAAAGCTAATAATCCTGCTGTTACCAAATCGGGGGTAGAAAAGTCATCCAGCCATCCAGTAGATTTTCTTGCTACATTGCAACCATCAGGTTCTATTGCGTTGCCAAAAATAAACATTCCCACATTTTCCGGTGATTAAAAGCAGTGGCCATGCTTCCGTGATCTTTTTATCGGTTCAGTAGATTCTAAATCCAATTTAACTCCAATACAAAAATTCCAATACTTAATATCTTTTCTTCGCGACGAAGCAGCTGGTTTAATCCGAAATATAACTGTTACTGACGCTAATTATGTAGACGCGAGGGAGCGTTTAGAGCAACGATATAACCGATCTAATTTAATCATCCAATCGTTTTTATCGATGCCCTCCATGAATTCTGCGAACGTGCAACTCTTACCCAAAATTGCCGATGGTGCTGATGAGACAATAAGGGGATTAAACGCGTTAAAAAATACTAGTCGAGACTCTTGGATCATTTTTATTTTGCTGCAAAAGTTGGATCACGATACGAGGCAAGCATGGGCACAAGAAAGCGGTTCTCGTGACAACTGTACTGTCAATGAACTACTTACTTTTTTGCAGGATCGTTGTGATGCTTTAGAAGCATGCCAATCCCTTTCTCGTCCTAATCAGTTGCGTGCGAAGGCATCCAAACCTATTCATTCTCATTTCGTTGAGGCTAACTCGCGTTGCCCAAGTTGTAGTTCTGATCACCCACGATCCAGACACACTTCGAATAAGTGTCGCTCTAATTTCCGCTGCAGAATTTGTAATTCTCGCCATCACTCACTTGTACATCTTCAACCTTCGTCGTCTAATTCCGGAAAAAACGCTTCTTCAACTAATTCACCTAATGCTCCAGTAATCTCTGATTCAGCACTCGAAACAATATTTCCAATCTCGCTCTGCTCATCAATCGTCGCAGAAAGCAATTCTTGTAAATCGCCTCGTTCTCGTCATACGATATTGCCGACTGCTATAACCCAAACTCATGATAATCAGGGAATCCTTCAAAGTGTTCGGTTGTTGCTAGACTCAGGGTCGCAAGTGTCCTTCATTACCGAGAAAATTGTGCAACGGTTGGGTCTTATTCGGAAACCTAGTCGTATACCTGTCGTAGGTGTTGGATCAACGTCGGCTGGTTTTACAAATGGGATAACAGCTCTCAGACTATATTCTCGTTTCTCCAATAATTTTGTGTATATATCTTGCTACATCGTTTCGAAACTTACATCCCTGATTCCTGCTTCTGAATTGACTATTAACAATCCGAATTCTTTTTCCAAATTTGAATTGGCAGACCCCAAATTTAGTGTACCAGGACATATCGACATTTTAGTAGGTGCAGATAAAATTTTTAGCATAATCAACGGTGCTCCTGTTCGAAGTCAGCAAGGAATACCTGATCTTATTCCAACTATATTTGGGAGTGTAGTGATCGGTAAAATGGATAACCTCACTTCAGTTCTATCTGTCAACACACTGTGTACTCATGTAGACACAACGAATTCGTTCGACCTTGAGCGTTTTTGGCGTCTTGAGGAAATTTACCAAGAACCTAGTTTGTCACCTGATAATCAACGCGCTGAAGATATATTTTGCAAAACCCAATCTCGTTTACCTGATGGTAGATATATACGACAACTGCCCTTCAAATCCGATCAGGAAGTGGATTTCAAAGGTAGTTATCACATTGCTCTTAAACGTTTTCTCTCCATTGAACGTAAACTTGCAGCGGACCCATATTTGAAGAAGAAGTATGTTAGTTTCATGGAAGAAGAATATTTGCAGCTAGGCCATATGGAGGAGGTACCAGAAAACGAGCTTAATCTGTGTTCTACAAGGTGTTACTATTTACCCCATCATGCCGTTTTCAAAAATGACAGTAGTACGACGAAAGTGAGAGTGGTTTTTGATGGGTCTACTAAGTCGGATGGCAACCTTTCTCTTAATGATACGCTTCTGGTAGGTCATACATATCAGCGAGACTTTTTTCAATTTGTATTGCATTCCGCCGCCATCTGTATATAATTTCTGGAGATATCGAAAAAATGTTTCGGCAGATAAGGGTAATTTCACCGCACTCTGAATTCCAACGCATTCTTTGGATAAAATCGAGTGATCTACCTTTGAAACACTATCGGTTATTAACTGTTACATATGAAATAGCTTGCGCGCCCTTCTTAGCTGTTCGTACTTTGCGCCAGTTGGCACAAGATTCCATCGAAGCTTACCCGCGTGCATCAAATGTGTTGCTCAACGACTTTTATATTGACGACGTAATGACTGGGGCAGGTTCTGTGGAGGAAATAACTTCGCTTCGTTCCGAACTAGTACACCTTCTCCACTCAGGCGGTTTCAATCTGCGAAAGTGGACGACTAATTGCTGGCCATTGCTTTTGAGCTTGCCGGAAGACCAACGTGAACTATCTCCGCGGGAATTCGAGGAATACAATTCAGTTAAACTGCTTGGCTTGCAGTGGTCACCTGCAAGGGATTCTTTTTCTTATAAGGTCAACCTAAAACAAAGCTCATCAATTACCAAACGTCATATACTTTTAGAGTCGTCGAGAGTATTTGACCCCCTGGGTTTTCTTACTCCAATCGTCATATCTATCAAAATCTTATTCCAGGAACTATGACGCAAAAAATATGAGTGGGACGACGTTATGTCACCGGATCTTTCTAATCAATGGGAATCCATTTGCGCTGAGCTACCTGTCCTTGAAACGTTAAATATACCAAGAATCATCTGGGCTTCTAAAGCTAATGTGGAGTTTATCGGGTTTTGTGACGCATCTCTCGACGCGTACGCGGCAGTCGTGTACTGCCGCAGTGTAGATTCAATCGGAAATGTGTCTAGTACTCGTATCATCGTTGCCGCTAAGAGCAGGGTTGCTCCTATAAAGGTCGTGTCTCTCCCCCGTCTTGAACTTTGCGGAGCAGTTTTACTCTGTCGTTTATTCAACAAACTTAAAACGTCTTTACAATATAAAGACATGCAAGTTTACGCTTTTACAGACTCTGCAATTCTCCTTCACAGGTTGTCAGCGTTGCCAAAAAAGTGGCCGATTTTTATCGCAAATCGTACGGCGGAAATATTAGCTGTTATACCCAGAGAATCATGGTATCACGTACGATCACAGCAAAAACCCGCTGATTGTGCTTCCCGTGGTATTCCACCTTCTCATTTGTTAAAAGAATGAGTTGTGGTGGTTTGGGCCATCGTGGATTCAAGATGAACACTCAAATTGGCCCTGTTCTAATTATACTTTAGATGGCATACCTACCAGTGATTTCGAACAACGAACAAGAAAACCCGCACATGTACTAGTGTCGAGGATGGAACCTACTAGCATATTTAAAAACATTGTAAATAACTCTTCTCGCTATATTATATCAGTTCGCGTACTCGCATATGTAACTCGATTTATCTCAAATACTCGCGTCGGCAGTGCCTCTACGCAAAAACAATCGTTAACATCCGAAGAACTGTTAAATACAAAAACTAGACTCGTTAAGTTTTACCAATCAATTAGTTTTTCTTCAGAGATTAAAACCATTAAGAAGTGCGAAGTCTTACGAAGGGGAAATAAACTGGCATCCCTCACGCCGTTTTTAGGTAATCAAAGGGTCTTACGCGTCGGTGGTCGTATTGAAGAATCAGATGAAAACTATGCAACAAAACATCCTATTATTCTTGACAAAAATACTTGGTTCGCGGAACAACTAGTCGAAAATATACACAGAAGGTATTTACACGTATCCACATCTCAAATGTTTGCCATACTTCGTCAGGAATATTACATAATCGGTGTCCGAAATCTTTTACGTAAGGTTGTTCACAAATGTGTGTCGTGCTTCCGTTATCGAAAGTTTGCTCAAGATCAACTTATGGGTAATCTGCCGGCAGAACGAGTCCGTTTTGCGCGTCCGTTCAGACTATGCGTCTTGCCAGAGGAAGAAATCCTAAATTCGTCAAGGCGTATATAGCTTTGTTTGTGTGCTTTACCACCAAAGCGATCCATGTGGAATTGGTAGGCGACCTCTCTACCCCCGCTTTTCTTGCCGCTCTTGATCGATTTGCCGCGCGACGGGGCAAACCAACAGAAATCTGGAGCGACAATGCAACAAATTTTCATGGGGCAAAGCGCAGCCTTGATGAAATGTTCCAGCTTCTCTTAACTCAACAACACATCGATGCAGTCGTCGATCATCTTTCCAAAGACAAAATCGCATGGCGGTTTATTCCTCCTTTAGCACCACACTTCGGTGGACTGTGGGAGGCGGGAATAAAATCCGTCAAATATCACATAAAACGAGTCATCAAGGACCATAAACTGACGTACGAGGAGATGTATACGCTGCTCACACAAATAGAAGCCTTACTAAACTCACGACCGATGTGGCCCACGTCAGATATGGATCCAATAGCACTCAGTCCGGCTCATTTCCTGATTGGTGAACCCTTATTATGTGTTCCTCGTCCTGATATGTGTAATAAACCTATAAATGCGTACATTAATTGATCTCTTTTACAGACGATGAAACAAGGCTTCTGGAAGCGGTGGCATGCAGAGTACTTAACGTCGTTACAGCAGCGACCTAAGTGGCAAAGTGAAAAGTGTACACTCAAGATTGGTGATATCGTCCTGCTTAAGGAAATCAACCTTCCCCCATCAAAGTGGTTGCTTGCCCGCATAAAGTGTCTTCATCCTGGAAGAGATCAACGCAGCAGAGTTGCCACAATAGTTACGCAAACAGGAGAATATGTTCGCCCGATTGTTAAGCTAGCTCCTCTACCATTCTCTGAAAGACCAGAGTCTTTCAGGGGGGGCTGAATGTTTGGAACTTTTACTAAATTTATTTTAACTTTATTTTGTATAAAACATTTACTAACTTCTTTAACTATTATTTGAACTGAGATTTGTTATTATTGTTTTTCATTGCAAAATGAAAATGTATAAATCACACTATTTACAATTAATCAATTAACATGAATTTTCATTCTCACTATTGCAGTAGAATATGTTAAATGTACATACACATATATGTAATAGATTATCGGTTATTTTCTTCTTCTTTGATCTTCATATTCTTAAAGTACTAATCTCGAATTTTATGATAACATCGCTCTTTTTCACTGCTGAACCACCAAAGGAACAGGTTGTATTTATTATAAATAAATTAAATTTATAACGTTTTTTTTCTTAGATAAAAATTTATCATTTCGTCGAACCCTTTTCTTTTTTTTTACAATATATACATAAGCACCCATAAACTTTAATGCGCATCGATTAATTTCGGCCATGCAAAATAATATCTATACTCTCAAATTCTTGTCTAGCCAAAACTACTGTAATATCGTTCGTTGTAGGCACATCATATTAACCACGATGCTGCCCAACAGGAGATTTATTTGCATGAATAGCTATCCGAAACTCCAGTAAATTTTGTTTGAAGAAGAAGAAGAAGTTTCAAAGAACTTAATATAATCGTTATTCTGATGTAACATTTCTTCTAACTCGGTTACAATTTGCATATTTAAGCCTCGCTGTCACAATTTTCTTAGCACCAAATGACATAATGGAAAACATTATTATAGGATCGTATATACCGAATGAATTGCTTGGATAAAGGATTTTCCATAGATATTAAAATAAAAAGCGGCTCATGTCTCAATTTGGGTGCTTTGCAATTTTGCTTAACAATTATGAAATGTGGATAATTAAATTTATAAACGAAAGGCTTGCATTCGGAGCGGAAACTTAAGTGATTCATCCCCAAACACTTGCTTTGATTTCATTTTGAAATAACCGTAACTAAGCCTATTCATATAAGGAAGTTGATAGATGATCTCTCCCGCTAAAATCTCCAACAAAGCAATTTTGTCTGTGGAACATGGGTTTGTTACCATTAAGTCGCACTATGGTCTCCACTGGGAAACCACGTCCAATACATACAATCGCCAATAATTTAGACATTTGTTATTTATTTTAAATGTATAAATTTTAATGCTAATGGCAGATATATACTCGTACATAGCTGACTGCTCGGTTTATTTGGCACACCGCCATTGTAAAATAATCATAATCAATTTTTTTTTTTTTTATAATTTGCGCGAGCTCAAGGGATTTACTCGTAAATACTCTTAAACTGCTTTTCACACAGCGCGGTTTGCATCAATTAAAAAACTACGTATGTACATACATATGCGACATTATTCGGCGAGTATAAAAAATATAATTAGCACATTAGTATACTTTTACATACCTAACGTGTTCGACTGCTTAATCGTGTGATAATGCAACATGTTTTTATGTGAAATTGACTAATACTAATTGCTTCTAATTGATTCACTATGAAAGATCACTTAACTATGAGAATAAATCAGTCTATTCAATAAACAGCACGTGCAAAAACTGCGAAAACGTCAAAGCATAAAATCAGTTCTAAGCACTGCAGAATACAGAGTAGAGGCCAATAGCTATCCTACCTTGCCTTTGTAAGGTGTTTGGGAAAATTGTAAGCAAACAAATAAAGACCTTCCTTGAACGAAATATCCTACTAACCCAACATCAATCTGGTTTTAGAGCGAAGCATAACTGCACAACTGCGTTATTAAAAGTAACTGACGACATCCGTTCTGCCATTGACAGAGACATGATGTCACTTCTAGTTTTCCTGGACTTCTCAAAAGCATTTGATTCCGTAAACCATGACATTCTCTTATACAAATTAAAGAATCAATTTGCATTTGATAATAAAGCGTGTCAACTTGTAGCATCATATCATATCATCGAGTTTGCCGGTATGATGTGGGGTGCCTCAAGGATCTGTCCTTGGCCCCCTTTTGTTCACAATGTTTATAAATGATATATATGAAAGGATAACCCACTGCGATTATCATATCTATGCGGATGATGTGCAGTTATACATAAAAATACCCCAATCTGCAGTGTCTTCTAGTGTGGAAAACCTTAACACAGACATCGATTCTATATTTTTTTGGTCACAAAAAAACTGCCTTAGCCTTAACCCGTCAAAGACTAACTCACTGCTGATTGGTAGCAGCAATCGGGAAACAGTGATTTTGCCGCTTGTTATAAATAATGATGTTATTGAGTCTGTTACTAAAATTAAAAATTTTGGAATTTATTATAATAAACAACTTAACTGGACCGATCACATAAACCTCGTTGTCTCAAAAATATATGGCGTTCTAAGGGGATTGAGCCCGACAAATCGGTACCTGCCTGTTAAGGTCAAAATGAAACTTATAAAATCTTTCGTCCTGCCCATTATTCTATACGGATGCGAAATCTTCGCATGCTTAGATTCTTCGTCCTTGGGAAAGCTAAATGTCGCCTTTAACAGGTGTGTTAGATACATTTTTAATTTGAAAAGGTATGATCACATATCCGCCTTTGTTACGCAAATAGCTGGGTGTTCACTGGATACCATTCTAAAATATCGAACTGTCCTTGCATTGCATAAAATTATTTACTATGGAACTCCGAATTACTTGTTCCCAAAAATCAAGTTTGTGCATTCTCCGAGAACCCTTAATCTAATACTCCCTAAGTATAAATTTTTAAATAGCAGTCGTCAATTTTTCATTCATGCTGTGCGCCAGTGGAACAGTCTCCCTACAAACATCAAAAGATTGAACACAGAAAATCGTTTCAAAAAAGAACTATTAAATTACTACACTAGTCGCAATTAATGATGCATATGCCTATTAAAATTAGCTTTTATTACTTAAACTATATCTATTCATCTCCAACTTTCCTCTTCTTTCAATTTCTATTCTTTTTTCATCTTTCCTCTCGCTTTGATATTACATTTGTTCCTTTATTTTTTCTTTTGTTATTAGGATTAAGATAATTTTTGTAAATGAGTGTGTAACACAAATTTTAACTGCGCACTGCTATAAGTTTTAAAATTTAAATATGCGCAGAGATGCTTAATTTAATAAATACAAATACAAATACAATATATCATAGAAAAAATTACATCCAAATTTATCAATGCAATAACAATTTAAGCACTGGGCAATCAGGTGTACCTCACGCATATATTGTACTAACATGCATACTAGCTTGTGCATTGACAATGGCAATGGTCTCCATTAATCGTTATCGCGAAAGCATACAAACTACATCTCTTTATGTTATTACTTTTCTCACAGAAAATGTATAAAGAAGGTATGTACAATATACATATTATAATCTTTGTTGTGAAATAAATAAAATAATGTGTAAAATTTATTTTTATACGTTATTTAAAAATCAAGATAATTGCAAAAAATTGGCACAAATATTTTTGCCTTTCTTAGTTAGAATTTTTTTTTGAAATACCATATGTTGATGTTGTTTTTTTTTACATATTATAGACTTAATCCCTCCAAATTCGAATGCAAAAAGTCGCATTGAAATCCGCTTAGTAGTTTTTTATTTTTGTGGCACATACATACATACGCATTTTGAAATCTGCTCTTTTATATTGTAAATGTAGTAATGAGAACAATGTTGATAGGGTAGCTTGCAAGCGCTTCTGTGGCAAAGGCTTTCTTGCCGTTTGTGTCGGGTTAAACCAAAGGATAATAGGGAAAACAGCCCTATTGTTGGCAACCCCCCCCCCTCCACAATGATAGGCTCATAGAGTTTAAATGACGTGAATAAAAACGATTTTTAAATATTTTAAAAAATTAAATTAAATTAAAATTAAAGTATTAGCGGTTAGCTATTTCTGCATAGTTTAGCATTATTTTCTCCGGTTCAGTAGGGCATTAAAGAGTCGCGACATGAGGGATGATGTTCGGCAGCACCAACAATTTTAGTGGCTTTTTGAAGGGGAGGATGCCTCGACGTCGAATTCCTCCAATACTAGGTAGCTTCATGAGAAGCAAAGTGGGTCAGCCTAATTTTTTTAGCCATGGCCGGCTTACATAGTTTTAGGTAGGTTTAAGTTAGATTTAAGAAAAAAAAAATTTAACTAAAAGTAAAATAAAAAAATATATATACATATATTTATATATTACGATATATACAGGGTGAGTTTTTTAACTTGAGACATCCAAATTACTCGAAAAATATTAGGTCTATAACTTAATTCGTGCGGTTCGCTAAGAGATGACGTAACTTGTATTATTCCATTGGAACATGCGTTGGAAAGCTGCTGTCATTGTACGTCATTTCAGTATATGTCATTCATTTGAAGCGTAAACAACAATAATTTTTTTTCACTCAAATATGTCGAACTTTGTGCCTGAAAAATTGTTTTTGCGGGGAGTTCTTCTTCATTACTTTAATATGAAGAAAACTGCTGCCGAAAGTCTTCGTATTTTGGTAGAAGTTTATGGTGAACACGCGCTAGCTGAGCGAACGTGCCAAAAGTGGTTTGCACGATTTAAAAGTGGTGATTTTGGCTTGGAAGACGATGAACGTCCTGGGCAGCCAAAAAAGTTTGAAGATGAAGAACTGGAAGCATTACTCTATGAAGATTGTTGTCAAACACAAGAAGAGCTCGCTAAAGCAGCTGGATATATTTAAAAGCAAGGAAATTGGGTTCCACGTGAACTCAAGCCGAGAGAAGTCGAAAGGCGGTTTTGCATGTCCGAAATACTGCTGGAACGCCACAAAAGCAAGTCATTTTTGCATCGGATTGTTACTGGTGATGAAAAATGGATCCATTACGACAACCCTCTGTATTTGCTGGGATCAGATGGGTGTACTGTATTATGAGCTGCTAAAACCGGGTGAAACCATCAATGGATAACGCTACCGAACACAATTAAACCGTTTGAAGAGAGCAGTGGCCGAAAAACGCCCGGAATATGCGTCCAGATACGAGGCAATAATTTTCCATCATGACAACGCTCGGCCCCACGTTGCTATTCCGGTTAAAAACTATTTGGAAAACAGTGGATGGGAAGTCTTACTCCACCCGCCTTAAAGCCCAGACCTTACCCCTTCTGACTACCATTTATTCCGGTCGATGCAGAACGCCCTCACGGAAATACGGTTCACATCATAGCAGAATATCAAAAATTGGCTTGATTCATTCTTCTTTTGGGATGGGATCCACAAATTACCAGAAAGATGGGAAAAAGTCATAGCTTCAGATGGGCAATACTTCGAATAATACTATTGCACATGTTTTTCTTAAATAAACGTTCAAATTTTGAAAAAAACACACGAATTAAGTTATATACCCAATACGTGATATCGGGACAAATGTTTCAGACAAAAGTCACAAGGTTCTGAAGGGGACATAAAATGGTGACCACGAGTTTGACCTTGAGACCCATTTTCAACTTCAAACGAATGATTTTTCAAATGATAATTCCTGATTTTCATTGCTCAGTCGTATTGCTCGTAGGCTTGTCATTTGTTTTTACATACTGCGTTTAGCATAACCCAGAAACAACGACGTGGACGTAGCAGTATTTTGTTTCCTTCGGGATGATTAATTATAGTGGGTCCCCTTGCCTCCCACTGTTGAATCATTGAATTCTTCCCATTTGGACGTTTATTTCCCGAGACTATTTCAACAAATGCTCGAAAATGTGACCATTCACTTCAATACACTTGTTTATCCACGCTCTAAATGAACCAACAGAACTGAGAAGTTCAGTTATTCGTAATTTCATGACCTCACGTGTTGTTGGCTTTTTTCTGTAAACCTCACTTTTTAAGTAGCCCCACAAGAAGAAATCAAGTGACGTAAGATCAGGTGATCTAGCAGGCCAATGCCTCGGACCCCCTCGTCCGATCCATCGTTGATGGTAAACATTGTTTAATACGCCCCGGGCTACTTGGGAATAATGGGCTGGACAACCATCATGTTGAAACCACATTGTTTGTCGCAACTCCAATGGCAGTTCTTCTAGTAATACTGGAAGATGGTCCCGCAAGAATTTTGCATACTATGTCGATTGACCGTACCGTGATTGGTAAAAGTCGACTCATCAGAGAATAACACATTGGCGAAGAAAAGGGGATCTCGTTCAATTTGCTGAAGTGCCCATTGACAAAAGGAAACCGGGTTGCGAAAATCCTCACTAGAAAGTTCTTGATGCATTGAAACATGATAAGGATGATATTTATTATTATTATTATTATTATTATTATTATTATTATTATTATTATTATTATTATTATTATTATTATTATTATTATTATTATTATTATTATTATTATTATTATTATTATTATTATTATTATTATTATTATTATTATTATTATTATTATTATTATTATTATTATTATTATTATTATTATTATTATTATTATTATTATTATTATTATTATTATTATTATTATTATTATTATTATTATTATTATTATTATTATTATTATTATTATTATTATTATTATTATTATTATTATTATTATTATTATTATTATTATTATTATTATTATTATTATTATTATTATTATTATTATTATTATTATCAAGGGAACGATACAAATTAATTTGTAGGATCCGGGATTTAACGCCGGGGTACTAAGCCCATGTGGCGCGTTTTGTCAACAGCACGCGGAGTACCGAGTTCCCATGTGGTGACCCACCTACATACTTACTGCGCCCAACACTGCTTGATTTCGGTGATCTAGTGGGAACCGATGCAGTCAGTTTTTTTTTTAGTTTTTATGCATTTTTATTTATATTACTTAATTTACTCTTACATGCTAGACAAAAAAATGCTTAAAAATTAGCTTAAATAACTTACAAAAAGTCTTATTCTAACTTACTGGCCCCATGCGGGCACTCTAAGTTAAACCTAACTAAGTCTTTCGACGGATCTTATGGGAACCGAAGCTTTCAGTGTGGCGAGGCAGTTGACAGGATGGTATTTATGCCGATGTAATATCTTACAGACAGTCGTTTGAGAAATTCCTGATTCACGACTTATTTTTCGAGAGCTAATGTGAGGATCGTGTGCAACGGCAGATAACACTGCTATTTCATTGTCCACAACAGTCACCCTATCTGACCGATTCCTTTTCTTTGGTTGCACATTTCCTTCACCAGTGAATTGTTGGATGACCCGATAAAAGGAAGCGCGCGATTGTATCTGGTCTGGGAAACATTGGGCCTAAAGAGCAACAGCACCATCGATGTTGCTTCCACTTTCTCCATAAATCAATATCATTTCAATTTTCTCTTGAATTGAAATAGCCTATATTAATAATAATCAGTTCCTCAAAGCAAATATCGAACTTCTAAATGAAGTACAGTTCCGTTCAAGTAGAAAAAAAGGGCAGAGTGCACATCATACACTCTCAGATAAGTTTAGGACAATTTGTCTCTATCTGAAATTTCTTTGAGTTTTAACTTCACTCGAGGCAATAATGATTTCCTCAAAACAAATCTCGACCTTCTAACACCCTGACAACGTAGGAAACCGATTAATGATTTAGGCGTGCCAGTGCAGTGGTATCTAGCACTGAATGAATAAGACCTTTGAGACAAAGTCGTGTTCCCCATTGAGGAATACGACTGCGCAATGAAAATCAGGAATTATCATTTGAAAAATCAAAAGTGACCTTCGTTTGACCTTGAAAATGGGTCTCAAGGTCAAACTCGTGGTCACCATCTTATATCCCCTTCAGAACCTTGTGACTTTTGCCTGATACGCGATATCGCGTATTTTTCGAGTAATTTGGATGTCTCAAGTTAAAAAACTCACTCTGTATATTATGTATGTATATATATATTATGTATGTTATTAGATGTAAGTAAGTTAAGTAGATTAAGATTTATTTTTAGGTAGTCTGTAGACTTACAGCACAGATAATAAACTTACCCAAATGTCGCATCCCCATACAAAAAAATTTTTGATCTTTTTTGCGATGAGCAAACAAAAAGCTTTTCTGCTTTCACCATCAACGTAGAGTTTGTGACATACCCACAGCGAAATATATTTTCTGTTTTGTTTTGTATTCTCGTATTTTTTGCCCTAGCCTGCGACTTTGGCACGGTGAGGACCAGACTGAGCAGAAATATACCTACATATGTATGTATACCTACATATGTACATTAAATTAGGGGTAGGTTTAAACCAGGAATAATTTTAATGCGATCTGCGATGATGTTAAGAATTTGTAGGTACGGTACAAACAATTTCAATAGTAGGTACTGTAGGTAACTAACTTTAACTTTATATTACTTTACTTTATTCATATGTTTGTGTAGGTAAGCACGTATTATAAGATTGAGGCTGAGACAAATAATTATGTTTATTTATTTCCTAATTGTTTGAATACATCTGTCTTTTACAAATCCTTGCAGTACTCCTACTCTCATTTAGACAAGTTTGATGTTTGGTCCTTACATTTTACATAGAAGAAGAGGTCTGGTAGGTAGCCATAGCCACTCTTTTATTATTTTTTTGTTCATGCACGTTAAACAATAGGAAACAAAATCAACTCTGCTCTTAGTCCACTTTAGTTAAAGGCATTTATGTATGTGAAAATGCATTTGCAAAATATTTTTGTCTTTAGACATTTACATAATACATACGAGTACTAGAAGTATGGTTTTTAGCTATTCACAGTGGTTTAACTAAAGTGGTTTCCAGGGGAAATGAACGCGGACGTGGCAGAATATTGACCCCCACCACCACTGTTACCGCACCACGGCCTTAGTTTTTTGTTCAAATATTCATTCATTATGTACGAGGATTGTCTGAAAAGTTTCCGACCGCAGCATAAAGATAGCGGCAGTCGTCAATAAAAGCTAGTGAAAGCTAGTTCTGCATCTTTTGACAGTTACTTACCGAAGTTTCAGTCATTTTGGACGCAGTGATTCGATGTGAGTGTCTTTTGTGAAAATGGAAAAAATTGAGTGTCGAGCTGTTATTAAATTCTTGTTTTTGAAAGGCAATAAGCCTACGCAAATCAAAAATGAGTTGGACTCTGTGTGTGGGAACTCTGCACCATCATTTACCACGGTGAAATTTTGGGCAGCTGAATTTAAACGTGACCGTAAGAGCTTGGGAGATGATGAACGTTCGGGACTTCCAAAAACTGCAACCCCTGACCATAACATTGCTTAAAGCTCACCAAATGGTGTTAGACGATCGCCGAATTAAAGTGATAGAGATAGTAGAGGTTATGAAAATGTCCAAAGAACATGTTTGTTACATACTAAATCAAGATTTAGGCATGAGAAAGCTGTCCCCGCGTTGGGTGCCGCGTTTGCTTACGTTAGACCAAAAACGTGTTCGAATGAACATTTCCAACGCTCTGTTGGCGCAGTTTAGGCGCAATAGATCCGAGTTTTGGCGCCGATTAATTATTGTAGATGAAACTTGAATACACCATTATACGCCCGAAATAAAAATTCTGTCAAAACAGTGGACTGCAAAGGACGAGCCGGCTCCAAAAAAAAGCAAAAACTGTTTTTTTGGCTGGGAAAGTGACGGCGACTGTTTTTTGGTTTTTTGGGATAGTAAAGGAGTTATCTTAATCGATTATCTTCAAAAAGGAAAAACAATTACAGTAGCATACGACGCATCATTACTTGCCAAGCTGAAGGCAGAAATTGCGGAAAAACGGCCACATTTACAGAAAAAGAAAATGCTGTTTCACCAAGACAACGCGCCGTCTCACACCTCAGCGGTTGACATGCAGAAAATCCATGAATTACGGTTTGAACTGCTTGACCATCCGCCTAATTCACCAGATCTAGCCCCGAGCGACTTCTTTTTGTTGCCTCATCTAAAAACTGTGCTTGGGGGACCGAGATTTTCGTAAAATGAGGAGGCAATCACCTTCGTGAACAATTATTTTGAAGAGAAAAACGCCAATTACTATTTGGACGGGTTAGAGAGATGGGAGCATCGCTGGGAGAAATTTGTAGAGTTACAAGGAGACTATGTAGAAAAATAAAAAAAAAATTTGAGAATTTATTTTAGTTTACATATTCATTAAATTTTGCAACTTTTTTGTCTTTTGTTTTGGATTCCTTTTCTTGTTTATGCCCTTGTCAATAAACCACTTACAATTTTTCCACATTAGAACTACCACAAGGAAATTGACTCTATCAATTTTCTGCGAATAACATTTATTTGTGGTTTCAAACCAATCTGGATAAATTATATTTTCTCTAAGATTAGATGCAAATGGACATTTCTGAAAGCAAGTGGTAAATACTTGTATATGAAGTTGGACATATGTTGAAGTACTTGTCTGATGGCCAGACAAGTACTGGATTTTCATTCGAGTGTTCATATTCTTTCAATTTGATCAATATTCCCGTGAGATCGAAATTGTTTTCGTCCTTTCTCCTTTCTTTAACACAGTTAACACAAACTGCATTCATTTTTTTAAGTATTTAAAAAAAACAGTAACCTGCAAAATACCTTGTGGCTATGTCATTCATTTCTGTCATTTTTATTGAAATCGTGTCTTCATCTGGTAATTCTATCGCTAGAAGTTGGGATTCACAATATTTGGCTAGATCGAATATGTTTTCATTTTTCTGTTGCACCTGTGTTAGGACAATCTTTGTTTTATTTTCAGTATCCAACATAGCATTCCAACCTAGCTGTAAATATTCAGAATTTTCTTCTTCACAATTTGAAAATTTTGACTTAGAGTAGTTTATTTTGGCTTTCTTAGGATCAAAAGCAAGTTGATTGTTATTACATTCCAAAAAAATGTCACTGCTTTTCATAAAAAGTGTAGGAACAGCGTCGTGTTTTAATTCTTTTTTCTCAAAAAATTTCAAACCGAAATCTTTACTACAAATGTATGGCCGTTTATAATTTTCAACATAATCACGGAACTCTTCGGCCTGTGCTAGCCAGTCATTGTATTTCTTAATTCCCTTTTTAGGAAATCTAAGCATTTTCCTTTCTGGGAATTGGGTAGTTGTTACATTGCACCATACTATAGCGCAATTTATTCGCCACGACATTTCCTCTAAGTCGATTTTTTTCGCAACTTTTTTGTATTTGTACGAGGGGCGTTCAATATATTCTCGGTATCGATATGAAGGAAAATGCGAATTCAATTTAAATTGTTTTTATTTTTCAATATAATCTCCCCTAACATCAATGCATTTATTACATCTTGAGATAAGCTTTTTTAAATCCTCAAAAAAATTAATTTCCTCCTCCTCCATTTATTGCCGACTTGAGTTCTTCATCTTCCGAAAATCCTTTTCCACGAAGACATTTTTTCAAATCCGGAAACAGAAAATAATCACTAGGGGCAAGGTCTGGACTATAGGGTGGGTATTGGATTTCTTCGAAACCACAATCTCCCGCAGCAGCCTTGGAAACTCGCGCCGTGTGAACAGGAGAGATGTCATGAAGAAGCAACACACCCGCTGCGAGTTTACCCCGTCTTTTCTTTTTAATTTCCTCCCGCAAATTATGCAAAGTGGAAGCGTAGGATGTGGCGTTGATGGTTTCACCTTTTTTCTTGTACTCAATGAGCAAGATTCCCTTTGAGTCCCAAAAAACTGTGGCCATGAGCTTCCCGGCAGACGGAGTGACTTTGAACTTCTTCGGGGGGTCTGTTCCTTTTTTATGCCACTGCATGGACTCTTGTTTGCTTTCAGGGTCATAGTGGTGGACCCATGTTTCGTCCCCAGTAACAATTCGATCCATAACACCGTCCGCGTTCTGACTACACATCTCCAAAAGCTCTCTACAGCATGCGATTCTCACTTTTTTCTGAGGCGCTGTGAGCATTCGTGGCACCCACCTTGCACTGACATTTGAAAGGTTAAGATGGTCATGAAGAATGGTGTGAATGGTACCAATTGAAAGCTTGGTGATCTCTGCCATCATTTTCACCTTTATTCGGGCATCCTCAAGAACAAGTTTTTCGACTTCTTTGATGCTTTCTCCCGTACAAGCAGTAGCCGGGGCGCCGGAGCGGTGGTCGTCTTCAATGCTCTCTCTGCCTCTCTTGAACTCACTTGACCACTTTTGCACAGTTGATAATGAAGGTACGGAACCCTGGTAAACAGCCACCATCTCTTCATGAATAGTTTTTTGACTTTTTCCTTGCTTAGTGAGAAATTTAATTACAGCGCGATGCTCAATTTTCACCATCATCGTCTCAGTTGCCATTATGATTCTGTTCAACTAGAGATAAAACGCACATTTCATCACATTTATATGATATTTTACATGAATGCACTAAAATAATAGTACTACTTGATAAATAAGTCAATTTATATATTTATTTATATAACCACAGCTTCACCCCGATATCGAGAATATGTTGAACGCCCCTCGTAAGTACCAAGGTATCTAATCAACCTGAAATAAACATAAATAATATATTTTACCTTTCCTAGATTAATAGTTCAAAATTTTTACTGGTCACACACAGTAAAATATCATTTTTCACTTCGAAAAATGAAATTGTGTCTCGCAGTCGCAGGTCGCAGACGGTACAAAGAGTAGCAAAAGAAATAGCTTTTCGCACAGAAAGTTTATTTTTCGTTTTTTTCCTTAGCGAAGCAGAAAAGGATTTTGTTTGCCCATCGTTGTTTGCTCATCGCAAAAAAGATAAACATTTTTTTGTATGGGGATGCGACATCTGGCAAAGTTTATTATCCGTGCTTATAGTTTTAAGTTTTAAAAAAAATTACAAAAATGTCCATTCTCTAAGCTTTTACTTAAAATTTATTTTCTTAGTTTTAGTTTTAATAAATGTAAATATAAAAATAAAAATAGACTCTATGATACATCGAAAGGCATAGTTTAAGTGTTAGGTTTAACTTAGAGTACCCGCATGGGGCCAGTAACTTTTAATAAGATTATTTTAAGTTATTTAAGCTGATTTTTAAGCAATGTTTTTTCAATCATATAAGAGTGAATTAATTCATATAATTAGAAATTCATATAAACTGACTGATTATAAACTGAGACTTCGAGATACAATGATCAACGCAATTACTTACAAAAACTGGACGCTTTCCAAGTAGAACCTTTCCAATCCATTAAAAAAACTCCTACATAAAAAAACAAATAAATATTTAAGAAACAATTAAAAGGAAAACCCTAGGAGAGATGCTTTACTGCAAGGATGTAGACGAAGCAAAGTAACCCATGATTTAAAAAACAAATAGTAAAAACTAGCAATAGACTTACAGTTATAACTAATGACACCATAAAGTTTATCCAAGTCAGAATAAAAGAGAAAAGAAAATTTCAGGACAAAACATACATACCTTGACGCTATGGGCTAATACCCTTTCGATTAGAGCCGAATAAGGTAATAGAAACATATAAAAAATTCATCCATATTGTAAACTTAAATAATTACATCCAAGTATTGAGAAAATTCGCAAATTCAAAGAAGCTTTGGTTGAGCAAATGAATACCGACACAATAAACATTGCACACATAAAATTCAGAGAACTAGAACTGAAACTTAAAACACTCTTACCTAGGCATAGACAAAAGCGAGGTATAGTATAATTGACGGATTAGGTACAGCAATACAAATTATGCAATGCATTACAATGGTAGGGATTAATAAAAATCTGATAGAAAGATTTGATAATACAACCTTGATCAAAAATTTTTCGGAATTTATTCAGAAAATTTAAAATACAAGTTTATTCATATAAATCTATATTGTCCCCTTTAAAATAATCCACATCGACTGCAACACACTTATGGTGCAAAATCCACTAGTTTTCTGCCCACAATTCTGGTCTCTTTCGGCGAATTGCTTCACGCAAGCGTCTCATAACGCCCAAATAATACTCTTTGTTTACTGTCTGGCAAAAATTCATGATGCACTACACCGTTGTAGTCCATGAAAACCGTGAGCATTGCCTTCTTTTTTGACTGAAAACGACGTAGTTTTTTTGGTTTCGGTTCATCTGGTGAACGCCATTCACTTGCCTGATGTCTGGACTGCGTGTCGTACCCATAAACCCAAGTCTCGTCTCCAGTAATGACCCTTTTGATGAATGTGGGATAGGATTCAGCCTCGCAAATCATTTCTTTTGTGACGCGACGTCAACACGGTCTCTTTTTTGCATGAAATTAAGGTCTTTTGGCACCAACTTTGCTGCTACACGACGGAAACCCAAATCATTAACCAAAATGTCTTGGACGGATCCATGGGTAATGTTCAAGTCCTTCGCTATCTCTCTGATGGTTAATTTGTGCTTATTGACCAACATTTTTTTACTTCATCAATGTTTTCGTCGGTCTGCCACTGCGTTCATTATCTTCGATTGACTCACGACCACTTTTGAACCGCTCGTGACACTGGTAAACGATTGTTTTCTTTAGAGAATCGCTGCCGAAACACTTTTCCAACATTTCCAACGTTCGCGCACCATTAAATCCGTTTTTTACCCAAAATTTAACTTGTATTAAATTGTTGTTGCAAATTTAAATCCATTTCTAAAATTGTAAAAAATCGCCAACACACACAGAGTTAGATGCACTCTTGGCTACGTAACTTTTGCAAATGTGAAGCTATGGCGCTAAGATTTAGGGGGAATGTCAACAACGGACTTACCAACTTAACAAAAAGAAACAGAACTGAAATCGGAACAATGGGAGCGCCACACGGTGGTGTGGTGTGGTGCGGGACCTTTTTGATCAAGGTGGTATTACTCGTCCCATCAATGAACAGGATACCACAATATAAATTTTCTTAAACCTTTACAATGCACTCAAAATAGACCAAGAGGCCTTGAAAGAGCTCCAGGATTAATTTCAATATTGACCTGCTATATAATCATCTAGTAAATATAACTGAATCTGTTATTCTTACTCAGTTACAAACTATTTCTGAACAGATATTAAGTAAAACCCAACTAGATGAAATCAGAGATCTTCTGCAGAAACAATTGATTCAGTTTTCTTCTGATGAACAAATTTGCGAAATTTTAAGATTACAAGTTTATTATAAATTCAAATATTGTTCTCAGCAATTCCTATAACATCCCAAATTAAATATTCCCTTTTTCACCTAATACCTCTTCCAATAAACAAAACCCTTTCTATATCTACATATCTCATAGAAGGCACATATCTCTGTAAAGCCAACGAAGGAAGGCGAACCAAATTCCACGAATGTGTACCAAATATCATCAACAACCAGCCTGCAATATGCAATGGTTTCGAGCCGGTTTCACAACCGGAACCGAACTATATCCTTCTCACTGATGTCCACAATTTAACTCGGAACGACTTGTGGTGTCCATAAGTATAATATACACAAGTCGGCATAAGTATTTTGACGAAATAAAAATCGTGCATTTTTGAGTTTAACTTTTAAATGGCTTTATAAAGAATTTTTGTTAATTTTTTTCTATTTATATGTACGAGTATATAACTAATACAAACTTAAAAAGATATAAATTAATTAGTAATTTCACGTGTTGACATAAGTATTTTGACAAGTACGTAATACTAAGAAAACAAAGTTTAAACTTAACAAAAGTAAAGAAATGAAGAAGAATTTAGAAAAATGTATAACCTCCTTTGACTTCAATAACTTTTTGAAGGCGCCTCGGTACTAAATCCAATAAATTTTGAAAAATCTCTGGAGATATCCCTTTCCAAAGGAAAGGTTTTGTTTTGTTTAACAAAACTGTTCTTCCCTAGAACATGACAGAGTCTCCACCATGACTCATTTTTTGACAAACGGGTCTTTTTTGCCTTACTAGCTTTGGCAATCTTACAAAAATTTGTTTATTGATGAGTTATACTCAAAGGAGCTTTCATCTCTCCATAGAGTGCTTCTCCAGAGCTCCTTTGGCGTATGCAGATTTCCTTTGCGAAGGTCAGTCTTTTAAGCTTGTTTGCCTTTGATATGTACGGCACGTCCTCAACTTTTATTGTCTTAAAATCTCCTTCCTTTGAACGTCGTCAGACAGTGCGCCCAATGATTGGATATTGGCCGTCAAATTCCATTCATCTGCAGCAGATTGAGGCTTCTCAAGAATATTTTTTTTAATTCCCGTAGAAGGACTCGGTCTTCAGTGGGCCTTGTTTTGCGCTTAGCACCTGACCTCGTTAAGTTTCTTATGTCATTATGCTTTTTAAACTTATTAATTTGATAGTGCACAGTTTGACGCGACACATTAAACTCATTTGCAATGTCTTTTACTGCCGTTCCAGCGTTAAACTTTGCTACCATTGAATTTCTGATAACCAAACTCAACTCAGCCATTTTACCTATGGTTTTTAATAACTTTTAATAAACTTGTATTTTTTTATCAACGTTTAATATCAATAATCAAATCAGTTAAATACAAAAGTTGCTTGGTTTTCACGTGCTCAAAAGTGTAAAAACATTTACAGAAAGATTCCCTCAAAATACTTATACCACGCAAAAATTCGTTGTCTACATGTATTCTTATCAGCAGAAAGAGAATGCAAGCGGTAGCCAACATAAAATTTGGCATGCATAGAGCTAAAAACAGATTTTTTGTTTTGCGCATCATTTTAGCAACATTAATTAAGGATACTAAGCAAAGCTAGGTTCAATAGTCACAAAAAGGTTTCGTCAAAATACTTATGCCGACTAGTGTATATGGCACCGCACTGTTATATTTCCAAAATTGTTCCATATATATTAATAATATAACTTATGATTCCAGATTAGATATTTTCTTTGATTGCATTATATTACACGCACCGACTCTTATATTAATTCAACAGTCATCAATCAACACCTTTCATTAACAATACTTCACCTGCACCACCTAAAGAATAACGAGAAAATCTAACTTCTTGCTATATACGCTAAAAAAATGTTACTCAACATCACATTGACAATGGAGATGCCCGACGAATCCGTCAACTTGCAAGGCGCAAACAGAAGTCGCCGAAATGGTGTCGAAGATGAAAATTAATGGACTGATTGAAGAATCGCAGAGTCCGTGGGCTCCACAGCGGTCCTCGTGAAGTAAACAACCGTGTAGACTACCGACGTCTCAATAATGTCACCACGTAGAACCGCTACCCACTTTCGGGAATTGATGACACATTGGATAGGCTTTCTAGAGCAAAATGGTATTCAACACTTGAGCTGGAAAAGTGGTTACTAGCAGGTAGATGGAAAACATCGCAAGAAAATGGCCTTCACTACCGGGAGTGGACTTTGGCAATTTATGGCGATGCCTTATGGTCTTTGCAGCCCTCCAAGCACCTTTGAGAGATCACAGCCAGGGCTCACGCGGAGAACCTGCCTAGTATATTTGAACGATGTTATCGGCATAGACAAGATGTCCGAGGAGTATCGCGAAATTCTAAAAGAAGTGTTTGAGAGGCTGCGTAGCGCTTACTTGAACTGAATATATAAAAATGCGCCTCTTCCATCCGGAAATAAAATATCAGTATTACATTATATCAGCGGAAGAAGTAAGGACAGATGCTGACCAAGTCGAATTAGGAAAAAGTTTGCTTGTCCCCAACCATAAACTCTAACTGAGAAACTTCTTGGGATTTGCCACGTATTACAGAAGTTTCGTTAATGGTTTTCCTGATATTGAAAAGGGCCTACATCAACTTACGGCAAAATGCCGACAGTTCAGATGGCCTGGAGAGCAATATCATCTACTCGTATATTTGAATAGCACAAGATTTTCATATTTGAATAGCATCACACTGAACCACTGGAGAATGGAAACTTTTAGCCGGAATGCGCTGCTACTGCAAAAAAGGTTATGGTGCCTTGAAGTCCACTCATATTTAGGCAGACATGCCAAGTTTCAGTGCGATACTGTCTTTAGTTTTGTTTTGACAGCTGATTGTTGTTGACGTGTTTGGCATCATGTTGAGTATGGACAAAAACGATTTTCGTTCTCTCATAAAACATTATTTTTTGAGAGGCAAAACGGCGAAGGAAACAAAGGGAAAGTTGGATAAATATTATGGGGCTAATACTCTGTCAGATTACACCGTCAAATATTGGTTTCGAGAGTTTCGTAGTGGCCGCAACTCCACTACCGATCAAGTCCGCAGCGGCAGGCCCTCCGATGAGGTTACAGAGGACAATGTCAAAAAATACATGAAATGGTGTTGGCTGACCGGAAAGTGAAGGTGCGCGAGCTAGCAGATACCATAAAGATTAGTACTGAGCACACACGCCATATTTTGGGCAATATTCTGCATATGAAAAAGTTATACTGCCGCTGGGTGCCGGGAATGCTCACTCCTGACCAAAAACACGAAGGCGAGAGCACTTCGAAAGAGTGTTTGGACTTGTTGATGCGGAACCGGGCGGACTCTTGGTAACTGTATTTAGATCCCTCGGACTATTATCTCTTCCCAAACTTCAAAAGATGGCTCATCAATAAAAAATTCAGCTCACGCAAGGAAATCATCGACACCACGGAGGAGTATTTTGCAGACCTTCCGGAAAATTACTTTTCGGACGGGATCTAGAAGTTGGAAAATCGCTGGAATAAGTGTATCAAACTAAAAGGGGACTATATTGAATAATATAAAAAAAACATTTAAAAAAAAAATTTTTTTAACTCCCAAGGAGGTCACTTTTCACTCCATCTAGTATGTGGAATGCTGATAGTACAGAACGTTCTCGAAAGATATCATGGGAGAATAAAACTAAGCGCCCCACAAGATAGGCAAGCCAGTTCTAAGGTGGAATTTGAAAGATAAATTACGAGTAGTTTTTTTTTTTTTTAACGAATCTAGCAGTCAACTGAGTATGACTAACCTTATGACGTTTTCGATTGGGTGGGCAAAAGCCTTCGCAGCAAAAAAGTGATATAAAACTGTTTCCCCTCAACTTTTCAGAATTAAAATTTTGCTTTTGGTTTTCATTTCCGAATCAAAATTTCTCTCCTGAATTTTGTGTCAAAATGTACTAATAACACATATACTCTTAAATATTTATAAACGCCAAATAGTATTGTGTATCAAATTAGATTTCTGTTTTCGTGCAATCCGGTGTGTTTGGCTAGTTTATTATTCTGAACGTTCAAATTGTTTCGCAAGCAAATATATTTAAAAAAAAGTCCGAAGAAGTTTTTAGTATTCCATTGCAATTAAAATCGCCCAACTTGGGAGTACAAAACATAAGACGACTTCTGTCCGCTCAATCGAAAATGCCATTAAAGTACCTAAGCACGTCTTAAGTTGTTAGGAAAATGGGTCAGAGGGAAAAGGAAAGATTTTTGCTCGGTTATTTCGCATGCAACATTTAATGGGGAGACTAAATTATTAGTGTAATTGGACTTTTTGTATTCTAGGTAGCCACTCATCTTACGTGATTTTAGTTGGCTGAAAAAAAATGTCATGTGTAGTGATAAATTGGTTTAAGTAAAGATAAAGTAAAGTAAAAGTGGTTGGGAAAAGCGTTGAATTGTAAATCGTAATTGCAATGAATAAAACGATTATGTTGAAAGAAATAATTTCTATCATTTGTACCCACACAAATATTTTACGATATTGCATTTAGCATTTATTTCAGAGCCTGGTAGTATGCAAAGATTATTTGCTTTGGTTTACCCAAATTAAATTAAAGTTGCTTTTTTTTTTGAATATCTCGAATGACTTCGAACAGATTCATTTTAAGAATTTGTCATGGGTTAAACGACATCCATTATTTTTGGATAAGACAAACTGGCTTTTTTGCGAGTACCTGTACTTGATCTCCTGTAGATTTGTACAGTTTGTCAATATAGGGTTTTGACAATGATAAAAAGTCGATTTTTAAACTTTCTTCGCAAGAAAACAGTATTTTTTTTTCTTTTGTTTAATATTGGAGGAATAACATAAAATACGGATCGATTATGACTTTCAGAAGTTAATTAACTTAATAAAAAAAAGACTCCGAGTCGTAATAGAAGCTAAGAGTGGAAATACTAAGTATTAAATACTTTATACTTTAATTTTCTCACATTGCCATGAATAAAAAGTCTTAAGTAAAAACACTTTCTTGACACTATATTATTAAAGTGTATCTTGTTTATGTTGTTCGTTTTGTAACATGAACTGTTACCAAATTTAAAGAATTCTTTAGTAAATACACTAATTAAACAAAACAAATTTAATAAGTCGAAAGAAAAATGGTACTGTTTTCTTACGCAAAAAGTTCAAAAAACTTTTCTTTTTTTTTTGTTAAAACACTTTCTTGACAAACTGTGTGTATATCGTACTAGTATCGTACAACACCTCTAGGTTTTTAACGTAAACACCTGTCGTGTAGACTAAAGTTCACGAGATGGCCATACATCCATGGGAGCAAGGATACGCCTTGCCATCGCTTACCTACATCAATAGTATAATACCAAAGCAGAACTTGTGTTGGAGGCACAAGTTCCACCCTTGGTATGGGTTGAGGCCGATCTAAAACCTCTTGCTGCTCTTAGGGTCACAGCACCCAGTACTTATTTGCTACTCTACAATGGATCAAACCAACAGGAAGACCCTTCCCGCGACTTTGGGTTTAAACCACAGCCACCATGACGCTCACATAAGGGGGCCTACCTCTAACAAGTCAGGCCCGGACCGAAATCCGGGGGGCTCCTGACTCCCATGGTACTGTGATTTAAGTCCTGGTAGGGACTACCGGTGGTCTTGCCGCCAACAAGACCTATAACCGGTAACTTGTAACTGATCAAATCGTAGCAACCTTCGTGAGGACGTTTACGATAAGACCAGTAATATGCTCTGCCCCCGCTTTTTCTTAGACAACGTTATTGATGGGCGAAGACTTGATTATTTGGCGGAGGCCCACTAGTATCATACATCTAAATTGAAACGTTGCTATCTAATCACCAACATATCAAATGTAATAGGTGAAACAAATCTCAGTTCTCAGAATCCCCTGCCTAAGTGAACAAACTTTATTTTCAATAAGCCTTGCAGCGCATGAAATTCAGCTCAATCACGAAGAAGTAAGAAATGAGTGGGAACCGATGGAATTCCGAACATTGTGCTTCAACATCTCCCACTAGAAACGGTTGATATTTACACAACCCTGTTTAATAATGCCCATTATCCAATGCGCGCAGAAAAAGAGGCATTCAACCGTAGTGAATAAAAGAAATTTTAAATTTTAAATTTTAAATTTTGGGGAATATTGTTTATTTTTTCAAGTTTATTAATATGTAAATAAATTACAATACCAATATATACAAAATAAGGAGCACTAGCTTCTAGGGCCTTCGGTTCGTTGAAATTAATACAAAATACAATACAATATACAAGACCATCTACCAGGGTTGTTAAAAAAATAAAGTTTAAAAGGAAAAGGAGTATACAATGATCAATAAATACTTTACAGGTTACTTACAATTTTTAGCATAGATAGGAGTTTAAATACGTTTCTTATATTTTGTTCTGAAGAAAATTTTAATATATCAACTAGTTGCGTTTGGCCACAAAGATGCATAACGGTTGAACTAACCATTCACTTACCAGGTGTTTAATAGTGAGAACTTCGTTCTTCTGGCAAAGGTTGCATGGTGGTTGGGTTTTTGCTATTACTCGTATATGGCTATGCATAATTTTGGTATGTCCTAGCCGGAGTCGTATAAATATCCTAAGCATTTTAACTGGTACATTAATTGGATAAAACGCTTTTCCTGTTTGGGAGTTAATGAAGGTGTAATGGTGGACGGAATCCCTCCACTCATTTTTTCTCCTAGTTTCAAAACAGTGAATAATCTTTCTTTTAAGATCTATTTCTGGTTGAAGGCGTAAAATTGAATAGCGTGTCCTGGGATCCAGATAAGTTTGAGCTTTTTATTGCGTATAATTAACTTGTCTCTGATTTTTTCAATGATTTCTGTTTTGTTGTTAGCATTTTTTAGCGCAGAAATTGTTGAAAGCCTGTGAAAATAGCAGTCTTCTTATAATTTGTTTGAAGAATGGTTTTTAGTATTGCAAAAGCTTCTGCGAGACAAACAGAGCTAAAATCTGGAAGAAGGCCCTTAGAGATTGTTTCTCCATCTTCATTAACAACTGCAAAGAATGTTCCAGATTCAGTTTTTGAGCCATCAGTAAAGAGGAAATTCCATTTAAAGGTTTTAAGTTTACCAGCGATTTCTTTGAATTCTGCTTCATATACCTCAATGCTTGTGGTTGCCTTAGTGTATTTTTTTAGATCGGTACATATGTAATCTTCATGTAGGTATCAGGGCGGTTGGAGTGATCTCCTCTTCACATGAATAACTACCGGAATGTTGAATGATTTTGCTAATAGAAGCGCATTTGAAATGGATGACGGATATTTCTTGAACCTTTTAGAACGTACAATTTTTCTAGCTATGTTGTTAACTGGTGACTTTATAGATGAGTTAATTTTTTGTAGGATGTTGGCAGTAAGGTATTCAAAACGCTCCGCCCTCGATTAGAAGATTTTTTATTGGCGTCGTTCTAAATGCTCTTAAAGCTGTTCGAATTGTGGCATGGTAGGGAGATAAAATCAGTTAAAGTGAAGACTTTGTCGTTTTTCTATAAACCAGGAGGCCATAATCAATTTTCGAAAGTATTATTGAACGTATGACATTAATTAGAGTATTAATATGTCGTTTTTCCGTAAACCAGGAGGCCATAATCAATTTTCGAAAGTATTATTGAACGTATGACATTAATTAGAGTATTAATATTGCAAAAACTGTTTTTAGAAGATAGATACTTTATCATATTAACCCTGGTGGAAAGGTTCTTTTTAACATAAAGTGGTCTCTAAAGTTAAATTTACAATCAAAAATTATACCCGATATTTTTAAACAATCAACATTTTCAATTTGTGTATTATTACTTGGAACATTTACAAACCTACTACAGCTCGTTTTTTTACATATATGTAGAATTTTACTTTTTTCTGACGATATTATGGATCTGGAACGGATTCCCCAATTAAATAGATTTGTTAAAATGTTTAAAAAATCGTTAGCTGTTAAATTAAGGTCTTTAAGTTTAGAGAATATTATTGAGTCGTCAGCATACAAAGAATACCCAATTGTTTTCTGTTTTTGAATTACTCGTGTTAATTCATTGAAAGAGATCATGAAAAGAATTACGGAGAGAGGTGACCCCTGGGGAATACCTTTATTAAGGTTGTGTATTTTGGAATACATAGACGCTTAAGATTTTAACACGGACTTTTCTGTTTGAAAGAAGGGATTTTACATAATTAAATATTCTTCTGTTTGAAAGAAAGGATTTTACATAATTAAATATTTTTGCCAAGCTTTTCCATCCAATCAATTGTTTTAGAACAATATGAATTCCTACACGACCAAATGCTCTTTCAAAATCAATAGATAATATGGAGACATGATTTTTTTCCGATATTGCAGAAGAAACAAAATAGTCTAGATTTAAAATCGCATCGATTGCGCTACGGCCGCGCTTAAAGGCAACTTGATTTGGGGTAATGGGATTATTTTTTTCTAAGAACCAATATAACCTTGATATAATTTTTTTTAGAAGTTTGCCTAAGCACGGCAGGAGAGAAATCGGGGGATATCTGGAAAATTCGTGCAAATTTTTGTTAGGTTTAGGCAAAGGGCAATATTTGCTGTTTTCCATGATTGCGGGATGATACTGCGGTCAAAGATTAGGTTGTACAGATTAAGCAGGCGTTTCTTCAAAGCAATTGGGGTGTTTCTTCTCATTACATATATATGATATGCGATCAAATCCTGGGCATTTTCCCTTGCTGGAGTTGGGGCAGCTTTCAAATTCAATTTTGTTTATATCTGCCTCAATATGTTTAACGGAAGGGTGAATAATATAAGTTGTGGATACAGTTATAAATTTGTTTTTTTTTCATGAAGAAATTCAATGTTAAAGCCTAAGCCATTGGAGGGAGTTTTCCAAGTGCTGGCAAAATATTCGGCAATCTCAAATGGGGAGGTTAAGTTCGTGGATGGTGTTTAATCATTTTTACAGACTGAGGTCTATAATTTCCAGAAAGGAATTTTATATCGGCCCATAGTTTTTTGGACGAAGCCTTTGGGTTTATATTAAGAGTAAATTGCTTAAAGCTTTCAGCTTTGGTTATTTTTATTTCCTTACGACACTTGAGTTTTTCCTTGCGATATGCTATAAGGTTTAAATCATTTGGATATTTTTAAAGGTTTTCCAAGCAGCTTGTTTAACCTGTCTTAACTCACTGAGCGTTTTGTTCCACGAAGGAGTAATGGGCTTGATTGGTTTAATATTTTGCCCTTGTCTTGATTGGGGAATAGCTATGTTTCCAGCAAATCTAATGCTTTTTTGGATTAAGGCCTCTTCATGGTTAATATTATTAGATTCTTTCTTGTTGTGAAGGAACGCTGAGATTTTATTAGCAAAACGATTCCAGTCTGCTTTGTCAAATTGAAATTTTGGAGAGTAATGACTTGGTGATGTTTCTTTAGCATACAGGATCTTTGTAATTATGAGATAGTGATCGCTTCCGTAAAGATCGGAGTCAACTGTCCATGCGGTATTTGGGATAAGTCTTGGGGAAGCAAGTGTTAAGTCAACATGTGTAAGTGTACTGTGAGTCGAGAAGTGCGTTGGAGAGCCGTCATTAAGAATTGCTAAATTTGAGTTATACAAAAATTGATCAAATATTTTGCCACGGGTGTTTGTGCAGGAAGAACCCCAAATTGGGCTCCAAGCATGAAAGTCGCCTGCCAGCAAAACTGGAGTGTTGAACTGTTTGAACACATTTTCAAGATCAGAACAGGAAAAGGGCTGATCAGGGGGAATATAAACTGAGATTATAGTTAATTTGAATGTGAGTCCAATTTCAAATGCTATGGCCAAGATGATTGAGTTTATAACAGAAAAATAGTGTGGGATTGACTTATGGACTAAAAACCCAGTACCATGTTTTGCTGTTGTAATGTGGCTTAAATTATGAAAAAAGGGGGCGTATTGTTTAGGGCAAAAAGGGTTAGAATTGTTTATAACGTGGGTTTCCTGTAAAGAAATAACAGAAGGTTGTTGTTCTTTGATAAGCAACTGTAGCTCGTGGTAGTTATTAAAGTAGCCTGTCATGTTCCATTGGACTATATTTAACGTCATAGTGGTGCAAGCGTAGTTCTTAAAGGTAATACAATCCAGTATATTAAAAAAAAAGACACATACTACTAAAAAGGCAATTCGAAAATTTTACTATATCTCGCAAGATACAGTGAAATATCGTCGAAATTGATTGTAAAAACAGTGATATAAGAATGGTTGCTGGGTACAGTTTTAGTGTTAATATAGCGAAGTGGGGGTGGGAAAAAATTGGACACGATGAGTAAGATTAGTTACTGTTTTGATTTCTTTCAAAAAGAACAAATTGAACATTAAAAAATATGAGCTTCTTGTGATTACAAGTTTATATGTAAATTGTCATCTGTGTCAGAAATATTCATATACATATAAACTAATGTCGTTTTCACATTTTATGTTAGCATGTGTTGGTATGCTTTCATTAACTTTATTGAAATTATCTATTGCTGTTAGATTTGGTTTGTGTGATTTCTGTGGTTTGTTTTGTTTGGTAGAGGTAGAGGGTAGATATGTGAACTTATGACTCTCAGTGAGATTGCTGCATTGAACACAGGATTTTGTTTCGTTTTGAAGTGTATTTGATTGGGACATTGAGATGGCACTTACGGTTTGGGCGGGGGAATTAATTTCGGTTGGCTTTGTATTAATGTTTGTTTGATTGCCTTGCGCTACGGTTATTGAGGTTGTATTATTTTCCGAGGTTGTTCTGTTATTTTTAATGACTGTCTTTGCTCTATCAGCGTAGGATATAATAATGGATTTTGTTTGAGCAGGGTTTAATATGTTATAAGTGCGCCTGGCTTCGGCCATACTGCACTTATTATTAGTTTTTATAGATAATATTTCTTTATTTTGTTTATATTTGGGCAGTCTGGATCGTAGGATGTATGAATTGGTTTGAAGCAATTGGCACACATTGTGCGTGTGCAGCTCAATGGAGTGTGGAAGATTACATTTCTCGCATGTTGATATACGTCAAAAGAAAATAACATAAGGCCGGAGGGGCGGGGTTTCCCTTCTATTTGCTTAGAGAATTTGTACACACACAGTTTGTGAACGCATTTGTGAGATTTCAGACTCTGGAATGTTGCGTGGTGCATAAACTATACCTTCACAGGTGTTAAGAGACTCATGGAGTTTTATAGACACTGGACATTGATTGGCGAGATTAGACACCGAAATACATTTTTCATTTTACAATTTACAATATGCTCGTACTCTTTATTCCGTCTACATATAGCTTTTCTTAAAACAAATATGCTTACACTTGTGAGGAGTTTATTTGGAGCACTTGGTGAGATCAGTATGAATTTGGGATTTTTATTAATAATATTAGAAGGTAAATTTGGATATTCAGTCAAATTCTGGTTTAAGTTGTTTAGGAGAGGGGGGGAGGGGGGTTTCAAGGGGAGTCTCAGGGGACAACCCGCTAAACGGGTTGCCTTCCATGCTTGGCCCAGGGGCTGCAGATTCTGGGGGAAACACTATATGCACTATACGCAGTCTTAGAACTGAGAAAGAAATGAAGAAAAAACAATTCAACTGAGTCTTAAGAGCGAGTGCGACAAAAACAGCCGTGAAAAACAAATGAAAAGATAAAGGAAAAAAACAATTCGCTGTGATAATCGTACTCGATGAAAGTAATACGGAGACTTAATTTGGGGAATAATTTATTGCCGTGCATATGTTATTAAGTATCAATATAGCATTAAGAAGTTTATGTCGTAATCCTTTGTTTTGATTTATTCTGTAGCCTAAAAATAAACAATACAATCGTTATTTGTATTGTTTTAAAGTATTGAAGTCATTCTTTAAGAAATCTGGTGATCGAAATTGTCGATTAATTTCAAATTACAATTTAACATGGTATCTGTTCCTTTTGCTCGTACTACTGCATACCGTAATTTTTATTCTGTTTCGTGTACTTAATAAACTTCCGCTGTCGAACAGGGCAATATCAACACCTGAAATGTTCTTAAAAAGTGTCAAAAATTGGCCTTACAACTTCAGTTACCTTGGTTTACAATCGATTACTTTTGACATTATGATTTAGCTCTCGTTGACAATTCCTTTGTGTTCTTTGATTTTATTAGTGAATCTATTTGATTTTTCCCTCCATGTTGGTTGAATTAAATACTTTTTTATTGAATTTTATTTTTTTATGAATTACCTTAATTTTGTTTTAATATGGCCACTCCATCTTAAATCCTAATTTAATTCAATTACTATTTCACTGTCATCGTATGGCTTTCGTAGCGTGAACATCGGCTTCTTATACGCTTTGCTTTCCTTTATCGCTCAGTTCTTTTGAGACAGTTCTCTCTCTCACTTCTCACTCTTGTTACGGTTCAAAATACCCATCTTTCGTTTTATAACTCGCTGTTAAACAAATTCCCTTCCTTTTGTTGGCTAAATACGACATGGGCCTACCGGGTTCAAAAAGCAAGTCCAAGTATTTGATTTTATTCATTTCATACTTAAAAATTACTAACAATATTCATGAAAGAATTAAATAGAATAATAGTAGTCATTCTTTAACTACAATGTTAGTGGTGAATAACACATAAGATATCCGATGTGGGGTGACAATTAGTGTATTGGTTAAATATAAATATTTACTACGAGGGGCGTTCAAACTATTCTCGGTATCGGGGTGAAGCTGTGGTTGTATATATGAATTGACTTATTTATCAAGTAATACTATTATTTTAGTGCATTCATGTAAAATTTCATATAAATGTGATTATTAATTCGCGTTTTATCTCTAGTTAAACAGAATCATAATGGCAACTGAGACGATGATGGTGAAAATTGAGCATCGCGCTGTAATTAAATTTCTCACTAAGCAAGGAAAAAGTCAAAAAACTATTCATGAAGAGATGGTGGCTGTTTACCAGGGTTCCGCACCTTCATTATCAACTGTGCAAAAGTGGTCAAGTGAGTTCAAGAGAGGCAGAGAGAGCATTGAAGACGACCCCCGCTCCGGCGCCCCGGCTACTGCTTGTACGGGAGAAAGCATCAAAGAAATCGAAAAACTTGTTCTTGAGGATGCCCGAATAAAGGTGAAAATGATGGCAGAGATCACCAAGCTTTCAATTGGTACCATTCACACCATTCTTCATGACCATCTTAACCTTTCAAAGGTCAGTGCAAGGTGGGTGCCACGAATGCTCACAGCGCCTCAGAAAAAAGTGAGAATCGCATGCTTTAGAGAGCTTTTGGAGATGTGTAGTGAGAACGCGGACGGTGTTATGGATCGAATTGTTACTGCTGACGAAACATGGGTCCACCACTATGACCCTGAAAGCAAACAAGAGTCCATGCAGTGGCATAAAAAAGGAACAGACCCCCCGAAGAAATTCAAAGTCACTCCGTCTGCGGGGAAGCTCATGGCCACAGTTTTTTGGGACTCAAAGGGAATCTTGCTCATTGAGTACAAAAAAAAAAGGTGAAACCATCAACGCCACGTCCTACGCTTCCACTTTGCATAATTTGCGGGAGGAAATTAAAAAGAAAAGACGGGGTAAACTCGCAGCGGGTGTGTTGCTTCTTCATGACAACGCTCCTGTTCACACGGCGCGAGTTTCCAAGGCTGCTGCGCGAGATTGTGGTTTCGAAGAAATCCAACACCCACCCTATAGTCCAGACCTTGCCCCTAGTGATTATTTCCTGTTTCCGGATTTGAAAAAATGTCTTCGTGGAAAAGGATTTTCGGAAGATGAAGAACTCAAGTCGGCAATAAATGGAGGAGGAGGAAATTAATTTTTTTGCGGATTTAAAAAAGCTTATCTCAAGATGTAACAAATGCATTGATGTTAGGGGAGATTATATTGAAAAATAAAAATAATTTAAATTGAATTCGCATTTTCCTTCATATCGATACCGAGAATATATTGAACGCTCATCGTAGATGGAATGAAAAGGTTATGGTGCAAAAAAGGTTATAGTGCCTTGAAGTCCGTTCATATTCAGGCAGACATGCCAAGTTTCAGTGCGATACTGTCTTTAGTTTTGTTTTGACAGCTGATTGTTGTTGACGTGTTTGGCATCATGTTGAGTATGGACAAAAACGATTTTCGTTCTCTCATAAAACATTATTTTTTGAGAGGCAAAACGGCGATGGAAACAAAAGAAAAGTTGGATAAATATTATGCTCCGTCAGATTACACCGTCAAATATTGGTTTCGAGAGTTTTGTGGTGGCCGCAACTCCACTACCGATCAAGTCCGCAGCGGCGGGCCCTCCGATGCGGTTACAGAGGACAATGTCAAAAAAATGCATGAAATGGTGTTGGCTGACCGGAAAGTGAAGGTGCGTGAGCTAGCAGATACCACAAAGATTAGTACTGAGCGCACATGTCATATTTTAGGCAATATTCTGCATATGAAAAAGTTATTCTGCCGCTGGGTGCCGCGAATGACCAAAAACACGAAGGCGAGAGCACTTCGAAAGAGTGTTTGGACTTGCAGATGCAGAATCGGGCGGACTTTTGACGTCGATTGGTAACTGTATTTAGATCCCACGGACTATTATCTCTTCCCAAACCTCAAAAGATGGCTCATCAATAAAAAATTCAGCTCACGCAAGGAAATCATCGACACCACGGAGGAGTATTTTGCAGACCTACCGGAAAATTACTTTTCGGAAGGGATCAAGAAGTTGGAAAATCGCTGGAATAAGTGTATCAGACTAAAATGGGACTATATTGAATACTATACAAAAAACATTAAAAAAAAAAAAAATTTTTAATTCCCAAGGAGGTCACTTTTCACTCCATCTAGTATATCTATACTGAAGGATGAAAGCGTTCTTTTATTAGCAAAAAGCCAACAAAGTGCTGATAAATTCACTAAAACGAATTACTTAACTAATCAATTCCCTGTAAAAGTCAGCCTCCATAAACAACTTAATGGCTCTAAGGGCATCGTTTATGCACCATGGCTAAAAAATGTACATGAATCCGAGATTGTCGCGGAAATTAGATCTCAAGGTGCAAACTAAATATACAAATTCACAAGGAAATTAATGATGAAGTAGAACCTACAGGCCTTGTAGTCCTCACTTTTGACCTTTATTGAATTCCACAAACTGTTGAAATTGGTTGATATAAAGTTAAGGTTAAAGAATATATTCCTTCGCCTATGGGATGCCATAACTGTCAGCTACTCGGTCACACAACTAAAAAGTGCACAAAAAGCAGAGTCTGTGTCAACTGCAGTCTCCATCCTCATGAGTCTGAATCCTGTACAAGAGTGATGTTTGCATTTTAACCATCAAAATTAAAAGCAAGTGCAGTATGGGAGAGGCTAGTCGCACTTACCATGCACAAAATAAAAAGCTCATTACTAATCCATTTTCTCTCTCTCTGAGCGAATAAAAAAGACAATTGCACACAGCACTCAAACAACAACTACTATGATCATAACACTTGCACAGCCAATCAACCAAGCCGTAAGACCTACTTCACAACCATTACCATATTCAACAATAGATCTTATCTACAAACCAATACTCTCCCCCCTTCGAAACAAAAACAACTCGTAGAACCAACCAAATGAAATTCACCAAAGTTGCGATTCCCAATACAAGTGTGACCAACGGCTCAGAATTGACCACAAACTCATTCGACAACTTAAAATATTCAACTCTCTCGATATTTTACAATTGTTTTGTTGTTCACAATTATGATGAACTCAACTTAATAATAAAACAGTGCAAATATGATATCATTTCACTGCATGAAACGCATCTAGTTTATAAAATAGATCCCTTAAAACCAAAGTCATATCTTGGTAATTTTACCAATTTCCCTCGCAATTTGACATCTGTGCAAGGAGTCGGAATCCTTATGAAAAATAATGTCCCCCATACCCCCAAGCCAATTAAATCAAATATTTTATCGACTGCTATTCGAGTCGATATAGGATTTAAGGTAACAATCATCTGTGTCTATATCCTGCCTGGGCAATTATTCACTGGAACTGATTTAGACAACATAATTCTGCAAGTGCAGCCGCCATACATACTTACAGGCGACGTTAGCTCCTGGAGTGAGCTATGGGGTACACCTAAGCCGAACAAGAGAGGCTCAGTTATTGAAGAATTTTCCACAAAGTCTGACTTTACCATACTTAATGACGGTTTTCCCACCCACTTCTCAGCTCACAATACGCTCACCCATATTGATGCTACATGTTGTTCACCAATTCTCTTTCCAAAAATATCCTGAAATGTTTTCGATGATTCGCACAATAGCGACCATTTCCCAATATCAATTCCCCTGCTATTGACACCGGCACACACCATTTTTAAGTATATGCTATGCCAAGATGCAAAACAGATCTAGCTAATTGGATCTCTTTTAAAGTTAAAATTAAACCGTGCCTTTCAAAAACTAATTCAGCTCCTTCTTTATAAACAGGGAAGCTGCCATTTTCCTTAAGACGATTCGAAACGCTGCAAATGATTCCATCCCTCAATTATATCCAATAATATTTAAGCAAATCGTGCCCTGGTGGAACCCTGACCTAACTAGGCTAAGAACCGAAAAGTTCATGACTTGGAGGGCTTTCAAGAAAAAACCTACTCAAGATAACTTATTAGCCTAAAAAAAAGCAAATGCTCTTTATAGATGGCACCTTAAAATTAGCAAACTTAAAAGCTTTAAGGAGTTTACAGGAAGTATTAATCCAAACTTATCCACCAGCACCGTTTGGCAATGCCTAAAGACTCTTACGGTAAACACGATTCATAAAAAATATCTTATGTGTCAACACACCAACCGTATTGGTAACTGATCCGTACGAAATCTGCACCTTTTTCGCTCATACCCGGGCTATCAATTCAAATGCTTCAAATTTTCCATCATCGTTCAACATAAAGAAACAAGACTCTGTTATCAGTACCCTTGAGTTTGAAAGCTGCTTACGTAAACTAATTGGAAGAACAGCAGGTCGGGATAGGATTTCCTACCCTATGATAAAAAACCCTTCTGACTCAGCAAAACAAAGGCTTATAGCGTTACACAATAATATTTTCAGCAAAGGTATCATACCTCAAAGCTGAAAAATAGCTACCATAATTCCTATAGCCAAATCTAAGAAGGATATCACAAATATTAACGATTAACGCCCAATCTCTTTGCTACCTTGTTTATCAAAAATTATTGATAACAGGATTTTATGGTTTTTTTAATTTAAAACGCTCTTAAGTACTAATCAAGCCGCTTTTAAGCCAAAAAGAGGATGTATAGATTCTCTACTTCACCTTGACTACGTTGTCATAAACGCGCTTCCAGCACGAAACCACATGTACATTCGACCGTATGTACATTCACCTTATCCTTGACAAATTAAGGGAATGGGGCATCGGTTCAAAAATACTCGGATACCTAAAATCATTTTTAACCAATAGCAAATGCTATATTACTCGTAAAATTCGGAACATGTTTTCAAAACTTATGCCACTCGATAATGGTATCCCACAAGGATCTCCTTTATCAGTCATATAATCGCTTTTAGCAAAATAAATGGTATAATATCTAAATAATCTAAAAATCTATATCACTGTATCTATGCAGACGATGCATATATACTATGTAATGATCTAGATAAAACAAAATGCGTTCTCTCTCCTCGCTTGCTTAACGAAATTAGTGAGTGGTCCATTTCTTCTGGCCCAAATCTATTTTTGGAAAGGAGCAAACTAATTCACGTTTACGGAAAAAAAATTATAAACATAGAACTACTTATTAACAATACTAAAATAGAGACAGTTTCATACGTCAATGTTCTGGGCCTTTTAATAAACAATAGATACAATTGAAAACCTCCCTGTATTAGTCTTAAGAAATCATTAGCCGCAAGGCTTAATATCATTAAGTATTTAGCGTCAAAAGGAAGTAATGTTCATGTCAATTCACTGTGTTATATCTCTTGTCCAAAATCTACGAAGAACATAATCGCACCAACATACCATCAAACAGTAAGGAGGAGCCTAGGTGCCTTCCTAACCACTCCAACCATAAATATATTTTGTGAGGCCGGGCTTCCATCTATAGAAGAACGATTCCTGGAAATCATTACAAAACTCAATGTCAAACTATTTTTTCAAACAGGTTCGGATACAGGTAAGGATACAAACAAAGCTTTAACTCACAAACGCAACAAGAGGATTCCTTCCGCTATACACCGTATCGTGGAGACCTCTAGCAAACTAAACCTATACCTCAGTAGAACAGCCAAATATACACCAACTGGACCCTTCACAATGAATCTACTCTGACCTAAGAAGTAGAGGATGGAATTTCTTATATACAGATGGCTCTGAAACTGAAACCAACACAGCTTTCGCAGTTATAAACCAAGAAGGTTCCTTAATCATTTAAGGTATACTATCAAACATTGTCTCCATTTACTAAAATGAAGCAATAGCTATTATGGAAGCTGCAAAGAGATGTTCACTAACAGCATGTAAATGGATTATCTGCTCTGATAATCTCTCAATACTAAAAGGCGTCGCTAATCCTCGTAATGATACTATTAGCGTAGCCAAAATTCGAGATATTATAATCAAATCAAGATTAAAGATAAAACTGATGTGGACACCAGTTCATGTAGGAATATAGGGAAACGAGTTCGCTGACGCTGCTGCAAACTCCGTGCTTATGGCTCCCACCTTCACCTACAACGCCCTCTCTCGTCTGGACGCAAAGAGACACATAAATCAGGAATGCCGTAACCAACAAGTATTAGAATAGAGCTGGGCAAAATACCCAACAAACATTCGCAAATCTGGCATTACAATATTTATCCGACTCCGCCTCGGCCATACCACATATACTTACCAGCACCTGATCAGAAGGGGGTGCCCTCCAATCTGCCCCACTTGTTTCAGAACACTAACCGTAACACATTTATTGAGTCCATGCTTCATATCAACTCAGGCAACAATGAAAAACGCCTTTAGCCAAATCAAAATCTACTGGAGCTCCTCAAGAATCCAACTCAAAGAAATATTGAAACAAACAAAAGCATATTTGTAAAACTCAAAATAATAGTAATATTTAGAATTCCAAGACCCAAATTTGTTTGCCGCTAATTTCTCTTACACTTTTATATTAATAACAATTTTCAATTGTGTATTGATATGTTAATAAATAAATAAATAAATATTTGTTAATTTGATTTAAATAATACTTTGTAATACTATTGTATATGAAAAATAAATATTTATCTATCTAACTATCTATTATACAATGGCTTATGCTAAGGTCTTTACAGAATGAGCAGGTTCGATAATTATTTTTTGCTTTTTACATTTTACATGACATTTCATCTCAAGTCAGTAGTTTTCAAGATTACGACCCAACTTGTTCAAAACATAAAACCAAAAAAATGAGGCATTCTTTTAAAACAGCCCAATAAAATTGTAGTTAACAGCTACCTTGGAATTTTTTCCCGTTAAATAAAATTATGACTCCTAAAAGGGTAAAAATTCACAACCTCGGACACCTACCCAATTGTTCAAATCGGAAAAGAATTACAGGTCCTTTTTCTGAGAAAAAAAATGAAGTTGGTCTCTTATGAAATAATATGAAAAGAATTTAAAATTATTTACATAATTAGTTTGCAGTTTCTAACCGAGATATTGCCATTTAATTCATAATATCTTCACAGGAATACGCTGACTTGGTTTATGTCTATGGTCTCTGCAATCTAAAATACCCTGATAGGACAGCCCAAATGGCAAGTCATTTATTAGCAGTTTTTCTAATTTGAAGGGGACTTGGACGAATAACAATCAGACTATGTCAAAATTTTAAGTTAAAAAAAAAAATCACTTTGATAATCAATAACTTTTGACATATTCAATTTTGGCATCATTTGCTTTAAAATGATGCTACTCATAATTATAAGTTCACTATATCCCATTCTCATGGATTTGAAAGATGTTATTTTCAGTATGAGTCAAAACAGTATGTATTTTCGAACACCCCCCCCCCCTCCCCCCTTCACCCTCTCTCACTCTTGATATCTGCTGAAGTTACAGATGTTGACAAAATGTGAACGGCAGCTTTGCTAAAACTTTTGTTAGCACAAAGACTTTTCTAACAATGGTTCTATTAAGGAAGCACTTGATTAAGGGTATATCTTTGCACAATTTTTTTCTTTAGACTGATAAAAAGTAACATCTGATATAACATGCAGATGTGTATATCTGTTTGGCACCACTTGAATGACAAACTTGATTTGATGGGTTAATAGGAGCAGCGGCGAGGTATTGTATTATGGCTATTCTGCAAATCGGTTTCTCTCCTTAGACTCTTCTAAAAGTTTCTCTCTATGCATTTACAAGTGTTAATAAAATTAAATTAGTCACTAAATTAGGTAAATCTTTAAAAACTTGATGGACTTCGTGAATTAAGTATTCATCTGAATGAATACTCGGAATGCAGACTACTCGTATAACTGACTTAATGATTTAAAAATTCTTCGTTTATCAATTTATTATAGGTTGATTCTTTAGAGAGGGGGCAGATACATTTACTGTCAATGTTAGCAAACTGACTAAAATACTAAATATTAAACCTTTTTATTTGTTCATATTATCAGGGAAATCGCTTAAATCTGAATATTTTTGAATGTCTTCCCAATTGATATTTCTTTCCCAATGAATTTGTATGCTGTCGATGTAAGGAGGATGTGCGCTATACAAAATTCTGCCTATTCACCAACAGTCATATTGGAGGTGTACATTTTGTACACTACATATATTCGTATACCATATGTATGATGCTGGTTTGTAGCCCTGTTTTTTTGTAACATCTTGTATTATTCCTCAAGTTAATATGAAGTGTTCTATAACCGTAACATTGCTTATTATGTCTTTCACAGTGCAATTTATCACTCCCGTTACACTGTTAACAAATATTTTAAAATCTGATGCCCACATACATAGATTAATTGATAAGGTGATAAGTTAAATTACTTACATTAGGAAAGCAAATCCTTACACAGAATTGCTATTAAACCGTTTGTCCAATATCTCACAATGCTCCCAAATAGAACTCCTAGTTTTACCTCAACATCAAATAAAAAAGATGGTTTACTCGTAAATATGAGTATTTTTACTAAACTGACTCTTGATTTAACTGATCGCGATAACATAAACTAATGCCAATTGACATTGTAAAGGAAAAACAATTGATGACTAACGAAATCCCGGTAATTTTATTGCTTATTTTTTGAATAATAATTTATTCATGACATTTAATAATATCACATCAGTAGCCCTAAGGACATTAGTAGGGCCTTGGTCGGTAACCTTTTTTTGGCAAAAAATGTTTAACTTTTATAGTTAATACTTATACATATTAGCATGTAAATAGAATTTTCCTATTGTACTTTGCATATTCCTAATGAAAACACCCGGCTTGATACTGCTGTTTTCTATCAGATTACTAACAGCGCCCCACGCTGTTTGGGTTGGTGATTAATTGAAGAGCGACGCTTTTGACGTGGTGAGGTTGTCGACAAAGGAATTTAAAAAGTAACATAAAAATAAATCGGATCACGTTCGTTGAAATAAGTGTACTCTGCAATCAAGTAATTACCATAATGGCTAACTTGACAATGAATTACTTTGCTCCAATTTTGGTAGTAAATAGACTAACTATGGTTTGGCAATAAAACATAAAAGTAAGTAAATAAGCAATTTTTTTTTAAATGTCGGCTTAGGTTTTCCAAGTTTTGTGGGTATGCATACGAGAATGTATATGCATACGTATAATGTATTTATCGGAATGAATTCACGCTTTACTATATTTTAGGCAATTTTAATAAGCCTGACACGATTTTTTGGTGACTTAAAGTTTAAACATGTAAATACATATGTAAGTACATATAGGTATATTTAATGTAATTTCGTTTAAAATCATGGAGGTATTTCATTGCAGTAGGACTTTTGGCTATGCAAAATATACAAAACGTTTTAAATTAACACCAGAATTGTGGAACGGATATTTAATGTCTTACGTCACCAGACCGTGTGACAGAGGTGTAAACTGAAAAACTGAATGATATGGAGAAAAAGTGTTGAACACGTTATTCTACAGAAATGGTATAAAGTTGAGATCAGAAATGTGTAACATTTTTAACGGGGGTACGAGATGTTAAGTTCCCTCTCGAAGCAGTGGTATGGCACGCTAGCGGTTTGCCGGGCTTAATCTCGACGGATGGGGGTGGGGTTCTTTCTGCTACCTATTACTCGTTACATTTAAAAAATACGTGCCAAAGCATGTACACCAGACAGCGCACTTGGCGAACATAAAGAAAAGGATATCGTCATTATCGTCCAACGATGAGGAGAAATAGGGAAGGGGAAAAGGAAAAAAAGGGGGTTTGATCCGGTACTGTGACCGAGCTGCTTCTTTGGCTTACCCCGCCTACAGTTGGTGAGAGTTGTCATCAGCTTCATGGCTACTTCGCGCCATTGAGTCTATGGAAGTAGCCCCAAAGCGTAGTTCATATCATGCTCTTAATTCATACCAAAAAAACTATTCAGCACCTCATTTCTTTGATTGCTATAAATGACTGAATGCACAAAACTGAGTGTTTAATTTTAAACAGGAAATCGCAAGAGCTATTCAAATTACAGTAGTAGTAAACAAAATAATAATATCGCTTCATTAACGAGGATATGTATGTATGTATAATAGATATAGGAATAAATCGAATCTCTTATCACTTTCATATGGAAGTAAATTAAATGTAAGTATATGTATGAATATGGCGAAAGCTAAACTCATTTTCACATGTACAATATTTAAATCTATCTTAGGTTTAAATCTGTGTTATTGGTAAAGATTGTGTCTATTGTCTCTAGTGTTGATGGGGTCAGACGCGTCGAGATTTAACGTTTAACTAAATTGAATTAATAAGCAGCTAGTTTCTTTATCATTGCTATCCCCTTATTAAAATTAATTTAAAATGAAATGCGCTCCGTGTAATTTAAAGGTCGAAAGACATGAACAAAAAATTGTGTGTGCATTTTGTGCCTAATATTATCATGCAAATTCCGCTAATTTAAAAAAAAAAATTGTTTTTTTCGAGATCTGTATGTAAACAAGGCTGCAAATGCAACGGTTGTGTTTCTAGGCGGAGAAAATCTGTTTTGGATAATTGTGCTCCCTTAATATTGCATCCATCGTCTCAACAAGAGAAACACCATCCGTTCCAATTACTTGTGGATTCCCCATCGTATCACCTACTGCTTCACCATCTATTATTTCTCACATAATCCATGAACCAACATCCCATCAACATCCCGACTCAAAGTGGTCATTTCAGCCCCAAATCTTTCCCAGATTCTCCTCGCTCCTACCCCTCTTTGCTCCATCCAAAAAGAACACCAGAATCGCGACACCAAATCCTCTCGCTCCCCTCACCAAATCTTTAAAGCCGCCTCAAAACAGAGTTTCATTTAACCTTGCTCCTGCGCCTTCTACCCAAGTTCCAACTAACGTTGCCCCATCAGTCAAATATTCTAATTTTATCAGCTCCCATATACTAAACCCAACCACCCCTTCCTCAACTTCATCTACCAATACCCCTGATCCAACCCCCCTCACTAGTCAAGATTCTAGTTCCCGGGTGCTTGAACAACCTGTCCCTTCTTCATCCGCTCGTTCTCTTAATTCGCCTGCCGAAATACCTTGACCCACTCCTTCCACCAACTGTCAAACTCACTAATAAGTTTTCTGATATGAATGATGACAGTCGTGACGTAGTATCTCGTTTGAGAGACCGCCGCATTTATGAAAATGTTCGACTCTACCTTGTCTACTTGCACGACAAACCCAACTCCGTTTGCATTGATGGCATAACCAAAACCAACATTATGGTTTCGATTCAACGAGAAGGTCTTCCTATTAAGCCAGTGGAAGTGATGCAAATTTTCGTTCGCTACCATGAGAGTTTCGACATCTCTTCCGATGAAGTTCATAATGATCTTTCTACGCTGTCTTCGCATGCCAGCTCTAAACGTCTCTCCCACTTGCAAAGAACTCGTTCAAATTGTAAAAACTATTACAGTTCCTAACAAACTAAATCCTGTATCCTCCATGCCTGTCCATTTAATCTTACTACCAAAATGTAAGATGTTTGCAATCTAAAATCTCCGTCGTATATCTCATTTCTCAAAAGTTACCCTATGATCTAATTGTTCTTACTGAAACAAATCTAATTCCGGACATTAATAACCATGAGCTGTTTCCTCCAAATTTCAACGTTTTTCGAAAAGATGGATTTGAAAGTGCTGATAATCCCTACGGCCGAGGTGTTTTACTAGCAATCCGAAACTTTTTTCACGCAACTCCTGTTGATATTCCCCACACTGATAACTTTGAGTTAGTATGTGTGAACATTACGCTCCCCAAACACTGTATTTTCGTACTTTGTTGTTACATTCACCCATCCCAACCAATTGAGTCTTATCGACCTGTAGCTCACGCAGTGGATTTTTTGACTGACAATGCACAACCTGAAGACTATATTATTCTAGTAGGGGGTTTCAACCTCCCTCAACTTAAATGGGGGCCTTCCGTCGATTCGTCTCATTTCGTCTCCCTTAATTCGCCCTCAGAAATAGAAATATTGATGGTGGACTGCTTAACCAACTCAAGTCTATATCAGATTAGTGGAATACCTAACACAATGAACAGACAACTCGACCTTGTCTTCACATCAGATTCAGATAACTGTGTCGTTTATAAAAGTGATCATCTTCTTTCTACCCTAGACCGCCTTCATCCCCCCTTGTCAATTATATACTCATATGAAAATGGCAACACAAGTGTCGATGCGGAAAATGCATTTTCATTTAACTTCCGAGGAACCAACTTTAACAAATTTAAAAACCTCATCAGCAAAATTAACTTTGACTGTATTGCTGAGACAACTAACATTGATCTTGCCCTATCAACTTTCTATTCGTTAATTTTCTCCTACTTTGCCGAATCGGTCCCATATACCTTCCGAAAGGACTGCATGTCAGCTCCTCCCTGGTATAAAAGGAGTTGCGCTCTCTCCGTAATTACAGAAACAAGTTGTGGCATAAATTCTTAAGGACTCGATCTGATTCCGACTACAGTAATTATCGATTGGTATACAATCGTTTTTCTGAACTTTGTGAGTCTCTTTACCTTGAGTAGCTCTACCGCATGCAATTTAACTTAGTCTCAGACCCTAAACGCTTCTACCAGTTTGTTAATATCAAAAGAAAGTCAGACGGCTACCCATCTACTCTCAAATTTCTTAGTGCCGACCCGAAAACCATTGTAAATTTCTTTGCCTGTCATTTTAATAAATCCTTTTTTTTGCAAGAAAATAGCTGAACCCGATCCTAGTTACCTTAGCTATATGAGAAACTATCCTGAGCCATCATCCATCTCGCTAAATATAACAACATCTTTGGTATCTGATAACATTACCAAATTTAAAGATGATTTTTCGTGCGGCCCTGATGGCCTTCCGGCTATTGTAATAAAAGAGTGTGTTAACCAGCTCGGTCCTCCTCTTGTTGCTCTATTTAACTTGTCTGTCTGAACAGGTACTTTCCCTTTCCTATGGAAGGAATCTTACATCATCCTTATTCATAAAAAAGGAAGTAAGGCCGAAGTCGATAATTATAGGCCCATAGCAAAACTCTCTTGCATACCCAAACTGTTTGAAAGCATAGTCTATCAACAACTGCTTCCGTACTATAGGCCAACTATCTGTACAAATCAGCACGGTTTCATGAAAGGTAAATCAACGACCACTAACCTAACAGAGTTCGTCTCTAGGAAGCTTCATGCTTTAGAAGACGGTGATGAAGTCGATTCAATTTCCACTGATTTCAGCAAGCCATTCGATAAAATTTCTCACCAACTTATCATTTTTAAACTAAAAAAAACTCGGCTTTTCCCCTCATTTTGTGGCATGGACCAAATCCTATTTAGAAAACCGAGAATATAGGGTCATCTTCAGATCTTCAATATCCGACCCCATTAAAGCAACATATGGTATCCCTCAGGGTAGTCACCTTGGACCAATCATCTTTATCCTAACGATTAACGACATAGATCTCATTTTAACGAATTGTAATCTTTCTATTTTCGCTGATGACATGAGGATTTCCAAAGTCATTTCATTGCCTGCAAGATGACTTACATAAGTTTTCGGTATGGTGCAAGCAAAGCTTTTTGGAGCTTAATGTCGGCAAATGCCAAGCGATAACCTATTCCCGCAAACGTCTACCTCCCCCTCCAAGAAACTACTTCATCTGCGATGAGCCTACTCGTTCCACTACCCAAGTACGGGATCTAGGAATAATTTGTGACAGAGAATTGAATTTCGACTCACACATTAACAGCATTATAAATAAAGCTAACTCTGCACTTGGTTTTATCAAACGCTGGTCGAAAGAATTTTCCAACTCTTACGTTACAAAGTCCCTGTGCATTACTTTTGTAAGGCCTCTTCTTGAATATTGCAGCCAAGTGTGGTCACCCTATAAACTAATCCACATTTAAAGAATAGAAACAGTCCAACGCAGGTTTCTCCGTTTCGCACTTCGTGGTCTACCCTGGGCCGACCCATATGGATTACCCCCCTATGAAAATAGGCTAAAACTAATTAGCATGCATACCCTAAAAAAACGTCGTGAAGTCGCTGATGTACTTTTTATCCACCACTGACTGGAACCATTGAGTGCTCGAGAATAACGCAAAATATTGCATTCACTCCCAATCCTCGTAATCTAAGATCTGTCCCACTCTTCCTGATCCGAACTCACCGCACCAACTATGGTCACTTTGAACCCATATCTAGAATGTTGCGTATAACGAACAACTACGCCGAAGTCTTTGACCTAAATAGCAGCAAACACGAATTAAAAAAAAACACTGCTCAATATGCCACTCCCTTAACATCTCACTCGTCCACCATTTCTCCTCGCCCCATTAGGTTAAGAATACTCGTATCTTTGTTAGTTTTAAGTCTAGCTTTAAGTTTTTGCTTGTTAATAAGCTTTATAAAGTTGTCCGGGGTAGACCCGGGCCAATAATAATCTGTGGAGCAACCAGTTACACTTAATATGCTGTATAGTGATATATTAAAACTTCAAAAGCTAAACACAGCCGCTCTTACAAAAAGTCAACGCTTGGAAGAAAACAATGCCTCTCTTACAAAGAAGGTTCTTACACTAGAAACGAAACTGAATTTGCTGGTGCAAAGAGATAAGAATAACACAGTAGATATCATTGGTATACCTGAGGTAAACAACACGAACCCTAAAGAGAGAGTTACTAAACTCAATGTTGTTGGTGGTACTGGAGTTGAGATCGATGCGGACAAAATAGAGCATTGCTACGTCAAGAGAATTAAAGCCAGAGGAAAGAATGCTGCTTTGAACGTCATTTGCGTTAAATTTTCTTCGCTTGCGCTCAAAGAAAAAATATTATTTAAATAAAATGCGTAGGAACAAAACCAGATTGTTTTCAAATATATTTGATGACCTGCAGAATATTTATCAACTGGCTACACAGGATCACTACTGTAGAAGGCAAATCATCTGAAAAACAACGAAGTAGTGAAATACGTTTGGGTGAGAAACTCTTCGGTGCTTATCAGAAAGAAGGAAGGTGACAAAGTATTTACAGTAGTTAATATTGAGGATCTTTCTAAATTTGAAATTTAATTATACCTTAACTGTATTTATCATTAATGGCTAACAATAATTCACATTAGTTTTCCCACAATATTAATTCGAGTCATAACAATCTTACTCTATCCAATTCTGCTAACATAAATTGCCTTTGTATAGAGCATTCAAACAAATCATTCTCATTCTCAAACTTTCTTTCTGAGATAATTTTGAGATTTCAGATTACAATATACCAAATTACGAGGGTTGTCAGAAAACAATATTCCGACCGGACAATGATACAAGACGTTTTTTCTCAAAATTTTTTTTTATTTTTTTACATAGTCTCCTTGTAACTCTACACACTTTTCGCAGTGATGCTCCCATTTCTCTAACCCGGCCAAATAATATTTGGCGTTCTTCTCTGCAAAATAATTGTTCACGAAGGTGATCGCCTCCTCATTTGACGAAAATCTCTGTCCTCCGAGCGCAGTTTTTAGATGAGGGAACAAAAAGAAGTCGCATGGGGCTAGATCTGGTGTATAAGGCGGATGGTCAAGCAGTTCAAACCGTAATTCATGGATTTTCGTCATAGCAACCGCTGAGGTGTGAGACGGCGCGCTGTCCTGGTGAAACTGGATTTTCTTTTTCTGCAAATGTGGCCGTTTTTCCGCAATTTCAGTCTTCAGCTTGGCAAATAATGGTGCGTAGTATGCTCCTGTAATGGTTTTTCCTTTTTGAAGATAATCGATTAAGATAACTCCTTTACTATCCCAAAAAACAGACGCCATCACTTTCCCAGCCAAAAAAACAGTTTTTGCTTTTTTTGGAGCCGGCTCGCCCTTTGCAGTCCACTGTTTTGACTGAATTTTTATTTCGGGCGTATAATGGTGTATCCAAGATTTATTCCGCCTAAACCGCGCCAACAGAGCGTTGCAAATGTTCCTTCGAACACGTTTTTGGTCTAACGTAAGCAAACGCGGCACCCAACGCGCGGACAGCTTTCTCATGCCTATATCTTGATTTAATATGTAACAAACACGTTCTTTGGACATTTTCATAACCTCTACATCTCTCTCACTTCGGCGGTCGTCTAACACCATTTGGTGAACTTTAGCAATGTTATCGTCAGTGGTTGCAATTTTTGGACGCCCCGAACGTTCATCATCTCCCAAGCTCTTACGGCCACATATAAATTCAGCTACCCAAAATTTTACTGTTCTAAATGATGGTCCAGAGTCCCCATATACAGAGTCTAACTCATTTTTAATTTGCGTAGGCGTATTGCTTTTCAAAAACAAGAACTTAATAACAGCTCGATACTCAATTTGTTCCAGTTTCACAAAAAACACTCACATCGACTCACTCAAACGATTAAAAACTTCGCGTCCAAAATGACTAAACTTCGGTAAGTAACTGTCAAAAGATGCAGAACTAGCATTCACTAGCTTTTATTGACGAGTGCCCCTACCTTTACGTTGCGGTCGGAGACTTTTCAGGCAACCCTCGTATACATTTGATGCAACGTGTAATGATTTCTATGCAGCTGGTGGTATTGCGGTATTTTATAAAATAGAAACGACTTGGCGGGGTGTGAAATTACAAAATTAAATTTGAACAGTGTGGTTTGATAAATATTAAATGTGAAATTGATAGTGCCCAGTTTTGCTTTATTGGCATCTATAGGTTACTTTTGTGTGCTAAAAATATGTTTTTGGATGAAATTTCGGCATTTGTCGAAATGACGTTGCTGGACTTCTTGAAAGCATTCAACACGGTGGACCACTTACTCCTCTGTAAGAAGCTGCGGTATGAATTTGGATTTTCGTCTCTAGCAATCATACTTTTGCATTCATACCTCTCGGGCCGTCAGCGATGTGTAACAGTAGAAAACCAAATGTCTTCGTTTCTTAAAGTTCGCGCGGGAGTTCCACAGTGTTCGATTCTTGGGCCCATACTATTTTCACTTTATGTGAACGAACTGCCACAACTTGTTAAACATTGTACTGCCCACATGTTCGCTGACGACGTCCAATTATACTTGTGCTGCCAGCTGGATATGCTCAGTATTGCCATTGAAATGATGAACGAAAATCTAGAGATCATACAACAGTGTGCCCTCAAACACAATTTATCACTGAATCCAGTGAAGTCCTAGACACATAGAATAAGTCGCGAAGTCTCGAAATCTGGGTATTGTTTTCAAAGATACTCTTACCTGGACAGATCATGCTGCAACTACAATTGGAAAGGTATATAATGGTCTACGACTGCTATGGGCAACGCAAAGTTCTTTGCCGATCAAAACTAAGATGCTACTTGTTAAGTCCCTTTTATTACAATACTTATCTTCCTATATATGTATTGTAGTTGCGAAGTTTTCTGCCTTGTTGACTATAATACTAGGCGTAAACTAAATGTCATCTACAACAACTTAGCAAGATATGTTTTTAGTAAACGATATTTCGACCACATATCTAGTTACACTCTACAAATAATGGGCCTCAGCTTCGACAATCTCATTAAGTTTAGAACGCTAATCCTCTTGCATGGTATTATATAGACCCAACAGCATGAGTATTTGTATAACAGATTAAATTCTGCGAGCTTACAAAAAACAGCTATCCTTATTCGGCCCCGATCCCATTGCTTGCAATCTGAGCGCTCATTCTTCGTCCATGCCACTCTCCTATGGAACTTATTACCAATTACACTAAGGAGAACCACAAACACAAGCACATTCAAAACTTAGCTTTTTCAACACCTGGCCAGTGATAAATAAATAAAAATTTAAGGGGTTTATTAAATGTTATATATTTTTTTTTTTATTATTATTCACATATGTATGTAGTTTTCAATTAAATTAATTATATGTAGTCAACTATTTATAACGTTAAATTTGCTTTCGGACCTAAAATTTTTGTAAAACCTACACAAACTATAAGATGTAATCTTACTGTGTACATATTCCTTAAATAAATAAATACAAATACGAGTACAATACAAATACATAACCCTGCATAACTGTATACTTTATGAATCAATAAAAAATTTACAATTTGATATGGATATGACTTTATTGTCAATATTTTTTGCGAGCATCGTTTTTGCATGACCGTCTTTTTTTCACTGCATATCATTTAGGGGTAGTGCTTATGGTAGTGCACAGTACCGTTTAAATGCGTAGATATCTTTCATCGCGCAACAAAAGATTTTCTAAAACTGGAGCGTTAAAGCAGTCCATTTTTAAGTTTGCTAAGTTTCCTTGCGTCACAGGTTTGCTGAAACGATTCTTCTAAGATGGACAAACGAGCGTTGACTATATTTTTAGTTTCTTTCGATTTCGGAGTAGAATTGAAATTCTGGTAATCCATTTGAATGATTGCAATTGAAATTTTTAAAGTTTAAACCCTTTCGCAGCGCTCATTTTAAAAAAACCGGTAATAATAATGGCAAATATATATATGCATACAAATGAGATAAATTGGTTTAACTCACCCACCGTTTACTCTGCAGGTATCTTGAAGATATCTACTGGATACTGAGGGATTACACGGCGCGGGAAATCGTTTGCATTCAGCGGGAAGCGATATTGTTGCATTGCAAGGCCCTGGAATTGGTTTGACACAGAAAACTCACAGTGCCCCTGGGAAAAAATGCAAAAAGGCCCACTGAGAACGGGGCACAGAGCACCCAGCGCAGATCGAAGAACCCCCCAAAGCACGCAAACGCAGCACCGTTTAAAATGAATTTCGCGTACAACCAAACTTTTGATCTTGCTTTCACCACATCTTAATACGAGTGCAAAGGCTGGCTAAGAGTTTTTCAGAAGCTGTTGACAACGGATTTCGTTTCCGATAATTTGTTGCTGTGTTGTTAAGATATTTGTTGCTAACTTATTGTTGAGTTTCTCTACGATCAGAGTACTTGGTTGCTAAACACTTGGTGAATATCGTTGGTCAAGTAGAATTTGGAACCGGGTAGAAAAGTTGTAGAGGGGTAGAGTAGAATATGTTGTGTAGACATTTTTAGTTCCGTTATTATAGTTGTTGCTAAAGTGTCTGGAAACCATTAGTCCCGTACACCTACTGTCCAACCAGAGCTGCGTTCGTCAGATTTTTTCAAACATTGTTATATACATGAAATCAGTGCAGATCGCTTTAAAACTGAGCTATACGAACGGTATTATGAAGAATTCTTTACCAATATGTGACGATTTCAATTTATGTCGTAGCTGTAAGGAAACTTTTCTTTCCATGGCATGTCGGAGGTTTGTTTTTCGTTACTGTCGATATGACACCACTGACGCTGCTTATATCGTCAATTTCTTAGATACGGTGCGATTTTGCTATTGTTTCTCAGTTTCATATGAGAGTACGAGTAAATATATCCATGTTTCAATGTACTTCTGTCCAGCGGAGGTACCCAACATCAGTTTACTGAGGGGGGAAATGACCATTTGGGTAGTTTAAATTACCTTTTAATTAAAAATTTGTATTTTCTATCAAAATTACATTTTTTTGTGTGAATTTTGGGACACGCCGTATTACTTTAGATCATCTGTCCGTGAATACGTGAAAATTGCCGTCAATCTCAATCCCACTCATTTTACGTTAGAATTGCATTAGGCAGAAGCCTGTTTGCAAAAGTGTGCGTGATTTGATTTATAGGATATGTGTATATGTACATAGAAGGTACACGCAATTGTAATAGAGTCAGTAAAGTTTTTCATCTATAATAGCTTAGTTTATTGATGGTCAATTGTCTGCACAAAGTTTTTAACATCGACAGTTCTCTACTTATGTGTTGCTGCTGTGCGTTAATTGGTGCATTGTTGTGTCTTTAATGTCAGTGTCTTGACACTGGTGTATTGTACTGTCCAAAGGCTACTGGTCTTGCCCACTTTTCTTAGGTACATGTATCTCCACATTTGGCAGATTTTTTGCGTTAAGAAATTAAATTACTTCATATAAAATTCAAAGAAATGAATATGCGTTTTATTTCACTTTATAATACGTACGAGTAGTTAAGTTTTGTAATTTATAATAAAAAAGTAAACGATTTGTTAGGATATTCCAGATTAAATAAAATTTGTATGAGAACAGCAAATGAAAAAGGGATTCTTAACACTTCAGCGGGTCAAAAGGAAAGGGAAGAATAATGTAAATTAAGTAATAACATATCGTAGTGAATGCATGAATAATAAAGTATTGACAATCTTTTGGGGAATGCTGCATCTGATTCTAGTATTCTAAAAGCTTAAATGAACATTATAAAGAGAGCGTAGTTTATATTTTTGTTTGTTTGTTTTGTTTATTTCTTAAAATCGAATTACAATTTTTCAGTTACATTAACATTAAAAGAAATAATAATGACGTAAGTATTTCTGAAAAGAAAATAGAGATAATGTCATTTCAAGGCTACGTAGTTAAAGCTTTAATAAAGAAAAAATGGGTGGGGTGGCCCCATAAATTAAATCATACATATTGTGACAACAAAAATTGACAATTAGTTTATATAATTTTTCATGAAAACAAAACGGAAAATTAAACATTACACCAAAATATCAAAGAAGAATATTATACAAAGATTCAACACTCGCAACATCAAGGGAAAAGAGCCAATTTTTTACAAGTTTTACAAAGACAAGATGAGAAGTAATCGCTCGGATAAAAAGTGAAAGTTTGTTAAATAACTGACAAGATGGAACACTATAAAAGTTTCGAAACGCGGTTGTACGAAAAACGGTTACAGTGGCTTGATTTAATAAATTGCCACGTAAACTGTAATTGGCGATTTGTCTGAAGTTTAGATTTCCTGATCTTAAATAAATATCTTTAGAACTTTATAGCAGTACAAGTGATGGACTGGAAGAACCCTCAAATCTCTGAAGAGTGGAAAACTTATAGCTAATTTTCTTCAAGATGTGTTTTTGGAGTATTAAAAGTGGCTGAATTTTGCTGATATATGTACCTCCACAGCAGGCAATCCCATATTGCAATCTCGAATGAAATATACCATAATATATCTTTTCCAACAGATTAAAAGAGCAAACTTTGCCTAGAAAGTAAAAATTTCTTAGTGTCCCACGAAAATAATGTTTCAAATATTCTGCGTGGTTATAAAAACACATCCTAGAATCAGTAATAAGCCCCAAATATTTAAAAACATTCACAGTTACAACTTAAAAACATTTATTGCTGCAACCGAAACCATTATTAAAAGTCTAAGAGGAGAAACTGGGCTTGCAAGAGCAATAGAAGAGTTGAAATCTCCGATAATCGGTTGCATGAAAGTAAACTTCAGCACTAAAATTGTTTTGCGCTGACAATTTAAAAAACATAATTTTAGTTTTACAGCTTATAACCAACTTTTGCTCTGCAAACCAGATTCGTAATAAAAGCAGATCCCAATTTATGTCTGCCGTAAGATTCAAAACACTATCTGGGCCGGTGCCGTGAAATAAGGTCATACGAAATAAGGCCATATACGAAATAAGGTCATATCTGAAAGACTTCGCAATTGTGAAACAAAGCCATATTTTAACATATGGGACTTATTTCACTTTGCTAAAGTGTGGGTAGGAGTAAGATCGGCCTATAATTACACATTTCAATAGTCGACCCACTTTTGATGAGAGGTAGAGCATCCGCTCATTTAATTGCATCCGGAAATATCCATACTTTTATTGGAGATATGCGCCAGCACATCAACTAAGAAGCATGCAATATTTTTATGAACTGGGTTTGATATACTCGTACCATAAGCCCCAGAAGAATTTGAATTTTTTATCTCACCAATTGTTTTCAAGAGTTCATGGCCAGTTATCGGCTCAAATAAAAAGCCCTGTCTCTGGAAGGATTCTATAGGATTGCAAACAGGACTGCAAGCTGTGCAACTAGAGTAGTTAAAATTCACTTGCATATTATCAGATATGTTTGCAAAATAGTTGTTAAAAGAGTTAACAATGTCAAGTTTGTCCGTAACCACAATATCATTAACGCGTACCGCACTTTGATGTTTACTGGCCTGTTTTTTTTTTATTAAGGATGCTATTAACTAGCTGCCATTCATATCTTAGATTGCCTCAAGCTATTTTGAATTTGTTACTATAGTAACTGTCTCGACAAAGTGGGATTTCTCTCTTCAATTCGAAGCACATTTTTTTGTATTTTGTTTTTAGATAGTGTTTGTTAGGGTGCTTTGAACATTTTATTGTTAACTTATTTTTAAGCTTAACTTTTTTTAATAGGCTCTGAGTAATTCAAGGCTTAAGGCGTTTTTCAGATTTGTTTGGACTAACTGTGAAGGTACAACTGCGTATATCGTATTAACGATATATATGAATATGTCATACGATATCGAGGCTTCGCCTTCCACAAATACTTCTTCCCACAACTCAAAAGACAAATGATTTTTAAGCATATCAAAATCAATTTTCTTTGCTAAGTTAGAAGAACCAGAATCTGAAGTTTCGTTATTTTTCCTAATGTCAAGTAGTAAACCTATCATGGCATGGTCAGTAACCTCCATCACTTTCCTGATTTACTTCTAGTAATTTCGTTTATAAAAGAAAACAACCCATCCAAATAATCCGAAACAATATCACTATTTTCTAAGATATTGATATTAATGTCGCCTAGGATTATCAAATTTTCTGATTTTGCACTTTGCAAAAATGCAGAAAATTCTTCCAAAAATACCGAAATATTGAACGTATGAAGCCTATTGACACATTATATGACATAGACCTCATCTTTGATTTTGAAAGAAACGTTTAAAACACCTCCACTCAGAAAATCTAGCTTCACATCGACAACCTCATGATCTTGCTTGACAAAGCGTAGTTCTCATTTGTATTCACATAAAAATTAAATCCCGGTAACTCATAGTCTCTTTTCTCAAAATCGTAAATCCAAATTTCGGAGACTACAACGAAATCAGGGATGTATACAAAAGAATCTAAATGAGATATTAGCGATTTAAAATTCTCTCTCAAACTTCTTATATTTTGGTGAATGAAAATGAGTTTGCTTGAGCAATACGATCACTTAGTAAAAACTTCTTCGCAATTTGTGTTCTTGAGACTGTAGGTGGAAAAATCAATTAATTCATTATGAAAATTCATCTATAAAAATAGAGAAAGTAAACAAATAAAATGCACTAAAGCATTGCAAGATCATCAAATGATCTTACTGCAATGATTTTTCCACCTTCAATCTTTCTCATTAATATTTGGTTATTTCTATACCACAAATACTTAAACCCCTTCTAGTTTTTCGCCTTCATGAACAACGCTCATTTATACTTTGTGAGCGCATCATTAATGTAGACATCAGTTTTCTTAATTTTGCCGGTTCCGTTGCTACCATCACTGCTACCACCACGACCACTGTTGCCACTTCCAGACACACTTGAATTAAGCATACTCTTCTTCTTTGACTTCTCCCTCATAATGCGTTGCTTAAGAAAGGAATCAGAGAAACTTAAACAGATAACCGATATGTATTCGTTAGAAGAGCTTCGACCATCACCGACATTTGAGTTCTTTTTCTGAACTTTTTCAGGTAACATTTGCCTATTTTTTCATCTGGAACCTCAATAGACAAAGCATTACTAAAAATTTGCTGTGCTACGGCAGGCACTCCAGTTATTTCAATGCAGTTATTTAGTTTTCTTTCTTTTTTATTATTCGTTATTCTTTATTCATACGTTTAACAATTTGTATAAAAATTTTTATAATTTTCTGCGAAGCTATAGCTTTTCTGCAGTAGATTGTGTATATATAATAATTCAATGTCTATTGCATGAGGCTTAGTAGTTAATTACAAAATAGTGATTTTTTTATTTTTTTGGTTCACAGTGATTCACAGTAATTTGATTGACCTAGAAAATGTTAAGTTTAAGCGGAAGTTAAGAAGAATTGTTTCATTAATTTTTTTCTAGCTTTAAAATGTGTTGTATGTATTATATGTCTAGGTAGTACATTCATTATTGATGGAACTATAGATTAAATTTGTCTTTGGCCATATTTGTTATTGGTTACGGGCACCTGCAGCATCCTTTGCACACGTTATCTGGTATTGAAGTCGTGAATTATTGGTTGAATAAATCTATTGTCGTCATAATATTCGGAGATAATTGCCATCTTAAAAATATTTTCAACAGTCAGGACACAAAGTTCTCTTTCATATCTACGACAAGTACTATTTACTTGTTTTACTGCCAGGTTTTAGAGCCTTTGCAACTTTTGGATGTGGGTTGGAGCTGCGTTTCCCCAAGCAAGCACACCATACCTTCACTTTGACTCAACCAGAGCGTAATATACTTGTTTCATAACGGGAAACGTGGCATGGTATTTAAGGTGAGCCAGTGCATAAAGAGCTTTCTCTAGGTCCATGCGCAGCTTGTCAATGTTTTTATTCAATAGGAAGTGTTGGTCAATGATAACTCCAAGATATTTAAATTTTTCCGCTATCTTAATGACTTGGTTTGAAAAGTTGAAACATCCTTTATTTCTTAAAAATATATAATTTTGCAGTTGTTTGAAGTTCGGATTTCGGATATGCATGATTTCTGCTTTTGTCGTGTTGATTACCAGCCCGTTATCGTGACACCGTTTTACTGCAGAATCGAACTCATCTTGCAAAATGGATGTTGCCATTTCCAAAGACCTGTGGCGTACTACTATGGCTATATCATCGCCAAAAACAAAAGATATGCTGGTTTTGAATACTTGGAGAAGTTCGTTGGTGAAAACTATTGGTTCTAATTTTGATCCCTGGGGGACTCCGTATTCTACTTTTGTTCTTTCGCTAAAAACTTTGCTTATTTTTACTTGAAATAGCCTGCTATATAGATATTCCCTTAACCACTCCGCCATCATTCCACTTATTCCGATATGTTACAGTGCATCTATTAGTTTGTTGTAGTCTATGATATCGAAAGCTTTACTAAAGTCCATGAATAGAACAAGTACATGTTGACGACCATTTAGGCCTTCATTGACGTAGTTCGCAAATTCCCCAAGCAGTTTCCCTATACTTTTACCCTTTTGAAAACCATATTGGTTTGGGTGAATCAATTTATGTTGATGAATGAATCCTTGCAATATTTCCATGATTACTCCTTCCATACATTTTTCGATAACGGATATGATAGATAAGGCCTGCAGTTGTTTTTTTTTTTTTTTTTATAATTTACGCGAGCCTAAGGGGTTATGAATACCCTTTTACTGTTGTCTGGGCGCGGGCGGAAAGATAGAAGAAGGAGAAAGGAAAGTTTGTGATGTAGTGGTTTGAAACTCAGGTGTGTTTTGGTTTCGATATTGACTCTCCAGGGGTGGGAGTCCGAATAGGACGGAGAGATTTTTCTTCTCTCGGAATGTGAATTTTAACAGTTGTTTTGTGCTTGAAAAACCCTACAACAACAGAGTTGGTTTTTAACTCCTCCTTTATAAATAGGTCGAACAACGGCGGTCTTAAGTTCTACAGCAATTGCCGTTTGTGTTAAACTAAGGCTTACTAATTTGCAAATAATGGGGGCAAAGATATCAGAATGTTTTTTGATATCTATATCTTGATATCGGGCTTCGTCGATATATATTTATACTTTCATATGAAGTGGTTTCATAGGGTAAGGGTTTGTGATTTAGTTCCTTACGTACAAACATGAGTACCCCCTCCCCCCTTTACGTCTGTGTCTATTAGAAAATTCGGGCACAAAACCATCTAAAGTATAAAAGACTTTTTCGTTATCATTTATATTTGTTTCGACCAGGACTATTATTTTTAACATTTCTACGAAATGGCGTATACTTAGACAAAAACAATTCCAGTTAGTTCGTAGTGATCGCATATTAAAACATAAAATACCTTTACTATTTCTTAATACGTTCGTATTTATGCCGCTAAAACCCTCCAATACCCTACATTCAATATTTGTTAATACTTCATCTTTTCTATATGTGTTATTCATCTTGTTAAAAAAAAATTTATTTATTGTTCAAATTATTTTTTCACGCAGTGCAACAGTTACTGAATGCGTGTAATTTTGTTTACGTCATTAGCTGTACTTATTTTTATTGATTGTGTGTTCTCTGCTCTTCGTGCTAATATTCTTCCCGCACTCTCCCACACAAACTTCCAATTTTCTTGTTTTGCCTTTTCCTTTGTCATCCACAGCAAATGTTTGTTTTGTTTCGTCAGCTGATTATTGACGTAGATTGTTTTGTCAGTCTTCATTGCACTTGTATTGATATTGCTGTTTTGCATTACTGAAGTCAGTTTAATTAGTTTTGTCGACGTTTGAGGTGAAAGAACCAATTATCGTTGACTGATTTGGATTTTTTGTTATGATCCTATATGTGTCTATGATGTCAGAGGCTTTTAGTTCGTGATTAAGTGTTTTGCCGATTCCTTTTACTATTTCAGTCAGGTTTTCGTTTGGTGTTGGAGGGATATTTTTAATTTCGACATTGTTTTATATAATTTGTTGTTCCATTACATTGATTTGCGCTTGCATACCTTCAATAATGTCATCTTTCTTTTCGTTGTTTTGTTTTAGTTCTTTAATTTCTTTGCTTAGGGTCTCCATAAAGTTGTTATTTTTCAGCATGATGTTATTGAGATCGTCATATTTTGAAGCCAAGAAATCACAGCTTGCTGCTATTTCTTTGATTTCGGCTCAGTTAGTACAGCTGAGCTATTATCGGCTGGATTTATATTTTTTTCCGGGCTATTGGCTGGACTAACCCTTTTCGCGGTTATGTTCTCGGTGTTGGTGTGTGAACCTTTGGGGACACTACTACAGCGGCAGGAGGTTGATCACTCATGCTGTTTCTGCATGTATGGCAAGACCACAATTCTCTCCGTTTGCCCATGTTCTCCACGACCTCTCTGTAACCGTTGTACACTCGAAGTGAAGTTTGCGGTTGCAGCTTACACACACAGCAAAATCACCATCATTTGGTAGTCTCTCCTTGCATTGACCGCACTCATACATGCTTACCGGAATTTTAACAGACATATTGAAAAATAAAAATTGGAGCACAAACAAGTTAAATAAGCTCAAATAGTTCCAAGAAAAGGTATTTTTAACACTTTTTATGACTTACACAGTTTAAAATTGACTAAAGTAAAGGCACTGTATAATTGTTTGCAGAAATTACCACTTTAAAAAAACTACTCTTGCAGCGTTAGAAAAATACGTTCACTTGCTAGGCTTCACGAATACATGCGATGCTGATGTTGTTGCTGCCAATTGAGTTTATTTTCGAGGGCAAGAACACTAGATTTTAGCTCATCCTTTTCGCGACGCAGTTCAGCCATAGAAAGCAAGAAATTTTCAAGGCTATCAAGTGCAGCCGTTGGCTGTATATTGTTGTTGCTTTCGTTTAAGAATGCATTCTTTGGAGCTGACGCTGACGTGATGGGTCAGGCATTCGAAGAGATTTGCATGGAAGTTGCATGGAAAAAACACAAGCAATCGCCCCACGATACTTTCATTGTGGAATTTCTGTAAATTTTTTCCGCACAAATTTGACAATTCATTTTGACTTTTTAAATGCTGAAAACCATGTCCAACGCACGATACTATAGAATTGTGCTTTCAATATTGAGTCCGTGATGGTCGTTTTCATAAAGTAGCATATGCCGGTAATATGTATCTGTGTGTCGAACAACAAGAGTTCCAAATAGCGGTCACATAGGTTTTCTCAATAAATTTCGTATATACGCTGGGTACCAATTAAATGGTAGTCTCCCTCTAGTATTGAAGATTTATATCTTTGTGCTCCATCTAGCGCAGGATTGGGCTCTATGCAAAGTAAATAGTATGAATATTTCTTATCGGTGGATTTAAATTAACATCAAGGTTCGCTCTAAAACATTCGAACCAATTCTGACTCGAGGTTCGTTATGCCTGGCACCTGAGCAAGATCTGGTCCACAGGTTATTTTCGCTGTATTAAATATTGTAACTGAGCCGTCTGCAAATACATGGATAGAGCATCCTCTGCTCTAAGCGCTGGGGCCTGCGCAGCATCCTTTGCTTGTTATACCATATTTTCCTTCTCAGTAACCATTAAAGTGCTGGTAATTTGGGGACAATTTTAGTAGTTTACGGTGTGTTCCGAGTTACTACATAAGTGTTTTGTTATCCATCTCCGCACTTTACCCATCGGGGTGTACTTCTTCTACTAGAAGCAATTTTACTTGATGTGTTCTTCAAATTCGTTTCTATATGGAGTAGTAGAGGTTTTCTACAAGCCTCTAACCAGTATACAAAAATTATATCCTGTGCGAAGCTTAAGGAATTGAGTTGCTAAGCGCGGTAGGAATTATCATAGCAAATGACATTGTTTTTGAAGGGAAATCTTTTATCGCTCGTTGGGCAGAAATTGCAAGCTCTGATGAAATGCAAATGCGCAGGAAGTGGTTCCGAAACCCGGTGAAATGAAGAAGCCAAATGAACTGGTTCCGAAATCTGATGAAACGAATCCTTAGTCTCTTTTGCACCCACTAGATGACATTCAAAACCATCCGATATTATGTACTTATAAATGACACTAATATTATCCAACAAAATCTAAGTATTCGTTACTTCATTTGGCTTAATACGAGCTTAATCTAACTTAAAAACTAACAAAAATGAGGGGTTAGGAACTAAGGGAATGGTGGAGGAGATCAAGGGTGGTTTGAATAGGCCTTAAGTAGCATGCGGGAGATTGGCTCGTTGGAGCTATAAAAAGTGCAGTAGGTGGGAATATAGCTCTTCTATCTGACGTCGTTAATTATGAAGGTTAGTGTTGTAAAGGGGGGCGCAATCCACAGAACGAAAGAGCAGTCGATGAATGGAAAGAATGTCAGCTACTTATCAGCGTTTTTCGAGGGTATTCAGGTTAAGAAGTTTGAGGCGATCACGATAGCGAGGTAAAATAAAAGGGTCAGTCATCTCAGGATAGTCCTCGAAGGGCAAATCGATATTGAATGTTCTCGATTCGGGATATATGAACTCGCTGAAAGGGGAACCACACTTGGCTGGCATATTCGAGAAGGGGCCGGGTAAAGGTAATGTAAAGTGACCTTGTCAAATTGGGTTGCAAAATTCTTTAGACCATCGTTTGATAAAAAAAAGTGGTTAGTTGGCTTTAAGGATTATCTACTCAATATGCGAACGGAAGTTTAACTCTCTATCGTATAATATTCCAAGGTGCAAATCGATGTTGAATGTTCTCGATTCGGGATATATGAACTCGCTGAAAGGGGAACCACACTTGGCTGGCATATTCGAGAAGGGGCCGGGTAAAGGTAATGTAAAGTGACCTTGTCAAATTGGGTTGCAAAATTCTTTAGACCATCGTTTGATAAAAAAAAGTGGTTAGTTGGCTTTAAGGATTATCTACTCAATATGCGAACGGAAGTTTAACTCTCTATCGTATAATATTCCAAGGTCGTGAAGGGATTGAAGCTGGGATCTCTTGCATGACAAAGTCATAAGTAGATTGACATTTGGAGACATTAAGCTACGAGTATAAGCAATTTTTTAGACACTAAGTTGAAAACCTATTAAGATCTTCTTGAAAGAGAATAGAATAAATAGGGTAAGGAAATAGTCTTGGAGAACTTATTGTCGTCGCCGTAAGTGGATAGGGGGCAGTATTTAATAATCCTCTCAAGATGATTTATAGTTACAAAGAAAAGAAGTTTACATAGATGGCTGCCATGTGGGACACCAAAAGTGGGTAAAAGCGGGGTTGAGAAGGCTAACCTAGAACGAACTTTATAATAACGGTACTTTATATAAGAAGATATCTATTTTAATAATAGTTCTTAGTAAAATCTGTAGCAATAACAAAGGTTTCGTTGCCATTTTCTGGGGCCGAAAGCGCGAAGGGTACGAATTCAACTAAGTTGATCAGAAATCCATGCTGACTGTGTGATATAAATGACTTGCACTGAAAGCCTAGCACTTCATATGAAATACTTTCGAATATTTTAGGTATGCGAAAAAGCTTATCAATGGGACGGTATTTAGTTATTTCATTATTTGATTCCTTTTTGTGAACTGTGGTTATAAAAGAGGTCTTTCAAAGTTTGGAGAATTCCCCTTGTGTGAGGGATAGATGGAATAGGGGGAAAAGTGACTGAGAAATATTGAAGGCACATTTTTTGAGAAATATTTCGGGGAGCCCGTCTAGTCCGGGTAAAAATTCGTCATTGGGAATTTGTTACTTTTCTTCGATAAGGGTAAGATCAAAAGATTAAGAGAGGGAGAGGGGCCAACAGAGAAATTGGGAAGGTGCTTGAATTATATGGGGTCGGGCACGAAGAAGCTACAATTATCTGCAAAAGATTGTTAGAGTAGTCAGAATAAGTATTGGTGCGTAGCAAAACCGCCAAGAATTTATTTCTTATGTTTCGTTAAGAGCGAAGTCTTCTGTTTTACCAGGGAGGGAAAGTAGATGTTTTATTCTAAACAAAAAGGATGTAGAGAGAAATTGAAATAAATATTTCACTATAAAAAATGGAGACAGTATCAGTGAAAGATAGAACTAGCGTTTGACGCAGTAAAAAAAATGAATCATCCGATGAAATTTACGTCAGCGGATTGAAGTCACCAAAGATAGGATACCGTCGACTGAATTATTTAGGTCAATAAGTTGGTCAATCGCTTTAATAGCAAGGATGTAGGATTTGATAAGTTGAGTGATAATAATGTAGCAACACATAATGTACACGGACCTATTGGGGAGTGTTATTTTAATTGAAACAAAGTCAAGTTCAACAGAAGAAGAGATAGCGATGAGAGAAGAGTTAGTCTATTGTGAATGGTAAGTCGGACACCTCGGCATGGAGAATCAACTATAGGGAGGGCAGGATCATTAACATAGGGAGAGAGTGATTGTCATTTCGGAAAACATTATAAGAAGATGGAAGTAGCTCCTGGCTCTTCATATCGGGGATCAGATTGATTTCTGTAAGACCACAGACGTCGAAAAAGAGGCCATGGTTTTGGACAAAATAGCGCAAGCCTCTTATGTTATGGTAGTAGGATCTAGGAGAGGGAGTTTGTTGCGTGGACTAGTAGGCGAGCACTGATGAGATGCAGACAAGGAAGGCAAGTTAGGAACGAACAAATTTATCATAGTCAGCTCGACTGCGCTGAAAGTGAGAACCTCTTTTGGAGTGCACATAGCTCCAGAAAGCAGCGTGGTCATCCACAACATTTTTCGGCAGATGTGTTGAGAATTTCATTGTTAAAATTTTCCCTTAAAGCAAATAGAGTTGAATGATACATGGACTATTAATGCCCTTAATCCAGACAACTACCGTTCGCTTTCGCAAAAATTAAATGCAGAGAAGATTCAATTTCATACGTACGAAAATAAAACGGAAAGACCCATACGCGTTGTAGCTGGAGGATTGCATCCCTCTTGCTTTAAAGAAAACATCGTAAATGACCTTAAAAATAAAGACTTTAAGATAATCGACGCAGTTAATATACTTGCGCAAAAACAGCGCAATGTTGAAAGCGAGAGGACGACCCCAAGACGCGGTCTTCCCCTCTTTAGGCTAACTTTCGACAAAACCGAAAGCCTAGAAAGAATTTATGCCATAAATACAATTTTGGGACTTGTTGTCACAATTGAACCTCCGCGGAAAAACTCTAGGCTGATTCCCAAATGTACATGTTGTCAAGGATTCAGCCATACTCAGGCCTACTGCCAGAAGGAACCTCGCTGTGTGAAATGCGCCGGAAACATCTGACTCGAGAGTGCAATGCCGCGAAAGAGTCCCCAGCGATATGCATTAACTGCAAGGGAAAACATCCAGCTAATTATCGAGGCTGCGAAGTCGCGAAGGAGTTGCAAAAGCTACGAGATCAATCGAAAACGAAGCCTTTGAAGAACCCAAGGACAGCTAGAATGAGAAATAACAACAGCGGTCCTACTCCAAAGCCTTTAAAGAAGGTAATGGTGACAAACGCTAAAATCACCAATAACAACAACGTCAAAAATAACAATGCGCAAGTGGAAAGTGGAAAAACTTACGCGCAAATAGCTGTACACCACCGGATCCCTCAAATGTGTTCTCAGTAATTCTCGAGAGACTAGAAGAACAGACTAAAATAAATAAGATATTAGTCGAACGGCTTCTTAAGTTCGAAGCCAATTTCAGCAACTAATTATGGCAAAGAAGCGCAATATACTTGCGTGGAATGCCAACGGGCTACAGAAAAGGCTTGATGAACTAAATATTTTCATGCAGGAAAAAGTAATTGACATATGTTTAATTTCTGAAACTCACCTGGCGACAGAATCGCGCGCGGAACTAAAAGGTTACCGCGACTACCACGCTCGTCATTCATCGGGAAACGCAAGAGGCGGGTCATCCCTATTCATAAAAGACAGCATTGAACATACTCTGGAAGCAACAATTGAACTTGACAAATTTCAAATGACCGTGGTGCGCGTTAAAAATAAAAATTACTCTTTTAATATATCCTCAATCTATTGCCAATCGCGCTTTAAAATAGAAAAACACGAATTTATTGACCTATTCAACTCTCTTGGACCAATGTTCATTATTGGTGGCGACTTTAACGCGAAGCACACCTTTTGGGGCTCAAGGTGTATCTCTCAAAAAGGCAAAACTCTTTACAGGGCTGGTATGGAATGTGGTTGCTATTTTTACTCAACAGGCAAGCCGACTGGCTTGGATGTCGGATGTCGCCAAAACACCCGATCTAATAGACTACTTTATCGGAAAAGGAGTAAACGCTAGTTACGTCAAAGTTGAGGAGGGCTTCGATCTTTCCTCCGATCAATCTCCAGTTATCCTCTCACTCTGGGAATCCTTGGTTAAGAAACAAAGACCACCCAGATTAACTAACAGCAAAACTCACTGGGAAGATTTCCGAATAGACGTTGTAGACAATACTGAGTTGAAAGTAGCACTTAGAACGCCGTATCAACTTGAAAAAGAAGTTGAACGTTTTGTTGAAGTCATACAGCAAGCGGCCTGGAAGAACACTCCCAGCGAATCGAACAAAGTTACCAAAGTCGGCATAAGATACCCACCAGAAATCAGAGAAATGATAAGGAAGAAACGAAGAGCGCGGAAAAAGTGGCAGAAAATCCGGGCACCACAAGATAAAACGTCCTTCAATAGGCTCTGCAACTTGTTGGAAAAATCGATCAAGGACTTCAATAATCAAGGTATTAATAACCTTGAAAGACTCACAGCGACAAAGGATACCAACTACTCCATATGGAGAGCCGTTAAAAGTGTTCGAAAGCCTCAAATACACGTGGTGGCAATAAGAAGAAACCAGAATGACTGGGAGAAAGAAGATAAGGAAAAAGCTAATGTTTTTGCCGACCTTCTTGCAGAAACGTTTAAACCATTCGACGGGGAAGTGCTTCCAGAGAATGTCAATACGCTAGACGTGACGGCAAACTTTCCAGTAGAAAAGGGTACACTTAGGGAACTTAGACAAGCTATAGACACGCTTAAGTGAGACGAATATTACACTTTTAAGACAATAAAAACGGGGGTGCCGCAAGGAAGTGTACTTGGCCCTTTGCTATATTTGCTTTTTACCCGCGATATACCGCAAACGGACGACACTGTCCTAGCCACATTTGCTGATGACACTGCCATTTTGGCAACGGCTAAAACAGTCGAAGAAGCAACTGCCAAGTTGCAACGTGCCCTTACATGGATTAACAATTGGACAAAGACTTGGCGAATCGAGCTTAATGAAAACAAGTCTGTCCACGTGAACTTCACTCTCAAGAAAATTGAGAATCCAACGGTGTTTATCAACGCAGTACGAATTCCTTATGCGAACGAGGCCAAATATCTCGGTATGACATTCGACGCTAAACCAAAATGGAGAGCACATGTCAAGAAAAAACGTGAAGAGCTTGAAATCAAATATAGAGATATTTACTGGCTTATTGGAAAGTATTCCAAGCTTAGCTTAAAGAACAAACTGCTGTTATACAAGCAAGTGCTAAAACCGATCTGGACATATGGTGTACAACTTTGGGGTTGTACTAAAAATAGTAACATTAATGTAATACAGACATTCCAAAACAAAGTTTTCGAGGTATTGTTAATGCGCCGTGGTACATTAGAAACGATGATATCCATAGAGACTTAGGAGTCGAAAACGTTCAGAACGTAATTAAAATGTTTGCGCCAAAGCACAATAATTGACTACAAAGACATACGAATACTTCTGTTCAACAGATCCCTGACGAGACAAATTTATTGCGCCGTCTGAAAACGACTAAGCCTCTGGATCTAGCGAGGTGATTAGCAGCGCGTAATTTTCTAAAGTACACAGGAATTTTCAATGGAAAATCGCCTGCAGGATATCTTATAACAACAAAATAAAATGCGATAGAAGAACTGCTTGCTGAGTGTGAACTCAGTCGTGGTTTGCATAAGGGAGGTGTTTTTTAGTGAGTAAGAATCTCACACTACTGTAGACTCCGGGCCTATAGTGTCTATGAAGATTTCTCACCTCCTCACAAAAAAAAATTGAATAAATTTAGGTGGAAGAAGCGAAATAAGGATTCAAAAGTATGGAGCAAAGTAAGAATGCGACTGAATTCCGTGGCGGTTTGAGCTGAACGGATAAATATAATACATAACTCGCGCGGGATATCATTCCTCCAACTCGTGTCCGTACTATAGACCCGAGTATAGGCACACAGAGTCATGGCTGTCTTCGTATGAGTATGGCGAGTTCTCATGAGAATTTACGTGGGAATGAGCTATGTTGTAGAGTATCCCCATCACGTGTCATCAGTTTATTCAGTTTCAGGTTATTCTTTATCGTTTTTATAACAATACAGTTCAAGTAAAACATATGGTATTTTATAGTACATTCAATATATACTCGTATCATTTGGGGAATAAATTTATACAAATAATATAGAAGCAGATATCCTAGGTGAACAATAATGCATGACCCTATCGAAAAGCACCATACATTATACAAATGGCTTCGAATGTCAATTCGGTTTTGACTTTTGTGAAGCACACAGAATTAGAGTATATGTGAATAAGCAATAGAACTCTATTCTGCTGAAGAACGCGGAATAATAGTCACTATGTTCGATTTCGTGCCCATTCTCCGAAGAGAACGAATGTTGAGCGGTATAGAGCCGCGATCAATGAATTTTTTATTCCTTCCTTGGGACTGGAGCACATGTGGTTTCAGCAGGACGGAGCAACGTCGCATACTGAACGAACCACAACCGACATTCTAAAGCTGGCGTTTTCCAGTCGTATGATATCACGTTTTGGCGATTAGGGTCTATACTAACAAGCCACAAACTCTGGCAGCCCTCAAGGAGAACATCCAGAAGTGGAGAACACATCGCCCGAAGTTCTGAAGAAAACCATGGAAAATGTCATAAAAATAGCCCAAAGGTAATCAAGAATGGCGGCGGTCACCTAAGCGAGATCATTTTCAAAACATGATAGAAAAACTTGAGTGCCCACTTAAAAAAAAAAGAAAAACGCATTAATTTTTTTTATTCTATTCCAAAGAAATAACCTAGGAAAATAGGGTCGTACATTATAGCCCATCTTGAACAATATAATAAAATTAATACTAAAAAGTAGATGAGGTACCTATCAGTTACGGATTAGGAATGAAAATTCAAAAAGGAAGTTAAAATTCAAAAAGAAAGATGTTTAAAGATTTTTAAATTTAGTGGCTCAAACGATTTGTTTCATTGCTAAATGAATTTAATTTATTTTTATTTTATTGTATTTATTGTATTTATTGTATTAACTATTATTAATAATAATAGTTTTGTACAATTTATTTATGTTATCCACAAAGTACTGCTTATCTGCAGATAATTATGTTAAGTAATTTTTGTTAATAGTGGTTTATGAAATGGTAAGTATAACAATTTTTTATTAAAAGTTGTTTATAATTAATAGTACAGAGTTTTAGTAACGAGGGCTTACAAATAAAAAATTATAAGAGAATTTTGAATTGTGGTTGTTTTAAATTACAAAGTTAATTTTAAGAGAATATCTTTTAAGAACTTTTTTAATTTAAGTGTTCAAATTTTTCTTATTTAATATTGGGGATTCTGATATACAAAACTTTAAAGCGACTTCCGGACACTTGTAATTTTTGAAACGGTTTAAATCAAAATCTACTCGACCGATTCTTTTGAAATTTAGTATACTTTTTTCATAATTTTTCATAATTATTAAATTTACAATAACAAATTGGCCCATGTTTTAGGCGAAAGTCGGTGTTTTCATTTCTAAATGTCAATAATCCAAGTCATGAATTATACGGTTCACCGGCGGACAACTTTTTCTCGAGCCACGTCCGAAGGTTTGCTGCCATCGGCTTAGTTATTAATATTTTGCTTGCAAAAATTAAAGAAATATTGTTCATATATTGAACTATAATGTCACAATCAACTAAATAAATTTATATTACCTGTAGCGTCTTAATAAATTCTTAAATATGGTCTTTTCTTCGCCGAATTAACGTTACCCCCCTTAAATGGCGTCGTATAGGTCGTTGGAAACGAGTATCATCGAAGTACTCCAGAGATGTTGTCATTTTATAATGCATATACCATATAATATACATTTAGTGTCTTAAAGTTAATATTGTTTGAGTTGATGGTTTTTACCAATCGATGCTGGATGTTCACAATTTTATCCAGGTGGGTTTTTGCCGCATTCTAGTATATCGTATCTTATACGAGATTCAACAAGCGCATAGAGCACCAGCTTTTGGGCTCTAGCATGGGTATATTTTCTTAAGTAGGCCAATGCGAATATGCGCTCTTTATTTGTAGATGCAGGTTATTTACGTGGCAACGCCATAAGAAGTTTTAGTCCATTGTGATACCAAGGTACTTGATTGCCTTTGCGAGTTCGATGACTTTATTTTTAGCCGATATTTCAAGTTAACCTGCGCAAGCAACCACCTATCTGACTGAAATACAATAAGGCTCAAGTATCCCGTCAAACCTGCATGAGCTTTCCCGTGGGGACCAAGGCCATTGGAGTCAATCGTGTCGAGGTTAGATTTTTAGTATTATACACATTGTTATCAGATCGAGTACCTGGTTGAAAAAACTACTATTTATATCGTATTACAAAAATCGTGTTTCACTTTTAATCCAAGTTGCGCGGCTTGTTCGCGTGGATTGTATTTTTTTAGAAAAGACTTTTACTTTGACAATGGTCATTTCTGTGGTAAATTTCAACAATTTTCTACAACCGACATCAGTAGTTTCGATCTTATTCTTCACTAATTTTTTGTATATGGGTCGTATAATCGACGTTTTTAATAATTTTGGGGCACATCCTTGGCTTATACTCCAGTTAATGATGGTCTGAATTACTGGTGTTAAGGTAACCGCATTCATTAATTAAGCAATCGGTTTAATGTTGTCAGCTCCTGGAGCCTTCTCGGACTTCAGAGAGGATACTATTCTGAAGACTTCTGATCGGCTAGCTTCTTCCACGTAAATAGACTATTGCACTTATTACACTTATAAAAAATTGTTGATGTTTGTTTTGAAAATTGGTCTGCAAAATCATTCACAGGGCGTCTCAGGTTTTTGTCATCAGCAGAGAAGTTTTTTTACAATAGTTTCATCAACAGCGAGTTTTTTTCGACCTAGGAGGTCATTTATTATCTTTTTGTTTTTGGGTCATTTTGTGCATTTGAAATTTTCTCTCTTTAAAAATTTGCCTTGACACTTTGTATGCTTCTATTTACCAAGTTTCGAAAATTCTTGTATTCTTTCTCATACCTTATATTTCATGGGATATTTTTCCATATTCTGTAGATTTCTTCTCTTTGCTTTTGCATTCTGATAATACCATGTGCTATCTACTTAAAGCTTATGCGTATGTTCTTTTTTAATTTTCATTTCTTTTGTTGATATCATGTATACATTAGTTCGTTAACCTTTTGTTATTTTTTTCCAGATGGTTGGTATTCTTGGATGTTAGTAAAGTTCTTTTTGGTATAAAAGGTAGCATAGTGATCAGAAAGATCAGTTTCAATTACAGCTGAAACTATTTCTTATTTTGTGATGCTCACATCTATGTGGTCTATAAGCGTTGAGGTGTTTCTTCTCGGATCAACTCGAGAAGACTCTTTAATTACTTTAGTTATTCCTTTTGACGCCATTTTCCTTATGTATTTAAGAACAAGTGAGTTATTTTCATAGTGAATATTAATATTTATATCTCCTAATACTATTAGCTCCTTTTCTTTCCGAATGTTTTTGTCCAAACCTTAGAATGCTCAATTTTGGTTGCCTATAGTTTGCGTGCATATGTATTTTTCTTTCTTCATAAGTTGTAGTTGTAATATATTTTATTATTAATGAATATACGAGTAGCAACTCCCCCACCTTTTGTTCCTTTTATATTAATGAATTCTGGAGTAAAACCACTGATGTTATAGAACTGTTTTCTTCTTGTTGTATATTTATTTCGTTAAGAACTTGAATATCGATGTGAAATAGAATGATTTCGATTTCGGCAATAAAGTTATCCCAACCTTTTCTGATTTCTCTAATATTGAAACAAATGCAACAACAATTCATATCTCTCGATCAATTTTTATCGATTTCAATAATATCGTGTATTATCCTACAGTTTCGCTGTATTCATTTTCCATGCCCGCTCACGTTCTGATTAGATGTAGATCTTACTCGCATCATTGATAGAGCCTATATGTATGTATGGTTGGACAATTTTCCGATTTTTTTGCTAACACTTTGCCCAATGTCTCCCACTCAAACTTCCAATTGTATTCTCTGGCATTTTTTTAAAAAGCCCGAGCTAGTACTTGTTTGTAGGTATTAAAATGTTGTTGATAAACACAAATGCATCATTCTCCTGTTCCCTTCTTTGGTTGTTACTTGTGTTTTCTCTTACTTTCTTTTAGGGATATGTTATGAGTAGATTTGCTTTTTTTAGCAAATTATTGTTGTTTATTTTTAATGTTTTTTTTTTGGTGTTCCATATATGTGAGTAATTTCGGAAAAGTTCACTCCGTGGTTTAGTGTTTTGGCTACTCCTTGAATAACATCGATCACGTGTTTCGTTTTTCGTGGGAGGTTTTTCACCTTGAAATCGTTTTTAAATAGCTGTTGTTCTAATGAGCTACTTTTGTTTCCATTTCACTAATCTTTTGATCTTTTTTGCATTGTCTTCTTTTAACTCTTCGATTTCGGAGGGAAAATTATTGTTTACTATCATGTGTTGGTTAATTTGGTCGTACTTGTCTGCTGTGAATTCGCAACTTAAACTTATTTCCGACATTTTTCTTCCCAGTTTTTTCATTTCATCCAAAATCGCAGTGTTATTAGTGCTCCTTTTACCAGACTCCAAATAACAGTCTGCCTTGATAGCATGAGGGCTTCACATCTGGCTCTGCTGCAGCGGCACTGATAAATCTCCTTCACTTTGGTATGTATTGTATACAATTTTCAGTCTCAAAGCCTTATGATATGACTGTCTTTTAACACTGGTTTTATGCAAATGCCGTCTGAAGCAATGACACCGGAGCTCCTGCCACTACGAAAGCACGAAAATGCGGTCTTCGTGGATGGCACCAAAACCGCTTTACAATGTTTCACATGTGTATTTTGTTGGAGTTCAAATGGAGATAGCTGCAATTCTGATGGCAGTATACTATATGGTGAAGTATTGATGGAGAGACCGATGTATCTGCATCTGTATCAAAAGCCAAGCTACACATTAGGACCCTTAGTGGACCTTCTTACCAATTTGAAGCTAGTTCGAGAATGCAAGGCTTCTCTGATCGTAATCGGAAGGTTGAATTCACTGAGTCAAGAGAACGTGTACCCAATACTTACAAACAAAAAAAAGGTCAAGTCATTTCATCAGGTGTCAGTAGTTTTCAAGTTACGTTGGGTCGTTGTTCAAACTATAAAATTGATAAATCGGGTGTTCTTCTACAACATTCCGTTAAAATTATCTAATTCACAGCTGCTTTGGAATTTTCATCCCGTAAAATAAATCTAATAAAAGTTTCTTCTAGGTTAGGTGGTTAGGTTGATTAAAACTGTAGAACCAGTTGAGTTAGTTTAGTTTTAGTTTAGTTTTAAATGCATTTTATTTTCTAAATCATTAACTCTTACATACTAACAAAAAATGCTTAAATGCTAGCTTAAAATTACTTAACAATCTTATACTAACTTACTGGCCCCACACAGGCACTCTAAGCAACTCTAAATTCTTATATTTATGTCTTTCGACTTTGTTTACATTTTATACTTATATATACTTATTTTCTATGCTTAAGGCTAAGAAAAGAATTTAACAAAAAACTTAGCATATGGACATAATTTTTTATTTTTTATAAAAACTTAACATCTAACTTAAAATAAACCTTTGTCTACCTAACCTACCTACACAATACACACATATATACACATAGACACTATTCACAATGACATACATATACTAGTATATACCTATGTATATGCAAGCTGGCCATCGCTATTCACAGACCAAATAGATTGGTCAGCTCTACCCCATTAGTGAGGCTGGTCCGTAATTGACGGAAACGACGACGAAACATCTTCTCCATCATTCAACCACCAGAAATACTGGTGCTGCCGAACGACATCCCTCTTATCGCGATTCCCCACCGCCCTACTGAACCTGAGAAGATCTACACTGCCGTGTGCGACGTCTCTGTTGTAGTTGAGTCGCCTGTCCCCAGCTTTTCGAGCGACATGGAAGATTAATGGGACCGCTGATCTATCCTGGATCAACCCTATCTGATCTAGGTAGAGGAATTCTTCCGGTGGAACGAAGCCGTCAGAGCGCACACTCTCGTGGTAAAGATAATTGGGGTAGTAAGCCCCAGATTTCAGGTTATTCGTCGAGGTCATTGCTCTTGCAATGTGCCTTCGAGTCAGCTTAATTACGAAGTTGTCCACTCGTATTAGGTTCGCCCTGTTGTAAAGGACCTCATTACGATAAAAATTTTTGTACTGCGACTCTGGTGTTCTGTACAAGCGAAGGCAAGCCCTAAGGCAAGCCCGCTCAAACACCCGAATCTTTTCCATTAAGCTTGCTCGCACATTGAACCACACGGGACACACAAATACCAGCATGGGCCTGATAAGGGCCATGTAGCAGATTACCTTTACCCTCGCATCGAGTTGGCTGCTATAAAACAGTCTCTTTGTAAGAGCAAAAGCGCCTTTAGCTCTGGCCAGAGCAGCATCTACATTTTTATCAAAATACAGAAACCGATATAGCCAGATCCCAAGGTATCTGACTACATTTTGACAGGCAAGAGGCTGTCCGTGTTGTCCAATGATCGAGAACTTTCGCCAATTTTTCCTGGTATCCCTAGAGGCTCCAGACAACGGCGTCCTAAAGAGAATGGTTTCCGACTTCTGAAAGTTGATTTTCAACTTCCAGTCATCGCAAAATCGTCTTATCTTATCGAAGTCACGCTGCAAGAGAGTATTAATGACCTCGATTTTTGGACCTGTTCTGTACGCTATCAAATCGTCTGCGTACGCAATAGTATGGGGAAGTGAACCTATCAAGTTGCTTGTATAAATGTTGAATAGGATCGGCGAATTGACCGCGCCTTGCTGAAGACCATTTTTAATTTGAAATATTCCAACAGAAGTCACATCACCATTTTTCACGATGAACTGTCTGTTGGTTAGCATATTATAAAGAATGTACAAGTGTGGTTTACTGATCCCCAGCCTAGTCAGCTTATAGAAAAGACCCTCTATCCGGAACTATATGTTTGTCCTCAACCCACCTAGACAGAGCTCTATTGATTACTTTTTCAAACACCTTACTGATATTCGGAAGGAGACTTATCGACCGGAGATTCGCCGGATTGGATATATCCTTTCCCTTTTTGGGGATAGGTTGAACCACCGCAGTTTTCCAATGCGCTGGATAATGTGCATTATTCATTGCATTATTAAACAGGGTGGTGTAAATGTCCACCGCTTCTAGAGGAAGATGTCGAAGCACGATGTTTGGAATACCATCGGTCCCCACTGATTCCTTAGCCTTTATTGTGTCGAAGATCTCATGGAGCTCTTCCTTCGAAATGAACGGGGGTAGGTTACCCTCTCTGGTAATGACATTATTTGCCATATTTTCTTCGCTGAACCGGGTGAAACCAGAGCCCTCGGATCGCCAGTTCTCTACTTCATTTCGAATGCAGAAGTCGTGTACCAAGATGCGATTGTCCAGGTCATAATTAGGGCCAATGGTATCAGTGGCCTTGTATATTTCCTGGAAAGTCGCGCCTATGGCCTCAACTTTCTCCTGTGGATCCTCGATCACAAAAAAGTCGTCATCATCAGCGGCCTCATTTGGATCAATACCTGCTATTGTCAGTAACCGTTTATTTATTTGAGGGAACATATTCGGGTTGCTGGTGTTTACAGCCCGAACCCTGTTATTCCAATACAAACTTACAGAAATTCTGTAATTCTCTTTTATTAACGTTTGAATATTTTTAATCGACGCCTTCAGTGTCCTAATCTCCGGGTCTTGTCTGTCAGTTAACTGTCTGTACAAGTTTTTGAGTCTTGTCAGAAGTCTACTTTTCTGTCGGTGCAGTGCGTCAATAGTAGGATTGCGGAACAAGTCTTCGTTAGTCGTATGTCGATACTGCGGTATTGTAGCGTCCATAGTTTGTTTAATTGTCTCGTCCATTTGTTTTAGGTAATTGTCGATCTCCTCGTTTGACAAATTCCTATTGGACGGTGGGTGCAGCGTATTCGAGGAGAGCGCACTTGTCATGGTTGCGGAGAAGCGTCTGTGTCTTACTGTAGTTGTAAGAATATCTTTGGACAAACTCCTCCAATTCCGCAATTTCGTTGGGAACTGTAATTTCGGTGCTAAAACCGCAATGGTCGCTGTCATGCACAAATGTGCGCAGACAGTTTAGCGTTTGTAAATTCGAACCTGTCAGTCGTATACGTTCGTCATACAGCAGTAGATCCAAATAAGATCCGCCTCTGGGAAACGACGGGTTATCCGTCGCTTTAAGACCGAGTCTGTACATGACATCGTGCTGACCCCACCAATCGAGTAGTAGGTTCCCTCTTGTATTTGGCAAATTATTTCCCCAATCTCTGTGTTTAGCGTTGAAATCCCCGCCGATTATAAAATAATTCTCCCCCGATTCCAGTCTCAGAAGTCGAAAAAGGGTATCGAGCTCTGTAATGAGTAAAGTGGATTGTGAAGCCTCAGGTGCATAAACAGAGGCCAAGTACAGCCGCTTTCCACTACGGAGCGGGATGTAAATGACGACTGCCTCCAACACCCGGAACCTACGCAACACTCCCTTGTACACTCTGTGAAATTTTATACCTTGTTTAATGAAGATCGCGACACCGCCTCCACGTTTGGATCGGGGCCGGTTTCTTCTTCTAACAATATAATTGTTGTACTCCAGTTTGTGCTTATCGGTTAGCTTGGTTTCGCTAGCGAAAAGCACATCAGGAGTTTGGTCTTGTAACAATTTAAACATCGCTGCTCTTCGTTCGATCCCAATCAGTGAATTAACATTCACCGCAAGGACCTTCAAAGATTGCTCCACCATGTGCGTACCCATTACGACATGTGTTGCGTTAAGCCCGGCAGCAGCGCGTAGATCTGGTCCACCCGCTTGGCCTGTTCTTGCACCTGCTTTTGCAGCTGAGTCATCTGCCCTTGGATTGCGAGCAAGATGGCCAGCATGTTAGGTGCAGCTTCCGTTGTTCTCGGCATTGGCGCCGGAGAAGCAACAGTCGCTTGCCGCCTGCCGCCATTTGGGCGTAGGAAATTTGGGGCGTGACGGCTGGTGTTTGAAACCTAGCAGGTGAACGTTTGACCTCTACCTTCTGCTGCTGAGCCAGTTTTGCTTTCTTAATATCAACGAACTTAGGACAACCCCGATAGTTTGCGATGTGTCCCACGTTCCCACACAATATCGGACACTCCGTCCCTACCCAGAGCACACTCCTCGGAACTGTGGTTCTTTGCGCACTTCACGCATCGAGGCTGCATTTGTCAGTTCGACGCGGCGTGCCCGAACCTCTGGCAGCGAACGCATTGTATAACGCCTTCGCTCCTTTTTAATTTTTCCCAGTGAACCACCTGGTAGTCTAGGACATTGATACTCCTTAGACTATCCAGACGGCTTTCGGGACTGAGCTGCACCAGGAAGAACGGCAGACTCCGTTTCTCCCGCCTGGCTCTAGCTGTGGTAAATGGCTTTACCCCCACAAACTTGAGTCCTTCGCACTCCTTCTCTTTGAGCAGTGCCAGGATCTCCTCAGGATCAGAAGACGGTTCCAACCCATTCAGCAGCATATTGCCGCTTTTCACACTTCGGTGTGAATGAGTAGTGCTCCGTCGTCGTTTCCTTTAGGAGCTCTTTCACTTTCGCGTAGCCCTCCACTGTATTACAGTGGATGACATGGCGTTCGTTCCCCAATCTTTTAATATTAAAATTATTACCAATGACCAGCTTACACAGGTCTTTGGTAGCATTTACCTCTAATTTATAGGTGTTGATAGGAGGCACCTTCTCCTTCTTCTTCTGCTGCTGCTGTTGCTGTTCCTGTTGTTGTTGTTGTTGTTGTTGTTGTTGTTGCTGCTGCTGCTGTTGTTGTTGTTGCTGCTGCTGCTGCTGTTGTTGTTGCTGCTGCTGCTGCTGTTTTTGCTGTTGCCGTTTTTGTGGCTGCTGCTGTTTTAGCTGTTGCCGTTGTTGTGGCTGCACTTGTTGTTGCTGGTGTTTCTTAACATTTTGTTGTTGTAACACTTGTGCTACTTTATTTACGTGGTGCTGTTGTTGTTTCTGCTTTTGAGCAAACTGCTGTTGTTGGGATTGCTCTTGCTCTTCCCTCTTCCTTCTTATCATTTGCTTACCTTTTATGGCCAGCACTCTTTGTTGTAGCATTTTGATGCTACTACTAATGGCCTCCATCTCTTCCTCTTCATCATCAGATTCGCTTGCGGCCAATGAAGCGAAGTTGTTGCCTTCCCTCACTCCCGCAAGCAGCTTTACAGTGGTCGTTGGTAGTTTCCTCCTTCTCTTTGTCTTTGGAGTTTGGCTCGAACCACTCGAAGCCTCACCTGACATTTCAGCAGATCCCGCTATAGGCATAGCGGACCGCTCAACACAATCCATCACGTGATGGTAATTCAACACTAGTAACACCACTTATTTTTATTTATAATAAATAAAATAAAATAAAAAAAAAAAAAAAAAAGAACGTCTGCCGACTACTTGGAGTCGAACCCACAACCGTTGCAGTCTCAAGCGAGCACACTAACGCCGTGCTGATTGGAGCCCAGATCCAAATTGTTCAATTTATTACTTCAACGAATCACTTCACACTAGTAAGTCGAAAGACGTCTAAACTCCGCGGAGGTCTATGAACGACTGGCAAATTTTATGTAGAACCAGTTGAATTTATATTCAAATGACAAAAACCTAACAATCTCCCTGGTGAAGCATCCAATTTCTTTGCAAAAGCCAAGAAGGCGTGTGTAGTTCGTGCGTTTATTTCCTCTAGGTTTTCGAAAAAGTATTTCCCTAAAAATTTCCTTCGACTACGCGATATTGCCTCGCATTCACACAGTATGTGTGTTATCTCCGCAACAGCTAGAACCTCTAATTGGAAGGCACTGCTTGCATCCGGTAGTCCTATAGACACTCTTAGCTCTGGATCTTCTGAGAAGATACCAAAACCTGTTCCTTCTTCTGTTTTCGGGCCGCCTGTTAAAATTGCAACCTCATTTGACCTGATTATTGCATCTTTTTGCTAGCCCTCCCTCTCCGGATATATTATATCACACAAAACATCGTCAAAAATGCTGCGAAATGTCTAAGTTTCCTCAAGCAATGTAAGAAATAATTTAGCTTCTCTGCTCTGGCCTCAATATACGAGTATAAGGCAATGCCCACATCTGGTCGGGTTCGCCCAAAACATCTCTGCACCTGCTAGATAGGATTCAAAACTGTCCGATAAAACTCATAGGTGATACTAATATCACTCAAACAATGGACACCTCCGAACGCCGAAATAATGTCTCGTATTCCACTTTTAACCGTAACACCCGTCTCGCTATGAATGCTCATCAGTATACCTTCAAGCCCACTTTCGGACGTACTCTAAAATATCGTGATTCGTATCTAAGCCGACCAACTCGCTTATGGAAAGCCCTGCTTAGCTTTTTATTTCATAGTCATTATAACCTACAAACATTTAAAACCAACGTCCACCGGTACCTCTATTTCCATCCTCCCCGATTTTCCTTCGCCCGCGCTGCGTCTTAATCCCTTGAGCTCGCAAATTATAAAAAAAAAAAAAAAAAAATCGAAGTCGACCAAGGAATGAATTTCATCTATTAGAATTGAAATGGCCGGCAGTATCTCCGCTAGGACCGTGACGTGTGTCCGAAATTACTGCTCTGGAAGTAAAATTAATGAGTCGTATCGCACTGTTGCCGACAAGTTTTTTAATCTGTAAATCAAGGTGTGTTAGGTGCAAAAAGGTGTCCAATGCTGCCGTGGGGGTGGTACAGAGCGCACTTGTAATGGCTATTTTTTTTTTTTTCTTGAAGAACTTAACACTCAAGTGGGTATGAATACACTTATAATCCCCCAGCATATTTTAAGGTTTTTTGGAAAATTTGATAGAAAGAGAAGGAAAGAAGTTTGGGCTGAGTGATTATTTCGCTCCAAGGGTGGCATCCAACATTTAATAGGGAGACTAAATTCTTAGACTTGATGTTGACTTCTAGTCAACTACTCATCTTACTTGAGTTTCGTTAACTGAAAAAATGAGTATGTCTTTCGAGCGAGGCTGGGATTCGAACACCGAACCTTCCGATTTGGAAGCCAGTCCGCTACTACTTGAGCCACTGCCACCCACAAGCCGTTCTTAGAACAGGGTCTTACGACCAGAGTTACATCCAGATTCTTCGCGCTGTCCGAGAGGGACAATTCCACTTCGTTGAGTTTTGGGAGTCTGAATTGCGGTATCTTGTACTTTCTGATAAAAAGAACCAGCTCCGTTACGGCATTGAGACCACAGCCTTTTGCCCTGGTGCTGATCGTCTTCTGGGCAACCTCCATAATATCGCATAATATATTTAAGTATTTTCCCTACACTATTGTGACCACGTCACCTGCATATGCCGTGGCGCTTATACCCATTGTACTAAGCTTTTTAAGGATGTCATTGATAACCAGCACCCACATGAGTGACCAGCACCCTCCCCCTTGAGAGGTCCCTACTTGCAAGCATGTTGCAAATCCTTTTGTAATACTCTGCTCAATATTAGCGTCTACTAGAACGTTTTTAATGGCGGTGCACTCCACGTTATTCAAGGCTCCTTCTATATCGAGGAAGGCCGCCATCGCAAACTCACCGAAGTGTAGACCATTTTTGTATTTTCCCCATCACTTCTTGCAGGGCGGTTTCTACAGATTTGCCTTTCATATATGCATGCTGTGACTCAATCAAAAAACCATTACTGAATTAGTTTCTAATATGAATCTCCAATAATCGCTCTAGGGTTTTACGAGTAAGTACAAATAATGACAGACTTATTGGTCTGAAATCTTTTGCTGTTATATACCTCTTTTTGCCACCTTTAGTTATAAACACCACCTTAGCTTCCCTCCAAACTATTGGTATGTACTCTATTTTTAGACTGTGTCTAAGAATTTCCATAACTGTTTGGATTGCTACCTCCGGTGCTTTCTGTTACACAATCCGTAGAATACAATGTTGACCGGGAGATTTGTGTGGCTTAAAGGACTGAATTAGCTACTATAATTTTTTACTATTAATAAAAACACCTATTTCCTCTTCAGAGAGTGAGAGGTTAATGTTCTCAGTGTGCCGTAACATTTCCGAGTCATCAGATAATATGAATCCAGAAAAATGAGTTTCCACCAACGCTCGCTCCTTTTGAAAGCACCTCGTCTATTACCGCGATAGATTCACAGTACTTCTGCCATAAAACTCTTTTTGACTTTCTAACTAGGTACTTGAATTGTTTTTTTACGAAGGTTCACTTTGAAGCGTGTCCATCGGTGATCCGCATTGGCGCTTCGTTGACTACACTCCATTTTCTTATATCTAACCCGTCTGTATTTGCCTCAAGGGTGACATCTAGCACCTCCTGCCTATTTTTCCTCACAAAAATGGATGAATGGGTGAATTCTATTGCAAATATTGAGGTTGAAAGATACGAGTATAATGAAATCATACAAACTCTCACCTCTTGGGTTGATATCACAACTTCCCCATTGTGTATGATGGGCGGTTTCGTCACAGGTTCTCCGAGATAAGTACCTCGGGGTCGTAGGGGAAGTAGGCCCAGGTCACACAAAGTGGTTTGCCACGCTTCCTTTCGCATGTTTCCGCCTTTCAGTCACCTGAGCTATGATTATTCAAAAGAAATGGGTCTATTTAGTTTTTGATTTGATCCAGGGTTCTTGTATGAATACGACTGTGACGCCGTGTCTGGTGATGTACTCCAAAAGTTTCATTTATGACTAATAGGTAAAAAATATAACAGGTCCTTTAAGCGGATCTCTTATGAAATAACATAAAAAAATGCAAAATTATTTGCATAACCAGTTTGTACGAGATATGTATTGTATTAGCGTTTATTTCGTAATGTCCTCGATAATGGACTTTTCAATACAGGAATACGCAGCCATGGTTAATGTATAAGGTTTCTGCAACTGTAACGGTCAACGATCGAGAGTGGAATATCTAAGGCTATACCCTGATAAGATTCCCCCAAATGGTAGGACATTCATTAGAATATTTTTCAGGTTGTAGCAGACAGGAACAACGCCGAAATCGTCGAGAAGCTCACATCTGGCATTCGCAGCTACGAAAACGTTTTACATTACGTCAGAAACCATCCAGATACGTTTTATACAACTAAGGAGACATTTTAGTTTAAGCTGAACTTACATCTGGAGAATTCTATTGCACATGCGGAAGGCATGCATGCATTCCATAATATACAAATTCAGGAGCTACAATCCGGGGACTCTGAGAAACTTTTGGAATTTTGCAATTTTATTAATACCTGGATGAGTTCCAATTCACCATTGATGCAATCACTAATTTCTCTAATTTACATACCTGGGCAGAAAGCAATTCCCACTCCATGGTTGGGTATTTTGCGAAAAACATTACTAGAACTATTAGATGATGTACCAACAACAAAGAGCAGCCATTGTGTACCAGCAGGATGGCGCGCTCGCACACTACCGCCATGTGGTTAGGGAGTGATTAGGTCGCGTGTATGAAACGTTATCAATAGGGCGGGGTGAACCCATTCTGTGGCCTCCAACGTCACCGGACTTGACCCCAACGCGCTTTTATTTATGGGAATGGATGAGCGGCACTGTTTTCTCATCATAAATAACAACATTGGATGGTTTGAACGATAGGATTGACGAGGCAGCTGGAAAATCCGAGAAGAATTAGAAAAAATGGACATTGTTACAGTCTTTCAAAGATTAGCTCTGGCGTGCATACAAAGCAATGGTTTGCACTTTGAATAATCGATATGATACAAGGTTTGATGATAAAAATAACAATAAAAATGTGCAATCAATATTTGCATTTCTTTTTTTCCAAAAGTTTTTAACAATTTTTAATTGAATGTGTTACTTGTTTCAAAAAGTTCGGTCATATCTTGAAAACTGCTAACTTAAGAAGAAATGACCTGACTTTTTTGTTTGTTTGTAAATACTGGGTACACGTTTCAAAGTTGCAAAAAGTAGGGGTTAATAAATTTTTCCGAAAAAAATGGACGTTTTTTTTTTACAAAAAACTCACACCTGATCTTCGATAACTTTCGACACATTAATTTTAGGACAATATTTAAACATTTAAAGTACTCATAATTACGAGTTCAACGATACCCCATTTGTTATTCTCAATAGGGAGCTTTGCATAAAACCTTTGTATCTCATATGAGATGCATTTCAGACCTCCCTCCCCCTCCATACGATTATTTTATCAAAATATGTCCTCTACATATGTGCATATTCGTTTGTACTGTATACATACATACATAGCCCAGCAACAAAATGATTACAGTTTCTATCTGATCAGTAACCAAAAAAGCAATGTAGATGTCAAACACCTTTAAGAAGTATGTGACCCTGAACTGTCACTTGATCTTTTACCCACATAAGAAATATAATAAACAGTGGAACTAGGTTGGGGTATATGTACATGCTATGTCAGTAGTATTTGGATAAAGCTATTAAGAAGTCTTTTCTCGTGCAGCCAGAAGCGCATTCATCTTCCGTGTTTCTGTTCTATAGCTTCCATGCATTCTATCAACAGCAAAATCGCATTTGAAATGAGGGGACCAGTGCGTTCGTATATGCTCTTCTGTGACCCCACGTTTTTCATTTGGCGACATACAATTATATGACGCGCTTTTGTAAAGTGGCATAAATAGTTTTATCCAAGCTAAGGTTATTTTTCTTACTGATACAGTCGTCATGTATTGTACTATATAGAATTCTTCCACTTTTTTTCACACGTCGCCGCGCATATATTTTGATTATGGAAATAGACCCGTATATGTATAGTCAGATAATGTAACTGCTATCTTCTCCTATATTCTGTTGTTGATGTTATATGCTATGATACAATGTCTGTTTTCGATGTAATTAAATCCTTCACCAAAAGTTAGGTAAGTTTGAGCTGATTCTATGTTCCCACAATTTAAAAAGCTATTCGTTTTGGATTTTGCACCTTATTACAATGCAGCATTTGGAAGACTTCATTTTCTTGTGATTGTTAATTATGATATACAAGGTGGGACACAAGTAATGCCATAATATGAATTGTCTGCTATTTTGTTAGAAATGAAAAAAATTGGGCTCTGTTTCCATGAAAAGTGGATATGAAGGTGTAAAACTTTGAAAATGATATCGGTCAAATGACGACCTATTGAGTTGGTGCACATTTGTGCTCGTTGTACGGCATTTAGAATTGTGACTTACTAAACATCTTCTTCTTAAATGTTCTTCTTAAATGTTTGCCTTCAGCAACAGTTGAAATCGCCAAAACGTGAGCGGTTGCTCCGCCCTGCTAGAACTAACAGTGCTCGGGACCCAATTTAGCAACTTGCAGCACAAAAAACTCGATTAACATCTGCCTAAAAAAAATTATGGCCAACTAATTTTTCACTGCAAATGCCGCGCCAAATGCTCTTCGTGCATATCTTGTGGATTTTCCATGCCCCTGAAATGCAAGTTTTGTTTATCCACATAACCACTTAAGTGGAAATGGGCTTCGTCGCTCATTATGGTTTTGGATACGAAATCATTATCTTCTTGTACCAGGTTTAACACAACATGGGGTGAGTTAGCCTCACTAGCAGTTTCAGCCCACTTTTTAGATCGGACGATAAAGTCGAAATAAAATAGAATAAATAGCCAAAAAATTAGCTAAGAAAATAAAATAATATTGGTTAATACGAGTATTATAATTTTTCTTATATCACAAAACAGTGCATATTTTTAAAGAGTAAAATGGATTAAATAGTCGGAAAAGTTAACAACATCTACCTAATATTTAAAATACGGAAAACACCCAGAACGTTTTTGTATTATTTGTATGTATTCTGAGAAGCATGGATTTAAATACCATGAATCTAAATAAATTTATTTAAATGAAACAGTAAGATTAATGAGAATTGCGAACGAACTTAGTTATGTCATAATGTACGCAGTTGTTCTATGTATTTTTTGAGTTTTCAACTGCATTGTATTTCCATGCAGTTCCAATTCAGAACGTACCATTAGAAATGAGTGTGTAAGTGTTCTGCTTTTAGCAAGTTGCAAGGAGACAGAAGGAGCAACAAAAACAACTCTTGGGTTCTCACCAACAGCCCATAAATGGCGAAGCTAAACAAAAAGATCATTCGCTACAATATCAAAAACCAGCACAAGTGCTAATGAAAAATCTAGCACAGCTACAACAAAAGCAATAACAACAATGATCATAACCGCAGCCAAAACAACAGCAACAACAAAACCAATAGCAGCAACAGCAGAAGCCACAGAAGCAACAACAACAACAGCAGCACCAGAAACAATAACAACAGCAATAGTCAACAGACAGGATGTACCACCAATCAACACGTATAAAGTCGAATTGAAGGATACAATAGAGCTATGTAAGTCGACCATAGGCTGTAATTGTTTTATTAAAAGATTAAATAACGATAGGCACGCGATCTACTGTAACACAGTGAAGCGCCACCATAAAATTAAAAACCTGTGAAAGGCTTCGAAGCGATTCGACCACGGAGTTCTTCTCATTCATACCGAGGGGGCTAGGACCGTCGATTGACCGGGAGGAGCTCCTGGCACTGCTAAAAGAGAAAGAATGCGAAGAGATCAAATTAGTGGGGGCTAAGCCATTCGTCATAGCAAGAGCCAAAAGGGAGAAGCGGAAGCTACCGTTCTTCCCGGTTCAGCTGCTCATAACTTCCAATAGCAAAGTGGATAGTCTAAGGAGCATCAAAGACCTAGACTACCCAATTGTGTCATGGGAAAGTGTTACGCTATGTGACAACATTTTACCATGTGTTCGCTGACAAAGATTCTGCGAAATGCAGCCTCGATGTGTGAAGCGTGGAAAGAACCACAAGTCAGAGGAATGCGCTCTGGGAAAGGACGGAGCATCAGAAAAAGTCAACCGTCTGAGCCTTATGTAGGAAAATAGGACGGGTCGCAAATTATCGGGGTTGTCCCAAATACCAATACATCAAAAGAGTAAATCTGGTTCAGCAGCAGAAAGTGGAAGTAAAACGTCCACCTGTTCAAATGCAAACACCAGCCATTACTCCCCAAGTCACGAACGACCAAATAGCGGTGAGTAGAGGAAATACGGTAGAACAAGCGATGGTTGCTTCTCAAGCCCCTAGAGCACCGGAACCTGTACTTGACATGCTGACTATTCTGCTTTCAATTCAGGGACAGATGGATCAGCTCCAACGTCAGATAACAGAAAAGGCTATGCATGTGGATCAAATCTAGGCGCTGCTGTCGGGCCGAACACACCTACTGTCGCAATAGGTTTGTACATGGTGACACAAAATAAGGCGTAGGTTCCAGGTGCTGGAAGCATGCAATTCAATTCACCTTAACCATCTCAGAGCTAAAGACACAGCGATTCCTAAGGCCGGAATTGGAGGAGAATTATTTTATTATCGGCGGAAATTGTAACTCGAACATAGAGATTGGGGAAACAATACACCAAATACTAGAGAAAGCTTACTATTCAATTAGTGGAGTCACCACGGTTTAATGTACCGACTCGGTCTTAAGGCGACGTATAGTCCGCCGTTTCCTGGACACTGGTCTTATTTGGTTCTCCTGCTGTTCGACATACGTATTGAATTGACTTGCAACCAACATACCATAAACTATTTACACACTTTTGTGTATAACAGCCACCATTGCGGTGTCAAAAGCTTTCCTACAACTATAGTAGGGTGCGTTGGACACACTTCTCCAGAATACCGACGAGAGCACTCTCCTCGAATTCGCTCTACCCACCGTCCAATAGAAATGTATCAAACGAGGAGATTGACAGTTATCTAAAACTAATGGACGAGGCTGTTAAACTAATCGTAGGCAAAACGATACCTCGGTATCAAAAGACTGACAACGAAGACTTATTCCGCAACGCAACTATTGACGCACTGCACCAACATAAAAATATACTGCTGTGAAGACTAAAAACCTTGTACAGATATGTTAGTTTACTGACAAACATAAGCCACCAACATTGACCAACCGCAATTACATTTATTTCCAGTCCGAACGATTCCTTATATTTTCGCCCTATAGTAATAACCTTTATATCCACATTTTAAAGAACGTATCCAAGCCTTCAAAAAGGGAATGACGTTCTCTTAAAACTTTCAACTTGCATCCAACAGCGGGTGCACTAAACGACCCTTTCCCTTTCAAATCAAAATTATTGAGGACCATAAGGTAAAAAAAAAGTCATAGAAAATACGAGTATGTACCAGTATTTCAGAAAATAGAAATTTTAGGGGAAACAGTCGGGAGGCAAAGGACTTCTTAAGTCCTTAAGCTAATACACAATATGCAAAAAAGAAAATCTAAAATATATATGTATGTATATAAAGTAGAATATATAGGGGTAAAAATGTAAGATAACCTAATTTTTTTTCTATTAGTTACTGAAGGCATCTGACCGTTAAAAGAGTTCATAGAAATAGGTATGTTAATTATTATTTTTCTGATCTTTTTGCTTCTTCTCTAATTTCATTTAATACTGTGCAGAATTAAGTTATACTAGATATGAAATAAAATGAATGGACTCACCGGTTTGTGGAATTATTACGCAGAGAGGAAGTGCACTCCTTTGCTGGATGTTTTAAATATTGGACTGCCATATACATATGTATCAATGCATGTTTTCTTTTCTTTTACCGTGAAATCGAAGAAACTACAAAAATGAAATAGAATTTAGGAGAGATGCAGATTCTGGTATACGAGTATATTATAAACTACTGTAAATTACGACCTGCGTAGATCCTTGGTACGAGTAGGATAACATGGGTGAGGATGGGAAGTAGGGCACTGGATATACATACTTCACCACACCCCATAGTTGTGCAGGTAGCGGCTCGCTGGCAGTTGGGGGACGGTCTGCAACAAGGTGCGGCAACAAGGTGCGGCAAATTCGCCGATCCTATTCAACATTTACACAAGTGATCTGATAGGTCCACTTCATTATGACAAATCGCAATCAGATGAATTAATTGCGTACAGATCAGGTCCAAAGATAGATGTCATTAATATATATTTGCAATGTAACTTCGACCAAATTCAACGATACGAGTCCGTGACTTTTTGAATTTCTGACCTCTTTACTGAAACAGCAACACTGCTCCTGTCAACAGGCATCTGTCAGTTGACTCCTGTCAAAATTTAAACTTGCTGCGTCAGTTAGTTTGTGTTTGACAGCTATTTTTATCAGACTACTCACTAATTTGAGGAGAAAATGGAAAAAAGTGAATTTCGTGTGCTTATTAAGCATTATTTCTTGCGAAAAAAAACCATTACCGAGACCAAGGCTAAGCTTGATAAATACTATGGGGACTCTGCACCATCGATTTCAATGGTAAAAAAGTGGTTTACTGAATTTCGTTGTGGCCGTACAAGCACTGAAGATGCCGAACGTCCTGGACGCCCAGTTGAGGTCTCTACACCCGAAACAATCGAAAAAATTCACGATATGGTGTTGGCCGACCGAAGATTGAAAGTGCGAGAGATTGTGGAAGCCGTAAGGATCTCGCATGGCTCAGTGGTTTCAATTTTGAATGATCACTTGGGCATGAGAAAGCTTTCCGCAAGATGGGTGCCGCGTTTGCTCACAGTCGACCACAAACGCAATCGTGTAACAACTTCACAGGAAGGTTTGGCGTTGTTTAATCGCAATATGGAGGAGTTTTTGCGCCGTTTTGTAACCGTGGACGAAACATGGATCCATCACAACACACCAGAGAACAAACAACAGTCAAAACAGTGGGTTTCTAAGGGTGAATCGGCGCCAAAGAAGGCCAAGGTGGGTTTGTCAGCCAATAAAGTTATGGCGACTGTTTTTTGGAATGCACGCGGGATAATCCACATTGACTACCTTCAAAAGGGAAGAACAATCAATGGGGAATATTATGCCAACTTATTGGACCGATTCAATGACGATTTGAAAAAAACACGACCTCATTTGGCCAAGAAAAAAGTTCTTTTCCACCAAGACAATGCAAGGGTGCACACATGTGCAGTTGCCATGGCAAAAATCCATGAATTGGGCTATGAATTGCTCCCTCATCCACCCTATTCTCCAGATTTGGCTCCGAGCGACTACTTCTTGTTCCCAAACCTGAAGAAATGGCTTGGTGGAAAAAGATTTGACTCCAATGATGAAGTCATCTCGCAAACAAAGGCCTATTTTGAGGACCTCGACAAATCATTTTTTTTGGAAGGGATAAAAAAATTGGAGAAGCGTTGGACAAAGTGTATAGAGCTCAACTGAGACTACGTTGAAAAATAAAATTATTTTTTTATCAAAAAATCTGTGTTTTAATCCAAAAGTCACGGACTTATTGACCCGCCCTCGTATTATGATCACTGAAAGTTAAGATCAATTGTCCGAAGTTGGAAACCATTCTGTTTAGGCCGCCGTTGTCTGCGACCTCTAGGGACACCAGAAAGAATTAGCGATTGTTTTTGATCATCGGACAACATGGTAAGCCACTTGCTTGTCGAAATGTAGTAAGATACCTTAGGATCTGGCTAGACCAATACCTATATTTTAGCACATATATACAAATTAAAACATTTGAAGTTATATGTTTTTAAAAAAAAAATAACTTTATTTGGGCAGCGTGTCTGCCTATACAAAATTTACTTAAAAACTGATTACATGTCGTGTGAACGGATGTGCTTTCTGCAAGTTTAGTTGAAACGGTGTCACATTGTAGTTTGCTTATTGCTTGTTGATTATGCTGACGATGTTGTTTGAACTGTTGCCGGTGAAACGTAGGTGTCATGTATCGAGCGTTGTGAACATGTGTGAACTTCTGTCGTTGACCTGTAATGCTGTTTATGTTGACGAATCAAATGTTGATACCTGTGTGAACTTTTGCTGTGTTAACTCCTCCCGTCTTAAGTTCCAACGTCCTCGTTGGACATTCAAAAATATGGAATTTGGTTAAAGCTCATAACTTTGGGTGATTCGGGATATTTTATCTCTTTGAGTATTTCCTCTGCTCTTGAACTTGTTGGCATGTGAAATGAAATGGGTAATGCGGGTGATCTTGGTTTAAAGCATCTGTTTTTAAGTGCGAAGATGGCGACAGCTATTATTATGAATGTTGTTATGCTAAAGTTTGCCATCAGGCCTAGCTGATTCTTTGTCTTCAGGAGCTGTATTTCCTGCGTATTATTAGCGTGAAGGTCCTTCATTGTTTCTAAGGTGAGGATTTCTTCGAATGCTTTCTGAGAAGTAGCGGGTTGTAATATGGCTGGTAATGGTTGGTATCCAGGGACTTCTTTTGAAGTAAAGTTTTTACCATCTATTATGATGCTTTCGTTTACGAAATGAACGACAAATGTTCCGGAGAGATTTGTTGTGACGTTGTTGACAATGATGGAGCCATTGTATTGATTTAGCAGGAGAGTTCCTGGTTCTATTAGTTCTATCGTTGGTACATGCTGGTTGCTGGTTTTGGGGCAGGATGCTTGCTGGCTTCTTAAAAGTCTAGATATACAAGATGTTTCACTTGTGTATCTATTACATTATTACTATTACATAATTTTAAACTACCGTAATCTACACAATTTTCTCTTAAACGATAAATTATATTATTACAATTTAAAACTTTTTCATATGGAATTTTATTAATAGATTTCTGTAATTTAATAGGTTTAACCAATAATACTTGACATTGTTTTTCATCGGTGATCGGAACACCTATAATATAGATTATTGACGAGTTACTAGATGCAATTTTTATGGTAGCAAATTCAATTGCTTCTTCAATGTTTATATATAGAATTTTATTGTTTTCAAACGCTTCTTTTATAATGTTGAGTTCCTTATCATCTAAAATAAATGAATTTATTAGGCCAGGTTTAGCCCAGTGTACAGCATATTCTGTGTTAATTATTTCTTCTTTTATTATTTCTAACTGGAATTTCAAATTTATTGCTAGTTGATTTCTTAACATATCGCTATTTTGTTCAAATCTTAAAATTTGGTTAGTTACATTATTGAGTTTATTTATCCTCTCTAATACTACTTTGTTTAAAACTACTGGTTTGTTATTATTCTCAAGAACATTGTTTATTTTTTCGGTAAGGATAATTAAATCATCGTGGTCTGGATTCCCAGCAATCCATTTCCACGCTTTGCCTATAAAATCTAAGGATCTTTTGGCTTTAGGTTTAGGTTTGAGTCTATCCTAAGGAAAGTTCGTGGATAAGGAAGGGATAAATTGGGTCTCTGTTGGTTACCCGTGAATTTATAGTTGAATTAATTTCGTTTACTTTTTCCTGATATTCACCTAATGCAATTATGTGTATGAATCGGAATGTCCTTGTCTGTATTTTTGCGTTTCCCATGTGCCATGCTATTGCTTGCGAGGTTGAGTAATCCAAAATTTGAATGCTGCCGAGGCATGGAATAACAAGGAATCTGTAAGGATAAATGTTAACTTTTAATGAGGTTTTTGTGGACTACCTTTCCCGATTGTGTTAGGACTGTTGTTGTTTTGTCCTCCTTAACTATTTCCTTCTTGAACCAGGGAGATAGTTGAGTTCCGAGACCTTTATTAATTTTGACATAAATAGTCTCGCCAGGCTTGTAGGTTTTAATAGTCTGTTTACTCTTGTTGTGATAGGTTAGGTCTTGGGCTTGTTTAGCTTTCAATCGTTCAACGTTTTCCTGCCTTGCTTTTTCATAAGTTTCAGGGTTGATGCTTACAGCACGGAAAGAACACCTCTATTGGCCGTTTCTTTGTCGTTGAATGGATTGAGTAATTGTACTCGTATACCGAACGATTCCTCAAAAGATCTGTGTATGTTATCAGGTTTGAGGCAACGCATGATTTCGGATAGCGTTGAGTGGAATCGTTCTACTTGCCCATTAACTGTGCTCGTATAAGGGGGAGTCGTGTAGACCTCTATTCTTAAATGATCTTGGAGCAGGAATCGGATGGGTGCTGAGTTGAAAGATTTTTCGTTGTCAAAAACAACGATTTTAGGGACGCCAAAGGCGAAAAGAATTTGCCGTAAAGGTTCTCTCACATCCTCTATGGCTTTAGACTTCAGAATTCGGGGCTGGGCATATTTTGAGAATTTATCCACAGCAGTCAGGACTAAATTCTTCTCGGTAGAGTAGATATCTACTCGTATGTGGATACTGTGACCGGCATATTGAGGGACTGGCGTGGATTGTAGTTCTGGCTTGTTAGTGTGGCGATCATATTTATATTGCTTACAAACTGAACGTCGGACTATCTTATCCACTTCGGATCTCATTTTAGGGAAATAGAGATGTTGGATTAGTTGGTTTTTATTTTCTAAACTATTTCGGTGAGCTCTTTTGTGTTCCTTTAGTATTTCCTGTTCTCGTTCTATTGGGTCTGAAATATCTTTTACCAGTGTTTGTGTAAATCTAGATTTATAGGACCTGAAATGAAGTGGGTAGATTTTTTGAGTTTGACCCATGAAGGGTTCTGAAACAAATAGCCCATTTATAACACTAGGGTTTAAATATTTTTTTAAAATATGGATAAGAGCTTCTTCAGAGTAATTTTTTCTAACGATTATGTGACGATGGTAGGTAGGGAAAGGGATTTCGAACTTATAACTTTCTTCATCTCCAGTTGATAGCATTATCTGACTTTTGAAGGCATTTATGGGTGCTTCCACAGCTGGAATTAGTTCATGCGATAAACGGACATCACTGTGTATAGTGGGTGTCATTGAGTTAATCTGAGTTATTGCGCATCAGCCACTACATTGCTTCGTCCGGGTTTATACTGTAGTTCGTAATTGTACTCCACTAGAATAGCTTTCCAGCGCTTCATTTTGGAGTTATGGTTTTTAGAACTCAATGCATAAGTTAGCGGCTGATGGTCAGTAAAAATTCTGACCCTTGCTGTTCCGTACAGATAATTACGTAGCGTCTTCAGAGACCAAATTATGGCGAGCATTTCTTTCTCATTTTCCGCATAATTTTCCTCAGTCTTACTCAATGTCCGAGAAATGAATGTTATTGGCCGATTGTCTTGAGATAAGACAGCGCATAAAGCTACATTTGAAGCATCGGTTGTTAGTTCAAAAGGTTTTTGGAAATTTGGGTATGATAGGATTAAATCCTGTGATACCAATGTGCTTTTAATTTTTTTGAATGCTTCTAAGCCATCAGAATTCAGAGCAATGGATGTCTTTTGAGATTCCGTTTTTGAGATTCGCCCTTCTTCTCCTCTTAGTAGGGAAGGTAAAGGTTTTGCGAGTTGCGCATAATCTTTAATAAAACGCCTGTAGTAGCCGGAAAGGCCTAGGAAGGATCAAAGTTGTTTTAATGTTTTGGGAACTGGAGAATTCGCAACTGCCTCTACTTTATCAGGATTCGTCCGAATTCCATGACAAGTGACGATGAACCCAAGAAACTGCACCTCATTTTTGGAAAAAATACATTTGTCCAGTTGGACTTTCATATTGGCGTTCTGAAGAGTTTCGAATACTTCGGAAATATCTTTAATATGTTCCGTTTTATTCTCGCTATAGATGATGATATCATCAATATAGACGTAGCATGATCTTCCTATAAACGCGCGGAGTATATCATCTAGGGCTCGTTGGAAAATTGAAGGCGCGTTCTTCAATCCAAACGGAAGCCTAGTGAACTCGTAATTTCCGTTATTAACAGAAAATGCGGTTTTTTCTATGTCGGAATCTTTTAGCGGTATTTGATGAAATCTGCTGCGGAGGTCGAGAATTGTGAAATATTTATTGTTGCCAAACTGGGAGAGAACCTCGTTAATACCAGGTATCGGATATCGGTCAGGTATTGTGACGGTGTTTAATTTCCTATGATCAATCACCATTCTGTATTGTTTATTCCCTTGGGAGTCGCATTTCTTGGGTACGACCCATACTGGTGAATTGTTGGGTGACCGGGACGGTCGAATAATACCATCATTTAAGAGTTTCTCAATTTGGGTTTCAATTTCGGATCTTAAGGATGCAGGGTACGGATACGATTTTGTAAAGACTGGAGTATCAGTATTGGTATGGGTTTCACCTGTGACCTTAGTCGTATGGGTGAGTCGTTCATCAGGTTCAGAAAATAAAATGTTTGCGTTAGTACTCTTATTGAATCTTTTTGACAATCGGTCATGTGGTTAAATTTGGTTTCAAGAGAATCAACTGAAGGAAACTTGAGTTGATTTATTTTAATTTTGACGTTGTTAAGGACTTCCATATAGCTATCCATTGCGTAAATTACAGCAGATAGAGCCTTTAAGCTGTCATTCCCAAGGATGCCGTGGAACGACTTTAAGGTAGGTAGAAGGAAAAATTTAAGTTTTTTATTATTGTTAAAGAGATTAAGAAATGTGTGTTGACTAACTTTAACATCTCCCGCAATAGATTTAGCGTAGAAGCAAGAATTACTCAAGATGGGTTTTTCCACCAGTTTCGACTGGATGTAGTTCTTACTAGATCCAGTGTCTATTAGAAAATTTAAAAACTCGCCACTCTTCGTTCTACACCGGAAATAGGGTAACGAAGAGTACGTTAACCTAAAAAATTCAAATCCGTATATTCAGGATCGGTCAAGGTATCTATAGCGCTGTTGGTGTGGTTCTCCGTAGCGCTAGGGGTTTCTTCAAGAGGTGAATACTGATTAAAAGTCTGGCTGTAATTTGCGTCTTCCATTGCCATAGCTTGGAAATAATTTTCAAGATTTATTTGTTCTGTATCTATATGATAATTTCGTTGGTGTTTATTTGGTATATGCTGTTGGGGGTGAGGGACAGGAGGTCTCTTTGTGGCGAATCCAAATGGTGCTGAAGGCTTGCTTTGGTGAGTTGCAGCTGCTGTTTTAATCGTTGAAGCGTCCATAGGTTCCGGCTTCGGTTGAGGAACTCCATTTGGTTGAGGGAAATGGGGTTGATAATTGTGTTGAGGGAACTGCACATGTTGTTGATTTCGATCCCCTTGCGGTTGAGTTGGCCAGATTGGTCTAAGTTGAGGAACTTGGTATAATTGTGGTGGCAGATATTTCGGGTGAGGATAAAATTGCTGGATAGGATTGTGTGGATTGGGTTTACGCGGTTGCTGCTGAGGTGGTAAGCCGTTATTAGGCTTCTTCACCGAATTTTGATTGTTGTTAGCATATGCGGCACGAAAGTTTTTGTTCTCAAGCTTGAGGCACAAATGCAAAGCTTGAGGGAGGGGTTCACGGATACCTAACAGTCTAGGCAGATCGCCTTTGAGCCCTCTTACAAATGTGTCTAGCGCTTTGTCCCTATACACTTGTGTGATAAGGGTCGTAGACTCTTGAGAGACTTCCATACACGCAACTTTGTTTAAGATTAACGTCAAATGATTGTACACGCCTTGATAAGATTCGTGAATGGTAGAATGCCCCTGTATAAGAGAAGTCATTTGGTACTCCAAGGTACCCATATCTCTCTTATCCGCGTAATGCAAAGTCAGACAACGCGACATGGCTCTCCATTCTAGCGGTGTGTTATATGATTCGAGTGCATTGTCTGCACTGCCAGTTATTTCATTACGTATCACCGATAATATACAATACCACAATATTTAAGGGTTCCTCTGAGGTGTTCGTAAATACGCGGATCCGATCTACGCTTTTCTTCCATGAAGAAAACTTTATCGGGTTCCCAGAGAATTCCCTAAGACTTTTTACAATGTCAGGAATTCTTTTCAGATCGGATAGGTTCCCTGGCAGTTCAGGTCGGATTTCCTGGTCCCGTCCTGTTGCAATATCGGCACTTGGGTTTGGGATAGAGTTAATAACCTATCTACCCTCATTCTGGAATACTCTATTCACTATTTCTGTCACGAGAACAACTAATTCTGGGGTTAGGCTTTGGGTGGGTCTGGAAGGATTAGGTTGGGCTTGTTCTGGATTAGACATATTTGTTTATATTTTTGGAGCAAACGAGTTCAAAACGAGGTTAAAATATAAAGAGAACGAGTTTAAATAATGGCATAAAATAGTAAGGAATGATTTTTTAAATTTCAAAAAGGTAGATATCTAATGTTATTCGTTAATTCAATGTGTAATACAATATATTATTATATTAATTTGATATTTTTAATGAATGAATGCGTTTCACTTTTCTTGAAACTATGAATAGATATATTAAATTTTCACTTTTCTTAAAAGTATGAATAGGTATATTAAATTTTCATTTTTTTTAAAAGTATCGAAAGCATCTCCACACTGGCGTACTTGAAGTCTTCTTTTTGTCCGCTGGCTTGCTTAGATCCCTCGGTGACTCAGGTTCAAACTCACGCACTAAAGGGTGTGGCTCACTAAGGGTGTTCTTAGGACCGTCTTAACGAGACTTTCGTTTGGACCGGTAACCGAATGTTCTGAACGCACTTGAACTTCTTGATGACTTTTGGCGATTTATATCGAACTTAATCGGTCGAACACTATTACCAGACACACGCGATACCGGTCCTTGCTCGGGCGCCAATTAAAACATTTGAAGTTTAATGTTTTTAAAAAAAATAACTTTATGTGGACAGCGTGTCTGCCTATACAAAATTTACTTAAAAACTGATTACAATGGTTCTAAAACTAGGAGCTTAAATATTAAAATTATGCTGACCAGCCAGCTACCTGTCGTGGGAACGGATGTGCTTTCTGCAAGTTTAGTTGAAACGGTGTCATATTGTAGTTTGCTTATTGCTTGTTGATTATGATGACGATGTTGTTTGAACTGTTGCAGGTGAAACGTAGGTGTCATGTATCGAGCGTTGTGAACATGTGTGAACTTCTGTCGTTGACCTGTAATGCTGTTTATGTTGACGAATCAAATGTTGATACCTGTGTGAACTTATGCTGTGTTAACTTACATATGTAGATGTTGCTCCGGCCGAACAAATTTAGACTGACCGCACGAGCAGTGTATTGACATTGCAGGGTACTCGAACTGCTGGTAAAAACAGATGACTCAGTTTACCCACCGTGACAGTCATTAACAATAGTTAAAATTCTTAACAAAGAGTAAATTTATACTTTTTATTAAAAAAAATATTAATCAGATTCTGAATCGATATCATTAAAATCAGTTTCTATACTATTTTTTATATTCTATTTGATTTTGAGCTATTTCACAATGATTACATAATAAGCAGAAAGAATTCTTAAGAGTATTAAAAACATCTAGAATTGAATTACCATTAGCAAGAGATTTACATTTTTTATTTATATTATTTATTTCATTTATTCAATTAGTTATAAAATGATGAATAATTATCATTTCAAATCATTTCTTTTAATTCTTTTTTTATTGTTACATTGTGGACACTCTACCACAATTATTTTTTTTTATAGAATCTTTAATAATATTCTTTATTTTTTTCTTAATCAAATTTATTTTTTTTAGGTTTCTTTTTAATTAATTGAAAAGACTAAATTTTATTTATTTATTTGCAAAATTATTAGTATTTTTTTAAATTATCTTATTCGGAAAATATAGATTTTTTTTAAAGTTATGTTTCAATTATAAATACATGAGGTACAATCTATAATACAAAAGTGTAACATTCAATTTATAAAAATACCTTCAGGAAATATTGAAAAAACTAATTCAGTTTATAATTTAACAGATGACAATCATTCATTTGACAAGAATGAAATTGTTGAAGTAGATTGCTCGTCTTTAAATCTACTTGATGATAGATATCCTCTATTAGCCGAATATTTAATAAGTGAACATAACCCAGACTTATGTACTAACCTTTATGGTGATAGAAGAATAGATACAGAAGAACATACTCGTATGTTTTACAGTTAATTATGCAAATTTTTTATTTTTTTTTTTATAATTGGCGCGCGCACAAGGGATTTTATGGAATGGAAAGGAATTATTATTATTATTATTATTTCAAGGGAACGATACAAAAGTAATTTGTAGGGTCCGGGATTTAATGCCGGGGTACTATGCCCATGTGGCGCATTTTATCAACAGCACGCGGAGTACTAAGTTCCCACGTGGTCATCCACCTACGTACTTACCGCGCCCAACACGGCTTGATTTCGGTGATCTAGCGGGAACCGATGCAGTTTCAGTTTAAATGCATTTTTATTTATATTACTTAATTTACTCTTATATGCTAGACAAAAAAATGCTTAAAAATTAGCTTAAATAACTTACAAATAGTCTTATTCTAACATACTGGTCCCATGCGGACACTCTAAGTTAAACCTAACACTTAAACTAAGTCATTTTAAGCAAAAAATTAGTATATGGACATTTTTTTTTAATTAAACTTACAGACTACCTAAAAAATAAATCTTAATTTACTTAACCTACGTTCATACAATATACAATACACAATACATACACACTTCATATATACATATATGCATATACACATATGTATATATATATATTTTTTTTTTTTTATCATTTTTTATTTTTATTTATTTATTTTTTTGCTTTTATATATTTTTTTTTCTTAAAATCTATCTTAAACCTACCTAAAACTATATAAGCCGGCAAAAATAATTAGGCGTATCACTGGAGGAGTTCGACGACGAAACATCCTCGACTTCATCAAGCCACCAAAATTGCTGGTGCTGCTGAGCAACATCCCTCCTGTCACGACTCACTAGCGCCCTACTAAACCGGAGACGCTCCGCACTGCCATTTGCGACGTCTCTGTCGTAGTCGAGTCGCCTGTCCGCAGCTGTTCGAGCGACGTGGAAGATTAGCGGCACCGCCAACCTGTCCTGGATCAGACCTTTGCTATCCAGATAGAGGAACGCTTCTGGAGGAATAAAGCCGTCAAAGCGAACTCTCTCATGATACATATAATTAGGGTAGTAATCCCCAGAGATCAGGTTGTTCGACGATGTCATGTGCCTTCGAGTCAACTTAATAACAAAATTGTCCACTGTTATTAGGTTCGTCCTATTGTACAAGACCTCATTGCTATAGAATTTTATGTACTCAGATTCTGGTGTTCTGTATAAGCGAAGACAAGCCCTAAGGCAAGCCCTCTCAAACACCCGAATCTTTTCCAATAAACTTGCTCTCACGTTGAACCACAAGGGACACCCAAATAAGGGCCATGTAACAGATTACCTTCACCCTCGCATCGAGTTGGCTGTTATAAAACAGTCTCCGTGTAAGGGCAAAAGCACCCTTAGCTCTGGCCAGAGCAACATCTATATGTTTGTTAAGATACAGGTATTGATCTAGCCAGATCCCAAGATATCTGACTACATTTCGACAAGCAAGTGGCTGTCCATGTTGTCCCACGATCGAGAACTTTCGCCAATTCTTTCTGGTATCCCTAGAGGACCCAGACAAAGGCGTCCTAAACAGAATGGTTCCCGATTTCTGAAAGCTGATTTTCAGCTTCCAGTCATCGCAATATTGTTTAATTTTATCGAAGTCACGTTGCAAAAGTATGTTAATAACTTCAATCTTTGGACCTGATCTGTATGCGATTAAGTCATCTGCGTACGCTATGGCATGGTGAAGTGAACCTATCAGATCACTTGTGTAAATGTTGAACAGGATCGGCGAATTTACCGCACCTTGTTGCAGACCGTTTTTAATGTTAAATGTTCCAGCAGAAGTCACATCGCCATTCTTCACGATGAACTGTCTACTGGAGAGCATATCAAAAAGAATATACAGCAGTGGTTTACTAATGCCCAACCTGTCCAGCTTGAAAAAGAGTCCTTCTAACCATACGGTATCGAAAGCCTTCTCCAAGTCAATCAGGCAGGCACCAGTGCACTAGTTCTTGCCTTTGTTCCATTGGATATCAGAAACTAGTTTCGACACAGCATGAATGATGTCATGCCCCGCCTTGAAACCGAATTGATTATCAGGAATTATATGTTTGTCCTCAACCTACTTAGTCAGGACTCTATTGATTACCTTCTCGAAAACCTTACTGATGTTTGGAAGAAGACTGATCGAGCGGAGATTCGCCGGATTGGAAGTATCTTTATCCCTTTTGGGGATGGGATGTACCACCGCAGTTTTCCAATGCCCTGGATAATGTGCATCATTCATTGCATTATTAAACAGGGTGGTATAAATGTTCACTGCTTCTAGTGTGAGATGTCGAAGCACAATGTTCGGTATTTCATCGGTTTCCACTGATTTCTTACTTCTAAGCGATTCGAAGATCGTTTGGAGCTCTTCCTTCGAAATGAAAGGGGGTAGTACCCTATCGTTGGTGATGACGTTATTTGACATATTCTCGTCACTAAACTGGGTGAAGCCCGAGCTCTCGAATCGCCAATGCTCTATTTCTTTTCGAAGGTAGAAATTGTGCACAAGGACTCGCAGGTCGTGGTTCGGGCCAATGATGTCATTCGCCTTGTACACTTCCTGGAAAGTCGCTCCTATAGCCTCTACCTGCTCCTGCGGATCCTCGATCACAAAGAAGTTGTCATCATCAACGCCTCACTTGGATCGATATCTGCTGCTACAAGTATTTGTTCGTTGTTCGTCGTTCGTCGTTCGGGCGATTTTGAGACATGGAAGGTCGTTTTGATCTTTCCTCCTAAATATTTTATTTATTTTCGGGTTGCTGGTGTTTACAGCCCGAATTTTATTGTTCCAATACAAACTTACAGAGTTTCTGTAATTTTCCTTTATTAATGTTTAGAGGTTTTTAATCGACGACTTCAGTGTCATGATCTCAGGGTTATGTCTGTCCGTAAACTGTCTGTACATGGTTTTTAGTCTTGACAGCAGCCTGCTTTTTTGTCGGTGCAGTGCGTCAATAGTTGCGTTGCGGAATAAGTCTTCGTTGTCAGTGTGTTGATACCGAGGTATCGTTTTGTCCATTGTTCGTTTTGTTGTCTCGCCCATTAGTCTTAGATATCTGTCAATCTCCTCGTTTGATAGATTTCTGTTGGACGGTGGGTAGAGCGAATTCTTGGAGAGTGCTCTAGTCAGTGTTCTGGTGAAGTGTGTCCAGCGCACCCTACCATAATTGTAGGAATGCCTTTGCACAAACTCATCCAATTCCGCAATTCGTTGGGAATAGTTATTTCGGTGCTGAGACCGCAATGGTCACTGTCATACACAAAAGTGCGTAGACAGTTTGTAGTTTGTTGGTTACTGCATGCCAGTTTTATTCGTGAGTCGAACAGCAGAAGACCCAAATAAGACCCGTGTCTGGGAAACGACGGACTATCCGTCGCCTTAAGCCCGAGTCGATACAATATGCCACCAATTGAATAGTAGGTTCCCTCTAGTATTTGGTGTATTATTTCACTCACTATGTTTGGCGTAGAAATCTCCGCCGATAATAAAATAGTTGTCTTCCAATTCCAGCCTTAGGAATCGAAAAAGTGTCTCGAGCTCTGAGATGAATAAGGTGGATTGAGTAGCCTTAGGTGCATAGACAGACACCATGTATAGCCGCTTTCCACTACGGAGGGAAATATACACGATGCATGCTTCCAGCACTTGGAACCTACGTACTACGCGACTGTATACTCTTTTAAAACGTATACCTTTTTTTACGAAAATCGCAACGCCACCTCCTTGGGTCGGTTTCTACGTATTATTTTGTATTTTCTGTGCCTCATTTTGTGTCTTTTGGTAAGCTTAGTTTCTCTAACCAAAAGCACATCAGGGGCTTGGTCTTTAAGCAACTTAAATAGTGTGGCTCGTTGCTCCAACCTAATCAGTGAATTCACATTAACTGCTAGGACCTTCAGGGTCTGTTCCGCCACGTACGTACCCATTACAACTGGAGGTGCGTTAGGCCGGGCAGCAGCGCGTATACTTGATCCACCCGCGCGTTCTGTTCAGTTAAATGACGCTGAAGCTGAGCCATCTGCCCCTGTATAGAGAGCAAGTTAGCTAGCATGTCAGGTACTGGTTCCGGTGCTCTAGGCGCTGGGGCCTGAGAAGCAACCTTCGCTTGCTGTACCGTATTTCCCCTACCTGCCGCCATTTGGGCGTAGGTAATATGGGGAGTAACGGCTGGAGTTTTTAAATGCACGGGTGGACGTTTAACTTCCACTTTCTGCTGCCGGGCCAGATTTATTCTTTTAATGTACTGGACTTTGGGACAACCCCGATAATTTGCGGTGTGTCCCGTGTTCCTACATAGCGCGCAAGAGAGCTGGCTCTTTTCTGACGTTCCGTCCTTACCCAGAACGCATTCCCCTGACTTGTACCAGTGTACAACCTGGTAGTCTAGGACTTTGATACTCCTTAGACCATCCAGTTTGCTGTCGGGACTTAGCTGAACTAGCTTGACCCCCACGAATTTGAGCTCTTTGCACTCCTTCTCTTTCAGCAGTGCAATGAACTCCTCCCGATCAGTCGACGGTTCTTACCCCCTCAGTAGCATTGTTTGCAGCTTTTCACCCTTCGTTGTGAAGGAGAAGAACTCCGTCGTGGAATCCCTTAACAGGTTTTCATATTTTGTGATAGCGCTCCACTGTGTTACAGTGGATCTATACTTAGTCTTTTAATAAAAAAACAGTATTACAGCCAATGGCCGACTTACCTAACTCGATGGTGTTTTTGTTGTAGCTGTCTGATGCTACTTCAGCGCTTAAACCTCGTCCTCTTCGTCATCTGAATCAAAGGCAGCCGGAGATACGAAGCTGTTATAAGCTCCAATACAGTGTGTCCCAGTTTAGCAGTATAATCCTTTAAGGGCATATTCCCGAGGTTCCGCCGAACAAGAAATTGTATTGGCGGGGGGTCTATTCTCACTCCATTTCAAGTTACAAGCCATCGAAGTGGGTAACCACTATAAACGCTATATTTTTTAACCTGGCACAGCTACAAAAATAGTTTTGATATTTTGGAAAGATAATTTAGTAGTGCGTACAAGTCTTAAGTATTTTGGGTACATAGTGCAGCAACAAAAAAGTTATGGCACGTTACACTCAAAATTATGAAAATTTGCTGTACCATTTTTCTACTTAAAACGCATTATTTTTAAAATTTTTACTTAATAAGGTTTTTGAAATTTTATGAAATTTTTATCCTTGCAAAATTTCCAAAAAATTATGTTTAGAAACTTAGGAAGAGATTTTGTAGTAAAAGTCATTTTTCGTCAAAGAAAAATGGTCAAACTAAATTAAGTGAGAATAATAAACTAACGTACCTATAAGCAATGCAGTTGACAGTGAATAGTCGAATAGGAAAAAAAATCGTAACAAAGAAAAATTCATTGTTAATATTTTTTTCTTAATTTGACATTATTTCAACTTATCTACAATCGACATTTTGCTCTGTAAGTGAAAAGCCGATTGATAAGTTGATCTCTACAAAATGTATTCAAAACGTGAATTCGCGGAAATAGTGTTTGTATACGGGTTGGCAATGGAAACGCTTCGTTGGCAAGATTGGAGTATCAACGACTATACATAAATCGTAGAACACCGTGAATGCGGCTATTCGCTGATACGCCTCAGCACGTCAACCGTACCAAAAAAAGAAGAAGGACATTCAGACACAGCGGTGGCAGAAGTTGGGGATGGGATTTTACGTGCTGTGGAAGTTCAGCCTTCAGTCAGCGTCCGTAAACTAGCTGTGCAGCTGGAACTTCCCAGAACCAGAATTCACATGACTCTACAGAGAAATAGATTAACCCTTTCCACTTGACACCGGTACAAGATTTACTACTGCGCAAACATGCAGAAGATGGGCAATTCCTCAAGAACATTCTGTGGGCTGGCGAAGCGTAGTTCAGAAGAGATGGGGTTACAAACCATTGTGAATCGATCGAACGGGAAAACTTAAGGTACTGGACACAGTGAGTAGAGATCCAAACGGTGTTTCACAAAGTTAATTAGGAAATTACTCTTTACCAACGAGTTTGCAAGTACCTTGCAATATCAACAATAACAATGCAACAAGAGTTTGACAATTTTTCGGAATACGTAGTTTCACGCTAATGGTTTTTACAGTTGACGCCAAGAACACAATTCTGATGCGTGCTCGTAAGCCATCCCTTTTTTACACCTATTTTGAAAAGAATGATTGTCCCGCAATGCCAAAAAGTGATTCTGCCGATGTAGTGAAAAACATGAAGTTCCTGGGTATTGTAACCGAGGAGAATTTCCTATGGCAAGTTCATATTAACAAGCTAGTGTCGAATTTAAAAAAGAACTCTCTTTGCCATGACGTATGTACGAGTATAATATATTTGGGTGTCATCCTCATGGACTAAACATGTTACGTCGAAAACCTCTAAGGCACTGTCTGCCTCCTGGCAGAGCAAAAAAGCTGTCGGCAAGACATGGGGCCTGTCACCGAGAAGCGTCCTCTGGATCTACAAGGCTACGATAAGGTCAATTCCATCCAATGTGTTGGTTATCTAGTGGAATAAGCTCTCACGAAAACACGCCACTGCTACTTTTACCAGACTTCAAAATCTGTCTCGGCTGCATATGTGGCTTTCCCTAGTACGTCTGTCTCCGCTCTAGACGCACTGATGAATCTCCCTCTTTTTGATATCCATATCATTTATGGTCTGTGGCTCCAAAACCGATATAGGATGCGGTGCTGGTGCCTTCTAGAGGACGACAACGGTAGATTTTACTCCTCGTTACGAAAACTTTCGATTGTCTTCCAAGCGGAGATATACCCAATTCTGATGGGAAAGAATTATGTTGTGAAGAACCAGCGGAGCGGGCTAGGCATTTTCATCGTTAGGGACGGCCAAGCTGCGCTGGAAACCTTGATAATCCCTCTTACGACTTTCAAGTTAATTCGAGAATGCAAGGTATTAATGAACGGAGTAGAAAGGCTAAACACAAAGTATTGTCTGTGTACCAGATGGGAAATGAAATCGCGAATGAACTTACCAGGCAAGGGTCAGAGTAGAGTTTTTCAGGACCCGAACCTATGTTAGGTCTGGCTGCGTCTTCGGTTAGGCTTCCATTGACAGTTGGGTTTCATATGAGCATAACGGCAGATGGCATAACTCCCAAGGTTGCAGGCAGACCAAACTAATAGTTCCCGACGACTCTAATGAAGTCGGCGGCCCTTCTGATGTCCCTGAGGGGGAAAGATTGCAGGTTGCTTACTGTTATCGTGACGGTGCGCACCACTTTGGCTAAGCACTTAAATATGCTGGGCAGGGTACAATATCCTGCTATGCTTGATGTGATGACGACATTGTAGGCAATTTATGACTGAAGCGCTTACTCATCTTTGTCCGAAAGACTAAAAGATTCCATCAATAGGAAATTCCAAGAGTACAATGGACTAGTTCTTTGTCTGAGTGCTCTCTTCCGACAGAAAAAAAAAATTAATTAAGGCAATAAGTAAAAGAGTAGCTAATTTCAAGGTCTTAGACATCAAAGGTATATTTAGAATGACAACCTTCTTAAAATACTATCTATGAAGTCACAGGATCCCAGTACCTAATACCACATACCTTGAAAACTGGAAGATAGAAGCAGAATCTTTTAGAATTTTCAATACAGCAACTACGGCAAACTTAACTATGTTTAAAACCTGAAATTTTCAAAGCCCTTTCAGCAACACCTATAATTAAAAAAAATTTAAGAGGAACTAAAGCTATATTTTATTAATACGAGCTTTGTAACGTCAACAGTTAACATTAAATCATCAACATTTTCCAGAGAGTTGTAACTAAGATATTAATTCATTGTATACTCTTAAATATCACAACCACCTGACCATATTATCCTAGATTTACTCGTTAAAATGCTGGACATCACTCCGGCTAAAAGAAAAGATTGATAAACCTTGGTGCAAGTACTTTGTTGACTCATGATCTGCCCGCCATAATTCTAAAAAAATGTGTTAATTAATAATGGCACAATCTCTCGCAGTCTATTTCAGTTGCAGAAACAAAATTGATTCCCATAAAAACGGACGAAGTCAAGATGAAGTCGTATACCCATCATGAAACTTTCACCCATACCAAAACTCTTCGAAAGCATTATAGTATACACATACTTATGTTTACATTAAGTTTTTCCATTGCAAGTCAATTGTTCCGAAAAACTAACTTGCATTTTTGGAATGTAGAGCAACAACCGCTTAATTGAATATACTCGTGTATATACACTACTAGTAAAAGAGGATGATAAAAAAACTATGACAACAAAGTTCTAGACACAATTTGGCACAAAGTCATCTTTCTCAAACTAGCGATCTTTGCTTTCGGTCTGATTTTATTATGTGGATTAATTCTGGAGCTATGACCATCCACTTTGTGGAAGATTTTACGGAAAGATCTTGGCTTAAAAGCTTATAAGATTCAGCTTGTGCAAGAGTTGAAACCGCGTGACGGTGAATGGGCATGATTCAGTTTGATCCTTATTTTGGACGCAAAACTTTGTTCTCTGATGAGGCCCATTTTTGGTTAAATGGATATGTAAATAAGCAAAATTGCCGAATTTGGAGTGGAGAAAACCCAAAAGCCTTACAACCACTAAAACTAACTGTTTGGTGGGCTTTATGGACTGGTGGAATCATCGGCCCATATTTCTTTAAGGACGATGCCGGTCAGAATGTTACCGTCAATGGAAAGCGTTATAGAAACATGGTTTCGGACTTCTTCGTTCCTCTGTTGAATGGCATTGAGATAACAGGGCTTTGGTTTCAACAAGATGGCGCAACATGCCACACGGCACGCGATACCATCAATTTTTGCGAGAAACATTTGCTGAGCGCACAATTTCGCCTAATGGACCTGTGAACTAGCCTCCACGATCCTGTGATCTCACACCTCTAGATTACTTTCTTTGGGAGTATGTGAAATCATTAGTCTATGCCAATAAACCAGAGGCATTGGACGATTTGGAAGTCAACACTCGCCGTGTTATTGCTGATATACGGCCCTAGTTTCTCGATTAAGTTGTCGAAAATTTGACTTCACGATTGTGCTTCATTCGAGCTAGCCGTGGCACGCATATGCCCGATATCATATTTAATAACTAATGGCATAAAATTATCTATTAAATAAAGCTAATATCATAGACATTAACATTAGCTTCAATTATTTTATTTCATATTGAATTTGTATAGCTTAACAAAAAAAAAAACACCTATGAGAACCCATTTTTTGTTTTTGACGACATCGAGTATGTGGTTATTCCAACGTAAGCTGTTATTGGCATACATACCTAGAGTTTGGATAATATCGCTTTAACGACAGTAGAAAGTCTTATGTTTTGGAAACATTCGATTCTACTCCATTAGTGGTTACCCAATTACAATAGTTATGCTGTTAATATTGGTATTTAATGAGCTTAACATACGCTGCCGTTCCCGTTCTACAGCCGAAGAGCAGGGACGAATATGTCGTTAGCAAAGGAATATATTGGATTAGAAGTAGCAGACAAGAGATAATTTATGAAGATTAAAAAGAGTGTTGGAGGCAAAATGGAGCCCAGTGGCATACCAGCATTTATTTTATGTATGCCAGACTTGAAACCGTCCAAAAAAACTTGATTTTACTGTTCCGAAAGGTAGTTTCTAGTCCATTAAAGAAGAGAATCATCGATCCCAACTGCACGCATTTTCGTCAAAAGAGCCTGATGCGAAATGAAATGAAATATCAAGTGCACTATTTTGCTGTCACCAGATTGATGTACGCTGTGGTTCCACTTTTCGGTGAGACATGCCATCAAATCACCAGTGGACCTGTTTTCGTGTCATTGATAAGTTTTCGTGTTTCGAAATATTTCGTGAGCTGACGTTTATCAGCGTTTCCATGACCTTGAAAAGAAGGGACGTAAATGCAATGGGTCTGTAGAAGGAAAGAGAAGAAAATTCGACTTTTTTAGGGACGGGCTGGACAAATGCTGTTTTCCATCTGCTCGGAAAGAGCCCTAAACCGTGGAATTAATGACAGAGCCAGAGTGGAAGAATACCTCTTCAGAAGAAGGGAAGATATACCATCTTAACCATATAGGATTTGTGTATGTTAAATACTCTTGCTACTACACGAGTCCGAAAGTGGATTTGTTCCATTGAAGATTCGACGCACTCAAGTATAGCCGGGACAAAGCACAATCTGTATGTGTTCGGTTTGTCGCAAATTATTTAGCAAGCAGATTGGCCTTGTCCACAGAGCTGACAGCTGACAGCGTTGGGATGGAGGATGGAGCAGAATTTCTAACGTTTTTGATGAACGACTAACAATTTTTACTAAATTGTGGCATTTTTGGTCTCAGTTTTTGATCGTTTTGAAATTGTGCATACTTAAGATAAACGTTGCAGTCATTCCTGGCTCGTTTAAATTTTTTTCAGTTTTCCTCTGTCGGGAATAAAAATATGAAAAAATATTTCTCCAGTCCTGAGAGTATTTTTATAGCTGAAGTTGTACCAAGCCTTGGTTTGATACTCTTCATCCGATGAGGATGATTCCACACAGAATAGTATATGCAATCATATCGAGGGAATAAAACGACCAGTTGAAATTCCTAAGCCGGCTCCAATAGGCTTCTCGTATTTCCACAGGGTTTTTTTTTTTAATCTTTTATCTAACTGTGTATTCACTGTACGAGAAATTAGCTGATATGATATAATGGTCAGAAGAGCCTAGAGGAAAAAGCACATTAACAGTGTACTTATTAGGGTGGGAAGTCAGAAACAAGTCCAGGGTGTTGGCGGTATGACTATCAACGCCTGGTATTCGCGTGGGTTCATTTGTCTGTCCAGAACATCGAAACCACACAGAATTGCGTATATTGAAGTCACTCGTAATGATAATTTCAGTATGAGAATACGGGAATACAATTCTTTGTACGGATTTAGATAGCGTATCGAACTGGTTAAAGGTGTAATTGCTGTCCAGTTTGGGGCTTCTGTAAATAAAGCAATAGCGGATAATTTCCTTACAGAGATGAAATTTTAACCAAATGCATTTGAATTCCGCATTGGAACAGGGATTACATATCACTCCGCATGTAAATAGCGAGACCGCGTTGTGAAAAGAATAATGGCACTTGTTCGAAGCCAGGTAGGTACAAATCTGTGTGATGTGGGAGGTGTGGGGGGATCTACCTATATTTGGCTAATAGTCAAACCAACTGGCCTGTATTTACAGACGTCGGTGTACGTAGATAAGTGATTACTTCTTAGTCTGCGACGTCTACTCTGAATCCATGAGTCATAATTCACAAGCAAACACAAGAAACACAAACACCGACGATAGTAAGCACAACTGTGAAGGAAAAATTCAAAAATTGGTTTACCGAAACAAATTGTTGTAGGCGTTACGCCTTTACAATAGGAAACAGTGCACCTACAAAATTCATTCCCACAACTGATTATCCATCGGTTGTTACATACACTCAGTCAATGCCCGTAATGTATGCGTAATACAGCAACGGGTGAGACTGAGTGCAAGCAACAGTAAGACCAGGGGCAGTTGAGTTGGAATGCCCGCACTGATTTTTATTGCCACTGCTCTCGATTTTCTTTTTGTTTTGGTTAATGGCTTGTTGGTTTTTTTTTATTTTGACGCGAGTGTCGAATTTTACGAGTTAACTCGCCGAAAGTCACGAAAGTGTGCCGCACTTTGAGAAAATAACCGCTTTGAACGGTTTCTCTTTACAGTTCGCATATCAAAAATCCGATATTATGTTGCTAACTACATATTATTATTAATAGTTAGAGGATATCTATTAGCGTCTATAAAGTTTCAGAAGAAAAGTTTATGGACCTGGTTTTAAGTCCGTTGTTGTCCTTTGTTTGAGGACGAACTATAATTGGCTGTTTCATAGATTTTCGAACTTACAGTTACATCGTTTTTCTATTCTACAAATGCAAAAAAATAAAAATGCGTTACTTCGTAATATATTTGCAGTACACCCTAACAGACGAACTACTTAACATTTCGACAAATTTAAAAACTGGATGTATTCATTTCGATTATGACAATTTACAGTATAAAAAAATTTATTTGACGTTTTGTTTGTAAAAATATCATCCCCTGCTCCTGATGTTGTAGTGTAGTCCTAATATTTTGTGAACGCCGCCGGCATGATTGTCAAAGTGGCTCATAAATGCCCACCAACATCTTGCAAACAACACTGGACGCGTTTGTGTTGATATTGATGTTAGGGTTAGTTCTCAAGTGATTCTGTATTTATTATTCTTCTTATAGCATATATAGTATCTATTATACAGTGTGTCCCCTAATAAGATGACCATAATTTGGCAAATGACTCCTGGGCATATTCTAAGAAAAATATCGTTCTACAGTAAGGGTCTATCTCTAATGTTGGCATCATTTATCGAGGATTTAAAAAAAGGCTTACTTTGGTGTACCCTGACCCATGTTGCTGTTGGAAATTGCTCTGCTAGTACTAATGGTAAAAACTTTGTGTAGGATCTTATTTTTAGAAGAAATACCAACCTTTATAACGGTTCTTAAATTAAGTTGATATCTTGTTTGAGTCTTTAGATATCTAATTTCTAAGCCTGCTCCATTTTCATTGCCCATGTTAATTTTCGACTTTAAGGTCACTTTTCTCCAGAAAATGCGTTTTACTATTTTTTTCTTATGAAAATAACAATAATAAAATAAAAAATCATCAATGAGTTTGCAGAAAAAACCCACAGATTTTATGATACTTGGAAAAACTTGCAGCAGTTAAAATTTATAAAAAAGGGTTTTTTTGTTTTAAGCTCCATAGGCTATGAAAAAAAATGTTTTTGTGTAGTCTTAGGTAGTTTTTATTTTATGTGTATACGAAAACAGTTATAACAGGTGCTCAAAGTGTACTCCTTGGTTTTGTATGCATGGTAGAGCCCGTTTTTGGATTGCACTGCGAATGTTTATTGATCCTGATTCGAGAATACGATCTTCCAATTCAATTAAAATTGCTATTTCGGTTGAATAAACAAGTTCTTCCATTCTACCCCCTACAAAAAAATCCAATACCGTAAGGCCAGGAGATCTTCCGGGCCAGTGAACTGGTCCATTTCTTCCTATCCAACGGTTACCGTACTCTTCATTTAGCCAATTCTTAACCTCACCACCATAGTGGGCTGGAGCACCGTCCTGTTGAAAATATGATGAAGCTAGTTGAATCAGTGGAATGTCCTCCAATAGTTCTGGTAAATCATTTCGCAAAAACTCCAGATAGTTTGTAGAATCCAGCCTAGGTGGTAGTTTGAAGGGGCCGATTAACTTGTTTCCAAGTACACTTGCCCACATGTTGACGCTGAATTTGTGTTGAAATGATTTATGTCTCATTGTATGCAGATTGTCCGCAGCCCACGTATAAAGATTATGAAAACTTGTGATCCAATCCCTTGTAAATTGAGATTCGTCCGTCCAAAGAATTCTGCTAATAAACTGGTTGTCATCCAAGCTCCGCTCCAGCAATCAGTTAGAAAACTCAAATCCCTTTTCTAAGTCATTGGGAAGCAGTTCTTGTACAGGTGTATGGTGGTATGGATAAAGATTTTCTCCATGTAGTACATTAGAAATTTTATGTCTGGACACATAGAATTGCAAAGCTAAGCGGTGGTGCTGATTGATTGATCAGCTGTAACAGCATCTAGTATTCTTTCATCAGCCGAAATCCTTCTTACTTCTGGAACGTATTTTCCATACGTTACATTTTCCTTCATACCCTAAACCTAACTCTTCTGAGAACTTTTAAGGAACAGGGTACGGAAATGAGGGTTTTGACAGGTAGTCAAATGAACGAGCACGCCTCAAAAATATTGGAAAATTAGTAACTCGTGGAAAATCACTCTTACGACTATGTATTGTCAACTGTTGTTAGAAACAGTTGGTAATTGGTAAAAAAGCATAAATTCCTTTTTTTACCTGTTGCAGTTTTTTCCAAGTATCATAAAATCTGTGGTTTTTTCTGCAAACACATTGATGACTTTTTTTTTAACATTGAAGAAAATAGTAAAACGTTATGTTAATTAGGCATTTTCCGAAGAAAAGTGACCTCATAGCCGAAAATTAGCATTGGCAATGAAAATGGAACAGCCTTTGAAATTGGATATCTAAAGACTCAAACAGGATATCAACATTATTTAAAAGCCGTTATAAGGGCTGGTATTTTCTTCTAAAAATAAAGTCCTACGCAGCGTTTTTACCATTAGTATTAACAGAGCAATTTCCGTTAACATGTGTCAGGGTACACCAAAGTAAGCCTTTCCGTAAACCCTCGATAAATGCTGTCAACATTGCAGATAGACCCTTACTGTAGAACGATTTTTTTCTTAGTATATGCCCAGGAATTATTTCAAAAATTATCGTCATCGAATTAGAGGAAACCCTGTATCCCGGGTTCTTTTAATACTCTTAGGATATGTAATAAAACAAATCCAAAGTTGCCCTTTTCTTTAAGCTTTCAGAGAAATCCAGATGTATGGTCGTAGACCTTAGGGGACATCTTTCTAGTACACCTTGTTTCGCATGCCTTATAATATCGAAACACATTTTCAGCACAGCATCAATTTGCGAATTAAAAACGCAGCTATTTACATAGCATCGTAACGTACTGTAAAAAAAGCAGAGTTTTCTAAGAACCAAATCGAAATACTTAAATGCGTTAGTTAAAGTCTGATTTATCTCGCAGCCTTGTGTGTGGACACGGTTTACTATAAACTGGAGTAAAGATTAAACATAAATAAACCCTTAAAGAAAAACCAAGGCTTAAGTATGTTTGTCTCTTTTTGTGTAACCCAGAGACGTTTTTTTGTAGAGAAGAAAAAACGGTCCATACGAGAAACTTATATGTACGAGTACCTATATACTTACTGCTGTACTTAGTAGACTTCGTTTAAACAAATTTATATTTTCAAATACATTCCTTACTAAAAATTGATTTCAGTTTTCCCAACTTCATTCTTAATGTTTATTAATATACAGGAATAACAAGAATAATCTTTGAATAAACGTATGTATATGCCTAGTTTTTATCCCCTCCTATAGCGTATTCCCCATATATGTACTTTTCTTTTGGTTGGTATCAAAAGAATTAGAAATTTTGCAAACAAAAAATATAATCCTCAACTCTTAGATAGGCATCAAGATTGGAAAAACTCAAAGAAAACGCAGGTAAAATAAAACGCTTTTGGCATACAGTGAGTGAACATCTAGGCACATGGACGTTATAAATTGACCACAGATGAACCAGTGCCACAGTCTATTGTTTACAGTTGACAAGCAAGTTTCAATTTATTAAGCCGTGCTTAACAAAAACATTGAAGTGAAGACCGGAAAACTGGTGTGTGTATTATTTTTTGTTTAAGCTCAGCATAGTGCGTAAAGGAATCCGGGAAAAAAAACAAAAAAAAAATGAAGTGGACACTTGTAAGTTTTTTTGTGCCTATGCCTACATAAAGATATTCTTAGTCATTATTATTATTACTATCAAAATTATTCCACAAACCAATAAAACCATAATTGTATGAATATTTATGTATTGTCTCTCACTTGAGATATTGTATTAAACAAATTAAGATATTTGCAATCAATTCTTTAAGGCAACATGAAGGACAAACGTACGTACATGTGCAGAAAGGGGCTAATAAATAATTCAGTAGAGACTTTTTTTAAAATTGTACTCATTTTGCATACTAATTTAAATAAACTTTAAAAAAAAAACATTTAAAAAGGAACCTACGTATGCCATCGTAAATTACGATTGAGTCAAAATTTAACATGAGTGTCGCAGAAATATTGTATTAAAGGCTTATTTTCCTAAGGTGGCACTTCTGTTTGAATTTATTCATAAAAAAGGTATACGATTCGGGATTGCATTCGTAGTTTTTGTACAAACTCGTTTAAATTACAACTTTTATACATGTTAGTAGATGGATACACAATGTCAGGTTTAATGTCGTCTTAACCTAGATTGGTTGTACTGAGTACTTCATACAAATGCACTAATTTCATTTTTATGTTTTCGTGAAATTGGTAAACGAATACATACACATATTATATATACGTATTTCTGTGTAGCCATGTTTGGCTTACTAAAAGCAAATTATAGATGACGTTGGTGAGAGCTATTTATGATCAATACAAAAAAGCTGGAGAAGAACACGAAAGAACTGATTCACAAGTTCAATGACATGGAAAGAATGACAGCGTGGATACATTTAACATGACTTCGTATCCAGAGAATACTTTATCTACCTGTTTGTTATTTCTGTATTCCAAGTCGTTGAATAATTGATGCTTACCGTACGTACCTATGGCATGGTTTAGATGGAATTTATAAATGTAAATGCTCATCCCATTAAACAGATGTAAAAAGATATGTCAGAACATTTACAGATAAGTACATATGAACGCATAAGTACATTCATGTATGGAGATATGATATGCGTAATTTTTGTTGATATAACGTTAAATACGGTTATTCAATTTAAAATAAATTACGTTTCAAGTTTGATTCAATTCATCGATGAAAAATATTGATCATACGAGTAACAACATCGTTTTGCTTAAATTTTCATTTTCAGGGGATCAGGTCGTATTATAAAAAGTATTTATTTCGTTGCTAGATTTAACATTTGTGCATTCATGAAGATTTAAAATAGATACAAATCTACATGTAGATAAAAAGAGGTATACAATTATGTAATTAAATAATTAAAGGAGAAAAATATTGGTGCTTTAGGTACATATGTACGAGTATACTCGTATAATGTTGATGTGATATACTGAGCTCTCTCGCAATGAATACCATAGAATATCTTTTCAGCATTAATAAATACGTCACTTCTTATATTTTCGTTACTTCTCGTTACCATTTGAATCTCATCCTTTCATATATGGTATGTATTTCTATATGCATATGCTTTTATGTATACGTAGTTGTGTTACTAGGGCAAGTGGAAGGTTGAGTATTACATTTACCTATAACGTCATCATGATAATGATTAGAATATTAAAAAGGTTCATTAACGTTTAAATTATTTTATTTTATAATTTTGTAAAACTTTTGTATTATTTTACTCTGGTGTAAGAAAAACAGCTTAAGCTATGGTGGAATTGAGTAAAAGTTTGTAAATTTCGTGAAAATTTTACTTAAAGTATCATTAGTACAATGTAAGATAAGTGAATGTCATTTTCAATTTTTATACTGAAATATATACCGGTATACTGTCCCATGCTTAAATTTGCGGAGCTTAGTAAAGATCTACAGGCGGCTTTATATTAGATGACCTCGTCGGTGTGGCGGAGGTATTGCGTCTGTGGCATGGCTATCCTTCAACTCTAAAGTTTAATTATTATTTTTTTGATTGTAGTTTTAATTAAAAAGTACAAACGGTTTTTTTTTATATCTGAAACTTGTCCTCAGTTTTACATTCCTAGAAGACGATGTTGGACAGACTTTTAGAAACTTGGTCTCCGTACGCATATGTGTGTATGTTTTATTATTTACACGTTGGTGTATAATACGAGGGTGGGTCAATAAGTCCGTGACTTTTTGAATTTCTGACCTCTTTACTGAAACAGCAACACTGCTCCTGTCAACAGGCATCTGTCAGTTGACTCCTGTCAAAATTTAAACTTGCTGCGTCAGTTAGTTTGTGTTTGACAGCTATTTTTATCAGACTACTCACTAATTTGAGGAGAAAATGGAAAAAAGTGAATTTCGTGTGCTTATTAAGCATTATTTCTTGCGAAAAAAACCATTACCAGAGACCAAGGCTAAGCTTGATAAATACTATGGGGACTCTGCACCATCGATTTCAATGGTAAAAAAGTGGTTTACTGAATTTCGTTGTGGCCGTACAAGCACTGAAGATGCCGAACGTCCTGGACGCCCAGTTGAGGTCTCTACTCGTATATTTGAGGTATCTTCGGTGTAAGATTTCCGCTCGCTGAACCTAACCGCCATATTGAATTTAATTCCCTGTCTAAGTCCCGTAGCCGTAAAACACAACTTCATTGAGGAGCATTGTGAAGGTGTGTTGAGAAGGGTATGAAGGCGAATGGTGAGGGTGTGGTGGAATAGCTTAAACGAGGCTGTGTGTATGTGTTTGATACAAACCGTACCAAGAGTATCACTTTGTTTGATACTTATGTGTCAAAGTATTTCTTTTACCTTTTACGCCAATAGATGTGGAATCAGATGTACGCTAAAGTTTAGGATTTCCTTGGACTTATCTTTATCAAAGAGCATTTCATTCTACTTTGGCCTCTAGGGTGGGGTGGTGTCTTCGTTGCTCTTCGCAGACCCGCCTTTAAGATTTCCGCAAGACTGAGTTGCTCATAATTATGATGTCAATAAACGCCCCCTGCCTACCTTCCGAAAATTTTCTGTCGCAATGCTTTTACTCAGGCTAATGATCATTGAGGCGAAAACTTTTAGGACAGGTTTTTCTCTTGCTTCCATGCTCTTACTGCGAACGCCGAGCATGTCTGTAGTGGCCCGTGATAGTTTTCAATTGTGTCTTTTTTTGTCTATTTTGCCGTCGAGATCTTCGTCCACCGTCAATCACGGCGTGAGGGTGCGAATATCAGCCCCTTCGCCAATGTTCTGACCGATTATGATCTTAAATTGCTCAGTACTGTCCCCAGATTCCCGTTCCTGATCCGGCTAATCTTTTCGACCGATCTTCTGCATAGTTTCAGGCCATTAACCATCCACTAGCTATGATCCCTATTTAAGCGGAGTCTTGTGTTTAACAGTATGGGTATGTAGCTGCATGTGAATATTTCTATTTCTGGTTGTATTAACAGGGGTTTCCGTAAGCATATCCATTAAGAGTGGCCTTTGGAGGCGCTCCAAGCTAAATTTAACACTTATTCTATTTCTTTCAACGTAAGATAACTAAATCTTACTTATATAATTTGTTTATATATTAAAACTAAAAAAAAATATATTTCTGGATGCAAGAGCTTGGTTACTGGACTTTTTTTGTTTTTACAGGTAAAACTTAATACTACATATGTGCCTTAAAATAAATCATAACCCATCTAATCCTATGTTATAAATAATACGTATACATAAATTATGTAAGTCTGTGAAAGTTTTAAAACAAAGCATTACCAGCCATGCCCAATAGCGGGCTGTGTGTAATTTTAAGGAAACGGTGAAGTAATTTTTTCTTTTCACAAGTTCACCAAAATTCTTGGTGCTGCTGAGCATCATCCCTCATATTAGTACTCGCTATCATCCCACTCAACTTTAGTATACTTACCCCGTCCTTTAATATCGAAATAAGGGAATCGCTCTGGGGGAATAAAGCAGTTAAAGCACGCACTCTCATGAAGTGAATAGTTTGGGTAAAAAGCCCCAGAGTTCATAGGTATAGCAATGTGCCTTCTAGTCAGCCTAATGATGAAATTGTCTCCTCTTATTATGTTTGTTCTATTGTACGAGTACAAGACTTTATTGAGATGGAATTGTATGTCTCTGTGTTATGTACAAGCGAATTCAAGCCCTCTGAAACATCCGAAATTTGTCCATTAAGCTTGCTCGAGACATCCAAATACAATTATAAGGATAAGGGCCATGAAATATCTTTCCTTCCTTTTATAAGAGGAAACGTAGTAAAATACAGCTACTGATCCAATCAGATAACAATGTGGCTGACGACATTTTGAAAAGTAAGTGATAGCCCGTTTCATAATATTGAAAACTTTTCCCAATTCTTCGCGATATCCGCTATTTTAATCCTAGTTATTATATATTAAAAACGAAAATATATTTTTTGTGGGCATGTACGGTTTTTTTTTATTAGAAATTGCTATCCATGCTTTGTGTTTTCCTTTTGTCTATGTTAGGATAGGTTAAACAAAGGGTATGCCATCTAACAGGCGCCTGGCCCCAAAATAGGCTCATCGCGATCCCTGTGAAACCAGTTGAATTTGTCTTCAAATGGCAAGAACCTAAGCAATCACCCTGGTGAAACCAAGAAGGCTTTTGAAGTCCATGCCGTCTATTTCCTCTAGGTTTTCGAAAAAGTATTTCCCTAAAAATTTTCTTCGACTACGCGATATTGCCTCGGCAAAGAACCTTGGATACCCTGTGTTCTTCAAGACTTGACCACCTAAGGTTGGCAGTCTTTGTAATTTTTTCCTTGAGAGTGCCCCTCACTATGCATAGGGGTGATTTGATGTTGGCAACCTCACTAATGTCGAGTAGCCCTCCTTTTCTTGCAAACTCGTCCGCTTGTTCATTTCCTTTAATACCGCAATGTCCTGGTACACACCACAGTCTTACTCAGTTCTGACTGCATAATGCCTTGAAAACTGTGCGACAGCCACTAACTGTATCAGAGTTGATGTTGGTTGATTTCATTGCCTTGAGTGCGGCCTGGCTAGCGATGTAGATAGCCATATCTCTTTCGGATACCGATCTCATCTGCATTAGCTCAGCCCCCCTGACACCAAAACCTGTTCCTTCTTCTGTTTTCGGGTTGTCTGTTAAAATTGCAATCTCATTTGACCTGATTATTTCTCAGTTCTTTCTCTCCGGATAAATTATAACATAAGGGATGTCGAAGTAGACCAAGTCGTTAGAGTTGGATTGCCTGGCAGTACTTCCGTTAGGACCGTGCCATGTCCGAAACTACTGCTCTTGCAATAACCCCAACACTGTTGCCAGCAAGTTTTTTGATCTGTAAGTCAAGCGGTGTTAGGTGCAAAAAGGTGTCCAGTGCTGCCGTAGGGGTGGTACTGAGCGCACCTGTAATGACTATGGAAGCCGTTCTTTGAACCACCGCTAATTTTTCGTAAATCGTTTTCTTGTTTGTTGCTTTACACCATACTAGTGCGCCGTTTGCAAGTTAAGGTCTTACCAGCCAGTACACCATAGCAAGGGTAAAGGCCCACATTTTTCCTACTATTCTTTTGTAGATAAAAAAAGGCATTATATGCCTGTTTAGTTGTTTCCGCTACATTAGGATTCCAATTCACACTCAACTCCGTTGAGTTTCAAGAGTTTGAATTGCGGTATCTTTTACTTTCTTTTAAAAAGAACCTGTTCCGTTTTGGAGCGGTTGGGATTGAGACCACAGTTTTTTGCCCAAGTGCTGATCATCTTCAGGGCAACCTCCATAAAGTCGCTTAAGATATTTAAGTATATTCCCAGCACTTGTATGACCGCGACATCTGCGTGTGCCTTGGCACTTATACCCACTGTACTTAACTTTTTGAGGATGTCATTGATAACCATCTCCCACTGGAGTGGTGATATGACTCCCAACTGAGAGGTTCCCCTGGTTACGAACATTCTGACCGAGCTTTGCTCACTGGTTTCTATAGATTTTCCTTCCGTATATGCATGCTGTGACTCAGTTAAAAAGCCATTACTGCATTTATTCCTAATGTGAATCCCCAATAATCGTTCCAGGGTTTTAAGCATAAATGATGACAGACTTATTGGCCTGAAACCTTTTGCTGTTATATGCCCCTATTCGGCAGCTATAGCATGCCATGGTCATCTGATACTGTTGATCCCGGATAGTGGGTTTCCACCAATGTTGCCAGAACCTCTTGGCTACTTTCAGCCCACGTTCCGCCATTTTTCTTGAGGTAGGTAGGAACGCTCGCTCCCTTTGGAAGCATTTTGCGTACCCTCGAAACCTCGTCTGTTACCGCGATATATTCGCAGTACTTCTGCCATGAAGCCCTTTTTGACTTTCTAACTGGGTACTTGAATTGTTTCTTGCATTACTAGTACTCATTCCATATGCTGTCGCTTCTGAAAAGCTTCGCCCTCTTATAGAGTTTCCTAGCCTCTTTCCTTTTATTTCCCTATTCCACCATTTTGGTTGAGTCCTTTTAGGTGTTCTGTTAGGCGGCAAGGCCATTTTTAATGCCTTATTAATATTTGCCACCGCCCTATCTAAGTTAACAATGTTATCGGAGGTACCAGGTGTATATTTACCACTTCTGTATACTTGACCCAACCAGTCTCCATAGGATTTCTTTGAAAAGCAACTACCGTGTTCTGAAAGTTTTCCTTGAAGCGTATCTATCGGTGATCCGACATTGACGCTTCGTCGACTACTCTCCATTCCTTTATTTTTAACCCTTCTGTATTTGTAGCAAGGGTGATATATATCACCACCTGCCTATTTTTCACCACAAAAGTGGGTGAATTCTCTCTGTTACAAATATTGAAGTTGGAAGATAAGATAAAATCGTACAAGAACTCACCTCTTGGGTTGATACACCGCTTCCACATTGTGTATGATGGGCGTTTGCGTCACAACCCAGTACTAGCATCCAATTTTTCTGGCTTGACAAGTCTTCTAGTTTCTCCGAGAGTTTTTGTCTAAATTTGGTTATATTTATTTTTCAGTTTTCTTTAACCTTAATTTTGTCCTAATCCCACTAAAACTACACATCTAAGTCGGCAAGCAGCGCAACAATCAAGTTCGCAGCGTAGTGCATGCCTTACCTCCTTGTGGTGGTCCCTGGTAACTGCATGAGTAAAGCCTTACATAAAAGCGGATTCAATCTTAGCGATCTTGCAAACGTTTAGAGGACAAGGAACTTCGGATCTCTACATGGAATGTTTGGACACTTAACTGGCCACTTGCAGCCGAATAATTACCAAAAGCCCTTGGCTGCTATCGCACAGATATCACTGCTATCCAAGAAGTACGATGGGATAGGATTGCTGTAGGCATGAGAAACAGCGCGGATTTGTGCTGCAGACTAACGCAAGCAGTCTTGAGCTTCCGACACGTGAGCGAACGTCTAATGACTAAAGGATAAATTGCCTAACATAAGCTCAATAGGCTCCCATGGAACTACGGAAAGCAAGGACAAGACAAGAAGTCTACAAGGCGCTCTGCTAGCAGAAGAGACGCAAAGCACATCGGCTTTTCCAGTAAAAGAAAAAAGAGGAAGAGGAGGGTGTGATCCAAGATTTTGGAAGTTTGTATTCCAGGAATAGCGTACGTACGTTTTACCAACAGGTAAAAAGAACACGTTAAAGCAAGAAGACCCATACAGAAACCTATAGAGATGAAGAAGAAAACCTTAGGAGAGTCACAGTCAATGTTGAATATATGGAAAATCTTTTTCTGCGGACTGTATAACGCCATCGAAGACCATCATCCCACTGCCAGGCAGAACAAACCATTCAACATAGATGATGATATCCGAAACTTTCATTCACCTGACCAAAACGATGTAAGGATAGCAGTATCTAAAATGAAATCCAACAAAGCTGCTGGATCTGACTGCTTACCGGCTGAGCTATCCCAAGCTGCTGGAAGCAACTTTATGGAAAGCATACACCAAGTCATTTCTCATATCTGGTCAGAAAAGTGGATGCCTGATGCCTGAATGGGATCTCTAATTGGTTGAGAAATCTAAAGTCGGCACGATGAAACTGTATAGAAATTACAAGAAGCTACTGTACGCGAAATAGGCACAGTCACAACATTCGCAAAGTTTTTACAAAGGTTATAATCGGATATTAATCTGAAATTAAGATTTCCTGATCTGGCAAAAAACACTTTTAAAACTTTGAAACAATACAAATGGCGGACTTCAAGAATATTCATGTCACGAAATAAAGGAACACTGTGATAACGACGATGTTTTCTGCATATTATTCTTATAACATTTTTTTCTAGAATTAAGAGAGGCTGAATCTTGTTTAAATAAGCACCACCCCAGCACGCAATCCCATATTGAAGCTAAGACTGGAAAATACCAAAATAATAAATTTTCAGTAGTTTTTTCGAGCAAACACTTTTTAGGTAGTAGAAATGTCTCAGAGTGCAGCGAAAATATTTCTTTAAGTTTTGAGTGTGGTTAGCAAAACTCAGCTTGCCTTAAGTATCTAAACTCTTCTACATTCTCAATCAGAAAACTATTTTCACTGCAAGGAAGGGTAAAAAAATTTGAAGAATTTGCTGCTGAAACACAAGTGCAACCTGACAGTTGAAATCGTTGACAATCAGATCCATGAAAATATAGGTCAACATGTGGACCAGTTGCAGGTGATAAACTAAAAAACATAACTTTAGTTTTAGAGCTGATAATTAGTTTATGTTCGGTAAACCAGATTATTGCAGCAGCCAAGTTCAAAACACTTTCCTCACCGTATGTCATCCGCGAAGGCAGTAAGTGATCCTTTAAAATTCTGTTCGAAAAGTGAATTAATGTAAACGAGAAACAAAATAGATCCCAAAACAGAACCCTGGGGTACTTCTAAAATTTTACTCTTTGAGTTCTATTTGTAAGATAGGATTTAAACCAATTTAAAGCCACGAAATCCAGCCTGTTCAAGTTTCCTTAATGAAATTTTGCGATCAACCATGTCTAAAGCTTTCGTTATATCCACAAATAACACAGCAGTGAACTTTTTACCATCAATACATGAAAAAACGTTAGTGCAAAAGCGTAGATAGGCATCCTCAGTAGATTTACCTTGTTGAAAACCAAACTGTAGCGAACTGAAAAACTTGGTAACTTTCAGGAAAGCCAATAATCTCTTCCTTATAACTTTTTCAAATACGAGTACCTTGCTAAAACTAGGAGGAAGTGGAACTCGTCTAGAGTTACACAGATCCTCTTCTGAGCCTTTTTTATATAGTGGAACCACTTCAGCGCATTTCAGAGCTTCAGGAAAAGTTCCTGAAAAAATGCTACGGTTAAAGATAATTGCTAGCACATCAAAAAACATCCGATATTTTTCAAAATGGTATTTGAGATACCATTGCAACCGCTAGAATTTGATTTTTTTAGGGAATCAATAGTCTTAAGTACTTCTGAAGCAGTAATAGGTTCAACTTGCAGTACTCAGTGAACAGTCACCGGTACGATGCGCTTAGCGGTAGATGAGATTAAATCCAAGTATACGCTGTCAACAAGGAGGGGCACACAATATCTGCGAATTGGACAGAACTTCACAGTCGGCCGCTATAATTTCGAGGTAGTAAGTGAGTCTATTTCGGCTCTACTATAAATTCTGCCAACAACACCTCAGCAGAAATAAAACGAAGAATCGCTCTTGCCATTCACTGTTTCTTCGGGCTAAGAAACCAATTGAGTAATAAGACCTTATCCCGAAAAACTTAAGAGACTACAGGGTGAATGACTCGAACTCCAACTTTTTAAAATGCTATAACTTTTTTTATTTTTTGATAACTTTTATTGTGCCAAGCAAAAAATGTTGGAAAATACATCAATTTTCAAATTGTATCAGTAGTTTTTAATATGTCCACCTTTGGCGCGAATAATGACCTTGAGATGGCCGAAGAAAGCATGCACGTAAGTGGCTCGTGTTGAGCTCACGAGTCGGTGATGTTCTCTTTACGGCAATACAGTAATGAGTGATGGTTCGGTACGTGATTGGTGCAGACAATTTAAAAACGGACGCACAGATATGCATAATTAAGGAGGCCAAGGGCGCAAATCGATCATGAATCAAGACGTGGTTCACTAAGTTGACCAATTTGTTCGAGAAAACAGGCGTTTTACGATTTCAGAGCTTGCGACAAGATTTTCCGAAATTTTTCGAACTATTCTATACAGAATCATGTCTGAAAACTTGGGTTACCACAAGTTCTGTGCCCGTTAGGTCCCAAAACAGCTCACAAGACCCAACGGGTCAATTCAGGAAAAAACATTTCTCGAACGTTTAGAAATGGAAGGTGAAGAATTTTTACAGCAAATTGTGACTGGAGATGAGACTTGAGTCCAGTATGTAAACTTACGAGTAGAAAGCAAAGAACAGTCAAAGCAATGGATGCGCACCCATTCCCCAAACAAGCCAAAAAAAATTCTAACAAACTTTTTCCAACCTGGAAACACAATAAATGCAGCGGTTTACTGTGAAACTCTACGTAAGTTGAGAAGAGCAATCCAGAACAAAAGACAAGGAATGCTTACCAAAGATGTGGTGCTTCTGCATGACAACGCACGACCAGACACTGCTGCACGCACAAAATCTTTAGTGGGGGAGTTCAATTGGGATATTTTTGAACACCCTCCCTACAGTCCTGATTTGGCACCAAGTGATTATCACCTTTTCCCAAAATTGAAATCATCTATTGCATCTCAACATTTTGGAAGTAATGAGGAACTTATGAACGGTGTGAATCAATGCATTAACGCACTGGCGGTGCCATTTTTTAAGGAGGGTATACAAAAGCTCGTCCCACGGTACCAAAAATGTTTAGATTTAAACGGAGACTATGTAAAAAAATAGTTTTGATGTTAATAAAACTATTTTGTGCAAAAAATTAAGGTTTTTTTTTTGTTTTAAATATTTTTCACTTCGGAGGTTGATTTTGGAATAGCCCTCGTATAAGCCATGCATGCGATGTTAACTGTGGCCTTAGTCTGGGCATATGGACAAGTCGAAAGGGTAAAGCAGATGATTAGAGCTATTCTGGCCATATTGGGTGAGCCATAATTGCTCATCAGTTTACTTTTAAGCCTATCGATTGGACATATTCAATCCGTATTTATTTGGATATACAATTTATCTTGTAAAATCGAGCTTTAATTAAGGTACTTATGAGTATAATTGTTTTTTCTTTGTACAATATCTGGTAGGTCTTCAGATATTTGTGTCAATAACATTTATTAAAAAAATTATAAATCCTCCATAAAAACCACCTCAAAAAATTCAATGTACAATATATAAAACAATGCAAAATCACAAGACATACTGTACGTTACGTGTGAAAGAAAACATTTTTGTGGTGAAAGAAACAATAGTATGTTGTCAATACAAGTAAATAAGAATGTGTGTGTATGCATAAAATGAAAAAAATCAGAACAGGATGGAACATTATTAAGTAACTCAATAATTTAAACGAACTGTGGGTTTACGCTGGCTCACATATCTGGCTTTTGATGGAAGGAGCTTAGAACCTGAAGATATTCGAGCTGTGACGTCTTTCTCAGTATACCGTTGTACCTCCTTCAATGTGTCCTAGTACTTCGAAACACTTCTCCTTATTGATTCCTTGGTGAATGCCAAGTATCAGACTTCTAGACCCGACATAGATATCCGATGGTGACAATGGTGAAATATCCTGCACATACTTTTTTAAAAAATAAACAAGTGAAAACAACAAACAAACGTATGCAAGCCCTAACTTAGTTGTTGTCTTCTAAGTGTCAAACCTTTCTGTTGACTTGTCAACTGCTTTAAATTCATTCATTCCCTTTTTTTATCTCTATCTCTGAACAATTGAAAAAATAAAAATTTGAAAATGAATTTATGTATAAAAATATCTGTTTGCGTCTTATTTCTCTTACATAATTGGTAGCACAGCGTAGTTAGCAAATATAAAGCAAAGTGTTTAAGGGAAATATTGCTTTCTATTGTTCACTTTCTTCGCAATTCTGAGTTTTTTGTTGAGGTTAGAGGTACCTAGTTGACCACTTCGTGTATGTGCTGTGCATATAGTTTGCAAGGAATTCCCGTGCCCGTTAGGAAGTAAGGGACAATAAAATTATAAATTTTTTTGAATAACCACCTCCGCCAATTTATCTTTTCATCCCCCTTTTGCATCGTTCGACGGATATTACATTGGCGGACTTAATAGGCAGTGGCTACATTTTTAGAAGGAAATCATCAGACATTAAGTTGCGTCCACGATGCAGTCGGGATATTCGTCATTAGCTGATGGAAACTTAAAAAATGCTAAACAAATCCTTGCTTCTGTATTTGGTCTTCTAACCAAGCAGCGAAATGCCTTTAATGAAGAGAAGTCGTCTATTTCTCATTCGGCCTTAAGAATAATGCTGCAACTTATAGATGATTATCGTAGTAGGCACAATACAATCACTGAACACATTCTGGAAATGAGTGAAGATGATAAGGAGGATGAAGATGCCAATGAAAAGGAAGCAGTATTTATTGCAGCATATACAGATCTCAAAACAGATTTAATGGAGGAGAGGAAGGTTGATTTGAACCCCACACTCTTTCAAAGCGGCGCAACAGGGCCACCAGTACGTTCTGTTAGACTACCAAAATTGAAACTGCCTCGATTCTCGGGCAAATACTGCGATTGAATGGACTTCAAAATGAGTTTGACTCAATGATTATTAAGGAAGTGTGTCTCAGTAATGTAGATCGATTTCGTTTCCTAAAATCTTCATTGAGTGATGGACCAAAACGTATCATATCTAATATGGAAGTCACAGCATTCAATTTTGTAAATGCTTGGAAAGCTCTTAAGGAGCGGTATGACCATAAAGCCCTTATATTTACATCTCATATAAATGAAATTATTTGCTTGCCGAGAGTTTCGGGTGCTTGTATAAAGGCTAATAGGGATCTAATCGACAAAGCTCAAACGCACTATCGATCGCTACTATCGTTAGAGTCTGCTGAGGCTGTGGCGTAAAACTTAATGATGAATCTCATTCATGGAAAACTGGATATCAATGTTCATACCAAGTGGGAGGAATATACTAATGAGAGTATCGCAAGCTGGAAAAACTTCACGACTTTCATGGAAAGGTACACATCAACACAAGAACGAGTGGATCAGTCTAGAAACCAAGTGTGGAAAGCACATGGGATCGAGAAGCGGCCACCGTCACGTAAGAGGTCTCAAACTACATTAATTGTCAGTTTGCATGAAATTGAATGTCTGGAATGTCTATCGACCACGTATGTTCTAGCTGATTGCCTATATTTTTGGCTCTTACACCTAAAGGACGGTCGGAACAGGTTCGACGTATAAGCGCATGTGGAGCATGCCTTCGGTCAATGCACTCATATAGGTTTTTTAAAGGCCGGTGTGAGAAATGCCCAAGGAAGCACCACACCCTACTGCAGTTTGAAGGTACGCAACAATGTATACGATGCTATCGGCTCAGCTATTCCTTGTCATACCCTATTAGATTGTGGATCCACAGATCATTATATTTCAGAGAGGTTTGCTAAGATGATGAACGTACGTAGAATCAGGAGCGATACCGTAGTAGGAGGTATAGGAAGCATTGGAATTTCTTCACGAGGACAATTCAAATTAAGTTTTGGCCCCATCATTTATGAATCTGAACGCTTCGATGTTCATGCAACTATTTTACAAAAGATCACTGATTTATATCCTCCTATACCATCGCATGTTACATAGATTAGCAGACCCTGACTTTAATAGGCCTAAGCACGTGGATTTCTTGATCAATATACTTTGGTGGTACTTTGAACAATTTTCCTTGCAAATTGGACAAAGAATTGGTTTAAATACAGCTGGCTTTTGCCTTTTCTCTGAATTCGGCTTTATTTCACAAGCAATGGTCGGCGTTATTTCACTTTGTCATTGTGAAATAACACCGAATTCCAAAATTCTTTTCCACTTGAAAGCCTGGCTGTAAGTTGGAATCATGCCTCCGCTGAACGAAAGGATTCGCTTTACAATGGGAAACATTGTAAACTTATTTCGAAAGTGAATGTTGTGTTGCACTTTATTGAAAATAATTTTTTTTTTTATAATTTACGCGCGCCTAAGGGGTTATGAATACCCTTTTACTGTTGCCAGGACGCGGGCGGAAAGATAGAAGGAGGATAAAGGAAAGCATTGTTGTGATGTAGTGGTTCGAAATTCAGGTGAGTTTGGTTTCGATATTGACTCTCCAGGGGTGGGAGTCCGAATAGGACGGAGAGCTTTCTTCTCTCGGAATGATTCCGGTTGTGAATTTTAACGGTTGATTTGTGTTTGAAAACCCTACAACAGCCAAATCTACATGTCAGTGTTACTACACCACGGTAACCCCCAAGTTTTGGCCGAAATGAAGCACCCATTGCGTCTGCTGTACGTAAGTTTGTGCAAAAAGTTCGTGAGACTGACTTGCTATGGACAACATTGACGGTCCCCATCCCTTGTACGGTACGTACCGACGACGATGTGGCTGCAGTAGCCGAGAGTATTCGCCTCAATCCAGTAACATCAACACGCAATCGACCTCAACAATTCAATGTTTCACGTACCAACATAATGAGAATTTTCCACAAAGATCTCTGATTATTCTTGTACAATGTCAACTGACTCAGGAATTGAAGGCAAACGACCATCCGCTTCGTTTCGCAGTTTGATCCATACGGAGCTGGAATTGGACGTCGAATTTGGAAGGAAAATCTTTTTTTTTCTTATGAGTGGCACTTTCATCTCGGCGGCTACGTAAACAAACCAAATTGCCGGATCTGGGAATGGAAACACCAGCACCGCTTTTATTTCGAAAATGCTGCTGGAAACGATCTTTCGGTCAACGAAGAGCCATAATCACCGAATTTTTTGTGGGTTCAATTGGAGACATATTATTGCACGGTCTTTGGTTTCAGTATGATGTCGCGCCATGCCACACAGGCCATCAAACAATCGATCCTTTGCACGCTAAGTTCGGTAATCATTTTATCAGACGCCTCGGCGATGTCAATTGGCCGCCTCGAAGCTGCAATTTGATACCATTAGACCTGTAGTTCAATGGGTGTTGAAGATAGACCCCCTCCCTCTCCGCGCCCTACCATACGATTTCTTTCATAGCAAATGAATGAGATCCCAAAATATCTGTATCCCAAATCGGACCACCCTGTACTTACGAAATACACACTCCATTTAAGCAATCGACCTTTGGTTTTTAAAATACAATTTATCATATTTGTCAATTGTTTCCGCTGTGTATCCTTTCAGCCTATATACATATGAAATTTTATTGTTTCTATTAGGTGTTAACTTATGAAATTTATGAAAAAAGGTGAAATTGTCAATCCTAGAAAGTTTATTATGAAAATAAGCCACACAAGTAAATTTTGTTTAATAAATTATTTTAAGTTTTTTTTTCTTCAAAATTATTTCAGTTAACATTGTTTGTAGCCCAATTTGTTCTTGCAACACCCCGCCCATCTGAAAGTCTATTCGAGTAAGTTTTATTATGTTTAAATATTGAATAAATTAAGAAATAAAACAGTTGTTTCGCCTTTCATTTATTCACTTTTCGGCATTATTGCATGTATGCATGTTCGCCTTTGTGGATGTTTCTATTTATTTTTAAGGCAGTCGCTCTACCAAAAACTAACTTAGATTTTTCTAATCCCATGTTCATATGCAAGGCTTTTTCAATATTCAACTTTTTTGCTTTAAGTACATCGTTCATTTGATTATGCCGCTAATCCACAACAAATGTATATCAATTCGATAATAATTGTCCATGTTTATATAATAATAGTCATATTGTATTTTTTTTAATCAATTTATGAATATATTTCCTATATATGTATATTATACTACAATAGATATAACTTAAATAAGGATTCAAATATAAAAGATTATATCGAATCTAAACACTATACTAATTAATACGCGGCCAATTACTTTCGTCTTTAGCTATGGTTTTAAATAAATATTACATATTTTTTGATAGAATGACTGGTTGTGATGCATTATGTAAATATATGTATATATCTGTTTGCTCAAAACTTTCTTTTGAAAAAGAAATAAGCTCAAAATCTTTCATATAAAATATCTGCTTTCAGAATTGAAAAACAGAGGCTGATTAAATTTCCAGAAGAAACATTTCCAAGTGAAAGCAATGAACAAAAATCAATTGATGCCAAGAGAATACTCGAAGAAATTGATAAAATCAATGTTGCCCTGGGATATGTTAAAAAGCAAGAGTCACATATACCATCTATTTTAGATTCAAATCAATTTCTTTTTCCAAAGCCCTCATATCATCCATTTTACTCTCAAACAAATGGTGACACTCTACAGCCGTCAATTCGAAATTTAAATGTAATATTAAACCCACAGCCTTTACGAAATGCTCAGAATCCTAAGTCGATTAAATTAAATGAGCCTAAACTGTTCTTTTACTATTATTTGCCAAAAACTGCTGAAACAGCCACCGAAAATAAATCTCAGCACTCTGACAAGAAAATCCAGGCTAAATTGCTATTGCCTGAAACAGAGGATAATATCGCTCCAAATTTTCGAAAACAGCTCCTAAATAATGCATCATCTTCGCTAAAAAACAAAAAACTAGCAACTAATATTAGAAATAAAAAATTGGCAAGAATTGAAAAACTGCCAACTATTCGCCCTTTTTCGAAGGCAACAACAGAAAAACAAAATCTCAACAACGCTTTTCCAACGTCTAAGGTGAAAAAACAAGTAACTTCCTTTCCCACGAGCACCACATTGTCTCCTCCGATATCATCATTAAAAACACCATTTGCATCATTTTTCAACCGTCCTAGTAATGTACTTGCATCACAGAAAGTAGAGGCAAAGCCAATCTTGCAGTCAGTACCGCTTTCATCACCGCAATTTGCCCATCAGCAAGCGAAGCCTGAAGTAAATTCAAATGATGATTATAAATGGGCCGAAATATCTTCTGAAGAAAGCGATAATTCTGAAGAATACGAAAAACACATATTTTCTGCAAAACGAAAGGAGGTGGCTGAGGTGCAAAAAGAAGCACTTAAGGAAAGTGGTATTATTATTCAGCGTTTAAAAGTTAGAAAAGGTGGTATTGCGATTGCAGGTCCAGGTGGTGTGGCTACCGCAGGCAGTGGTGGCACTGCAATCGTTGGCCCTGGTGGGTATGCTCTAACTCATCCAAGAAGCCTTACAATCGCAGGACCAGGAGCTAAAGTTTTTGCGATACCAGAATCAACTGATTTAAAGGATGCAATCTTAAGAACCAATTTGGGAAGAAACTTTGCAAGCGAAGGAGTGTTAGTAGCTACGGGACCAGTTATTTATTACTCTCCAGACGATAGAAGCCACATCCTTTAGAAAGAAAATAAATAAATAAAATTTTATTAGCAATATATTTGTTAGCAAGGATAATAATAGTATTAGTTCAATGCAATTTAGTTAAGTACATATAGATTTAAATAAAAAAAATTGTTATTTTAATGCGTAATTGGTATACATTTTTTTACATACAAATAACTAAGATTGAGTTTGAATTGGACTAAAAATTTAGTTAAAAATTTAAAAAATAATTATTTTCTAGGCATTAATTTTTTTTTCAAATTTTAATTATTGTATATAGTGCATATACCGGTGTACAAATTTACTTTTAATGGAATACAATTTTAGCCCAATTCAGACACAATATGGTATTTTCTTTCATCGTTTTCACGTTATTAACTTTCAGCATAAAATTATCTAAATGGGTGTCATTTATTTAAATTTTTTGTTCGCTTATTTCTACCTATATTCATATATGGTAAATCATATGACTATGCTTTATTAATGAAATTACATTATTTAGATGGCGACCTGCAAGCTTAAACTTTTGGCCTCAAACATCTATCTTATTTCCGCCAGCTGATTTTTTTAGTATGCTTGGTGCAGTAACAAAAAATGTGCAAGTACTTAACCAAAACAACAAAGTAATCAACGCAATAAATACACAACCGAATCCTTGGAACGCGTATAGTGGTTTGATGTTCAGTCCTTATATATATTCCTACATTTCCAGCGCAAAAATGTTGCCTTATTCTTTTCCCGAATATCCAGTAGCAGATACTCGAATAAGACCAATCAAAACAAACATTTCACCATTTAGGAAATTTCTTGAACCACCCACATTTCATCCAAACACACATATTCAACAGACTGTTTCAAAGACCGACAAGTTTAGCAATTCGGACACACTAGAAAATGATAGCCGTTTAATATCCGCTGTACAACAAGTGAATCCCACATTCATTTTAGAAAGTTTAAATCCTGTTCCAGGAACACAGCTTTTTCATTTTACGCCTAAAGAAATTATACCACAAAAAATTGAACTTGAAGTAAAAAAACAAATGAATAATAAAATATCGAGACAAAGTGAAAGTGCCATCAAAGTAGAGGCTATCGGAAGTACAGCTATTGGAAAAAACGTTCCCGTCATTCCGTTTGCATCTTATTTCTTACCGTATAGCACGGGCCACATCAATGAAGGAAAAAAAGTCGCTTCTTTAATATTACAACCAAAGTCAAAAGCAATTGTCGGCAATGGTGGTACAGCAATATCAGCACCCATATCACGTGCAGTACTTAAAAAGGGAGTTCCCACCAACGTTTTTTTTAATCCGGAATCAGTAGCTATTGCTGGAGCTGGTGGTAAGGCCCATGCGCAGGCCGACTTGATTTTGGATCTTATGGAAAGATAAAATAAACTTTTTAAAAATTTAATATTTCTGCAAAACTCTTAAAAGAAACGCTACTATTTGCTGTTCTTATTTTTATGTAAATAAAAATTTCTTTAATTCTATGCCAAAATCTAATTTCGCAATTATTTAAAATAATACTCTTCTTTGCATAAATGGGGATGTATCCGTATATATGTATATAGTCTGCTATTTTTATTATCCAGCCTTGTAAAGTGCGGGTTTTAGGTATATTTTTATTTTCAAACCTTGGTATTTGAATGCACTACTCGTATATACTTAATCGTAGGCGGAGACCACTTAATAATAATGATGGAATAATATCATTTCCGTACTATGGAGGACTCAAGGGTCATTTCCTTAATCTAAGTAGGGATGGAAAAGCAAATACAGAACTCTACCCTAGACGTCAGTATGCAGAAGGACGCGCTCATTTTGATAACCATTTCAACAAGATTCAAGAGGCAGCCGCGCGATTGGTTGCAATTCAAGAAATTGCCAAACAAAAGGGAGCTTTTAGTCAAGAAGATAATAAATTTTACGCAAACAGTCTTTTTGAACTAGGAGTGGCAGCGCAAAATCTTGCTCAGCTCCAGCAAAATGGTGAAATTAAGGACTTCAGCAAGCTTCTATATGGAGGCAACACCCAAGTTAATGTTAAACCTTCCAACGATGCACCAACAAAACCCTCTACGGATGCATCAAATCAAACTGGAATTACTTTCGTCCCTGTCAGTCAGGATGACCCCTATGAAGACTTTGGAGATAGTATATCAGTTAATGCCCCAAAAAAAGACGCATCTGTTGCAGAGGCCAAGCCAATTGGTAAGTTCACTTGTATTACATGTTATTCGAAAGCCGGAAACGGTAACTGAGTGTTAAAATAAATACAATACTTTTAGGGATAATTGAACAATAACTGCAATGTATCAAATTTGTTCACTTTTCTTTCTTTAGATATATGAATTTCTTAATGTGTCTTATGAATTTTATGGAGCTCATTGGTAATGTGCACAGGTCGCAGTCCTGTTCTACCTCCATGTACTCTGTATCATAGCTCTTGAAGCTCGTATATCTAACAAATAACTCGGCCTAATATATGTATATACCATACCTATATACACATCTACGGTGCCTTTGAAACTATGTAAATCGGACCGAGTACACCGGCACCAATCTGTATAGTATGAAGTATGCCACTTCAGGCTTGTTGCTTTAAAAATAAAAAAAATCTCAGTATCACGGAGAGCACGATTTTTCTCACACTTTCTTTCATAGTACAATAGAGTATTGCGCCGTCAGAATAGTTGTTCATATGTAGTTCCAACCTGCTGAGCGGGTAAATCCAATCACATAACGTAATCCTCCTTTTGTTATAAAAATGTGAGATAAAGTAACGATTAGTCAGATGGCTTCGAAAACGTTGTAACGGGTGACCAGATAGCAATAACAGTTTTTCCAATTCTTACGTTTCAGCAGTTCTCAAAATTACCAATGACATCCAGATATCAAAATATTCAGTAAGGTTTGCCATTTCATCATGTATCGTCTTACTCTTGCCGAACATACGGAAATTATTAAAAAATATTATCGAAATTCCGGCTTAGTTGTAAGTACGCAACGTGAATTTCGACGTGAAGTTGGTCATCATCATGGCTTCAGTGTGTAGGCAATTCGCAGAACCGTGGAAAAGTTCAAGCGTGAGTGCACTGTTTTGGATCTTAATCCACCAACCAGATAGAGATTGGTGCGAAAAGAAGAAATGTCCATTCGGCGCCGATCAGCTGAATTTGGCATCGCCAGAGAGTCAACCCCACTTACAATATTTTCTGGTTGGATTTGGGCCTTCATCCGTATAATATTATGCTGGTGCAAGAATTGAAGGCAGACGACCATAGAAAACGCCGTGAGTTCGCTAATTGGGAGCTGGAAATGTTGGCCGAAGATCCGGATGTGAGCCAAAAAATCATCTATTAGGACGAAGATCATTTTTGTCTTAGCGGCTATGTCAACTAGCAAAATTGCCGTTATTGAAACGAACACAATCCACAGCTATTCGGCCAAGCATAAATGGATCCACAAATATTGACTGTTTGGTGCAGTTTATGGTATGGCACCATCATCGGACCTTATTTCTTTCGAAATGAAGAAAGGGACATCGATACCGTGAATGGTCTCAAGCATTGAGCGACATTAACCGATTTTCTATGGACACAGCTCAACAACATCGATGTATCCGAGCTATGGTTCCAACAAGTAGGTGCTACGCTTGTACATCATCAAGCGACGCAACGCTCGAAGTTGTAAAGGAGAAATTTGGCGACTGGGACATCTCCCGGCGAGCGTTCATTAATTGGCGGCCGCGATCACTTTCGTTTATTTTCTCTGAGGCTATGTCTGAGTATACGCTAACAAGCCAACTATTTTTTACGAGCTCGAGGCCAATATTCAAGACACTATTGCTGAAACAACACGGCTCATATTGGACCGAACCGCTTGAAGCACTGCCAGCAAAACCGAGCAGCCTCACATCACATAATGGCATGAACGTAGTTTCATAATAAAGCCAGAATGAATTTTATATCTTACACCGTTGTTGTTTTATTTAATTTTTTTTTCCTATCGTTCTTATCTGGTCTGGTCACCCATTAGTTTGCCGCAGAGTGTTTGTGATTTTTCGGCTTTCTAGCATCGCTGAAAGTAGTGGGCTAGTTTTCGTTAATCTAATCACGTTTAAGTCACTCTGGGTATGTATTATTAAAGCTTGTTTTAAATAAACTACCAAAGATGTTATTAAGTTGTCACCATTTTGAATAAAAACCGGGAAGGTTCCATCTACGCACGGAGACATGAAACATCGAATTAATTCAAAAAGCTGACTTAGGTTGGTCTACTCTAGACAGCTTATCAGATAAGCTGTTGGTTTCCACTACAATACATCACATATAATAAGGAATCCTGCTCTGCAAAGTAAATCAAAAATATTTCGGACAGAGCCTCCAGGTTTTTTTTGCAGTTTGGGGGTAGAATTATCAAAAGCAGACTGAGTCCATTTGAGTTTTTTTTGCAAAAATCTTTCTAGAGATGGTTGTAATAAAATCATTTGTGTAGCTTATCTTTCAAGACAGTCCCTTCAGTTTCTGTTGCTCAAGATTTCAGTTCTTTCTTGGGCAAAGGAAAGACAATTTGTTGTATTAACTAAGGACATCACCGTATTTTCGAGATTTACCTGTTGTTTATTACACCATGGTATGTAGCGTTTTTACATGTTTGACTTTAGAACAGAGCTACTGTCATATGTTTAGATAAATGTATTCTCGGGTTCATGTGCTGTGTATTTTATGTTCATGTATTTCTAGGGCTTCGAAATTTACTTAAAAGCAAAGGTGAAATTGGCATCGAATCTAATGATCAGACGCCCTTTGCATTGATGCCACAACTCTGTCAAGCTTTGTTTCTCAGTATAGTATCTCCTGGGTAAAGAGCTCTCCAACCTCGCCACATTCCGCCAAATATGTAATAGAATTATAACTGAAAGTTAGGCGTTCTTCAGTGGATAATTACGAGTAAATTGCAAAATTTATATGATATGTACTCGTAAATATCATTTTACAAAAAAAAAATAATAAATACGTTTTTTATTAAAGTTTTATATTTTGTTATTTTAGCTATGACTTTTGAGATATTTAAAAAAAAAAAAAAAACTTAAAAAAAATGGCAAAATATTGTATTAAGCTTAAGTTTGTTTCAATAACTGAATGTTTTTTTTTGTATTTGAAAAAATCATCCATTATTGAAATCAGTAATATTGGAGTAAAATAGAAGGAACTTTATAATTATTTTCAACGCTAGAAAGAACCATTAAACCGAAGATTTCTATCCAATTGACTAGAAGAACAGTCTGCTGTACTTCACTTGGTATAAAGTATGCACAATGAACGGTCCGCAAAAAAGGAGATTCTATAAACTATGCCAGAGGCTTCAGTAACCTTAACATCACGCACAATATCTTATTTGCCATATTGTTTGAAACCCTTAAACCAATTTTCCAATTCATAGAATTATCTATTGATCTGCACAGATTTCTCAGCTCATAGGTAAGCAAAAAAAAAGTTTATAATAAATTTGCAAAAAAAAACATATTTTAAACGAGATACCACATCTGGAAGAATTCTGAAATTGTTGTATTTTCTTCATCTAAAAACTACTAACCCTTAATAAAATGCGGTCAAGCACCTGCAAACATCTCAAATAGAACAATTTTAACAGCTAATAATAGAAGAGCATACAAATCTAGTCATTTAAGTGTACCAACGGTTGAAAACCAAAACTGAAGCATAAAAAAAATCTTTGAGTCCAATCAAGTTTCATCGTAAGCAAAAATATGTGACATTAAGGTAGGCGGATAAAGATAACGTTGTTCATTATGATTGCGTGATTCTTCGAGTGACGTTTGGCCTAGTTTGCGTCAACGGGATCTCGATGGGAATAAATGCGAACTCTACAAGCTCCACATCGCACTATTCAGAATAGTCCACATCAGTCACGTTAGGTATCTACTCTCTGGTCCAAAAGTCTTCGATATGTGTACAACGCAGTAGAGGCAGACCTTGACTCAGGTGCCGCTCATAAGTAGAGGAAGACCCAAACCTTTTTGAAGTAGGCAACCTTATTCCGGTAAGTACCACGGTGTTCAACTTGAATGGAGTGGCCTATGGACAATTTTGCAAATGGAACTCGTATTACACCCGTATAAAATCCAGGGTGTGCAAGAAAGAATGCCATAAAAATATAGAAGACATTGATTCAGAGGATATGTAGTGCCGACCACTAAGACGGTGGGATTAGATGCCACCCAATTACTTCTTCTGGACTTATGGAAAGTGTTCGGTGTTTTGCTGACAAACAGAAAGCTATTAAGGTCTTTGAAGCCTGTAAATAACCGTTAATAGATTTCAGATTTGCTTGGATTCTCCTCAAAAAAGTCAAAGTAATAATCGTGTTGTACTTGTACAGGTTCGCATTAGGCGATTGTTCAATAGGAAACACAATTTTGCTAACCAAAATAGTAAAACCAAATACAATAGTATTTCTTCCTATGCCATTGTTTATACAAACTATTTTACTATCGATAATGCATTAGGTAATAGAAACTGTTATAAGCCATACAAGGATGATGCTCCTCGCAGAGATTTGAGTGATTTAACCTATTTCATAAACATCAAAATCCTTTTGGAGAATCTGATGTTTATAAGATATGTGTAATCGATTTTTGGAAATAAAAGTAGACATTTTATAAGGATCGATTGACGGGTACATACGAGTACTCCAACTTTTGGGTTTTTTATTAGATTTTCAATCCGTATTAGTCCTAATATTTGGAACACTATGGTGTTCATCCCTATGTAACATATTCAAAAACAGTGTTGCAAGAACGGTGGTAAATTTACAATTCAATGTACTTTTACTAAAGATTTTTCTTAACTTTTTAACCATATTTAATTTAATTTGCAGGTCTTTCTATTGCCGGCGAAGGTGGTGTTGCATCTTCAAAACCAAATGCTGTGGCCATAGCAGGTCGTGAAGGATTAGCTGTAGCCTCACCGAAAGCAACAGCCATAGCAGGAGTATCCCCTGAAGAGGCAGCAGCCTTTAGTGTAAATGTGCCAAGTCGAAACCAAATCATAATTAAGTCTAAAATTTTACAAGCGCAAGAAAATTCGGCACCAAGACTAGAACAAATGAGATCATCAGCATCAAAAAGTATTCCAAGTCGTTTTATTTATGAAACAAAGGGTAAAATAGCTGCTGCTGTAGATGATATTGATGATGTTGAAGGAATCAAGTCTAATGACTTTATTGCTTATCCCAATATAAGCGTACCTAAAGCTCACACAATTTAAAAGAAAAAAAACATTACTTTAAAAGCTAAAATTGTACTATGCTCTAATGCAAGAATCTAAACACTTTTTAAAAATATAATTGATTTAAGAACAAAAAAATACGCTTTCACTTCAAAAAATAAGTTGAGTACAATCGAATATTTTCTACTCGTATTGATAGTTTCGACAGATGTCAGGAACCTTACCCCCCAAGTGAGTTCAAATCTTTTTAATTGCGCTTTTAATATTATGCTTATAAGATAGAGAGTTAAATCTGAGGTAAAATTCATTGACAATACACATATATTGAACCATAAGTTATACTTATATAAAGAGTTAATTTATTTTAACTATGTCAGTAGAAATAATAAAAATTATCGATTTTGGATAGTTGGTTAGTTAGCACAGTTACAAGTAATACATAAAATAGGCGGAAGAAAATTTGGATGATGCTGTGAATTCAAAACAAAACAAATATATGGATATACATAAATATTTAAATAAAGGAGCCGAAAACAGGACTTATTACAACAATCAATAGTGATTTATGATTCAACCATTAGTTCTATGTCCGCGGGGGAAATAAATTATGTATGTTATTATGTATGCATATGAATTAATGTGTAAATCGAAGTGATTCATTATGAATCAAATTTTCACATGTCGCATTCGTTTCTACTTTTAATATATCAGCATTAATACACCAATTCGAAATCGAAAGGGGAATTATAATAGCTGTAGCAACTAGAAGAGTATCATACTTACCCCGATTCAATGCCATTTTGACTCCAGAATCGGTGGTGCAGGGCAATAAGTCACCGGGAACTAAGTTCATTGGGGGATTTACTTCTCACTCAGTGGGAGAAAAGCCCACTATCCTAAAGTGGGCTTAGTTCCCATGCAGTTTGGGAAATTAGTCCACTTCCTTAGGGGAACTAAGTACACAGTCAAAAATAAGAAGAGGTAACTAACTTCTAACTATTAGAATTGGAACGAAAAACAATAGTTTGTTATGAATATCACACTCTTTTAGAGAATTTTTTTTTAATGCTAAACTACTTCCTTTCGAAATTCGGTTTGCAAGACTCTGAAAATAATCGAAGTGAAATCGCGCAATATTCGAGTTAAGTATTTTGTATGCATTTTTTTTGTGGCAGTTTTTAGTCCTTTTTATATATTACGGTATTAATTACCTTTCTTATTTTATTTGTTCTTGATTAAAGTGACAAATTGTTCACATTTAGAGGGAAATAAAACCACTCAAGTTCTTAGGAATTTATTTCCCACGTAGTTCTTACAAAAGCCTATTTGTTGAACCAAACTTTACATGGTCACACTTGAAAGGCAGAAGAAATTCAGAAGGGAAAATACACGAAATGTTCTTAAATTCATTAATAACTGTGACATGCACGTTGGTATTGGCTAGATATCTGTTTTCAACACGCCCCCCTCATTTGCCGTGTTTCGGTTTCGACAAGCTCTTTGTCAGGATATCAGCCAGCACACTTTCTATTGAACAGTAACAATTTGCTGGCTCCTCATTACTTCTTTTAGGTGGTGGTATTTTATATCAATATGATTTTTTCGCTCGTGAAGTACTGAATTACGCACCAATTTTAGCGCCCCCTGATTGCTGATGAGCATTTCCATTTTGTTGAAATCCCGTTTTTTGTTCCCATATCCCACCTCTCCCGCTCCTGGTCGTAGTACTGTTGCTTGCACTCGGTCACTGCCGTTACTGTATTTAGCATACGGTACGGGCAGTGACTGAGTGTATGTAACAACTGATGGATAGCGGGTTGTATGTGAAAATTTTGTTGATGCACTATTTCACATTGTTGATTCGGTATTCCCTTTGGAATGAAATGCTTTATCCCTCATCGGATGAAGTGTATCAAACCAAAAGAAAAGGCATGGTACGACTCGAGCTGTAAAGAGGCTGTCAGGGTTAGAGAATTGTTTTTTCGGTCGTACAAGACCAACCCAACAGAGGAAAACCGAAAAAAGTTCAAACGAGCCAGAAATGACTGCAACGTCTTTCTCAAGCGTGTGAAATTCCAATACGACCAAAAACTGAGGCAAAAAATATTACAATGTCCCAAAGGCAGTTTAAATTGTTGGTCATTTGTCAAAAACATTAGAAATTCTACCTCATCCTCCATCCCATCGCTCATTTACAATCACATTCCAGCTGTCAGCTCTTTGGACAAGGCCAATCTGCTTGCTGCACACTTTGCGGCTAGCTCAACACTCTCAGATTGTGCTTTGTCCCCGCCTACACTTGAGTGCGTCGAATCTTCAATGGGACGAATCCACTTCTGCACTCGTGTAATAGCAAGAGTACTTAAATATCTCGACATGCATAAATCCGCTTCTGAAGAGGTGTTCTTCCACGCTGGCAAAACCACTGTGTTTAGGAATGCTTTAATCGTTTATTAATTGAATTATTAATTACTTAAAAGATGTTCTAATTAAATATCATATTCATATTTTGTAATTATAAATAATTATTGCAGTTGCACTACGTGTTTTGAAATCTCTGATATTGCCAAACATTATATATTTGACCTATAAATCTTAACATTAGCATAATTCACTCAAACGTAACTCAAAGCTTTCTATTGCCGTTTATTTCATACTTGCTCATGTTAAAATCTATGTAATCTCGGCCATTTGGATTTCAGACGCAGCATGGTAACAATCATCTTCAATAAAATTATTGTTTCGTGTAGTTATACATAGAGTTTTTTTTTTTTCGTTATTGTTCGTAAGTTCGATTTTGTTCATCGTTGATACCTTTTCGGATTATTGCACATATTTTTTGGTCCAAATCGAGCCGGATATATGCTTGATTGCTGCGATTAAATCATCATTTACTATTAAATAAACTTAGTAATTAAATTTTGCATGTCTGCACGCCATAAGATAATTAATTGAGCTAATTACATATACATAAAGTGTATACAATATAAGTTTGCTAAAAATATAATCTACGCTTTGTTTGTGTTATTAAAATAATTATTTTTCCATCAATATGAGCTCGACAGTTTCTCTTTCTGCGCTTCGTATGACACGTGGTCATATCAAAGGTTTCCTTACAAAGCTTTCAACTTATGTAGAATCCATCAAAGAAACTACGTCGGTGGTAGAACTCGAGGTTAAATTAAATAGAGCAGAGGATTTGTGGAACGAATTTAATGCTTCTCAGAACTTAATATATGAGTTTTCGAAAGATCAAGGTTACACAGATACCATACCCGACTTTGAAGAAGTTGAATCGAAGGTTTTAATTCTAAAGTCGGTTTTACTATCGGCAATTAGGGAGCGCCAAGAAGTAGAAAGGAGTAAAGATGTCGTCAGTCATTTAGTCGACCAACAGCAGATTTTAATTGAATCACTTAATAAATCAAATTCGGTTAAAGGCTTAGATTGTTTCCTTCCCTCGATTCGTATCGAACCGTTCACCGGTAACTATCAGGACTGGCCAGCTTTCCGTGATATGTTTTCAAGTGCAGTACATAACAAAACTAATCTGAGCCCTATTCAAAAGTTTCACTTCTTAAAGTCTTGTCTTCGGAACGGACATAACAATTTGTGACGCAACATATGACAAGACTTGGGAGAGATTGGAAAAACGTTACGATAGACCTCGTTATGTGATTAATGACTACATAAAAACCTTCATGGAGCTTCCATCGGCACCTAATGCCAACGTTATGCATCTACGCAAAATAGCAGATGGAGCCGATGAAGTCATACGAGGATTAAGTTCGATCAACTCGGTCAATAGGGACCCATGGCTTATTTACGTCCTAATAAATAAGGTGGACCCAGACACTCGCCAGGCATGGTCCGAAGAAACTGTTTTGGAAGATTATCCCACTATTAATCAATTCATTGATTTCTTAGAACATCGTTGTGAAGCCTTAGAAAGTTCTAAACTTACCGTTCGTGACACAAAAACTAGAAGCCAATCAGCCAGAAGTATGCATGCCTCTTTGCCTGTGGCTTGTCCTAAATGTAATTCTTTGCATGGTCTGTCTCAATGTTCGGATTTCTTAGCCATGACCATGCAATCCAGGAGAGAATTCGTGAAATCCAATAGAATTTATTTCAACTGTTTGCGTACTGGTCATTCGTCTGCGCGTTGAAAGTCAAAATTTCGTTGCAGGACCTGCAACACTCGTCACCTTAGTTTGGTTCACGACGATTCCGCAACCAGTAAGCTCAACCTTTTGGCTAATCCATACGTTACTAACTCGTCTCGTCAATCCAACTCGGTCAATCCTAACATCGATTCAACTTGGGGGATGAATAAATTTCATCGTTAACAACCATTCGGTCAACACACACATTACTCCCTACAGCTATCGGAAAGGTGTTAGATGTCAACGGTAGATTTCAACAGGTTCGCATCCTAATCGATTCAGGCTCGCAGGTTTCATTCGTGGCTGAGTCCTGTGTCCAAAAACTTGGACTCAAACGAAGAAATGCTCGCATACCGGTCAGCGGCATTGGGTCGACCACCGCCGGAAGATCCAGAGGCCTCCTTTCGCGCAATATATCGTCACACTGTGATCAATTTAGTATCCTGGTCGATACATATATTTTATCAAGCGTCACCTCGAATTTGCCAACTAACTCATTTAGCGTCAAAGATTGGGATCATTTGAATCAATGGGATTTAGCCGACCCTTTCTTCAATGAATCGAATTCAGTTGATATCTTATTAGGAGCTGACAAGGCATGGGAAATCCTACAGGGAAGTGTGGTGCGCAGTAATCATGGATATCCGATAGCCCAAAAAACCATCTTCGACTGGGTGTTAGACGGGAACTTATCACCGAAGGATGAAACCCGTGTTCTCTTTCACCACTCGTCGTTAGACATCGATGCCATCTTACAATCATTTTGGACGATTGGAGATGTTTCGAAACCAACCTCGTCTATTGAAAATAAACAAATTGAGGTACACTTTCTTAACACCCATCGTCGTAATACAGAGGGAAAGTATATCGTCGAACTTCCATTCAAAAACTCATCACAGTTTTTCGACACTCTCAGTGGATCTGTTTCACGTCTAAAAGCAATGGAGAGGAAATTTTCAAAAGATAAGGACCTTTTACAAAGCTACTCCAAATTGCTCGACAAGTATCTTGAACTGGGACATATGTCTCGAGTTCCGGCTGCGGAAGTAGGAAACCCAAATGTATTCTACCTTCCTCATCACGCGGTCCTTAAACCAGACAGCGCCACCACGAGGCTATGTGTGGTCTTTGATGGTTCTTTCAAGGATACAAACGGAAGCTCTTTAAATGACTCGCTATTGGTAGGCCCTCCTATTCAACGCAATCTGTTTTCGGTTTGTTTAAGATTTCGACGGCATCAGTATGTTTTCACCGCTGATATAATAAAAAGGTTTCGCCAAATCCTTGTCTCGGAAAAGGACTGCGATTTTCAACGGATAGTTTGGCGAAAATCTCCTTCGGAACCATTACAGCACTTTCGGCTTCGGGCAGTTACGTACGGTACGTCATGTGCGCCCTTTTTGTCGGTACGGGCATTGGAACAACTGGCCAATGATTATAAGGAAGAATTTCCAATCGCTTCTAAAATTGTGCTAAACGACTTCTATGTTGACGATGTTGTATCAGATGGAGATACTCTATCGGAAGCTATTTTCAAAAAACAATCGTTAGTAGAGCTTTTATCAAAGTGCGGTATGACATTAAGTAAATGGCAAAGTAATTGTGATCAACTTCTCGAACATTCAGACACTCTTTCGGAAAAAACCATCTCTCCACTAGTGCAGACTCGTGGATAAAAGTGCTTGGCCTTCATTGGAATCCTAAATGTGATATTTTTAGTTTTCGTATAAACCCAATTTCGAACGAACCCATTACCAAACGCCAGATTCTTAAAGATGTGGCACGTATATTCGACCCACTCGGTTTTCTCGCTCCTTCGGTCGTACCACTGAAAATTGTCTTCCAAGAACTTTGGCACCTTAAACTCGACTGGGATGATGAAATCCCTGCTTCTATCGCTATGAAATGGAATCGGTTCCGCGAAGAGCTCTCAGTGTTTTCCAAAATCGAAATACCTCGAATCTTAGGTCTGTCACATTCCTCTTTCCAAATACATGGGTTTTCTGACGCATCTGCATCGGCATATGCAGCAGTGATACACTCTCGTTATAAACTTCAAAATGGTACATTCAAAACAACTATCGTCGCCGCTAAGTCTCGTGTTGCCCCTTTAAAACAATTGAGTATCCCTCATTTAGAGCTCTGCGCATCCCTTTTACGCGCGAGACTACTCGATGCCGTTCAAAAATCGCTTAATATAACATTCGCCAATGTCTTCGCGTGATCGGACTCAAAAGTGGTCCTATCGTGGCTATCGTCTCCTCCCAGACGTTGGAATATATTTGTTGGAAATCGAACTTCGGTGATTCTCAATGCAATCCCAAGAGACAGATGGTTTCACGTTCGATCTGAAAGCAATCCCGCCGATTGCACCTCTCGCGGTATACTACCTTCACAACTTCTTTCGCACCCCATTTGGTGGGCAGGTCCTACATGGCTACAACAAGGATTAGACAGTTGGCCAATTCTGGAACAGCTTGCAGAAGACCCAAGTTGCTTTGACGAAACAAGGAAGCTTGCGCCTCAATCGCTCTTTGTGAGTTACGACGATCATCCATTTGAAATACTGGCAACACGCATTTCTTCCTGGAATATACTACTTAGAACGGTTGCACGCATGTATCGATTTATATACAGATGTCACAAGGTCACTCAAGCTTCACAACTCCAGCTACAGCCTCAGGAGATATACCAAAGCCAAAACAAACATTATTAAGTGATTGCGGAATCGGTACTTCGGTGACTCTTAACAGATCTTGTCCCCTTAACAAAACCTGCAAAATACTAAATTTACCTCCCTTTCTAGACTCTGAGAATGTTTTACGCGTTGGAGGACGAATACAACAGGCCAACATTACATACAACGCTAAACATCCGATCATCATTCCCAAGGGTCACGCTATGACAAGGTTAATTGTTCTCGACGCGCACAAACGTTTTTTACATCCGGGAATATCTACTCTTTTGCGCTACTCCGCCAGGAATTTTGGATAATCGGTTGTCGCAATATAATTCGCAAGATAACACATACTTATGTTCAGTGTTTTCGCCAACGAAGGGCCACAATTTCACAACTAATGGGTGACCTTCCTCCCCAACGAATACAAAAAACCAGACCGTTTGCTCATTGCGGTTGTGACTATGCTGGGCCAATAGTGTTAAAAGTGAAATCGGGTCGCAAATCTGTGTTCTTTAAAGGCTATATCTCTCTCTTTGTTTGCCTTGTGTCGAAAGCGATACATTTAGAACTCGTGAGTGACTTAAAAACAGACGCATTTCTGGCTGCCTTCCGTCGTTTCGTCCTTCACACCTCTATTCGGACAATGGCACAAATTTCCGCGGAGCCGCTCGCCAACTATCAGAAATGCATGAACAAGTGATGTCTGAATACCACAATTCTATAGTTGCAGAATCTCTAGCTCGTGACGGAATTTCGTGGCACTTCATTCCCCCTTCGGTACCACATTTCGGAGGTTTGTGGGAGGCGGGCGTGAAGTCCGTAAAACAGCACGTTCGCCGTGTCATAGGCACAGACATTCTAACGTTCGAACAGCTTTATACGTTGCTGACACAGATCAAAGTCGTTGTTAATTCGCGCCCCTTATGCCAAATTTCCGATCCCGATCTAGATCCATTAACACCTTCGCATTTCTTTCTAGGTGAATCATATGCAGCCATTCCAGAGCCGACGTTAGAAATTCCCTCAAATCGTTTATTCTGCTGGCAAAGTATACAGACCAAGGTCCAGGGCTATTGGAAACGCTGGCAAATGGAGTATTTAACTTCGCTGCAAACTCGACCTCGCTGTCAACAACAGCAGCCAAACATAAAGATCAACGACCTGGTAGTTATGAAGGAGAGCGACCTACCCCCCGGTAAATGGGCAATGGGCCGGGTTATTGACACGCATCCCGGCAATGATGGCCTTGTTCGAGTCATCACTGTACAAACAGCAACTGGAAAGTTAATTCGACCAATCCACAAGATAGCAGTTCTACCTATATGCTGAAACGTTGTTCAGGGGTGGCGGAATGTTTAGGAATGCTTTAATCGTTTATTAATTGAATTATTAATTAATTAAAAGATGTTCTAATTAAATCTCATATTCATATCTTGCAATTATAAATAATTATTCCAGTTGCACTATGTGTTTTGAAATCTCTGATATTGCCAAACATTATATATTTGACCTATAAATCTTAACATTAGCATAATCCACTCAAACGTAACTCAAAGCTTTCTATTGCCGTTTATTTCATACTTGCTCATGTTAAAATCTATGTAATCTCGGCCATTTGGATTTCAGACGCAGCATGGTAACAATCATCTTCAATAAAATTATTGTTTCGTGTAGTTATACATAGAGTTTTTTTTTTTTTCGTTATCGTTCGTACGTTCGATTTTGTTCATCGTTGATACCTTTTCGGATTATTGCAAACCACTGTGTAAGCTTTTTCATGAATCCTACTCTTTCGGCCTCTTTCCGAGCAGATGGAAAACAGCATTTGTCCAGCCCATCTCTAAAAAAGGCGAATCTTCTTCTCTCTCCTCCTACAGACCCATTGCACTTACGTCCCTTCTCATTAAGGTCATGGAAACGCTGATAAATAGTCAGCTCATGAAATATCTCGAAACACGAAAACTTCTCAATGACCGGCAGTACGGTTTTCGTGGTAACAGGTCCACTGGTGATCTGATGGCATGGCTCACCGAAAAGTGGAACCAAAGCGTACATCAATCTAGCGTTTGATATTTCTAAGGCATTTTACAGAGTTTGGCATCAAGCTGTTTTGTCGAAAATGCGCGCTCTTGGGATCGATGACTCTCTTCTTCAATGTATTAGATATTACCTTTCAGAACGTTCAATTCAAGCTGTCTTGGATGGTTTCAAGTCTGATATTCACAAAATAAATGCTGGTGTGCCCCAGGGCTCTGTCTCCGACACTCTTTTTAATTTTCATTAATGATCTCTTGTCTGCTACTTCTAATCCAATTTATTCCTTTGCTGATGACAGCACTCTCTGCTTCTCATATTCTCTCCCGGACTCACGCCCCTGCTCTTCGGCTGTAGAACGGGAATGGCAGCGTTTGCTAAGCTCATTAAATTCCGATATTAACAGCATAACCAATTGGGGAACTATCAACCGAGTGGAATTTAATGCTTCCAAAGCTCACTGCTGTCTGGTGTCATTAAAGCGAAATTCAAATACACAGCCATTATCCATGAATCGCACTTGCATCGTCGAAATCCATAAACTTTCCATTCTCGGTATGTGTGCCAGTGACAACTTACGTTGGAATGACCACATATTTGATGTCGCCAAAAATGCTGCGAAATGTCTAAGTTTCTTCAAACCATGTAAGAAATATTGTACCAATCAATTGACACCCTCGAACACCGACGTAATGTCTCCTGCCTCACTTTGTTTTATCGCTATTTCCACCACCAGTGCTCCATTGAAATCGCCAGTAGCATTCCGTCCATTCAAACTTTCAACCGTAACACCCGTCTCGCTATGAATGCTCAAGCCCATTTTCGGACGAGCTCTAAAATATCGTGATTCTTTCCTAAGTCGTACAACTCGCTTATGAAATGCCCTGCCGACCTCTGTGATTCCTGGTCGTTATAACTTGCAAACATTTAAAAACAATGTACATTGTACAAGGGGTATAAAAACCCCTTGAGCGCGCGCTTATTATAAAAAAAAGAATACTGTGGAATTTATTATTGCACTCCCTGGCTGCTAGTTTTAAACGTAACACTTTTTCTGCATATCTTTCGCCTACAAAGTAGTGGTAGGTAGACTCGGTACAAATCACTATTTACATTGATACGGATGCGCTTCAAATTGCGTACCAGACGTCGAATCAGCAAATCGACATTCCCATAAAAGTGTGAGAATTTGTTGAATCGATTGGAGTTGGAATTTTATCAGAATTGCTGTGTATAGGGTTAAGTTAGACTATTAATTTTGAAGTCACTTGTCTTTCGCCAATCGTCAAATAAATTACATTATTATTAACTAAACAAACATCTCGACCTTTTTTTTCTTATCGCTTCCTGATAATTTTTTTTGCTGTTTTTTTTTCTTCTTCCTTCGGTGCGATTTTACTAAAGGTAATGCTAGTGACAAGAGAAAATCCAGTCAATATTAGCGGCCGAGAATATTATTTTAATTTTAGTGAATCCTCGAGGTGTAACATTAAATTGAAATGTGTCAGTTGGTGGAAGTGATAGTGAAAGCGCGGAAAGCAGTGAACAAATCATTCCAGAAGATACTCCCGAAATTAGGAACTGTTTAGATCGACTAGTAATGGCTGAAGTAACAATAGCAGTTTTGGTATCTGCTATTCCCGTTTTCAATAGCAGTAATGAAGATGTGTTTAACTTTGTAGACATACGTAATGATGCAATAGAGTTGATTAATTCAGTTTAAAAGGAAATCTTGTTTAAGTTTATTAATAGGCAATGCAAATACGATCCTTATGAATGAAGACACAAAAGATTGGGAAACACTGAAAGCAGATTTAAGTAATATATTTAGGTAACCCCATAATACGAGGGCGGGTCAATAATTCTGTGCATTTTTGAATTTCTGACCTCTTTACTGAAACAGCAACACTGCTCCTGTCAACAGGCATTTGTCAGTTGACTCCTGTCAAAATTTAAACTTGCTGCGTCAGTTAGTTTGTGTTTGACAGCTATTTTTATCAGACTACTCACTAATTTGAGGAGAAAATGGAAAAAAGTGAATTTCGTGTGCTTATTAAGCATTATTTCTTGCGAAAAAAAACCATTACCGAGACCAAGGCTAAGCTTGATAAATACTGCACCATCGATTTCAATGGTAAAAAAGTGGTTTACTGAATTTCGTTGTGGCCGTACAAGCACTGAAGATGCCGAACCTCCTGGACGCCCAGTTGAGGTCTCTACACCCGAAACAATCGAAAAAATTCACGATATGGTGTTGGCCGACCGAAGATTGAAAGTGCGAGAGATTGTGGAAGCCGTAGGGATCTCGCATGGCTCAGTGGTTTCAATTTTGAATGATCACTTGGGCATGAGAAAGCTTTCCGCAAGATGGGTGCCGCGTTTGCTCACAGTCGACCACAAACGCAATCGTGTAACAACTTCACAGGAAGGTTTGGCGTTGTTTAATCCCAATATGGAGGAGTTTTTGCGCCGTTTTGTAACCGTGGACGAAACATGGATCCATCACAACACACCAGGGAACAAACAACAGTCAAAACAGTGGGTTTCTAAGGGTGAATCGGCGCCAAAGAAGGCCAAGGTGGGTTTGTCAGCCAATAAAGTTATGGCGACTGTTTTTTGGGATGCACGCGGGATAATCCACATTGACTACCTTCAAAAGGGAAGAACAATCAATAGGGAATATTATGCCAACTTATTGGACCGATTCAATGACGATTTGAAAAAAAAACGACCTCATTTGGCCAAGAAAAAAGTTCTTTTCCACCAAGACAATGCAAGGGTGCGCACATGTGCAGTTGCCATATCAAAAATCCATGAATTGGGCTATGAATTGCTCCCTCATCCACCCTATTCTCCAGATTTGGCTCCGAGCGACTACTTCTTGTTCCCAAACCTGAAGAAATGGCTTGGTGGAAAAAGATTTGACTCCAATGATGAAGTCATCTCGTCATTTTGAGGACCTCGACAAATCATTTTTTTTGGAAGGGATAAAAAAATTGGAGAAGCGTTGGACAAAGTGTATAGAGCTCAATTGAGACTACGTTGAAAAATAAAATTATTTTTTTATCAAAAAATCTGTTTTAATCCAAAAGTCACGGACTTATTGACCCGCCCTCGTAGCTAGCAATTGCAGAGGGATCTTATAAGCATACATCATACATCGATGAATCAGTTTCGCACAGAGATAGACCCAAGAAAGACGTTTAATGCAGGCTAAATTCCACGGTGCAAAAGGAGAAGATCATCAAGTGCAAATCGAATATATTAAAAATGAAGTACTTACTGTTTTCATTAAGGGATTATTTGAAAGGCTGTCATGCTACCCAGAGGCCAGCATTCTTAGCCGGGGCAAGTCGTTGTGACAAGGAAGTGGCGGTTAAACCTTTTCATTACCGATACAAATAAGGATTACACAAATTAAAACCTAGCTTCGATAAATATTGCACAGACAAAATGTTTTAATTATGAGAAAATCGGTCATTTCGCCAGAAATTGTAATCGGCAATAATAAGGAAGGTAGGAAAGTAAAGTGTTTAGTAGTTTATGCAAAGCGCATCTTTCATCGCGAAGTGGACTCAGGAAACATAATTAAATTCAAAGGGTAAAGTTTAAAACCGCATGAGATCTTAGAAAAAGTGACCAAGGAAGTAGAGTTATTCCCGAATAATAACGGAAAAGTAAAGATAAACAAGTGGAATTTCAGATTATAGAAAATGACCTCGTAGTTGATTATGACGGAATATTAGGCAGTCGATTTTTAAAAGACAGAGGTTATTCTATTGGTTATAAAGAAGGAGTGATGAAAAATAAAACTGAGGAAATTACATTAAAATATTTAAGTCAAGTATTAAAAAGTAGAACCGAAGTAATCCGATTATCGTATTAGAAAATTAGACGAAGACATCATCATTCCTTGGAAAGGAATAATCCTTGCAGAGTGCTTAACTAAAAATAGGGATGGTAGTTTTATGGCCATCGTGGTCTATACCACAGAGAATGCTTTTGACTTGTTGGAGAAAACTTAAGAGAATTAGAGATTAAGGAATTCTGCCTGTGGGAATGTTAAGACTGACTGATGAAAAAGAAAATATACTAGCAGTAATAAAAGAATACAGTGACGTATTCACTATTGAAGATGAAAAACTGACTTGTAGCAATGTGATGAAACATGAGATTTGAACAGTTGAAGGGGCTCAACCGGTGTTCCCAAAAATATACCGGTACCCCAAAATACATGATGAGGCAGTTATTAGTTAGGTGTAGAAACTGAAAAAAGACGGTATCATTAAAAATAGTGGTTCCATGGAGAATTCCAAAGAAGGCAGATGCAAGGGGCAAGAAAGTGTGGATAATGGTTATCGATTACCGGAAACTCAACGAGTATACGATAGTTGAAAACTATCCATTAATTAAATTAATTAAATACTTGACCAATTAGGGAAGACAAGATACTTTAGAATGCTTGACCTAAGACATTGAGAAAACGGCGTTCAGCACGCCATACGGGCACTTCGAATATACGAGGATGCCATTCGGACTAAAGAACGCTCCAAAGGTTTAAGAACAATATGTTTTCTGGACCAGAAGGCATCAAGGGCTTTCTATATCTTAACGATATCGTTATCTACGGCCAGGAATTACAAGAGCACAATCAGAAACTATTCGAAGTTTAGAGAAAATAAGGGTTGCAAACCTAAAAATTCAGCCTGACAAATGCGAATTTCTGCGAAAAGAAATTGTACATATATTTCGGATCCAAATAAGATAAAAAGTATTAGTCGAAATGAAGGCACCAATTAACGGGGAAGGAGTCAAATCCTCCCTATGAATATATTGTTCAGAATTTCAGCAAAATAGCAGACACTTTAAATAAAATCTTAAAGAAAGACGTAGAGTTTCATTGGAGTACTGAGCAGCAAGCTGCTTTGAGAAGCTAAACAATGCAATCACCAGCTATTCTAGTGCAGTACCCAAATTACACTAGGACCTTTTTGATAGCAACTAACGCATCAAACACCCGAATAGGAGCAGTTTTTAGCCAGGAAAATAATGGAAGAGACCTTCCCACTCAGTGTGTAAGTAGGACGCTAAATAAAGCAGAACGGAAATATAACACAACAGAGAAAGAATGCTTAGCTATAGGTTGGGCAACCAACGAGTTTAGGCCATATATACATATATGGTAGGAAATTTATCATATAAACTGGTGATTGACCACTGCCTTGGTTGTTTATTATTAAGGACACTGGTCCAAGGCTAGTTAGGTGGAGATTAAAGCTGGACGAATTTGAGTACTAGATTAGGTACAAGAGAGGATGAGAAAATGCTGTCACGAACGAACTGTTAAGAAACGTAAAGCTCCAACCATAATAGATTTTGGTGAGCTTAAGCCATGTTAATAAAATGTCTCACTACATATAAATAGTAATATTGTACATGACTATAATAGAATTTTACTCGGTTTCGTTAAATTTCATTAACTTCACTTGGCTGAAGCAAAGTCTCCATAGAATGAGACACTCAGTGCGGATATTTGACAGCTGACAAAAAGGCAATTCGTTTTTATTTTCTAATTCATTTGTTTTTGTTCAGGCAATTATCCCTCTCATTGCAAAATGCAATAATTTTGAAGTTTTTAATTTTATGAACTTAATTTCCATTTTATTTTTTCTTGCTATGAAACTAGGACAATATGACAGATTATTAAGTTTATTCAAGTACATTATGACAGAAATTAAGTGGGCTTTTCGTTCGGTTTTGACACAAGGTTAATCCCGTTGAAGTCTATTATAATTACGTTTAAGGACGATGGAAGCAGAGAAAAATATTGAAACAGAATCACTTGAGGAAGTTGACCAAATATAGTAGTTAACGATATGATTAGAAGCCTGACGGAGGAGGATGCAGAGAATACTAGTAGTGAGGAGATAAATGTGATAGAATATGAACATAAAAAGCAAGAATTTAACAAAACACGTTGAGAAATGTTTGACTTAGGAAACGAGCTATGTCCGAAAATCATAGTGGACTTTTTGGGAAGCAAGGCGATGCATACAAGCATAAAAGATAGTTTGTTTTGGAAAGGTATGCAAGAAGACGTTGAAAATTGTGTGAAGAATTGTGAACACTATCAGTACGAAAAGTACTTTAAAAACTAACCCGAAACAACATGAAATTGGTTTCGACCTCTGATAGAGCATTTAAAAAGATGTCCATGCACTTAATAGGGCCATTAACAGAAACAGAAGAAGGAGAAGAATTCAGCACTACCTTTCGAAATTCACTAAATTAATACCCCTTAAATAAAAAGAAATGCGGGTCTAAATCCTAAATTTTGTATTCCCGAAATAATTTTAATGAACAACGGTAAAGAATTTTGCAACGAACTATTCAATGAGCTGCGTAAAATTTTAAACATGAAACACATAATGACGAACTTATTAATCCAATGGAGGAGTGGAAAGAGTTCACTGTAGGTTAGTCGAATATCTCAAAACTACAGGTAGGGAAATAGGTGACGAGCCCAACTGGAACGGAAATATGCATTTTGCAAATTTTAGTTACAACATGACAATGCACGGTACAACTGCATATAAGTTATCACCTTACAAGTTTACGTTGCCAAATTCCATTCCCACAGAAATCATGCAGGTGCCGGATGCACTGCACATGTCGTTATCAGACACCTAGTATCAGCACACAGAATATTTCCCAAGCTGCATTATTGCTGACGCTATGTCTGCACCTGAGCAAAGAGCATTTCGCACCTTATAAATAGGAGCATTTAGGAATAAGAATTTAGAGTTGTCATTAAGTCTCCAAACAGTGTTAACGTTTGTTTAATAAAAGTTGACATTTAGCCGTAAGATAAATTTTTTTTTTTTATGACTTATAAATAAATGAAAATTTAACTGGCGTCCGAGCAGGGACCACGGGGTTACATTCGGTAAATCGTTACAACTAAAAGGTCCTCAAGAAGCACCAAGTTCGCGTTAATTCCGTAAAAAAAGTCCTCAAGTAGCACGGACGGAAATTTCGCGTGTGTTCTCGATAATTACTAAAATACCCTGTGGCTCCCCCGCATGTGTGGTGAAAGTGACATTCACAAGGGCCCCTGAGTAATCTTCGGCAGCTGAACACTCAACCGGCGAGGGAAAAAGAAGCCTTCGCAAAAGTGAGGACCAATGCCTGCAGATTGTAGTACTGTAAATTTAGTTTTAAGAAACAATTCAATTAAATCAAAGAATTTAAAAATAGTTAAAGAAATTTAGTATTACACATAACCATCTTGTATACAAATAAGTCTAGATAATAAGTAATTGTGTGAAGTGTTTAAAAATTTAAAGAAAACAAATTGATTTAAGTGTTTAAATTAAGAAGAAAACCGTAATTAATTAAATTTAATTAGTGTTAATATTTGGTAATCTCTATTCTCTTTATTGTTCCTTGCCTTTTTTTCTCTCTCTCTCTCTCGAATTAAATTTATTTAAACATGGCAAATCCCAACAATGTAGTAAGACCTTCTGTTCTTAATGTTCCTATCTCCAATCCTGAAACCCCACGACCATCTGTAGCTGATATCAGTGGAGTTGTCACAAATAAGACTCTGGAAGCCCTCATTACAGGTGTGGTAACTCGCGTTCTTCAAAACGAAGGACGGCAACTTATCCAATCTGTTATAAACCCCTACCATGATCATTTCTCTGGCATAGACCAAACCATTAACCCAGAATTTAGGCAGAATATTTCTGATTTAGATAAAATACCCGATGTTGTTCGTTGCCTTAAAGACTTCAACGGTCAACCAGGAGAATTTAACTCCTGGAAGAAAAGCGTAGACCGAATTCTGCAAATCTACGAAAGCACTAGAGGAACATCCAAATATTTTGGGATTATTAATGTGATTCGCAATAAAATCGTAGGTCAGGCTGACGTTGTATTGGAATCGTACAATACTCCATTGGATTGGCAATGCATAGCTCGCTGTTTGACAATGCACTATGGTGATAAACGGGATTTATCTACACTCGAATACCAGATGACATGCTTAGTGCAAGGAAACCTTTCGACGTAAGAGTTTTACCACGTTGTCTATTCCCACTTATCTCTATTTTTAAATAAGATAGGATGTATGGGAATCGGAAACGAATCGCTTAACGTTCACACTCAAACTTACCGAGACAAGACATTAGACACATTTGTCAGAGGTTTGAGAGGCGATCTGCCAAGACTCCTTGGCATAAAGAGAACTAACAGAAAGACTTAAGAGCTAGTGACCAAGGAAGTGATGGAAGAGATCTTGTTTAAGACGAGGAGTGCTCAGGTGGAAATGAAAAAGGGAGAGGTTCGAGTTGACCTTTCGGCGCATTCGGGAGATAGGTTCGTTGGAGCCATAAGAGGTGCGGTGGACCGGTAGATAGAAAAGACGAGGACAACGTAGATTGCGGGGGTTGGTATTGAAGGAAATGGAGTTCAAAATGGATACACAGTCGATGGAACCTGAGAGAAGACGATGAATGAAAAGAACGTCAGCAATATTCCTACGTTCTTCTAACGAATTCATATTTAGAAGTTTGAGGCGGTCTTGATAGGGAGGTAAGATTAAAGGGTCGTTCCATGGCAGGCCACGGAGGGCAAATCGGAGGAATCGACGTTGAATACCCTCGATTCGAGAAACATGAACCCGGTGAAAGGGGGACCAAGCTTGACTGGCATTCTCAAGCAGGGGGCGAACATAGGTAATATAGAGAGATCTGGTTACATACGGGTTGGAAAATTCCTTGGACCACCGTTTAATAAAGCCAAGTGATGAGTTGGCTTTGAGGATCATCTTATCGATATGCGAACGGAAATTAGGCTCACTGTCGAATAATATGCCAAGGTCTTGAAAAGACTGAACCAGGGGAATTGGTTGACCATGGAGAAAATAAAGTCGGGGAGGAGACGGGTTGCATTTACGTGAGAAGGTTATAAATTGACATTTGGCTATATTAAGTTCTAGGCACCAGATTGAAAACCGATCAAGGTCTTCTTGAAGAAGGGCAGAGTCCTGGGGAGAGGAAATAGATTTAAAAAATTTTGTGTCGTCAGCGTAAAGGGAGAGGGAGGAGTGCTTTAATGACACTCTCAACATCGTTGATAGTAAGAATGAAGAGAAGAGGGCCAAGATGACTGCCTTGTGGAACTCCAGATGAGGCCAGGAATGGAACAGAAAGGGCGGATCTAAACCGAACACTATAATATCGGTTTACCAGGTAAGAAGAAATCCATTTTAATAAGAGCGGCTCACAGCCGAGAGCAGACAATTTGAAAAGGATCAATTTATGAGATATCTTATCAAATGCTTTAGTGAAATCTGTTGCGATAACATCGATTTCTTTGCTTGTGGTAGTTGATCTACCTTTTAGAAAACCATGTTGTCGGGGTGAAATAAAAGGCTTGCATTTGAAGCTCAACGCTTCGTATAAAATGCTTTCAAAGAGTTTGCGTATATGAGAGAGTTTAGCAATGGGACGATAATTGGTAACTTCATTCTTAGATCCCTTTTTGTGTATTGGGATTATAAAAGAGGTCTTCCAAATCTGGGGGAATTCACCCTGTGTAAGCGATAGACGAAAAAGGTAGGAAAGGGGTAGAGACAGGTTGGAAGAGCATTTCTTAAGAAACATGGCGGGCAGTTCGTCTGGGCCAGGTACAAATTCATCCTTAAGATTTTGTAACTTTTCTTCAATAACTGCAGGATCGAAATTTTGAGTGAGAAAGGGACCAATAGATAAATTTGGTAGATCATTGAAGTAAGAGAGATCTGGTACGAAGGAGTTGTTGGCAAATGATTGCTTGAAAAATGTAGCAAAAAAGTTGGGGATGGTAGGAGGATCATTTGAAGATTTGGGTTTGAAAGCAAGAGAGGAAGGATAACCATCAGTCTTACTTTTGCAATTGACAAATTGAAAAAAGAACTTCAGGTCATTTATGAGATTGGTTTGCGCACTATTCAGGTAGCGCTGATAGAGAGAGTTATAGAGTTCAATGAAATGAAGATATGTACCTAGATAATTTGAATAGTCGGAAGAAGAGTGGGTGCGAAGGAATACCGCCCATAACTTGTTTCTTTTGTTTCGTAGAGAGCGAAGTCTACGATTATACCAAGGAGTGGATGTAGAAGTTTTTTGGCGGGAGTAAGGCACATAAATTGAGATGGATTTGAATATTTCTCTGTAAAAAATGGAGAGGGCATCAACCAGAGATAGATTGGTAAACTCAAAAGAAGCACTGCTTAGATAGGCATTGATTTTACGGAAATTAGCTTTGTGAAAATTGTAAGAAAATAGAACTGCGGGGGGAGGCGACTGAAGGGGAGAGTTGGGGAAAAATGAGAGAAGAAGTGGAGGATGAAAGTTATCAATAGTTGAAAGAGATAGGGGACAACACGATACTGAGGAGTTGATGGGATCAGTTGTGAAGATAAGGTCTAATTGCTTTTCCATATAGTTGGAAACGCCACTGACTTGGCATAGACTAGAGTCTGCTAGCCGATCTAAGAATAGGCATTCCTTAGTAGAAATGGGATTGGAAGCGATGAAAAAAGATAGGTCTTCAGATGGAGTCCACTTCAGCTGAGGCAGATTAAAATCGCCGAAGATAATTATATCATCAAGCGATTCTGATAAGTTGATCAGGAGAGGATGATGTTGCAACGAGAGAGGAGTCCAAGCTGTTGTGAATAGCCAGTGGGACACCTCGACAAGGGGATTCAATCAAGGGGGGTGCGCGATCATCATCCCGAAAAACACTAAAAGAAGGAGGGAATAACTCCTGGTTTTTTATGTTGGGGATAAGATTACTTTCGGTCAGAGCATAGATATCAAATGGGAGAGCATGAGATTGGCGGAAAACAGCGTGGGTTTTAGAACGGAGTCCTCTTACGTTCTGGTAATAGAAGGTGAGAGGGAGGTTTTTGCATGACGTTTTAGGGTCGAAAAAATTTATCATGGTCAAGTCGACTGCGTTGGAGGTGTGAGACTCTTTTAGAGTGTACATAGTGGCGAAGAGCGGCAAGATTGGGGGGGCGTATTGAAAATCCCGTAATACTTTATATAAAGTTTCCTGAGACTGGTAACGTCTGTAGGGAGGCCTTCCTGCTGGATAGAAACCATGACGCTTGTTTTTGTTTTACCCTCGTAGCACACCGAGTCGGATTTATCGTGCAGATAGGCGAGATATAGACGTATATTCTCATATATCTTTTTATCTCTAAGCCTAGAGAGTGCATAGCGACATTCGGTGGTATCGCTAGTTTGCTGCGTTAATTTAACAGTGGGTGGCGAAAGGGGGTCAATAGAAGAAGGAGTGGTTAATGAGTTTGGTGTCGCAACGGCTGGTTTTTCTGAAATAGGGTTTAAAATGTGAGAACTGATGAAATTGGGATACTTAGCTCCAGTTCTGAGGTCGAAATTAGGGAAAGGCGTGTGCGTTAGGGGTTGAATTTTGGGAGTTTGAGTGGCAGGAGTTTGAGTTGTAGGGGTTAAGTCGAAAGAGACACGTTGACGTTGGGGCTTGCTTTGAGGTGGAATAGGGGGAGTTGGAGTTTGAGTGGGCGGCTTAAAATTAGGAAAAATTGTTGTTTTAAAACTCCAATTGGAGCTGGGTTTGTTGTGGGAAGAGGAGGTGGGTTTCGGCAAATTGGATTTATTTACTAACTTATTTGTTGGTTTAGGTATAACGGACTGCTTGGCTTTATCCTGCTTCTTGGGCGTATTTTCCAACCATTTGCAGACACGCATCTTTCCAAGATTGAAATTGTTGCTGGCAGGATTATGGAATAACCATTCGTACTTGGTTGGAAGATTGAGCTTGAAGCTGCGCTTGCTTCTGTGGTGAGATGTAGGAAGCAAATTGCAGTGGCCAATGGTAATGCCATATTTCTTTTCGAAGAAATTTGAGATCCAATCAACATCAGCGTTTGGGGGGACGTCTTTGATAAGAAGCGTAGTGACCAATTGATTCTTCGAAGCAAGCTTATCAAGTCTACGTTGCCATTCGGAAGGTGTCCAAGTTGAATTAAAATGACTGATAAGCTTCCGTGGGGCAGCGATTGGAGAAGCTGACATAGAAATATTTTCTGCTTTAAGTCGGAAGAAACTTCGCAGGAATCACTGGGTTGAACCGTCCGCAGATGACTTATATGTGGGGGTGAGCGTGAATCCACTTCAGGTTCCATTAATTCAGCCATGAGTGAGGTATTGTAGGGAACATTCTGGTGAGGCTGCGCAAGTTTTGTGTATCAACGATTTTGATTTTTGTTTATAGTTTTAGTTTTAAATGCATTTTATTATCTTAATCATTGACTCTTACATACTAACAAAAAATGCTTAAATGCTAGCTTAAAATTACTTAACAATCTTATACTAACTTACTGGCCCCACACAGGCACTCTAAGCTACTCTAAATTCTTATATCTATGTCTTTCGACTTTGTTTACATTTTATAAGATTTTTGTTTATTGTTGCGATGTGATGTTCAATATCGCATACGAGGGATCGAGTCGCAGTAAGTTCGTCGCCGACATCGTTCACTTTATAGAAGATAACTTCGAGCATGGGATCACAGTGTTTGGGAGAGAGTTGTTTGTGTGACGAGGACTGAAAATGAATGTCTATGTCGTCACGCAGGGAGTTTATCATCTCGCAGGTTTTTTGGTTGGAGATAACCTGCGCAGAACACATAGCTTTAATGTCAATCAACACTTTATCGAGGTGACGTAAGGGAGTTTCTTCATTCCTGGATCTCCCGGAGTCTAACTCGATAAGACCAGCAATTTGTTTGTCCATGTGCTTTACTTTTGATTTTATTACATCGGCTGAGTTCTGCACTGAGTTACGTAACTCTTCAACACTTTTAACACTGTTTTCTATTACCGAAATTTTATCCGTAATCTTTTTGGCGAGTGCGTCCTGGTAGGAGTCATTTGAATCACTTAGGCATTTTATTGCCATAAGCACCTGTGAAAGTGAGATACTCTTATACTCATCACAGAAGAAAAGTAGGTTATCGGAAAATTCTTTAATAAACACCGTGTTTCTTTTATTTAACCCGACACAAACGGCATGAAAGCCGCAAGCTACCCAGTCAGCATTGCTGTCATCGATTACACAATTGGCAATTCCGCAAGACATATTCAAATTGGTTGTGTAGGTCAGTGAGATAGGGGCTTTTATTTGCACTGAAATCTGACAGTAGACAAAAAAAAATAATGAATTCGAGCACTGGCGGTTATTAACCAGAAAATGCAATTTAACGGGATTTATAACTGAAAATTGAACAGGTGAATAGGGAGAACAAGAAAAACACGTCTAACTAACCATTTCGGACACCGACAAGGACCTCATTTCAATCAATTTAATAATAACTTTCAGCAACAAATACCTCCGCGTCCAATGACACCTAAGCCACAACCACGACCAGTTCCAATGGATATCAGCGTCCAAACAGGAGCGATTAATTACATGAACAGGCCCCAACAAGACCGTAACATTACAAGTAAAAGATATGCACCCTCAACACAACAAGTCCAGGCCCCCAACAAACTCCAGAGAAACTTCCATATCCAACCCCAGGAGACTGAAGTTCAACAACCCCAAAACCAATATCCACAAACACCCAACACATATCAACAAGGACAAGCAAACTTCCATAACGAACCCGAAAGAGGTGATACTGCGAATTATCAACAACTCATCAACAATACCGATAACCAATACAACCAGACACTAATGCAGTACGTGGCGTCATATGGAAGTCCAAATGACACTCAAGAACAACTAATTGACTATACAAACATCCATTTTTTAGAATAAATCGCTCTTCACTGCCCTACTTTGAGTGCAGGACGAAGAGTGGAGAAATTTTGAAATTTTTAATAGACACGGGCTCCAATAAGAATTATATTCAGTCGGCACTCATCTCGAAACCCCTTCCTAACAAACAGCCCTTTTACGCCAATTCTATAGGCGGTAATATTAAAATCAGTCACCACGCAATGGTGAAATTATTTGTCTTAAAGATACGAACATTAAATTTTTTCACCCACACTCAAATCTTTCCACGCTATCTTAGGAAACGATAGCCTAAAACCACTCTCTGCAATAATCCATACTGACGAAAATTTCATGATAATAAAAGACAAGGTTAAAATTAGAGTAAAGCAACAAGCCTACACGGCAGTCAACAAAATCGATATAAAAACGGACCACACGAATGTTGAGCAAAAAAACTAAATCAATCGGTTAGTTCAGGAATTTCCGAATTTGTTCACAGAACCGGATGAGAAACTAACATTCACTACCACTGTAAAACGTGAGATTAGCACAACCTCTGAAACTCCTGTGTATCCAAAGTTTTATCCCTATCCGATGGCTCTAAAGGATGAAGTAGGAAAACAGATCAGCCAGCTATTAGCAGATGGCATTATGAGACCTTCACGGTCGCCCTACAGCTCTCCTATATGGATAGTACCAAAAAAACTTGACTCTTCTGGCGAGAAAAGTACAGGATGGTTGTTGACTATCGGAAACTGAATACTGTCACGATTTCAGATAAATATCCGATACCCCAGATTAATGAAGTGCTGTCGCAATTAGGCCAAAGCAAATTATTTTCAGTGATCGACCTTAAAAGCGGATTCCGCTAAATACCGCTGAAGGAGTCAGACATTGAGAAAACAGCTTTCTCAGTCAATAATGGTAAATATGAACTTACAAGACTTCCTATTGGTCTCAAAAATGCACCGGCCATTTTTCAAAGAGCCCTAGATGACATTTTGCGAGAACATATCGGCAAAATATGCTTCGTTTATATTGATGACATTGTAGTCATCGGAAAAGATGAAGCTACGCACTCTAAAAATTTAAGGAAAGTTTTTAAAACGCTAGAAAAGTCGAACTTAAAGGTCCAGTTGGATAAATGCTCATTTTTCAGAGAAGAAGTAGAATTTTTAGGATTTGTTATTTCTGCGGAAGGAATCAAAACGAATCCTGCAAAGGTAAAAGCGATAGTGGATTTCCCTTGCCCAAAAACATTGAAAGATCTCCGTTCTTTTCTCGGTCTTTCAGGGTATTATCGCCGCTTCATCAAGGGATACGCAGATCTGGCGAAACCCCTTACATCCCTTTTAAGGGGGAAGGAGAACGAGTTTCGAAAAATTCTTCAAGTAAAACTCCAATCTGTCTAAACGACGACGCATCCAACGCATTCCAAAAAATTAAAAATTCACTTATATCAAACGACTTGCTCTTAATTTATCCCGATTTTAACAGGGAATTTCAACTCACAACCGATGCCTCCAATTACGCAATCGGAGCTGTATTGGCACAGAACGACCGACCGATAACCTTTATCTCCCGCACTTTGAATAAGACAGAAGAACATTATGCTACAAACGAACGAGAAATGCTAGCCATTATTTGGGCCTTAAATACACTAAACAATTATCTATATGGTACAGCAAAAGTTCAAATATTCACGGACCACCAACCGCTAACTTACGCTCTAAGTAGCAAAAACAACAACAGTAAGCTCAAAAGGTGGAAAGCCATACTGGAAGAGTACAATTACGAGCAAAAACATCAATAAATTCACTCACCGGTACTCAACACAGTGCCGAAAGCTCAGGTCAAGATTTAATTCCAGCCATTGAAATACCCATCAACGTTTTCTAAAATCAATTGATAATTACTACAGGTACAACTAACTATGGATTTAGTATTCCCTTTCCCACTTATCATAGACATATAGTAACTCAACCAAGATACACTGAAGACGACCTCATCCAAATTTTCAAAAAATACCTCAACCCAAGTGTAGTTAATGGACTGCAGACTACAGAAGAAATCATGGACCAGATCCAAAACATTTTTCCTACACATTTCAAAAATTACAAAGTCCGTTTCACGCAAAAAAGAATAGAGGATCTAAGAGATACAGCCAAGCAAGAAGAGGAGATCATTAAGGAACACAGAAGAACACATCGCAACGCCCGCGAAAATAAGGCTCAGCTGCTAGAAAAGTTCTACTTTCCCAAAATGAACTCAAAAATATCTAATCTAATAAAACAATGTGTCACTTGCAAAGAGCAGAAGTACGACAGACACCCAAATAAACCCGAGTTAAAAGAAACCCCAATTCCTAATTTCCCAGAAGAAATAGTACATATAGATATCTATACCACTGAAAAAAAAACTATTCCTTACAGCAATAGATAAGTTTTCCAAATTCGCACAAGTGAAATTACTAAAGTCAAAAGCCATTGAAGATATTAGAGATCCGTTACGCGAAATAATCTTTGCACTTGGTGTTCCAAAAATTGTAGTAATTGATAACGAAAAATCCCTGAATTCCCCATCCATAAACTTTATGCTAACCGACCAATTAAAAATTAAAATTTTTAAAACTCCCCCTTATAGCAGCTCAGTCGATGGACAAGTGGAGAGATTTCACTCCACCCTTACTGAAATCATGCGTTGTAAAAAGGCTGACGAAACATATAGATCATTTCCCGAACTCTTAGACATAGCCGTCTATGAGTACAATTTCTCAATTCATTCAACAACCGGTAAAAGACCGCTCGAAGTATTCTTTGGGAGAGGTGTTAGTACCAATCCAGAAGACTTCGAGAAAGCAAGGCTCGATAACATTAACAGACTTAAACAGAAACAGGTAACTGATTTACGATATGCCAATAAGAAGAAACAGCCCATCAAAGATTACTCCCCTGGTACTATAGTATATGTCAGAGTAAACAAACGAGTAGAACCAAAATTATCTCCTAGATTTAAGAAAGAAACAGTAAAACAAAACTTTTCTAAAACCATCCTCACGGAGTCAGACAGAACCGTCCATAAGAATAATATTAAGAGCTAAAATTTTCTTTTAGATGGCTTATAGCCAATTGTCTTGCAGAAATTCAAATTCTGGATTATTCTAACTCAAGAGCAATTACACTTAATGTCGGAACATCAAAAATACAAACTGGAACACTCAAAATTATTCACGTAATCAATCTGGAAACCTATGAAGAAACTATTTACGATTTACAACAAACAACTCAGCACAAGGTCGATCCAAGCCATCCAATTTACCCATACCTCCTTCAAGAAATTAACAAAACCTTATCCCTTATTAACCAATTGAAACCCCGCACTAGAACAAAAAAATCTTTGAATTTTATTGGAAGCGCGTGGAAATGGGTTGCAGGTAATCCTAAACACGACGACTTCGAAATAATTAAATCAAAAATTAATAATATCCTAGTAAATAGTAATAAACAAGTAGTAATAAATAAATCAACAATTGAGAGAATAAACGAAATTCCCAATATTACAAATAAAATTGTTAAAAACTATCAAATAAATGAAAAAAAATAGCATTGTCAATCATATTAAATTTAAGCTAGAACTAATTAAGGAAGAAATTGTCAATATTGAATATGCCTTACACTGGGCAAAATCCAGAATAATAAATTCCTTTATTTTATCACTTAATGAAATAAATATAATAAAAGATTTTTTTGAAAAAAATTATATAGATTAAGTAAACATAGAAGATGCACTTGATTTTGCTGAAATAAAAATAGCAACCAATAATTATACTATACTTTATGTTATAAGTTTACCGAATACAGAAAAAGAATCATGTAAAAATATATTAATAAAACTTGTAAAATGAGGTAAAATTGCCTCAAAAATTATATATGGAAACATTCTACAATGTAGTACTAAATTATATGGAATAAGAGATAAATGTAATTCAAATAATAAAATAAGTATATGTAAGAAAAATCAAATTGTAAATCTAAGCGAATTTTATTGTATACCTAATTTGCTCAGGAGCCGACCGTCTAACTGCACAGAAATAAGTAACCAACACATTGCAACAGTAGAAGAACTTTCCCCAGGAACAATACTATTAAACCAATTCAATGGAACGATATTCGTCAATAGTAAACCAACAAATCTGATCGGCAGCTTCATTATACAATTTCGCAATACAACGATTACCGTCAACCATCAATCCTACATCTTTAACGAAATTACAAGTACTCAGCCACGTCCTCCAATCTTGCACCCAGACTCCATCTCGGGACCATACGAAGAAATCTTAACGCTTCAAACTATGAAGGAATTACACCTTAACAATACCGAGCACATAAAACTGTTCGAAGACCAAAATCAATCTAGCTTCCTCATAAACTTTGGCCTTACCACCATGACGATTATCCTCTTGATAGGACTTATGATTATGCGGTCGTTGACACTCTGCAAAAATCAATCAATAAGAAGTACTACGGTCATAGAAGCAAAAGAAGTTCCGGCGATCGATGTGAGACCAGATTATCAAACAAGGTCACCAATGTCATCGCAAGAATTCATCAGGGTCAGTCAAATACCCTTCTTCTGAAAATGAGGACATTTCCATTTAAGGAGGGAAAAGTTATCACCTTACAAGTTTACGTTGCCAAATTCCATTCCCACAGAAATCATGCAGGTGCCGGATACACCGCACATGCCGTTATCAGACACCTAGTATCAGCACACAGAATATTTCCCAAGCTGCATTATTGCTGACGCTATGTCTGCACCTGAGCAAAGAGCATTTCGCACCTTATAAATAGGAGCATTTAGGAATAAGAATTTAGAGTTGTAATTAAGTCCCCAAGCAGTGTTAACGTTTTTTTAATAAAAGTTGGCATTTAGCCGTAAGATAAAAATTGTTTTTTTATGACTTATAAATAAATGAAAATTTAACTTATATACCGTAGGATTTAGTATACGGAAAATGCGCAAATCAACCGAGTGAAATTGAAAATTTAAACGAAAAGCCTACATACTATATGTTTGAATATTTCGAACAACTGAGCAGCACTCTGTCAAACATTAGTACAAAAGCAAAAGAAAAGATTTTAAGACCCAAACAAAAATCTAAAGTTAGATACAATCAAAATGTAGGGAAGTAAGATACATATCAGGCAGGACAACAAATTTTTGTTAGGAACGTTGTAAAAGGAAAGTACTTTAAACGAAGCATGTTTAAGCCATTTAGCTGACTGCAAGCGATGCCAAAAGCACCGAGACACAATTTGTTTAGGTTGAAGCACAAAATAGCTATTGTATAATCCATAGTATAATTGGTAGAAAAACTAGGTTTAGTAGAGGTTTAGTGAACCTAATTGGCTTAGTATTCAAAACATGTTTCGGAACAATGGACTACCAGAATGCAAATTATTATGACGAAGCCGTTAGCACAATTAAGTCTAATGAAGCTAGAATCAAGAATGGAAGAGAATATTAAAATCAGACTAGGCAGACTAATCACACAGGTAATTGAATATTCAAAATAACACAGCAAATAAGATCAGTGAAATAAAGCAAATAAAATGTGAAGGAAAAACTATTGAAGAAATGTTTTTAATGAAGTTAAAAATAAAGTAAATTAAATTTTGTGATTTATTGGAAATCGAAATTGAACAGGTGCTAGATAGTTTATTGTTTATTCAAAATAGTGTACTTCACCCTAAATTAATTGAACCTTTGTAACTACTAAAGGACTTAAAAAGTTTAAATATTGATGATATTTATTTATTTTTGATCCAGTAATAGAAAATTATTCTAAGATTATGAAGGAAATTGAAATTAAAGCTTACATTAGAAATAAAGACATTATTGTACTTCTTTTAATCATGTCTATACCAAAATTAGTGAAAAATGGAATTATTTTTAAAGATGCGATAAATTAATTTTTAATAATAAGTAATGATAAAGAGCATTGTACCTTAAGAAAAAATTTAGAAGATTGTAAGGAGATTATTATTATTATTATTATTATATATTTATTAAACATGTAATAAATTACAACCTAACAATAAGTTTAAAGAGCTAGTAGCTGCAAAAGCCTACCGCTCTATGATACTTATGTAGACAAATTTAATTTTACTAAATATACAACAATACCCGTCTCTATTAAAAATTCATTAATTCTTTCGATGTTGAGTTTCCCAATATATTGTTGCTGGACGGTCTTACCCGTTTACAGTGTTTAAGCAAGGGCTGAAAATTTATAGTGGTATGCCAGATACCACAGGTTGGTGGAAGTTCTTTCTTTAGGAGGTGGAGGTGAAAGGCTGAAGTATGGCCTAGTCGGAGTCGAATGAATTTTGTGATCTTGCGCTTTGGAGTATTTGTAGGATATACAGAGTGCGACTTTGTGGAATCGGTTTTTGTGTAGTGGTGATGGTATGTGCTCCAATCGGTTAGTTCGTTTGTAGAGACCCTTTTTTTAATGTGTTTGATGAGGTCAGTCTTGGTGCAAGCATTGTGTAGGTAGACTGGTGCTTTGTTTCAGCCAACTCGTTGCACCAGATACCAACGTGACCGGGAGTCCACATCAGTTTTGTAGATTTTGAATACTTGATCAGGAGATTTCGGATGTTACTGATCAGACATGTGTTGTCGTTTGGGTTTATGGTGCCCTTTATGTTGGAGAGGCTATCGGTGCATATCATATGTTTTCTTCTCCATTCTATGATCCTCTAGAGGGCTATTAGGATAGGAAAGGCTTCTGCAGTGTAGATGGATGCGAATTGTGGGAGAATTCCATGTCTTAGCGTGGTGCCATCGTCCGCAAATGATGTATTGTCCGTACTTTTGGATGCGTTCGTAAATATTAATTTCCAATCTTTGGCTTTGAGATCAACTGTAATACTTAGGAATAGCTTCCGTTATATCTCGTTAGTTGTATCTGTTTTACCATGTAATGATAAATCCATTATAAAACTGTCAGAGTCTATAAGCTATGGTGGTTGCAGAGCCATAGGATTGATTAAGTCTCGTTTTAGGAGAAGGATATCTTCATTGGATTTTATGATATTATAGGTGGCTGAAGGATTTCTATGTACACGTTTACGTCCTGGCGTTAGTTTAGAATCTTTGTCCAGTATTGAGTTCCTTGAGAAGTTGAGTTTCGGGAAAAGTTTGGATATCACTGCATCTCTTCGTTCTTCGATAGTAGGAAGACCAGCTTCAGCCAATATGTTTTTAATGAGTGTTGTGGTAAAGGCTCCGATGCTGCACCTAGCTGCCTGATGATAGATTAGTTTTATGATTTGTTGAGTTAATCTTGGTGAATTGCCATAGATGTATATGCCGTAATTTTACTTAAAATTATCAGTCTGGTTGTTTGCTCAAACGCGTGTTTATTATTCTATTGGGTCTATAACTTAATTCGTGCTAAGAGATGGCGTAGCTTGAATTATTCCATTGTTATTATTCCATTGCAGCATGCGTTAGAAAGCTACTGCCATTGTACGTCATTTCAGTATATGTCATTCATTTGTAGCGTAAACAACAATAATTTTTTTTCACTCAAATATGTTGAACTTTGTGCCTGAAAAAGTGTTTTTGCGGAGAGTTCTTCTTCATGAAGAAAACTGCTGCCGAAAGTCATCGTATTTTAGTGGAAGTTTATGGTGAACATGCGCTAGCTAAACGAATGTGCCAAAAAGTGGTGATTTTGGCTTGGAAGACGATGAACGTCCTGGGCAGCCAAAAAAGTTTGAAGATGAAGAACTTTAAGCATTACTCTATGAAGATTGTTGCCAAACACAAAAAGAGCTCGCTAAATCTTTGGGTGTCACTCAAGCAGCCATTTCAAAACGTTTAAAAGCAGCTGGATATATTAAAAAGCAAGGAAATTGGGTTCCACATGAACTCAAGCCGAGAGACGTTGAAAGGCGGTTTTGATTGTCCGAAATGCTGCTGGAACGCCACAAAAGGAAGTCATTTTTGCATCGGATTGTTACTGGTGATGAAAAATGGATCCATTACGACAAACCCAAGCGCAAAAAATCATACGTGAAACCCGGCCAACCAGCCAAATCAACGGAAAAGCCGAATATCCATGGCGCGAAGGTAATGCTCTGTATTTGGTGGGATCAGATGGGTGTGCTGTATTATGGGCTGCTAAAATTGGGTGAAACCATCAATGGACAACGCTACCGAACACAATTAATCCGTTTGAAGAGAGCAGTGGCCGAAAAACGCCCGGAATATGCGACCAGGCAATAATTTTCCATCATGATAACGCTCGCCCCACGTTGCTATTCCGGTTAAGAACTATTTGGAAAACAGTGGATGGGAAGTCTTACCCCACCCGCCTTATAGCCCAGACCTTGCCCCTTCTGACTACCATTTGTTCCGGTCGATGCAGAACGCCCTCACTGAAATACGGTTCACATCAGAGCAGAATATCAAAAATTGGCTTGATTCATTCTTGGCTGCCAAGCCGGCGCACTTCTTTTGGGATGGGATCCACAAATTGCCAGAAAGATGGGAAAAAGTCATAGCTTCAGATGGGCAATACTTTGAATAATACTATTGTACATGTTTTTCTTAAATAAACGTTCAAATTTTGAAAAAAAAAAACCGCACGAAATAAATTATATACCCAATACAACGACGAAAAAAATAGATTTGGATATCAAAGCAAACCAAGATATCAACGACAAAAGGTAAGTATTTATTTCTTAGAATCTTTTACAATGCGTGTTGTCACCTTGACGATCCTGAGTCATAGCAAAAAATATGTTACGTTACATGTACTCGTATGTATGTACTTCATGAGTTCAAGTGGACTGTACAATTGATTAGCTGTTTACTTTCAATATTAAATACTTATTTGATACAAGTTAAAACCACATAGGGTATGTATACAATGTTTGGTAATTTTCAAAAATAGAGAAAACATTTAGGTAATATTACAAAGTAATGCAAGTGAGCTTATACTATATAATTCAAAAATATTTATAAATCATGAACATTCAGCCCCCCTGAAAGACAGCACGGACTTTCAGCTAGTGGTAGTGGAGCAATTTTAACGATGGGTCGAATATAGTCAACGAATTGAGTTTTGACAGTAACGACTCGAATCTTGTTGTCTTTGCCGGGATGGGTATGAATAACACGACCAAGAATCCATTTTGACGGAGGTGTATTAGCTTCTTTAAGGAGAACGATGTCGTCTTTTTTGATGTTTGACTGAGAATTTTGCCATTTTGGACGCTGCAAAAGAGATGTTGAATACTCTTGGTGTCATCGCTTCCAAAAACCCTTCATGAGTGTCTGCAAAAGATACGAATTAGTTTTTAAAGAAGAAGAATTAAAAAATCGGGTTGAGGAACAGCTGTGTATGGTTCCCCTATCATGAAATGAGCTGGAGTCAAGGCAGTGGGCTCACTATCGGGTGTAGACCACATTGGCAGTGAATTGAGCAAGGCCTCGATTTTAGACAGGAGCGTATACATAACCTCTCTGTTCCATGGAAGTTGGTGCCATTGTCACTCCAAATTTCTGATGGTTTGCCGCGACGCGGCACGAACCGATCCAGAGCCATCAGAAAGACGTTCGAAGACAATTCACCGACGAGATCTAAGTGAATGCCTTTAGTGGCAAAGCAGATAAACACGGCGATGTAGGCCTTAACAAATCGAGGATTCTTACCGCGTGACAAACGTTATCTAATCGGTCCAGCATAGTCACAACCAACTTTGCTAAACGGGCGTGAAAACCGAATTCGAAGTGCAATGACGCACTTTTACGTTGGCGAAAACAAACAACACATTTGTGTACTGTACTACGTACCAAGTTTCTGAGACCGAGTATGTAATAACTCTGATTGAGCGACGCTAGCATTTGTGTTTCTCCGGCATGAAAATACTTCACATGAATATGTAACACGATCAGGTGGTATATCGGAGGCGATTTTTCTAAGATTATTGGATGTTTTGCACAGTATGATTCCTGCAAACGTGCATTAAGAGTACGACAATTTATTAACGACCGCGAATTTGATATAAAACGATATAGGTATGCTACAACCCGAATAGTCTTTAACCAGCTTGAAGAGTTAATTACAAGGTTTTCTAAAATATTTTCATTTGAGGTGTTACATACAAGTACCTGGAGTTTACAGATACTTCTCTCTTTGAGTTCTATACACTGCACCTTATGGACGCATGACTCCGATGTAGGCCGCTCCTCTTGATTCTTCCACAGCCATGACGGGCCCCTCCACCACATCTCATTCATTGATAAAAGAGAAGGTAAAATTCCACGGGTAGCGATGTCGGCAGGATTATCAGCAGATCTCACGTGATTCCAACATTCGTATGAAATTGATGACAGAATTTCCGACGTACGATTCGCGATGAATACCGACCATTTTTTGGGTCGTTCCGACAACCAGTGAAGAACTATAAATGAGTCTGCCCACGCGTATAGTTTAATATCCTTTATCTTAAGACAATCTTTAAGTTTGTTAATAAGTCGAACTAAGAGAAGAGTTTTAATCTCGGCAAGGATAATACTTTTAAAGGGGCAACCTTGCTTTTCGAAGCCACTAACGCAACGTTTACTATACCACCGACGTCTACACTTTTGCAATACACCACAGTTGCATAAGCATCTAATGAGGCGTCACAAAACGCGTGAAATTCAAAATGTTCTTTATTATTCCATACGATTCTAGGAAGGCTAATGTTTTCAAGAAGATGCAATACACTCTGAATCTTTAGAGTGTAAGAGTCAGTTAATTCTTTGGGAAGTTCATCATCCCATTTTATTTTAGCACACCAAAGATTTTGAAAAAGTATTTTAATACCGACAGTTACTTGTGCGAGAAATCCGACAGGGTCAAATATACGAGACGATTCTGACAGAACGCGGTTTTTCGTATGTACGAGTACAGCTGAATTGTTTAGACGTACCATGAACGAGAAACAGTCCTTAGACGGACAGCATTGCAGTCCCAGTAGCTTTACTGAGGTTGATTTTTCAAAATCAATCGGTGAGAGCCCTCTCTGATCTTTTGGTAATGAAAGCAGCAATGGCCAACAATTGGTCGTCCACTTCCTCAAGTGGACTAAAAAGCTCCGATTGAAGCGCAATGAGATCATCAATGCTGCCAGCTCCTGTTATGACGTCATCAACATAGAAATCCTCGAGTAAAACCTTAGAGGCCCGCGCGTGTGTTTCCGATGAATCTGATGCTAGCTGATTGAGTGTACGCACTCCGAGCAAAGGTGCACAAGATGTTCCGTAGGTGACTGTTAATAGCCGATAATGCTTATAAGGAAGTTGATTGGACTCACTCCAAATGATGCGTTGGAAGTCGGCATGCTTTTTAGAAATCAGAATTTGTCGATACAATAGGGTAAGTATACAATGTTTGGTAAGTTTCAAAAAATAGAGAAAACAATTAGGTGATATTACATAGTAATGCAAGTGAGTTAATATAATTCAAGAATATGTATATAGTAAATCATGAACACTGGTAATATTTCAAAGGGTATTAATATGTACTCTACTCTTATTGTTCGATAGATACTATACTTAATGATATTAGACCTTGAAGCTAGAGACTTCTTAAGATCTACAGAGTGGGCTACTCCAGTTGTATTTTTGATTAAATAAGAGTCCTAGGATTTTTAAGTTTTTTACATTTTCTATTATATTTTATTAATATTTACAGCAGGAGATGTGCAACATTGCTTGCGGCAAACGTGGGTCAATAGATTTTGTTTGATCACACAGTTAGGCTCAATTTGTAAGCGTCCTGAACCTTCAAGCTTCATTGATGAAATGTTACTGTTACATACCGCCTTGATGGTGGTTTTAGTTTTAACGGCGTAAATCCATTCGTTGGGGTTTGTGAGCCGAATCCAAGTTTGAATTTCATCCAGGGTCTATGTCTGGCATTGCTTGGATAATCGCATGTTGTTTAATTAATTGACCTCACATGCGCTTATAGTTGCTACCTTGTGGTACAATGGCTTTGTTTGTTCACACAGAAATATAGCAGGTTCCGTAACTAAACAGCTGGCTAGGTCTTGATCAGTTAGGGGGTAGTATTCATCACGGTGTTGACTTATGATTAAATATGGTGCATTTGGTTTGATCACAACTTGCTATTGTCCACTATCGGTACGGGTATAATGTTGAATATTTCCAGTATTTCTCTATTGGCTAGTGGGAATTTAAGATGGAAAATGATGTGGTTATCGACCATCCTGCTCTTTATGGACATTAATTTGAACACTTGAAGTGAGTCTAAATGATCTATCGGCAAGCGAAGTGCGACAGTGGCATGACCTTTTATAAACGAGATCTCCCGGCTTATCTGCTGCGTTGAAAGAAGCTTTGGGTTTATTTTGCCCTTATTAGTATCAATTAATATTGTTGAAGAATGCTCCTTAGCAAATATTATAAAATCAAAAAAAAAAAAAAGAACGCGATGCGCACCATAAACATTTATAGTATTTTATCTCAATGTAATGTAACGTAACGTAATCTTTTTATAACATATTTAATACTTTTGAGCTCTCTCTGATTATTCAGCTTTCTTTTAATCTTTGCTTTCGTTTAACATTCACTGCTGTCAAGCGTCAATTTTTAGAACTATTATTTCGTATTGAACATTCGTTTGCCAATTTTCAACGAGGTCAGTTGACTTTTAATAAGCTAATAATATTGTACACATTTCAATCATTTCAATTAAATTTGTTTAAATTATATAGTTTGAATTTTATTTATACATATATTACTAAACAATGCACAATACACAATCCACAATAGACAATACACAATACACAATCTACAATAGAAAATACATATCATATGTACAGGAGGAAGACCCGAAGGGGTGGCAAAAGAATACATAGGATTACATAAGTACACTTTAAAACATTTTTAAAAACTAAATAACACAATTCAATAAAACACATTTTACAACATACATACATACAACTAAACATTTAAATTAACTATTCGTTCATTCTAAAACAAATATATTAACCAAGGCTGACTGAATCCGTTATATATCCGAAATGACCAGTGTTAATTCGATAGAAACACCCAAATCAGTATTGATGCTCTTGGTTAGAATAATCAACTCTTTTATCGGATGGGATGACCGATCGTTCAGAGCTCTAAATTGTTCCATAACCTCCAACTGAGCTTTATTTATTATGTTTAAAGTTGAGTCAACTATACATAGATGTTTCGTTCTTCAAAAATCGCAGCAAATGCTCTTTATTTTTTTTGGTACATTCAGTACTTAGTGTCCGATATTTTGACGGCATATTCATCATCTAGAACTCCAAACAAGGAATTAGCCACAGTTCCAATAATGCTTAAGGCTCCCGCTTCTGCCGAGAACTAGGAGTGTTGACTTTAAGGCCTTCTTTCAAGTGTATGAGCTGGCTGAGTATGGATTGACAGGATTTCTTGTAAGTTATGTTTTCACATAATATTGTAGTTTTAATGATCCTATTCCCTTAACGACTTATGTATACTCAGTCCAATATGCCTTTAAGTCGTAGTACACCAGCAGGTTCCATTCGTTTGATGCCAACATTGCTGTTCCCATGGAATCAAATTGAAAACCGAGTTGAAATGGAGAAGGGCTGATTTCTACTGAGTGACTTTTGAAGGGTAAACACAAACATACTAAAAGGAATGATACTATTGCTAATCCATATGTTCTTCGAGATTTCTTTGGCGGTAAACGATTGTAATTTTCAATGGTGTGTTATCTTCTTTCATGATCACAATGGCGCCAGGTTTTAGATTGGGTGTTGGTTGCTTCCATTCCATATGTTGTTGTGTTCATTGAGGTATTCTCTTGACCACCTCTACCAGGACTCGTTTTTGAGATGCGTGGCCAATTTCCACCGAGTAAGTAATTTAACCTTTATAGGTTCAGCTATTGGGTTCACAGATGTTGTCAAAGGTTCACCGATTAAACAATGTCCAGGTATTAGTGCCATAAGATCGTTTCGGTCAGATTACAGTCCTCTCAATGGTCTGGAATTGAGTATTGCCTCTATCTCAATCATTACTGTTTCGAATTCTTCGTAAGTAAGGATTGCCGATGCAATGCTACGGCGTAATAAGTGTTTTGCTGACTTGACTGCAACCTCACACAATCCACCGAAATGTGGGTATCTGGGAAGTATTAAGTGGAAATCGATACCTTTTCCACTGCTCCGGACGATGAAGTCCCTTCCTTGAGTGGTATATATTTTGTTCCTCAATTCCTGAAGTTGATTCTTGGCTCTTCGAAATTAGTTGCGTTATCATAATACAGGTCTTGAACATGACCTTGCCGTCCCGTAAACCGTCTTAAGGCACCGATAAAGGCCTCTTTTGATAAAGCGCTTACCACTTCCAGGTGGACTGCCTTGGTAGCAAAACAACAAAATATTGCTAGATACCCTTTCTGCGGTCGACTTTTTCTGCCTCAGTAGTGTATCCAAATTGGTCCACAGAAAACCACTACTGAATTAAAAAATGGCCGAGCTGGTTTTACCCTTGTATTTGGTAGGTTTCCCATTAATTTTGAAGCCAATTTTGGCTTGGCTCTTGTACATCTGATGCATTACTGTACTGTAGATCTTGCAATTGTTTTTCCGTTTACTGGCCAAAAACACTGCTTGTTATGGCTAAAAGCGTTTGTGGTCCAACATGTTTGTTTTCGTTGTGAATGTTTGTCATGATCATCTTAGTGAAGGGATGCTCGTAAGGCATAATTATAGAATGTTTTGCGTCGTATGTAAGAAACGATGATTCAAGTCTCCCTCCCACGCGTAGAATCCTCTTAACGTCCATGTTGTTATACGTGAGAAATGTCATTACATCAATGAAATGAATGGGTTCCTTGCCTTGGTAGCCGTAACTACTGCGGTCTGGTGCTTTTCCTCATCTTCTGCTATTTGTTTTAGGTAGGGTAGTAGCCAATTTGATTCCTGCGCGTGCAGGTACAAAGGGCCGTAGAAGCAGAGGGTTGATTCCTTTAATCTTTCTGGAGGAACTCTTCGTGTGAGCAAGTCGGCCGGGTTGTCCTTGGACTTAACGTGCCGCCGTTGTCTGGGTTCTGTGGTAGCTTGGGTGGCTAACGGAGTATTAGCGATGAATGGGGGAAAGGACTCTGCAGCTGAGTCAATCGCTCCAATGATAGTGGAACATCCTCATATTCGAGGTCAGCCGCTAGTTTGGTGGCGCACAATTTCAGTTGTGGGATAGTTGGTTTTTTTGACTTCCCGGTGCTACCCGAGACTTAGTACATAATAGGCGCACTATAATGGTTCCCTCACTAGTTCTGCATCAAACATACATGGCGGCTCCATAGGCTTTTTCAGAGGAATCAGCGAATACCTGAAGTTAGATAGACTTTGCACATTCTTTTGCGAACATGTGCCTTAGAATTGAAATATGATTTAATATACTTCGATTCCGGCGGAATTTCAACCATCTGTAATGTAATTTTTGTGGTAATACTGCGTCCCAATCCATTTTGAGTTGCCATAATTGTTGAAGAAATGTTTTTGCTGTAATAAGAAGAGACTATTCTTTTCGTCATCCTGCCTTCATCATTTAGGTCCACTTTGATGCGAAACTCGTCCGTCTTTGGTAACCAAATTAGGCCTAGTGTCTTATCTCCTCTTCTGCAGTCCAGCTGCACCTCCTTTTCTTCGGGTGTGAACCTTTGGAGCAGTTGTGTATGGTGGGCGCACCATTTTCGAAATTTAAATCCAGTTTTATTTAGGACGTCAATCAGCTGTCTTTGCATCTCTAATGAGATGTTTAACTATTAGAACATATCATTACGTCATCCAAATAAAAATTCCACTTAAAACCTTACTGCAGAGAGAATGGGTCATTGCAGATGACTGTGGTAGCGTTTGAATGTGTTGAAAATTAAGCTTTAAGAGTTGCTATCTCTTTCTATACAAAACTCTTTTAATGATTAATTGGCTTAGCCAACCTTTCTTGCTGTCTAATTAGTTGAGTCTTAATTTTGCCTTTGAACTTGCCTAATCTACTTTTTTTACTTGAACAAATAATTAAATCGTATCAAATTGAATTTCGGAAAGAATTGTCTTTTATTTAACCGGGAAAAGTAAGTGACTTTGGTAACAAAATTCATATTGGTGCCGAAACCCGGGAATATATAGATACAAACGGTCGAAATAAAAACGTGATTTGTTCCAACGCAATCGATAATGGATTTGGCAAGTCGTGCTACATATCGTGGGCAAGTAACGAAGATCGCGAATAGTGCGAGCGAGTATCTTAAATCAAACGAAAGTCACATTAAAGATGATATGGATACATTATTTTTGGATTCCACTGAGGAGGAACTCAGCGTTTTCTTAGATCGTTTAACAGCAGCACATGGCAGTCTGCGCAACGCAAACGCGGACGTTCGTTCCTCAATAAAACCAGATGAGTTCGATCGAGAAGCAGAATCTATAGCTGACTATGATGATAAAGCTGTGTCAATGATTACCCGCCTTCAAACACTTTTAAATAAACTAAAACTGTACCAGAAAAAGTTTCTATCTCCCGTCCTTGATACTACCACCTCTGCCACCGCCCGCAATTCATCACATAACGCCACTTTTTCCTCTGCAAGTAAAATTCCGGCGGTAAAATTGCAAAAGCTGCAACCCAAAAGGTTCTCAGGCGACTACAAAGAATGGATACCGTTTTGGGAACAGTATAGAGCACTTGTACATGATAACCTGTCCCTCTCCACTGTTGACAAGTTCAATTACTTAGAAGCTGCTTTGCCAGGCAAAGCAGCGAATACATTGATAGGCCTCACACCAAGCGAACTTAATTATGAGACCGCAATTAACATACTTAGAGAAGAGTATGGAAATACAGAAAAAATAGTTGATCATAATATGCAATGCTTGTTATCCATTCAACCGGTTCAATCGAAAATAGACGCAAAGGGTCTGAGATGTCTTTATAACTCAGTTATAGCATCCACCCGATCTCTCGCCGTTCTTGGAATTCCACCATCAAATTATTACGTCATGCTTAAAGGGGTGCTACTTCGTTGCATTCCCAATGATTTGAGAGTCGACTTTCATCGATATTACGACGATTCCTCTGATAATTTTAGAGAGCCTGATCCAACCGAAAATGATAACGATATCACAGCAATAAAATCCGACATCTTATCCACTAAAAACATTGGAGATAAAAAAGTTAAGTTTTTATTGAAGTTCATTAAAAGAGAAATAGAATCTCTTGAAAAGGCACAAGAAGCAAAACTTAGTTCAACTCGCAGTCAACCATCTACATCAACTCCAGTTACTCGTAAAACAGCTGTTGAATTATTCGCCGCAGAAACAAATGGCAATAATTGTTTTTTTGTAAAGCTTCTGATCATTACACGTCTGAATGCAAAAGCTCTTTTCCTTTACAAAGAAAGAAAGAGATGTTAAAAGAGAGCGGACGATGTTACCGGTGTTGCAGAAAAGGCCACTACTCCAAGGTATGTAAGAAAAGGTTTCAACTGGTATGTAAGATATGTAATGGACGACACGCGATGACAATGTGTGATCCAAACCATACATCACCATTTACATCTACGACGAAGAAAACTGCATCACTACCTCCGCAAAATAATACAACGACAAAACCAATGCAACCGCAGCAGTCGCTCAACTTGTATACCACTAACACACGGACTAATAATGGTACAGTATATTTACAAACGGCTGTTGCATTTGCTTCAGGTAAAGGTTCTTGCCGGGCTTTGTGTGTAAGAATGATTTTGGACGGTGGCAGTCAAATGTCATTCGTCAAATCAAGTGTGGCGCGTCAACTAGATTTGGAAATATTGGGAACGCAAAATATAAATATAATTTCGTTTGGTGGCAAGGAACAAAAAGTTATGCAATGCAATAAAGTTCAAATTACATTAAGAAGTCAATATGACAACAGCACCATTAATCTAAAGATGTTATAAGTACCCGAGATATGTGTGGATGTTCTGTCGACGCCGGATGAAAATTTGAAAATGCTCAACGAACTGGAGTTGGCCGATGTGCGAATTAATGTTTTACCTGCTGTTGATGGAATAAGTGTTTTAATTGGAGCAGACAATTTTTGGACAGTTGCAACTGTTCAACACAAAAGAATTACACCTGCTCTAACAGCAATTAACACTGTTTTCGGATGGACATTGCAGGGTAGGTCTCCTGTCATTTCTAATAATTCAAATGTTGTGGTGAATTTTTTTTGTGTAACTTCATTGCATGTTTGTGCCTGTGAGAATCTTCAACAATTCTGGAGCCTCGAGACTATTGGAATAACGAACGACAAAACTGAAGGACGCAGTCCAGATCCATCATTATTCGGAAGATTGGAAATCGATACGAGGCATCACTGCCATGGAAAGATGAGGAGGAATTCCTTCATGACAATCGCGTGGGTGCGCTTTATCGAATGCAGTCACTAGTGCGAAAATTAAGAGCATCAGGAAGACTTGAAGAATATGACGTGGCAATGAACGAGATGATAAATAGTGGTTTGGCTGAACGGGTAGAGGAAGATAAGCAAGGGGATCGGGTGTACTATATGCCCCATAGACCTGTGTATCGGGAGGATAAGGACACAACGAAGTTGAGAATTGTGTTTGATGCTTCGGCGCACGCGGCAAATCATACTCCGCTCAACGACCATTTGGAAGTCGGCATCAACCGTTTGCCTGAGATTTTGGCTGTTTTAATTAACTTCCGCTGTGGGAAAATTGGATTGACTGCTGACATAGAAAAGGCATTTCTCCAAATAGTTCTCGCCACACCTGATCGAGAAAGTCACCGTTTTTTTTGGTTCAAAGAATTGTGCTATCCCAATGAAATGCGTATTGATTTCACAGTCCAAGCCTATCGCATGATTCGAGTAACATTTGGTGTGACCAGCAGCCCAAACATCTTAGGAGAAGTTATTTTAAAAATCTTAAGCGAAGCAAAGGAACGATATCCCAGAGCAGTCGATATTCTAAGTAGTTGTTTTTACGTCGACGATTTCGTTGCAAGCCTGAATGACGAAAAAACAGCGAAAGATATAAGTCACGAGGCAGTTCAAATTATGAAAAGTGGTTCAATGCATCTTCGAAAATGGAACTAAATAGTTTGCTAGTGCGAAATACTCATCCATCAGAAATAGTTCCACCATCAATGCAGAAGGTCTTGGGTGTTCGTTGGTTTGTTGACGCCGACGAATTATCGGTCGATTTGCGTGCAGTTGAAGTTCTTTTGAAGTCAAAGAGTTTGGATGGAACAAAACGCAACGTACTGAAGGTAATGTCTAAAATTTATGATCCCCTTGGTTTAGTAGGTCCCTGGGTAGTTCGATTGAAGATTCTTTTCCAATCGATTTGGCGACAGAATCTGGACTGGGATGAACGGTTACCATCAGAACTCGATAAAATCTGGACTGACTGTTTTGCAGATGTCACTGAGCTAAGTCAACTGATGATTCCACGTTGCGTCATAAACGAAGAAGGTTCTACACAGATCCACATTTTCGCTGATGCTAGTCAGCATGCATTCGGAGCAGTGGCTTTCTTGCGAACAACAGATAGAAAAGGAATTATAACAACACGTTTCCTTTGTGCAAAGAATAGAATAGAACCCATCAAAAATAACGATCGTGATGAACTAACTGTGCCAAAATTGGAGCTGACTGCTGCTTTGCTTGCTGCCAGGTTGCTTGAGTATCTTCGTACGAACTTACAGATTAAATTTGATGAAGAGTTCTTGTGGACGGATTCTAAAATCGCTTTATTTTGGATATTGGGAATAGAGAAGCGCAGGAAACCTTATGTTGAAAACAGAGCACGAGAAATTCGAACCCTTACTAAAATTTCTTGTTGGCGGCACTGTCCTGGCTCTCAAAATCCCGCAGATTTTTTGACCAGAGGAATCAATACGATGTCGCTAATTCAATCCCATCAGTGGACCAGATTGGCTAAATAACGAAACAACCCTTTGGCCAAATGGAGACGAATACAAATCATCTACTCTATCAACGCTTTCAATGCTTGTTGCGGGGAAGGAGAAAAAAAGGAATTAACAACACCTAACGAATGTCTTATTGTATGTGAAAAATTCAGTACCTGGCGACGTCTCTTACGAACAACAGCTTATTGTTTTCGTGCAATTGAATGCTTCAAGAAAAAGCAACGTCATGAAGAATACGCCTCCTACAAAGATATTTCTTTTCTATCTGCTTATGAGATGGATCGAGCTGAAAGTTGTTGGGTTAGCGAAGTACAACGATGGCATTTCAGTTCTGAAATAGTAGCATTCAAGCAAAATAAAGATATACCCTTGAACTCTAAATTACTTATGTTTAGTCCCATTCTAGATCAAAATAGTGGTCATATTCGTGTGGGAGGGAGATTGCAATTCCTATCTCCAGAATTTCAAGCTCATCCTATACTATTGCCAAAATCATCACACATCTCGAAGCTTATAGTTAATGACGTACACAAAAAGCCGTTTCATGCTGGTGTATCATCAGTGTTAACGCATTTGAGATCAATTTACTGGATCATCAAGGGTCGACAACTGGCTAAATCCGAGATCAAGAAATGTACAATCTGCAAGGTTCTTCGAGCTATGCCTGCTACTCAACCATTTGCGCCATTGCGTAGAGAACGTATTACATTTTCTTCACCGTTTGACGTCACAGGACTTGATTTTGCTGGACCTATGATTCTGGCCAAAGGAGTAAGGTGTACATTATGCTATTTACTTGCGCATCAATTAGAGCGGTTCATCTCGAATTGACATCAGATCTTACAGCTGAAGGCTGTTTGTTAGGCATACGACGTTTTATTGCTCTCAGAGGTGTACCAAGAGTAATTTGGTCAGATAACGCAACTACTTTCAAGAGAGCTTCTAAAGAAATCCTGAATTTAAGTTCCACCGATAACAAATTCAGGGGTCTCTTGGCTAATCATCGTTCGAGTATAAGTTGGAGGTTCATCGTTGAACGTGCCCCTTGGTGGGGTGGGTTCTGGGAACGGTTGGTGGGTGTTATAAAATCTGGTTTGAAAGCAGCGATAGGAAAAGCAACCTTAAACACCAATCAACTACACACGTTTTTAACCGAAGTGGAAAGTGTGGTTAATAGTAGGCCTCTTACTTATGTGGCAGATGAGCCTCTTGATTTATCGCCGCTTACACCTGCTCAGCTTTTACTTGGACCACAGGCAGCTAAACATTACGAATTTGCAACGGAGGACAACAGAGGTCAAGAGGCAGAAGTCTTACGTAAGCGGTGGAGAGAACGACTGCAATTTATGTCTTGCTTCAAACGCAGATGGTACAAAGAATATATTCAACAACTGGCATCGTTTCATAAGTCCAAATACAATAGATCAACCGATATGGCAATTGGAGATGTAGTGCTGATGGAGGATCGTTCAGTGCTTAAGACCCTTTGGCATTTGGGCATTATCGTTAATGTTTTCCCCGGTCGTGATGAGAGAGTTCGTGCATGTGAGGTGCGAGTTTCTAATGGGAAAAAATATTGAAGACCTATTCAACTACTATACCCTCTGGAAATAACTGATCGTCTAGAGGATTGTGGGCCGGAGGATATTGAAAATTAAGCTTTATGAACAGAGTTGCTATCTCTTTCTAACAAAACTCTTTTAATGATTAATTGGCTTAGCCAACCTTTCTTGCTGTCTAATTAGTTGAGTCTTAATTTTGCCTTTGAACTTGCCTAATCTACTTTTTTTACTTTAACAAATAATTAAATCGTATCAAATTGAATTTCGGAAAGAATTGTCTTTTATTTAACCGGGAAAAGTAAGTGACTTTGGTAACAAAATTCATAGAATGCTATAGCAAGGTACGGAGCCGAAGATGTGCAATAGGTTATTGTTTTTAATTGATACTGCTTAATGGATCTTGAAGAATCACGTCTCCATAAAATAAGTTGATATCGACGATAGTGTTCATGTACAGATCGTCTTGGATTGTCGAGCCTGTATGCAATATATCATTCAATGATAAGTTTGTTGAGGTTTTGCATGATGCGCCGAACACTACCCGTAATTTGGTGGTAATGCTATCAGGTATGATGAGGTAGCAAATAATGGTTCTGCGGAGTAGATGATTGCTCTAATTCCGCCATGTTGCTAAATTGTATGTACTCATTCATGAATTTCTGGTATTGTTGTTGGAGTTCTTGATTTTTGGCCAACCTTCTTTAGTTTTAGTAAAGTTTTCGCAATGCAATGCTTCTTGAGTCGCATAGTTGAGCAGGATTTTCGGGGAATCGTCCGCTACAGTTATGACGTACTTTTTGACCTTCAGGTTCTTCGAGTGTCCAAACCTCTCAAGGGCGTTATTGAGCCTTTGTCTTCTGTGCAGATGCCGCATGAAATTGGCGATGTGGATGATTGTCCCATCCGTCCTGTGACTATCCACCCGAAAATGGTATTTTGAAGAACAGGCATGTTCTCTGCTGTTTTGGGTTGGCCTACTGAAAGAAAATCATAATAAAACTCTGCTCCTATAAGAAGATCCATTTGGCTCGACGTATTAAATGTTGGATCAGCCAATTTGATATTTTTCGGTATAGTCCAGTTGGAGATATCAACTGACTTAGTGGATTGTGGCGACAATATATTGTTAAGAACCCAAGCCTCTAATCTCGTTGTGAAGTCGTTTATTGTTGATTTCAGTTGTACGTTTATTCTCTTCTGTGTTTTTTGGACTGCATTACAGATTCCCTGGATGTTCAATGAATCATATTTGGTCAGAATCCCTAGATTTTTCATTGACCTGCGAGCCTGAATCTAGAAGCGCTGTGACCTCAATGGAATTTCCGTTGTTTGCTTGTAGTTTTACACTTACTGTCCCCAAAAAAAAGTAGCCTTGTTGTTGATTTAAGGCTAATAGAGAAATTGGAAGACCCTTCGGTTTGGCAGTAGATGATGTTTCAGGTTCTTGAAGGTCTTTTGTGTGTTTTTTCAAGCACCTGGGGCATCCTCTCCGAGAATATTTTGCCACTTGATGGTCTGACTTAAGGCAGTTGATGCACCGATCATCATCCTTTAAGATGTTTAAACGCTGATTAGGCTTCATTTGCAGAAAACCTTTGCATGCATATAAAGCATGATGTGCTTTGCATACTGGGCACTCTGTAGCTAAACTTGCGATTGCTGAACATTTTGCTGCATTTCCTTGTCCAATAACAATAGCGGATCCGATCTGTCAACGCCAACATTCTCTAGCCCCGTCAAACACTCCTGCGTAGTGTCATGTAAGTTTCTTACGCTGATCGCAGACAGCTTGTCCATATTATGCGTTGATTGTGCCACTAACTTATTGACCGATACTGCCACCAGTAGTTTTCGGGTTTCATATCGTTCATTGAGCATTTTTCAAGCTATTACATAATTTGCGTCTGAAGCCGGAAAATTCCTTATTAGCTTTTCAGGTTCTCCCACTAGATTTGTCTTGAGAAACCACATCTTCTGACAATCCGCCATCGGTTGCTGATGCACTATTTGTACGAAGAGGTATCGGAATTGTTGAAACTTCAAGTAATCACCGTCAAACTTTGGCAGAGTCAACTTAGAAAGCGATGAACTGGAGGAACCGTCATGATAATCTTGTAAACTGGTCATTATATCGATAATAAGTTGCTCGTTTTGACCTTCTAAATCAAAGTATTGCTATTCGTTATATCCGTTGGCGGCTGGGTTGTCGCTTAGTTAATAAACATCGAGATGAGCCTGTTGAAGTCGGGGCTCACCGCACTTAACAGCCTCCCGCTTGTACTCCCAGTCCTATTTTTTTGTGGTTGCTGTATATGTGCTTTGATTGCCTTGGTTGTATCATGTAAGAGTACTGAGAAAGCTAGACCTTGATGCTCCATTCTTCAGAAACCTGGTTGAGACTTACTGTTTGTTTGTCCTCTGTGGACATTTTTGGGTCCGTTGCTTCCGGATCTAGTTTCGGTAGCGTCTCAATTTTTTCCTCGAAATGGGTCCGGGACTTCTCGTAGTCCTCTCGGACCGTACAAGCTTTCAGTGACATACTGATGATCATGGGGCAATTTCGCCCTGATCTTGGTATCCGTTTCTTCGATGATGTCCTAGGCTGCCTCTAATTGACAAAGCCTTCCTACGTAGTAACCTTCCTTGGTCTCTCTTGCAGCGGAATTCAATTTATAATTCTCAATGAGTCGATAGAGCTCATCGATGTTGAGATTTTGTTTCTCAGTCAGCTGGTCGATATGTTTTTGTTAATCCACTATATTCCGACTCGGAGACAACTGTTTTAGTGGTACCGATTCGTTGGTATACGATTGTTCGAAATCAAAACGCGACGAACTTTACCAGTGTCTGAAGCCCTGATAAACGCACTCGAGAAAGCAAATATGAGGATCACGTCGGGGTCAAAACTCTTTTGCTCCGGCGGTATAATCAGGGTGCATATACCTTGATCGTGTAGTGGATATATTCGGTGCTTGTACCAATATATCAGTATATTCATGAATGATATTTAGTTATCTTACCTCGGGTGGGGTAATAACTAAATACGACTTCTTCTTCCTAGTGTTGAAAAATCAGTGCTTTATTGCTTCAAACTTAATCCTATTTACACAAATTTAGTGATTACTTAGCATAACTTAAATTACAACTAACAGTTATCGTACAACTTGCTTATTTGACAATAAATCAATTCTCATACAATTTGCTTATTTGACAACAATTTTAATATCGTACAATTTTGTTTATTGATCAAAAATTAGGTGCAACAAAAAAATTACAAATTATTCACGACCATGAACCTAATATTTGTTTTGCGTCTGTGGGTTCAAGATGTATTGTTCGTGACGTATTCTGGTTCTAAACAACTATGTAGTGTATTTTGGGAAAAAGTTCTGCAGAAGAGCAGGTTATATCATACTAATACAGAAATTACCTGCTTTTACTCAGCGTTTGTGGGAGGAGAAGTTAGGTAGCTCGAAGAAGTTGTCCACACTAACACAATTTACAGAGTTAATGGAAACACGTTTTCGAACCTTGGAAGCAGTAGCTGGAACGAGTGGCACAAAGGCAGCGGTTCTTCTTCACACAAAGCTGTTGCTGTAGAGAAGAAAACGGTGTTGCACGTCGGGAAGAAGCAGTTTTCATGTCAGGTATGTGGTAAAGGTCAGCACTCCCATCGGACTTGTTAAAAGTTAATTAACATGGAGATTTTTGAACGATCTAAGGTAGTGGACAAGATCGGTGTTTGTCGGAACTGTTTGGCGTACAGTCATAAATCGAATCAATGTCAAAGCAATGTACGCTGCTATTACTGCAAGCAGAAACACCATACCCTGCTGCACTTTTATAATTTCAGCTCCAAACCTACAAGGGATTATACAAATACAACTATAGGTATACAAACTTTTCATACTAAAATAAATACCAACCAACTTAAAGTTGTCTCTCCTGAAGTACATCAGCCAATTTTTTTTCTGGCAACAGCAGTAGTTCGAGTCAGGTCGTCAAATGGTAATTATTTTAATCTGAGGGCATTAGTCGATCCTGGAACTGAAGCAACGTTTATCACTGAGTCAGCTGTTCAATTGCTAGGGCCTCTTCAACGGCGAACACTCATTAAGGTATCTGGTTTGGGGAAAAATTAGCAGTGGTTCATGCCAGCGGTATGTAAGTCTTACCTTTGGGTCGCTGGTAACACCTTTCGAGACAAATACCCCAGCCTATGTGTTCAAGTCCCTGACTGGTCTTCTGCCATCCAAACCTTTATCTCTGCAAAATTGGGAACACATCCAGGGTTTAAAGTTAACTGATCCACAATTCGACAAGCTTGCGACTGTTAAAATTCTCCTGGGAGCCAACGTTTACTCTGACTTTATTTTAGGATCCATTTTACGCGGTGATGATGAAAGATCGCCTATTGCACAAGAATCAGAGTTAGGTTGGCTTCTCCATGGTTAGACAATTTCGCAAAATATAGAATCTGTCCTTAGATTCTTACAGGTTCTCGATAACGACACTCAGCTACGGAGGTCCTGAGAACTTGAGGATTTGCCTTTCAACACTAAGGAAACTGCGGAAGACAGTGAAAAGCATAATATCAACACAAAAAGAAGATTAGCTGATGGTCAACATCAGGAATCGCAACCATTGAAAAACGGATGTAAGTCTGGGTTTGGTGGGTCGAAGTTAGGTGCCTTACATAGGTTTCATCAACTGGAAGGAAGATTCCAGGAAAATCCCACACAACACAAGGAGCATTCAAAGTGTTTAAAGGAATGCAAAGAGCTTCGCAAAGAATACCATACTGGATACACGACACGATTTCTACATTACTCACCATGCGGTATTCAATGAGTCAACCAGAACTACGAAGCTTCGTCGCAGTCCTGCGTACTACAAACGGTTAGTACGGGCACAAGCTAGAAAAAGAGACAGAGGTCCACTAAAGGTAAATGCAATCGGTAAAAGAACATTTGAAATTCCTCAAGGAGACACTGCCGTTGAGAAGGTAAGTTACCTTGAGCGATGGAAACGAAATCAATCGATGACCAACTACTTTTGTCGAAAGTGGAGCAAGGAATATCTGTCCAAGATGAAACAGCGCCCGAAGTGGACAAGATGGAAGCCGGAACCAAGACGCGGAGACCTAGTTCTCATCAAATACGAAAGAGCACTGCAATTGCAACGGCGACTCGGACACATCCCGGGATAGACGGACTTGTCCGAGTAGTTACGATATGAATTAAAACTGGATAACTTAAACAGTCACTGAATGACACAACACAACATTGATGTAACAAACACTTTAAATAAACTCACATGAAAAATTTGGGGTGGCCGTGGTGTAGTGGTACTAGCTATCGCTTCTCACTCGGAAGGTCAAGGTTCGAATCCTAGCCACAGCAAGTTTTCATTTGTGTAATTGGAGCTCAGTCAGAAAAATCTGCGTGTGAAGGCATAACACTGACATGTAGATCTGGCTGTTGAAGTTTTTTCGAGCACAAAACAACCGTTAAAATTCACAACCTCACATTCCGAGAGAAGAATAATCTCTCCGTCCTATTCGGACTCTCACCCCTGGAGAGTCAATATCGAAACTAAACACACCTGAGTTTCAAACCACTACAACACAAAAACTTTCCTTTCTCCTGCTTCTATCTTTCCGCCCGCGCCTTTGGCAACAGTATAAGGGTATTCATAACCCCTTAGGCGCTCGTAAATTATAAAAAAAAAGACATTTATTTTCTTATAACAATGATTTATTTACTTAAATACAAATAATTACATTTTCGTTTACCCTAAATTTCCCAACACACGTACAGTCCACTCTAAACCACACAATTCGGCCATCATTACAACAACAAAACCTTCGCGAAAATTGCGTCGCTCATCGTCGCACTGCACAACCAAAAAATGCGTACGCGGAGAACAGTTATCGCACAAATAACACCACAAATTGTATTGAATTTGTTGGGAAAATAATTTTAATGAACTTTTTTTTGCATTTCCCATTTCTTTTTATTTCTTTTTTTTTCTTTGCACTTGCACAGGAATTTCACTTCCGCGAAAACAATAACAAAACATATGTGTACATCAAATGCACACACAAACGAACATACGTATATTCGATTGTGTTATCGCGCCGGTGTACACAATTCGAAACGAAATCTAATTTTCGCGAGGAGGCAGACAAAAAATATAAATAAATAAAAACACTTACCTTACTATATCATCAATATCACAAAAAAAGGGTAAAAACCAACGAAAATTGAAAAAAAAAAAACCGAACACCGACACAAATTGATCTAGTTTTGGTCATTGATCGAAACAAACTATTGCACTAGGCAAGTTACGCACATTTCATCTCCTTCTGTTGCCCGTTTGTTATATCGTCATCCTTGTCACCTACATGTTATGTTTCAAATTATTAACTTATACGATTTTGTCTCATTTACATGTAGATATTCAATCCACTCACACTCATACAACACACAACTCTTATGTCAAAAGAAATACAACATACTCCAACTGCATTTGGGTACAGCAAGGTACGAGATTGAGGACACTTGCGGACGAAAATCGTCTACCGGGCGGGAGCATGTTCGTAAACACAATTATAATAAACGTTTCATTTTTTAATGATTAGTATTTATCGATATTGTATTATTTATTATAACTACAAATAAATTTGAATGTAACTACTAACTTCTAATGTAACAAGTAAACATAATAATTAAAGATGGAGGTACGAGTAATTTCCGGATGACGAATAAAGAGTCTCTTGGCTGTTACACCTATAAAAGGAACAGCCTGTTTCATTTAAATTCGCAATTTTCCTACCCGTATTTTACCCTATACTTACCCTACACATAATAAAAAGTAAAAAAAAAAACAAGACACACCTCAACAGGAGGAACAGTATGCCAGAATTTATCAAAAGCCTGTGTTACATTAAGAAAGTTGGTAGAGCATATTTGTTTTTCTTCTAAAGCTTTTTCTACTATATTAGTTATTCTGTGGGTCTGAATTATAGTTGATTTTTATTTCTGAGTCCAAACTGATGGTTTGGGATCAGTATCTTTGCTTCTAAAATCATTTTAGAAGGATTTTTTCGAATAGCTTAGACAGGATTGGCAGCAATGATATCGGCCGATATGACGTTACTTCAAGGGGCAATTTGCCCGGCTTACGTACTATAATAACTTCCGCAACCTTCCACATACGTGGAACATACCTTAGTCTGAACGCTGCATTTGTTATCTGTGCTACTTTTTTCATACCTTTTTTAGGCAGGTTTTTCAGAATTTCACCCATTATTAGATCAAATCCTTTTTTTTGTTTGTTTTAGTCCAGTTATTACTGCTGTTTTTCACTGGCGGAATGTATGCCGTTGGTCTTTTCATTTTTTTTGTGGCCTTCCACAATGTGTATTCTGCACTAGCATCGTTTGTCAGATTTGTAAGATATCTTTCCACCGAAGAATTTTTAAATTCTGCTATCCATTTTCTGAGCTTATTGTTTAAGCTATTAAGTTTACTTTTATCACTTGGAGCTCTTGACAATTGTCATCGTTTGCGAGATCGTCTCTTTTCAGGTATAATGTCGTTAACTTTTTGGGATACACGTTTCTTTTTTACTTTGCTATTAAATTCAGGCGTTGCAGCCTATGCAGCCTTTTGTATAGCTAGGGTGAAAGACTGTACTTCACTTTCTAATTGCTCTATTGTATTAATTGCTGTGGATAGTTCGATGCGTTCATCTATTAAATATCTGAAATATATCCAGTCAATTAGTTTGTTTACTAGACGTGGGTTGTGTTCCTTCAATATAATTTTATTACCAAGTGTAAGCAGCACAGATGAGTGATCTGAATCAAGATCTGGCCCTTCTTTAACTTGGGCAGTATTTGAGGAGATATTCTTAGTTAAGAAGAAGTCGACAACATCCTTGATTTTATTCCTATCTGTGTTCCAGTAAGTAGGATTTCCCGTTGAATAGTAGCTAACATTGGTTTTTTTATACGATTCAAGGAGTTCTCTTCCTCTTGTATTTGTTAATCTTGATGCCCAACATTGGTTCTTAGCATTGAAATCTCCACCTATTGTGAATTTATTTCCGATTTTACGGAAGAGGCTTTCAAAATTGTTTTGTTTCAGCCTGTAGCTAGGAGAACAATATCCCGCTGCTACAATTAACACACCACCTGAAATGAACTGCATCGACGGAAATAGCCAGACAGCACTATCAACAACAGTATAAAGTTTCAACACACGCTGCATAGTCAACAAACATTCGTGGGAACGAATTTTTATTATTATATTACAAATTATTCGTTTATTCTAAAGTAATAAGACACTTTTGTTTTTCATGCCTTATAAATAGAACTACATTAAAAGATTGTATTTTAGAATTAAAATTGTAATGAATAAAGCAATATCGGTTGCCTGAAAAAATCTTTTTTTTAATTCTCCGTAATAAAATACGTTAACTGGCGCCCGAGCAGGGACCTGACTCTATAACCCATAAGAACATAGGGACAGGTAGTTCGTGTAATAAAATCCTAAACCACAAGAACTAGGATTCGGTTGCGCAGACCCTAAAATAAAGTTTGTTTAAGTTCATCTCGGTTTTGGTTTTTTCCGTGTGAATTAATATTAGCGAATTGTGACTGTAAACTATACAATAAAGGGTACAAATATTATAGTGACGTGAATAGTATTCGCGAATTGTGACTGTAAACTGTACAATAAACAGTACAAATATTATAGTGACGTGAATAGTGCTCGCAAATTGTGACTGTGAACTGTACAACAAGTAAAGAAACTAAGTACAGTGACGTGATAACATTCGTACCGCAGTAGGCCGCTTGCGAAGACAAAGCTGGTGGCTAAAAAGTAATTTTACGGACTATCCGAACGAATACAACAATGAAAACAGGAGCTACCCATTACACCATAGTTTACTGCTGTGAGTACCAATTTTCTTTTACTAAAGTTCAAATATATATAAAAAAAAAAAAAATTAAAATTCCTTTTACAATTATAAAAAAAAGGAAGCATTTAAATAGCTTTATAAATCACAAATCATATACATTACCATTGTTTAAATTTTTAACAAAATAATTACATAATGGAGGAAATTAGTGTTCAATTGACTCATTTAACTGGGGCTGTAAATGTCCAACTTGAATTGCTCAAGCAGCTAGATCAGCGAGTTCAAGCGCTTGAAAATAAACCTGTAACAATTGGCAGTACATCCGGACAAGGACTCAAAGCACCAGCAACAGAGCAAGACCTGAAAGACATCTGTAAACTTCCAGACTGCGTCAAGGAGTTGCAGACCTTTGACGGTAACCCAGTGGAATACTTATCCTGGGTCCACAGTGTTGAGAATATACTTAGGGACTACGATATCGTTAAAAATAAGCCAATATATAGGGCCATACTGCAAAGCATCCGACAAAAGGTTAGAGGTGCTGCAAACTCTGCCCTTATTTCCTATAATATCTTTGAAGAAGATTGGAGTGTCATAAAGAGATGTCTCTCTTTACACTACGCTGATAAGAGAGACATACGCACACTGGAATATCAGCTAAGCAACCTCAGGCAAGCAGGAATGTCAATTGATGAATTTTATGCCAATGTGAACCATCAATTCTCATTAGTCATCAACAAACTTAAGACCGAAGATTATTCCAGTGAAACAACAAATGTTCTTGTAGAGACTTTAGACGTCTTTATTCGAGGCCTTAATGGAGAATTAAGTAAAATCCTCATGATCCAAAGACCTCAGACACTTCCAGAAGCTTACGCAGTGTGTCTCGAAATTCAAAATATGAACTACCGCAACTTATCAGTGCAGAAAAAAGGAAATATTAACGCAATTACCACACCTATAAATCAAATATATACACCTAAACGTGACCCGCCACCAAGGCCACCAACATTAACTATACAACAAAGAAATTCAGGTTATAATATACAACATCAACAACGAGGAGAAACACATCCACCAAAGCCAAATTATAACCCACCTCCTCGACCAAACTATCCTAAGCCAAACCCGCCAATGGAAATAGATCGATCCATTCAGACGAAACAAGTAAATTATATGAACAATCCCCAGCAGTTCAATATAGGAAAACGGGAAAATGAATCCCTAAATGCCCCACATAAGCAACAAAGGATTTATAATTTGGAGACCCAAATATACCGAATCAAATGAAGAATATCAAAAAAGGGTCAATGAAGAACTCGAAGTTAATGAGAATCCTAGAGAGGAAATCCTAGAAGCAAATTTTATGACGGATGCCTCTCTAGCATCCCTTATATAGAATATAAAACCAAGGATGGGAAAATTTTGAAGTTTCTCGTCGACACAGGCACAAACAAAAATTTTATTACAGACGAATTAGGAGTTAACTCTATGCCAACAGAAAAGCCTTTCAGAATTCAATCAGCTACCGGCGAATCAGAGATTAAGCGTAAAATCTGTGGAAGGTTCTTTGCATGTGTGGGAATTGACGCAGTAATCAATTTTTTCATACTTCCGGGTCTGAATTCATTCGACGGTATCATTGGCGATGATACCCTTCGGGAGTTAGGAGCTGTAATAGATCGCAGAAATAATATCTTAACGATCGACTCAGGAATCAAAATTCAACTTAAATCAAAGGAATCTGCCCAAGTAAATAGTTTAGAAATTAGAGATGATCATTTAGAAGAGAGCAGAAGACAAAAAATTCGAAGTTTAGTGGAAAATCATAGTAAAGTATTTGGCCCTATCAAAGATACAGAATTAGTGGACACTCATATCAAAGCAGAAATCAAAACGATAACAGACGAGCCAATTTACTCTAAAACATACCCTTATCCAGTAAACAGCCAAATTAAAAAGCTACTTGACGACGGGATAATTCAACCATCAAAAAGCCCATACAATTCACCTGTATGGGTGGTTCCGAAAAAACTAGACGCATCAGGCGAAAAGAAGTACCGTTTGGTTATTGACTTCAAGAGGTTTAATGAAATTACCGTGCCAGATACCTACCCGATTCCGGACATATCAAATACATTGTCAAGTTTAGGGAAAGTAAATTTTTTTATCACCTTGGATCTAACATCTGGATTCCACCAGATAAGAATGAAAAAGTCTGATATACCAAAAACAGCTTTCTCTACTCTTAACGGGAAGTTTGAATTCTTAAGATTGCCCTTTGGATTAAGGAATGGACCTTCGGTATTCCAAAGAATGATAGATGACGTCCTTAATACATCGGCAAAATTTGCTATGTATACATTGACGATATCATCATATTCGGAAAGACGGAAGAGGAACATCTTAAAAAACCTTGAATTGGTATTTGATAGACTAGAACAGGCTAACTTAAGGGTTAATTTGGATAAGACCGAGTTTTTTAAAGAAAAAACAGAGTTCCTAGGCTACTTGATTACAAGAGAAGGCATCAGTCCTAACCCAAAAAAGTTGAAGCTATTCAAAAAATAAAAGCTCCCGAAAATTTAAAAGAGCTTAGAGCATTCCTGGGCCTAACTTCATACTACAGGCGCTTTATAAAAGATTTTGCCGAAATTGCCAAACCTCTTACCAATCTTACAAGGGGAGGAGGTGCACAAACAAAAGCAAGTCAATCCAAAAATTTTAAAATCAACCTCAATAAGGAAGAGCTTGGAGCGTTTACGAATCTGAAAGAACTACTCACATCATCCGAAGTTCTTACCTTTCCCGATTTCGATCAACCATTTATACTTACGACTGATGCATCAAACCACGCAATAGGGGCAGTCCTGAGCCAAGGCGAATTGGGGAAAGATAAGCCTATAACTTATATTTCGCGCTCATTAAATAGGACTAAAGAGAATTATGCCACCAATGAGAAGGAGATGTTGGCAATTGTGTGGGCATTGGACAACTTGCGGAATTATCTTTACGGTGCAAAGAAAATCAAAATTTTGACAGACCACCAACCGTTGACATTTGCTCTCAGTGCAAAAAATACAAATGCGAAATTGAAAAGATGGAAATCGCGAATAGAAGAATACAATTATGAGTTAATTTACCGACCTGGTAAAACAAACTTTGTCGCAGATGCGTTATCCAGATTAAAAACGGAATATAATATCCTCACAGAAAGTACAGATACTGCCGAAACCATGCATAGTGCAGATGAAGACAGTACCGAATTAATACCCCACTGTGAAGCACCGATAAACGTATTTAGGACGCAAATCATTTTTGGAAAAGGTCAAGTGAACGCCCATGAACAACCACACTCATCCTACAATAGATACTACATAGGAACTAGTACGCATAATTGGAATCAACAAGAAATTACTAACATTTTAAAAGACAGATTAAATTTTAATACTATCAATGGAATCAAATTCCCAGAGGAACACCTTAACTTGTTGCAGGAAATTTACAAAAATCATTTCTCCAAGTTTAGAATAAGAATAACTCAGCGGGTCGCCGAAGATATCTCAAACGAAGAAAACCAGTGGCGCATTATACAAGATACGCATAACCGAGCTCACCGCAGCGCTGTAGAAAACAAGGATCAAATACTCGAAAGATACTATTTCCCACAGATGACTAAGAAAATTAAAAAGTTTATTAACGAATGTGATGCCTGCAACACCAGCAAATATGACAGACATCCTTGTAAGCCGGAACTTCAACCTACACCTACACCTACCTACCCGTCGGAAATTCTGCACATCGATATAATGGAAATAAAAGACGACAAATTTATAACGTGCATTGAAAAGTTTACCAAATTTGCAAAGTTTTTCCATATAAAGGATAGATCAGTTCTACACATCAGAGGAAAAATAACCAATATACTTCATTATTTCACAGCACCCAAAATGATTGTAATGGATAATGAAGGAAGCTTTAGCAGTCCTCTTATAAGTAGCTACATTAAGTCTTTCGGAATTAAAATCTACAGAACGCCTTCAGGTAAGAGTGAGGTGAACGAAACTATTGAACGAGTCCATTCGACCATCTTGGAATTGGTGAGATGTCTTCAAAGAGAATATACTGATTTAACCCTTAAGGAAATAGTGGAAATTTCCGTTGATAGATATAACAACAGTTACCACTCGGTGACGAAAAAGAAGCCAGTGGACATATTTTTTGGCAGAAGCCAAAGAATTAATTATCAGAATTTAATCAACTTTAGGAATAAGGTAAATTGTGATTTAATAAATCAGATCAAACGTCATTAAAACAGGAAGATTCTCCAAGAAAATGTTAAAAGAAATAAACCTAAAACTTACAATATCGGCGATATAATTTATGTTTCAGACAAAAGAAGACATGGCAAACAGAAACCAATTTTCAAAAAAGAAATAGTTTCTAAAGATAGTAGGGTTACTGTCACAACAGCTTCAGGACGTCGAATTCATAAGTCAAACATCAAGAATATTTCTGAACAATAATTTCCCTTTTCAGATTTCTGGCCTGTAAATGAAGAGCAATAGTAAACATCTTTGAATATACTACACCCATTGTCACCGTAAAACAAGGACATGGAGCAATATTGAACGGACACTTCAAAATCATCCACGTAATTAGCATTAAACAGTATGAAGAACTAATCAACAGGATTACAGTTACCATTCGAGATGAAATCAGTAATACAAGTATTCTAAAGCCCCAACTAAATTATCGATTAAAACAGGTTCAGTCACTTATCGGCAGCCTCAGGATCAGAAAACCCAGAAAATCCAGATAGGTTCAGCCTGGAAATGGGTGGCTGGAAATCTAGATGCCGCCGATTGGGATGCCATTCTTAAGAATGAAAATAAAATCATTGGAAACAATAATCAACAATACAAAATTAATAGAAATCTAACAGACACTATCAATAAATTAATAGCTGATTATAACAAAATCGTTAAGAACTTAAATCACGAAGAAACAGAAAAATATGAGCAAATAATATACAATAAACTCAACATTATAAAGGAAGAAATAAATGAAATACTAATAGCAGCACAACTTGCCAAATCTGGTACAATCAACACCAGATTACTGGACAATGTGAAGATTAATCAAATCATCTCAAATATAGAAACACTTTCATACAACAACGAAATTGAGGCCATAGAGTATGCAGAATCTTCAATATTAGCAACAGAGTCAACAATACTTTACATAGTTTCATTGCCCAAGACAAGTAAGGTGGAGTATAACCACATCCAAATACGATCAACAATCAAGGAAGGCAGCCAGATACATTTAGGATTCAGGGAACTCTTAGTAAATCAACAGGAACAGTTTGGTATAACGGTTTGGAACTTCCCAACACCCATTGTGTTACCCTGCTATTAAGGGGTACAAATGCAATTTGTGATCGTCAATTCAACAACAAAACCATAATAGAGAACATCGGAGAAGACACAATTTTCCTATTGAACTTTGATGGCAATATTACGCACCATGGAGTCAGGAGACATCTTAACGGAAGTTTCCTTATCCAACTTTCCAATGACACGGTTTCTATCAATACGCAGGAGTACTCGAATAAAGAGATTATGAAGTACGAAATCCTACCACCAATCCTACAGACGAACTTAACTGAAAGAAATATGAAATTAGATTTAGATTATCTACACAAGTTGCACTTAAATAATGTTTTAGAGATTCAAAAATTTTATATTAATCGAAAAGTTTCTATCATTACATATTTAGGCATCATTTTGTTAATATTTGTGGTTTTAATTTGTACAATATTCTTTGTCAAAAGTAGAAGTAAATTAAGGGCAACGACAATGCCAATATCGAAAACTCCAGCAAACTTCCCAAAATTCCAAGGGTCATTATATGATATAAGTCCGATAAACGTAAATTTTGGATGACTCTGCGGGACGCAGACTTTTCGAAGGGGGAACAGTTAACACACCACCTGAAATGAACTGCATCGACGGAAATCGCCAGACAGCACTATCAACAACAGTATAAAGTTTCAACACACGCTGCATAGTCAGTAAACGTTCGTGGGAACGAATTTTTATTATTACGAGTATATTACAAATTATTCGTTTATTCTAAAGTAATAAGACACTTTTGTTTTTCATGCCTTATAAATAGAACTCCATTAAAAGATTGTATTTTAGAATTAAAATTGTAATGAATAAAGCAACATCGGTTGCCTGAAAAAATCTTTTTTTTAGTTCTCCGTAATAAAATACGTTAACTCTACCGTTATCTGGCCGCTGCTTGTTTTTATGTTTACGAATTTGGCTTGTATTTTACACGACTGGTATTCTTCATCTTCAACTTGGCTATCTCCTTCCTTAATTATAACTGCGGCCCCTCCTCTTTCTGTATTGTGAGGATGTGGGGTGTGGTATGTGTTGTATCCGCGAAATTTGTATTTTGTTGCAAATTTTAAAATGTGTCTCGGAGACTAGACATATATCAATTTTGTTTATATCGAGTGTCGCTTGCAATTCGGCTTTGCGATTCTCGAGGCCATTGGCATTCCATAATAAGATTTGTATATTTTTAGCCATTATGTTCTTTTAGGTACAGTTCTTTTATTACTGTTTTGTTTTTCAAAAAAAGATATTCTTTCCAGAATTTTCTTATTATTCTTTTTGATATCTTCTATTCTGTTAAGAATTTTTTGCATGAAATCCTCCATAACCTTGCTGGGAGGCTTGGGGTTTTCGACTGGTTTTACAACGTTTTTCGAAGCTACTTGTGCATATGTTTTCTTTGGACCGGTTATGAGGCTTAAGTTTTCATTTTCGCTTAAGGGTAGATTTCCTTTAGCTCCATCCAACTTTTTATGCATTTGGGGCTTAGATTTCGCTCTCAAGTCTTTTTTGTTTCGTTTTTCTCCGGTTTTGGTTGCGCCTTTTTGAACAGGCTTTTGCATTCTCTTTTGCTTGTTGTCTTTTACCTGCTGTAGCTGTTACTACACACCCTCTGTAGTTAGCTGGGTGTCTTTCGCTACAATTGGCGCATTTGGAGACTGCATTTTTTTCCCTTATGCAGTCTTTTGTATGGTGGTCTCCGGCATATTTAACGCATTTCGTGTTTGAGCTGCAGTATTTGTGGAAGAATGTTAATGGGTCTAAAATCAGCAGGTAATGTTGGATTCCCTTTTTTGCGATTGGTAAAACCTTAGTAGTTTTCCACATTGAAGGGAAAGTGGAAGTTGTTATACACCAATTAATTATATGAGTGAGTTGAGAAATAAGTAGTGGCAAGATTAATTTCATGAAACGAATCGGAGTGTTACACTCACCTACTGAGTTGGATTTAATTGATGTTATGCACTCAAATATTTCACTTTCGCTTTCTATTGTAACTGAGAGTCACCCAGTTTCCTGTGCGGGGTCTACTTCTTCAGACAAATTATCATGAGCTGCAGAATCATCTCCGAGAAAATAGTTGTTGAGCTCATCGCGGTCGAGCGGACACTTAGCATACAAAACGTACGAAGATTGCCCTAGAGCTTTTTTTTCTGAGAGGGAAGTACTTAATTTAGATAAAAAGAAGTTTTTCTGTGCAGCCCGCACGGTAACCGTTGAAAAAGTACGCGCCGCTTTATATTTCAACCAGTTAGCAATGGATGGTTTATGCTTCCATTTGCTGTATAATTTGTTCTTATTTTTAATTTAATTAACCACTTCATACGTATGGTATACTCTTTTTAGTATTTTAATGGTTTTGGTTGGCCACATTGGTTAAAAAGCTGAGTTAAAATAAGCTGAAATGTTTTACCCTTCTCATTTGGATCCGAACAAAGAGGCTGAGCAAGTCGCAAATTAGAGGGTTTTGAAATCAATGGAACTAAAATCTTTAAAGGTAAAAATATCCTAAGTAGTAGTTTAGCACAAGTTCACATCATATATGTATGAGTTTTTGTTTTTTTTTTTTATAATTTGCTCGCGCTCAAGACATTTCAGTACCCTTAAATGGGTCTAAAATAAGAGTTATTTTAAATTTTTTTGTTAAAAATTCTCTACTCGGAAAGAGTCCTAAAGAGTGTGATTGATGAAAAACTTACGCAATGGTTTTGCCAACGCGAAAGAACACCTCTTCAGAAGAAGGGGAGATATACCATTCGGACCAGCTGATTTGTGTATGCTAAGATCATTAAGTGCTCTTGCTAACACTCGAGTGCAAAAGTGGATTCGTCCCATTGAAGATTCGACGCACTCAAGTGTAGGCGGAGACATAGCACTATCTGGAAGTATACAACTGGCCGCACAATATCCATCAAGCAGATTACCTTTGTCTAAAGAGCTGACAGCTGGAATGCCATTATAAATGAGCTTTGAGATGGAAGATGAGGCAGAATTTCTAATGTTTTTGACGAACGACCAATAATGTGTAATACCTTTGGGACATTATAGTATTGTTTGTCTCAGTTTTTGGTCGTATTGAAATTCCACGCGCTTGAGGAAGACGTGGTAGCCATTTCTGGCTCTTTTGAACTTTTCCCGGTTTTCCGCTCTAGGGTTGATCTTATAGGACCTAAAAAACATTTCTCTAACCCTGACAGCCACTTTGCAGCTCGAGTCGCATCACGGCTTTTCTTTTGGTTTAATACTCATCAACCAATGAGGGGATAAAGGATCTCATTCCAAAAAGAAGATCATATCAGCAGCGGTATCCACGTCGTTATCGAGGAAACGCAACGACCAGTTAATATTCCTAAAGAAGGTGTAAAATCCGCTCCAATTTTCTTCCTTGTATTACCATATTTTTGTCTAATAATGGTTCGACGAGTCCAGAGGCGAGACCACATCTACGGTGTACTTATCAGGGTGAGAAGTTAAATACAAGTCCAGGGTGTTGGCGGTATGGCTATCAACATCTGGTAATCGCGTGGACTCATTTACAAGCTACGTAATTTTCCAACACGGTGGAGCTCCTTCCCATTGTAGCAATAATATAACTTCGTTTTTAAGTCAAAAATTTAATATAGGGTGGATTGGTCGATTTGGTCCTTTTTCTTGGCCAGCTAGATCTCCTGACCTAACGCCAATGGATTTTTTTTTTCTGGGGAGCCATAAAAGAAAGGGTTTATTTGTTTAAGATTTCAAGTCGGGGAGAGCTCCAAGAGAGAATAAATACAGTTACAGAGGAGCTAAGAGGCATTTCACCAAACATTAATTTGCAGTCCGAAATCATCAAACGAGCTAGAACGTTCATACAAAGGAATGGGCAACATTTCGAAAATTTACTATATAGTAAAAGCGTTTTGAAATCTTAAAGCGTAACAGTCCTTTTCAGGACCACATAGACTATTTAAAGGGATATTAAATTTATTTTGTGACACATTTGCCTGAATAAAGTAGTGGTTTGCAGTAACTTCCGTTGTTCGTAAGTGGAGAATTCATACAGAAAAATCGTAGATAATGAAGAGAAGACAACACTTTTGATAAAAAAAAGTTAACCTAAAAGTTTAAAATTTCGATATAAATGACCACTCCCGAACACAAGATTATAACAAATACATACTTACGTTTCAAGATGATCTTACTAAAGTCGTCCAAGCAACTGCAATGCCAAATCAAGAAGCCCAAACAGTGGCTGAGTCATTAGAAAAGAAATTTATTTTAATTTGTGGCATATCACAAACAGTACTCACGGACCAAGGAATACATTTTACTAGTGAAATGTTAAGTTATGTCTGCAAAATCGTAAAAATTATAAAGATCTACAGCAGCCCGTACCATCCAAAACCAAATGGTGCATTTGAATGATCACACCGAACGTTAGGTGACTATTTAAGAAGCTACGCAAGCAACGATCAAACTAACTAGGATATATCGAGTATGCCGTTTTCTAAAAATGAGAGATAGAAGAAGCACATTCTTACAGAACGAAGGCGGCCTGTTTAGTTTTTATTTAGAAATACTGGAAAAACAATCTGAACTTTCAGCTATTATACAGGAAGCAAAAGTAGGTAGATTAGACAGAAACAAACCCAACTAGACTTCCCACATAGAGTAAGATTCCCAACCTGCGAAACCAAAGTGTTCCAACTAAATCACAAGACCCATGGCTATACTTCATACTAGAATCAAGCACGTGTGAATCCTGTGCGGCAGCCCAACAGAAACGCTGAAATTGTCCGATAGCGGAATCCCAGCCATAGGCCCCTATTGCGAAGCTCTAACTAACGAAATACGAGTATATCTTCAAACTTCAATTGAAAGACGTAATGCCATCCCCATCGTGTACTATTAAGATTACGTAAAGAAGAATGAACTCTTATGTAAATTTATTAACGGAGATTATTTGCGTTGCGGTCCAAAATATCTGCAGAAGGAACTGATTCTTAATGTCCATAACCAGGGTCATTTTGGAAATACAAAAGTTGAAAACATCATCGAGCAGAACTTTTTAGTCCCTAATCGTGTACTTGAGGTAACTAGAAACTGTATTGCTGGGAAAAGGGATTTTTTTCTTAACCCCATCGATAAAACAGACGAGCCCTTGCACGCGTACCACGTGGATCTGAGTTTGAAGATGAAAGAGAACAAATAAGGAAATCAGCAATAGATCAGATGCGAAAAATTAAAGCAGGGAATAAAAGCTTTATGATAGAAGAAGAAAACATGCCATACAACTTAGGGGATTTAGTTTCTATATATAGTCGAAGACTCAATTCAGTTCAGGACAAAAATTGTTTATACCTAGGGCCTTATGAGGTAATAACAATAAATAGACACGATAGGTACAATGTAAAGAAATCCTAATAAAACATCGACAGCTGCTGATTATATGAAGCGTTGGAAAGAATTTGAGCTGGATGCTGAAAGCTAAGGTGATGACGAATAAGCTCCAAGTACTGCGTTGAGCGTCTGAGACAGACGCATATTCAAAATGACCGATTGTAGACTTGAAGTAAAGCTTACACGTGAAGTCTAAAATTCAAGCTAAAAGCCGTAATATTTTTCTCTTTTATGTCTTAAAACGAAACGGACCACGAGACGAAACGTATGTTTTTATGTTTAAACTACAATAACATCTACATTCATTATCCATAATAATTTGTTGGGTGTATCAAATGAAGTTAGATAGCATTCTCATATATGTAGAAACTTTTTTAATCCAGTTTCTATCATTTATTACAATATACAGGGTAAATGACTCTAACTCCAACTTTTTAAAATGCTATAATTTTTTTATTTTTTAATAAATTTTATTGTGCCAAAGCAAAAAATGTTTAAAAATACATCAATTTTCAAATTGTGTCAGTAGTTTTCAATATGTCCACCTTTGGCGTGAATAATGGCCTTGAGACGGCCGAAGAAAGCATCGCACGCTGCACGCAAGTGGCTCTGCGGTATTTTGACCCATTCCCGGCGAAGTGCTTGTTTGAGGTGGTCCAAACTTTGGTATTTTTTAGTGCCAACCTTCGCCTTCAAAATACCCCAGACAGAGAAATCCAACGGATTTCCATCCGGAGAATTTGTAATCCATTGTTTCGAAGAAATGAAGTGTGAAACATTGTTTTTTAACCAATCTTGATTGACGCACGCTTTGTGAAACGGTGCCGAGTCTTGTTGAAATGCCCACGGTCTCCGACCGAAATGATTATTTGCCCAAGACTTCAATACTGCCTCTAAGACAGTTTCACGGTATACGATAGCATTAATTTTGACGCCACAGTCCAAAAATACGAGCGGAGAGCGACCATCGGCGGTTATGGCGGCCCATACCATCATCATCGCTGCTGCCTGCTTTCTGGTGGCCGTCCGAAGGTGTAAATTTTCGAAGGACCTCTCCGGCAAGTAAACTCGGTCATTTTGTTTGTTGACATATTGCTCGATAAGAAATGGCGACTCATCGGAAAAAAACAAATTCGGCAACTCATCACTTTCGTGCAAGCGTAGCAACTCCTTCGTTCTTTTCTGTTGCGGTGTAAAATCGTGTGCTTTTTGGAACTGCAATGGCTTGAGCCATTGTTGTGTATGTGTTGCATCCGTTCCAACGATATGTTGAGCTCACGAGCCATTTTTCTTCCACTTCGACACGGATTTCGCTCAATTCGAGCCTTCGCTTTCCGAACCATTTCTGCCGTTATTGCTGTTTTTTATGACCACCTCCATGGCGATTTGCAACGCTGCCAGTACCACAGTAACGAGCTATGGTTCGAAATACAAATGATTTATTCACGTTGAGGTGCTGGAGGGCCCTAACGATAGCTACTTGTGGTTTACCAGCCAAATATAAAGCTATCACACTATCACCTTTGAATTCTATCGCGGATAAAAATTTTTCAACACAAGTGAGACGCAAATCGCTTAAGAAGCTTGCAAATAATAAAATTATCTGTCATGTGTCAAAATTTGAGTTCACTGTCATGAACGGTTTGGAAATTATAGCAGTCTGAAGTTGGTTGTAGTTCGAGTCATTCAGGGTGTATATGCCACTGCGAATTTAGTAAGTTTGTGAATGTGTAATTTTGGGGGTGGCCGTGGTGTAGTGGTACTAGCTATCGCTTCTCACTCGGAAGGTCAAGGTTCGAATCCTAGCCACAGCAAGTTTTCATTTGTGTAATTTGGAACTCAGTCAGAAAAATCTGCGTGTGAAGGCATAACACTGACATATAGATTTGGCTAGACATTCCGAGAGAAGAAAAATCTCTCCGTGCTATTCGGACTCCCACCCCTGGAGAGTCAATATCGAAACCAAACACACCTGAGTCTCAAACCACTACATCACAAACTTTCCTTTCTCCTCCTTCTATCTTTCCGCCCGCGCCCTAGCAATAGTTAGTATAAGGGTATTCATAACCCATTAGGCGCGCGTAAATTATAAAAAAAAAAAAAAAAAAAAGGCGAGCTCTCTCGTGATACATATAATTGGGGTAGTAAGCCCCTGAGATTGTTGTTCGACGATGTCATTGCTCTTGCAATGTGCCTTCGAGTCAACTTAATAACAAAATTGTCCACTCTTATTAGGTTCGCCCTATTGTACAAGACCTCATTGGGATGGAATTTTATGTACTCAGACTCTGGTGTTCTGTATAAGCGAAGACAAGGCCTCTCAAACACCCGAATCTTTTCCAATAAACTTGCTCTCACGTTGAACCACACGGGACATCCAAATACAAGCATGGGCCTGATAAGGGCCATGTAACAGATCACTTTCACCCTCGCATCGAATTGGCTGTTATAAAACAGTCTCCGTGTAAGGGCAAAAGCACCCTTAGCTCTGGCCAGAGCAACATCTATATGTTTGTTAAGATACAGATATTGATCTAGCCAGATCCCAAGATATTTGACTACATTTCGACAAGCAAGTGCCCGTGCTGTCTTTCTGGTATCCCTAGAGGCCCCAGACAAAGGCGTCCTAAACAGAATGGTTCCCGATTTCTGAAAGCTGATTTTCGTCTTCCAGTCATCGCAATATTGTTTAATTTTGTCGAAGTCACGTTGCAAAAGTATGTTAATGACTTCAATCTTTGGACCTGATCTGTACGCGATTAAGTCGTCTGCGTATGCTATGGCATGGTGAAATGAACCTATCAGATCACTTGTGTAAATGTTGAATAGGATCGGCGAATTTACCGCACCCTGTTGCTGACCGTTTTTAATGTTAAATGATCCAGCAGAAGTCACATCGCCATTCTTCACGATGAACTGTCTACTGGAGAGCATATCAAAAAGAATATACAGCAGTGGTTTACTAATGCCCAACCTGTCCAGCTTAATAAAGAGTCTTTCTAACCATACGGTGTCGAAGGCCTTTTCCAAGTCAATCAGGCAGGCTCCAGTGCACTGGTTCTTGCCTTTGTTCCATTGGATATCAGAAACCAGTTTCGACACAGCATGAATAATGTCATGCCCTGCCTTGAAACCGAATTGATTATCCGGAACTCTATGTTTGCCCTCAACCCACTTAATCAGGACTCTATTGATTACCTTCTCGAAAACCTTACTGATGTTTGGAAGAAGACTGATCGAGCGGAGATTCGCCGGATTGGAAGTATCTTTATCCTTTTTAGGTATGGGATGTACCACCGCAATTTTCCAATGCTCTGGATAATGTGCATTATTCATTGCATTATTAAACAGGGTGGTATAAATGTCCACCGCTTCTAGTGGGAGATGTCGAAGCACAATTTTCGGTATTTCATCGGTTTCCACTGATTTCTTACTTCTAAGCGATTCGAAGATCGTTTGGAGCTCTTCCTTCGAAATGAAAGTGGGTAGTACCCTGTCGTTGGTGATGACGTTATTTGACATATTCTCGTCACTAAACTGGATGAAGCCCGAGCTCTCGAATCGCCAATTCTCTATTTCATTTCGAAGGTAGAAATTGTGCACAAGGACTCGATTCTCCAGGTCGTGGTTCGGGCCAATGATAACATTCGCCTTGTACACTTCCCAGACAGTCGCTCCTATGGCCTCTACCTGCTCCTGCGGATCCTCGATCACAATGAAGTTGCCATCTTCAACGGCCTCACTTGGATCGATACAAGTATTTGTTCGTTGTTCGTCGTTCGTCGTTCGGGAGATTTTGAGACATGGAAGGTCGTTTTGATCTTTCCTCCTAAATATTTTATTTACTTGCGGGAACATATTCGGGTTGCTGGTGTTTACAGCCCGAATTTTATTGTTCCAACACAAACTTACAGAGTTTCTGTAATTTTCCTTTATTAATGTTTGGAGGTTTTTAATCGACGACTTCAGTGTCATGATCTCGGGGTTATGTCTGTCCGTAAACTGTCTGCACAAGGTTTTTTGTCTTGACAGCAGCCTACTTTTTTGTCGGTTCAGGGCGTCAATAGTTGCGTTGCGGAATAAGTCTTCGTCGTCAGTGTGTTGATACCGAGGTATCGTTTTGTCCATTGTTCGTTTGATCGTCTCATCCATTAGTCTTAGATATCTGTCAATCTCCTCATTTGATATGTTGGACGGTGGGTAGAGCGAATTCGAGGAGAGTGCTCTAGTCAGTGTTCTGGTGAAGTGTGTCCAGCGCACTCTACTATAATTGTAGGAAGCGGGAACCGATGCTTTCAGTGTGGCGAGGCCGTTGACGTGGATAATTTTATTTTTTGAATTAGGTGGTTCAGTAATATTAAATATTGGCCTTGTACGATTAGGGTTTCTATCATATTTTATTCCCTGACATTTTTTACAGTTATTAATTATAAGTTAAGTTTGGTACGTTTCAATAATATCACTGTGCAATGTTTTTTTTGTATGATACAGCGATGCTGCTACATTTTCTCTTTTTTTTGCGCTTTTTGTAGCTTTTCTAAGCTTGATTTTTGTATTAGTTCAAAATAGCTCTATAATATATTTCTCGACTCTATTATAGTCTGTATCATCTACTTCTGAATATAAGTCTACATGTCGAGATATTATATTTCTTTTTACCATATCTTTAATTGTTTCTTCCTCATCTTGTGGATTTATCTTCACAATCTTTCTTCCATATTTTATTTCAAACATTTTTTCTGGACTATAAGTTAAAACTATTGGAACTTTATATTTGTTTACTATTTCTTCTTTCATTGATATGTAGTGTTGTAATTGTTCATTGCTCAAAAAATCGGCCAAATTGTTTTCCTTGCCTTTTAGATCCTCAATTTCAAACTTTAAAATTCACTTCTGATTTCTTCAGAAAAATTGCGTTCCTTATACGTGTACGATTTTAAACTTTCTACCATATAGATAAGGTCCAAAATAATTTACTGAAAATATAATGGCCAAAAACTCTTTATCAGTTGCACTATAGTTTTTCTCATGATTGTTCACGGTTCTGGATACAAAACATATTGGACGACCGTCTGGCGTCTTGCTCCAATAGCATAATCACTGGCATCCGTTGTAACAACAAATTCTACTTCAAAATTGGGATACCTTAATATAGGGTGAAATGATAATAAAAGTTTAAATTTTTCAAAGGCTTTGATATACTGAGGATCATTGATATTAGTTCTACTTTCTTTTTTAAGTACTTTATTTAAGGATATACTGTTTTAGCATAGTCTTTAATAAACTTTCTATAATACTCAGTCATTCCTATTTTCTATTTTGTCAGAATTTGGCTTTATTCCCGAATTAGTTAAAATATGACGCAAGAAATTTGTTTCTTGCTTGATAAAGCAAGATTTATCTGGTTGTATCTTGAAGTTGTGTTTACTTAAGACAATTTCCAATGTTCTTAAATGCTCTTCTAGTGTACTTGGAAATATTAGAATGAGATCTAAGTAAACTGCACATATCTTATTGACACAATCCCGCAAAATCTCATTAATGAGACGTTGAAAACTGGCTGGAGCATTCTTTAAACCGAATGACATCCGCAAATACATTAAGTTTTAGGGAAAATTGGGTAGAGAAGGAGATGTTTGCTCTCAGTGGTTATTTCGCTCCATGGCCATGGGTGGCATCCAACATTTAATGGGAGAATAAATTATTAGTGTAAATTGACTTGTGGTTGTATTTTATTTAACCATTCATCTCTAGATATTTTAGTTGCCTGAAAAATTTAATATGTTGCGGGCATGGTTTGTATTGAACCCCGAGCCGTCAGATTGAGAAGCCAATGCACTACCAATTGAGCCACGGCCACCCACCACACTTATCTAATATACTGTCTATATTGGGAAGTGGATATTTGTCGTCAATTGTCACTTAGTTTAGTCTTCTGTTATCCACAACGATTCTGAATTTTTGTACACCTGAATTATCTTTTTTCTTGAGATTACTATGATTGTAAAACGTTTTTGTTCTTCATTTAAATGTTCGAGAATTATATTTTGAAATGTATTTCCATCTAATGTATCTATTAATCGCATTGTTAACTAATTTATTCAAAATGTTATCTTTACATCGTTATTTAACAAAATTCCTAAAAAATCATATGGTTTTTCTAACTTAGTTTTTATCCTAGTCGTAAGCCCCAACATCTAGTGCTATATTTAGAAAAATTAATATTGCAAGTAATTACATATTAATACATTTTATAATAATAATAATTATTTTTATCCATTTCATTTTTGAATTCTGAGGTTGCTCGAATTCCGCGGGACATTTGGATTTTACATATTCCACGCTTTTTGTTACTTGTTTTCTTTAGTATTTAATACTATTTTTCGTATATTCTGATTGTTACTCTACTCGAATTTAAAAGGCTTATTGTAGAACCTGTATCTATCAAAGCAATGGATTTTTCTTTGCACAGAGTTAAAATTATAAAAATCAATTTTTTTTCCGAGACTTGTTTATAAAAAACTCGTTCTGAGTTATCAAATGAACTTCGTCTCTATTGCTAACATTATCAACATCCATTTGTCGCGAGGAATTACTTAAATGCCTACTATTTTTGGACTGCTGTTTGTTCCCTGAATTGTGCTTATATTTATTACTTTGCGGTTGTCTTGAAAAGTTACCTAGATTATTGTGCTGAATTTGCTCTACTTTATTATTATTCACTCGAAAATTTGCCTTAGGTATTATGGGTATAAACTGTTTTCTATCTCCAATATCTTTTAAATTAAAAGTATCTTACTATTTATTTAATTTCGAATTTCAGTTAAAATAAATTTATTAAATAACTCAGCAGCTAGAGACCCTGCTAGGAGTTATTTTGTTTTAATGACTAAAAAACTACGAGTACTTAGATGATTAACAACTGATTCTTGGGACTCACTAAATACTACACACTTTGCTATTTCATTAACTATTAAACGGATTTTATCCCATAACTCAGATACAGGACTTACTTTGAGTATGATAATGTTCCTCATAATTTGCCTTTGGTCTTTGCTTGCTTTGCAGTGCATCTTAACACTGAATTTATACTCCATCCAAGGAAGCGGTGGTGATGCCTACGGGTAGTTTTTTGCTTCTCGCATGATTTTTCCATTGTATATAACGCTGTAAATACTCTGCTTTTCAGTTTCACTGTAATCATTTCACAACATTTGTTGTACCCCTTTCAACAAATGATACAAAGGCAGTCAATATTCCTGGCGATCCATCAAAAGCTCGTAGATGCCGGAGTTCTTTTTCGAGTCTGCTCCGTAGTGTTTGTGGCTGTTGCTGATTGCTGATTGCTGATTGCTGATTGCTTAGTTTAGTTTTAGTTTTAAATGCATTTTATTATCTTAATCATTAACCCTTACATACTAACAAAAAATGCTTAAATGCTAGCTTAAAAATTACTTAACAATCTTATACTAACTTACTGGCCCCACACAGGCACTCTAAGCTACTCTAAATTCTTGTATTTATGTCTTTCGACTTTATTTACATTTATTTTTTTACATATATATCTTGTATACTTAAGGCTAAGAAACCCTTGCTGATTGCTTATTACTGTTGTCAATGCAGCAAGGCCTTGTTCCATCAAATTTGGTGGTGCCATGTTTCTTTACTGATCTATAATTTCATTGTGAATATTTTTTCGGTCCAGGTTGAAGTGTTGTCTCTTCGTGGCTTACTAAATTTTACTTTAAATCATTTCGTGTCCCAATTTTTTTTCACTTTGGACACTTAACGTTCGTTTCACTGGATTATTATTCTACTGAACAGAATCCCACCACCGAAAAAAACTACTTTATTTTTATTTATTTGAAACAGCTTTATTAACTCACACTCTTCACAAGACTCTCTTAACATCTTACTTAAAGCTAACTTGTAACCTATACTAACATTGGGTTGCTGTACTTCAGATTGCTGAATCGTGAAATTCAGCCACATGAATTTAAATCGGCTAATGCGAATAACCACCGTTTGTGTCATCCAAATTACCAAGCAAGCGGTATTGCTTTTGGTTTAATTTGATATGCACTCGGGATGTTAATGCCAACCGATGCATTGGCATTTTCCGGTGATTCATGTTGACGACTATTGTTAACATAATACCACATATAATTCGCGCTGCACTGTTTCTGTAGTTGAAGGGGGACGCAATTGCATACATCCTAATCGTACGTTTGTTGGCATATGTAGACAATTAACAATCACAAAAGTAAATATCAAATGCGTGCAGGATCTTCCGTCTTAAACATTTTGAATTTGTTTTACGAAATTCTATATTCAAACTCGTATTTTATGATTATTCAATTGTGAAGCCACAAAAAAATTTACTGATGAGTGGCGAAGAAGAGTTTTTCGGTTTAGTTTTTTGAAAAAAAAACAGCAAATTAATATTTTTTGGGGAGAGTACGATAACTTAGACGCCAAAAATTGATAACGGCTTGTTGCAGAACAGTTCAATACAAGCATTTTTTACTATTGGAAGGGGGGGGTCTATCATGCCCCGTTTAGGAGATAGGGGAAATAAAAAAAAATTACTTAAAATGAAAAAAAATATTAAAAAACAACGGCAACACTTAAAATGAAGTACTATACCGGTTTTGAAAGCCAGAAACCTGTTCTCTAATCCTAAATCTAAATTAAATTATTTATGTCAACAGTTTTTGGAAAATTCCCATGCAAACTCTAAATTTTGATAAAAAAAATAAAAAAAAAGCTTAGACACGCTTTACCACATGTGTATGAAAAAAAAACAACAGTACAAAAGTCAAACATTTGTTCGGTTATATTTTTGCATCATTATCAAACGCATTACGTATTACATAAGTACAAACACACATATTACGCAAAGTAAATAATTTACTTCAACATTCGAACATGTGAATTTTCTATAATGCGAATCAGCAAAACCTTGTCACGAGTGTGAACTTTGTAATTTTGGAATGAATACTGTAGATGAAGAGTATTGACGACATACATAGAAGCCTGCCTGACGAAAAGCACCTACCCCGAGTGACCTGCCGCATGCGAAAAGAGACTTTAAATCCCTTAATCCAGCGAAGCGGTCCACCAATATTCATTCCTTTACCTCAAAGGAATACCAAGTAAATGCCAAAAAAGCAAAACAAAAACAGCAATTTTCAATGTTCTCAAAAACTAGAAGACATAAAACCATTCGGTATTTTATGTTCGATTCAGAATTGATATAAGCATTGACCACAAAAAGCCAATTTAGCTCTTCATTTCACAATTTTGAAAAAATTTGTCTAAATTTTTTTCCATATTTTTTATCAAAATGCAAACTCAAACATAAGAATTTTTCAAAAACTGTTAGCATAAATAATTTAATTTCAATTTAGGATTAAAGAACAAGATTCTGGCTTTCTAAACCGATATAGTACTTCATTGTAAGGGTTGCCGTTATTTTTTAATATTTTTTTTTTCAGTTTATGTAATTTTTTTCTAAAATTGCCCCTCACATTTTAAAAAATGCTTGTATTGAACTGTTCTACAAAAAACCGTTATTATGTCTTGGCGCCTAAGTTATTGTACTCTTGCCTGTTTTTTTTTTTATTTCCAGCATGCTAATCGAATGATATCCTAGAAAATATTTGTCATTGCAGGGACTTTTGTTCTATGAGTAGTTGTTTAAATTACACGATACATTCTATTGTAACAGGCTATATTCTACATATGGTATGTACATACATATACATAAGTATGTAATTCAGAAGCGAAGCTTTCTCCTCTGGAAAAAATACATTTTATAATTAAAGAGTTCGCAAGAAAATATGCAACACAAAAAAATAGTAGAAACAATTTTTCTTTTTAGAGCATATATTTGCGCTAACGGAGAATCCTGAAAAAGGTTTTTAATTTAATTAAAACTTTGAAAGTGTGGCAAAAACTGAATAAGTTTCACATATTTAGAATACGACGACAATAGAAAATTGTACAAATGCCTTGCTCTTTGCTATGACAAATTAATTTATTCATGATTTAAATATTACGAGTATCACGATAGAAAGCGACATACCTACATATTACTGAACATATTACATATACTCGTATATACTTAACAAACCTAATTTATTATTTGTGCATATTTTTATATAGGCACTACATATTACTAGAGATTAAGCATATACGTTTTTTTGTACATATAACTTAAATATAGACTCGCTGCATCGTTATGATTTCTACCTGTTCTTAAGAATTCACTACAAAGTGGATATAACAAGTTTACTTTGATATTCGGATTCTGCGAAGAAGGTACTTACACCGCATCTTCGTAACCTAACTACATATATATGTACATATTTTTAACCCAACACAATCTTATAAAAGGGCTTCGGACTTTGTCCTTGTATCATTTTCTTTTCAGATTAAGTAGTGTGTAGTTGAGTATAAAACAGTTTAGAATAAAAACAATTACAATTAAGCAATTTAAGAGCAATCTTGAATGGTAAGTTTAGCCAATACTTGCTCTTTTGACATGAATGCTCATTTGTACTGCTATTTCAATTGTGATTAATTAGTCTGCATCTTAATCTATCTGCATTCATAATATGTATACATTGTAAGTAAGTTAAATGTTTTAGCAAAGATCTTGACCTCCGCAATATACTTTGTACCGGTAAAACCCGTTTGTGGCAGTCGTAAGTTTAGATACGTTATTATTCCGGTTTTTTTCTAGCAGAATCCTTATCTTTGTTAATCGTGTGCATTTTTTCCTTAATTTCATATATACCTATATTATATAAATTTGCACAAAGACAATTTTCATTAATAATATATAATATCTATAATTTTAAATATATATATATATTAATAAGAATTTATGTTAATTGCAGTAAATTTATTATCATAAGATTCGCAAATATTTAAAGTGTACAGATGTACAAGTAAAAATCCATGTACAGTATTTGGTAAGCAATCTTTGCAATGAACTTCAATTTGAATTGTTTAAGTTTTCTCTATCCTTATTAAAATTTGTCAAGTTAATCAAATACCATATTTGTACGCAAAAGTGTTCCTTTTTATCCCAGGTAAAAAAAACAAAAACAAAATTTCATAAAATTAATTTTTTTTTAATCCAGCTAATTACCGAGTATCCGTTAACCCCTTTCAAGTATATATGCAGAATATGTGCATATGTTTATTTAAGTGAAGTCAAACTGCACAATATATGGTTATTACAAAATTGTTAAATAAAGTTCTTAATCTAAGAGTAGTGGTTTACGAATGAAAATAGAGGTATACCTATATAATAGGTAATAATTATTTTTAATTGATTCTAAAAAATAACAAATTCGACAAATTTTGTAACGGTTTTTGCGTGGTCGTCGCAAAATATATATGTACATGCATACATGTACGATATACCATATACATATATTTGTATTGCGTTCTGTGCATTCATATCTTTCGAGTTTCTCCTCCTGTCCTTTGTAACAAGTTTGAGTGGAATATTACTGGTTGAAACTATCAAAGTGTCTACATATAGCTGGAAGTGCAATAGCTAATGTCTGAATTATTTGTATAACGATATTTTTGAATCATTGGCATAAGCTTTCAGTTATATGCTATAATTTTTACTATATTTAATATATAGAGCAATAGCACTAATATCTAAGATGTTATAGAAAAAATGCGAAAAAAATCCGCTTGATCACTTTTTTAGGTATTTTATCAATTATATATGTTTTTCTCATTGACAGAACCTATGGTCAATTAGTTTTTACAATATGAGAATAGAGAATAGAGAATAGATCATAGTTGACACAACAGAAAATGCAGAGGTATGGTTAATAATGGCAAATTCGTACTTATTATTTGTCCCTAATGGCAGGTCAATTTGGACTATTATACAAGTATAGAGAGCTCATTAACAAGTAATACACAACAGAAACTCTATAGCTAAAGAAGTATCCGAAATATATTCCGATACGGCAAAACCGAAAGGTCCTGTTCAAGAAATTCTGATCGGGACGATATTTAATTAGCCTCATTATCATCTATTTTTGCGAATACCTGCATGTTTGTTATTCGTGATAAGTATCACTTTCTTTTATTATTTTAGTATTATAATAAGTTATATTAATTTATTAACAGAAACGCATTTGTTATAAAAATATATAAGACCTATGCGAATTATAGCTTAACTCCAAATCGTCTTATTGCATCCGTTGCAGATTAGGGATGCTATAAGTTTCACTAATGTTTACAATTTGTTACCTATTACGTATGGTTAACTTATTATTAGATTTACATTTTTCAATTATTCCAAATATCATTTTTTTACATTGCAAAATATTTTCAAAATCAATCTTAGTTACCATATTTCCTAGTTTTACAGATTTTACTAGTACGGTTTTGCATATTTCTTGTTTTGTGTCTGGAATGTTTATAATACATAGTACTCGTACATATACTCGTATAGTAGTGTTTTATTACTTGCTGCGACTTAAATTTGGGCAAATTTAATTGCTTCTTTTGAGTTTGAAAATGGCACAGTATTTTTGCCAAAGAGTTCTCTAATTACATTACAAGTTCACTTTTGGATAATATAAAATACTTTACGACTCCAGCTTTAGCCCAATATAAGGCTATAAACTATCTCTTCTTTAATAACATCTATCTTATATTTAATATTGGTTACCATTCCATTTTTCGTAGCTTCATTTGACTTAAATAACTTCAAAATATTATTTGTGTTGTTGGTTAGTTCATTAATTCAGTTAAAAGTTGATTTATTTATAACAACTCATTTATTTTCGTTTTTCCATACACCATTTATTTTTGACCTTAGAATTACGAAGTCGTCATGGTCTGGATTTCCAGTAATCGATTTCCATGCGCCTCCGAGAAAATTTAATGACCTCTCAACTCCTATTTTGGGTTTTAATAAAATTGAATTTTAGTAATTTTATGGGAAAGGAACGGGTACAAAGGATGATTGGTGTCGATATCACGCTGAATTATGAGTTCGAGATTTGTCATATGATTCCAAATCGAAGACATGAATTAGTTTAAGAGTTCCGATTTGCAGTTTAAATGTTCCTGCAGTCAATGCTACTGCGTTTGAGTTGCAGTAGTCCAAAATTTGTACCTCTAGAGATCAAAAGGTTACAACAAGTCTGGAAAGATTATATTAACTTTTAATGTTATTTTTGTGAACTATTCTGCTTGATTCTGTACGAACGGTTTTGGATTGATCTTGTTTAACTATTTCTTTTTTGTACTTAGAGGATAATTTAGACCCTAAGGGCTTTTGATTTTGACAAAAATGGTCTGACCTGGAATATAAGTTTTTATAGGCTACGGTTTTTTATTTAGATAACTGAGGTTAGCTTCTTCTTTTTATCTTACCCTGGTTATGTTCGTAGGTTTCCCGGTTTTTGCTGACGTTTCGACCAAAAAATTCCTCAAGCGGTCTTTTACATGCATTTGAATGACTGTTCTGTCCAAGAGTTGGTCATTGACCATAAAATTAATTGAGGATGAATTAAGAGATTTTTCATTATCGATCACTATAATTTTGGGGATGCCAAACGAGAGAAGTAGATCTGGCAGAGGTTCTTTAATGTCGTCAACCGCCTTTGATTTTAGAATTTTTGGTTGCGCATATTTGGAGAACTTATCTATAGCGATTAATACAGAAATTTCTCACTAAAATAAATGTCTATATGTAAAATCTCACCGGGGTATTGAGGGATGCGAGTCTCTTTAAGTTCGGGTTTATTGGGTTGTCTATCATATTTCTGTTCCTTACGTGTTTAACTAAATTATTTCTGTTGGCATTCATTTTTGGGAAGTAGAGCTTTTCAAACAGCTGCATTTTATTTTCCCGTGTATTGCGGTAAACTCTTCTACGTTCTTTTAAGATTTTTTTATTTTGTCTATCTTCATTCGGAATGCGTGGGATATAATTGCCGAATTTGTCTTCTCTCTGTTGTATGCCTTCCATTATTTACGCTTGGGTTGAGGTATCTCTTGAATACGGAAATAAGGTCGTCTTCGGTGTACTCTGGCTGTGTAAATTTTTTCAATGATAAGTGAGATAGTGAATGCTAAACTGATAGTCGGCAGTCGTGCCTGTTGTAATTATGAGCTGATTTGTATTGGGTATTCTCATGGCTGGGATCAGATCGAGTGCTGAGCTTTTAGCACTTTGTTGGGGGGCCCGGAGAGGGCATCTAGTACTATATTTATCTTGTCTGGTTTTAAATTGTACTCTTCCAGTATCGGCTTCCACTTTTTACTACTTAAAACGTAGGTTAGTGGTTGGTAATCTGTGAATATTTGAACCTTTCCTGTATCGTACAAATAATTCCTTTATGAATTTAAGGCCCAGATAATGGCAAGCATTTCTCGTTCATTGGTAGCATAATGCTCTTCTGTTTTATTTAAAATTCTGTAGATAACGGTAATGGGTCTGTCGTTATGTGCCAACACAAGCATCAGACATTAGTTGGAATTCTTTGCTAAAGTCAGGGTAAATGAGAACCAAATCGTGCTACACTAGGTAATTTTTTGTTTGGTTAAAAACACTTACGGCCACTCTAGAGGCCGTAAAAAAAGGCTTTTTGTGATTTTTTTCCAGGAAAAATATAAAATAAATGGAGGTAGAAGTTCATTGTACATATGATTGACTGTAAATCACAATTTTTATAGAATAATTTATTTAAAAATGGCGGCTGTGACTGCGAGATGACCTCTGTTTTTGGAAGGATCTACGGCCGTACCTGTAAATTTTGAATTATGATGATCCACAAGATTTTTTTTTATTGTACATACTCGTATAACAGCTAGAGAACTACGTAGGATTTTGTTTTGATATATTGATTTTTGGCGAATGGCGTACTTCCAAAATCAAATTTGGAAAATTCGAAGAAAAATCGCCAGAAAATTGTTAATAACAAATAAACGATGCCATATAAAAAAAAAATCATACGTACTTATTTAGACAAGGTATTTCTAAAATTCTGGTTAAGATTTGAAGTGAATTGGTTGAAAATTGCTCAAGTTATGGGTGGGGCCAACTTGAAAATACGGTTTTGAGATAAGCGCGTTTAAAATTTTATGTTATATGAAGTCATGAACAATTTTGCAACACGTTTAATCCGCGATTCCTGCATCATATAACATAATTAGCCTTCTAAATTAGTGTCCTGCTCTTCCATTTCTTTTCTATTGGATTTTAATGTGATCCTCCACATTTTTGTAGCTTCAGACTGTGATTTTTCTGCAAGCTTTATGCTTCAAGCATATTTCGTAGCTGTTCGGGCCGATTTCTAAATCCATCGCTTTCATTATGTGCAAAATTGAAGCAAAGCCGTCATTGTATACACAAACTGTAATATTCATAGTATCCAACACAGTTTTACCAAAAGAAATGGATTTTGGGGCCAATGCCCACGAATTGAAACTTTCATTGCAGTTTTGAGTATAACCGCCGATGGCTTATGTCTGATTCAGCCAAACTACAATAGTTGTAGCTTTAGCCTTTTGCTATGAGCGACATGAATCTTCCCCGATCGGACATTTATCGTGCTGCGGTTTTGCGTGAGTAGATAATTTATGATCGAGTGTAGCCCATATACGGTTTCTCATGTTCTCAACTGAATCACAGTTTCAACGAATGGCTAATCCATAATAAATAGAGAGTTCGTCTATTTGTTTTCCGTCAATTTGCAGCTTCCACCGAGACCTTTTGTATTCTTTTTCAAATTACGTAGGCGGATAACCATTCGCTCTTGAACGTGATCTGTACACTCTTTCTTGAGTACTGCGACATTCTCATAGATCTTAGCATCAGTAATGCATTTGAAAGTCTTAGAATCACCGTCACCAATTTAATGGGTGTATTTTACCTGATGCAAAGCTTTGGATCGCTGAAACTTCTCAACAACTGCATCGACTTCCATTTTTCCTGCTGATCCATCGTGATTCACATCGCACTTATCTTTACGATTTTCTGCCCATTCATGAAACCATAATTCAACTTTCTCCTTTTTCAATAGATATACATAGTTGTCTCATCTTTCGCTGCTTTCATCTTACTATTTTTGCAAACTAGTTTAGTTGCAGTTAAAATTCCTTCAACAACCTCATCATAGAAAGAGTGAAACATAGGCCGAAGTAATTTCATGAATGCACGCAACTTTTATATTCCGTGCAAACCAATTCCAAGTCATCGCGTGGAAATTACAATTCTACGGTTTATTTCATAGCCTTTTTAATAAATGGACTACTAAGGACTGAAACGAATAAAATTTGGAAACTTCAAAGAAAACAAAAAAAATATTTTCATAATTCATGTAAATTTTTTTTATTTGCTTTAAAACTCTGTTTTTATTAAATTCATTCACAATTACCAAAAATTTGGGTTCTCATTCTTTTCTCAACTTCTTTCGAATGTCCTTCATAAGGCTGGTGACAGTTACATCCGTGATCTTTTTGGACGCTCTTTTCCATTTAGCACTAAAATCTTTTACGTCCTTTGCACACTGCTCACTTTTCCTCAATTTAGCTTTGACCAAAGCCCAATACCTTTCAATGGGACGGCACTGTGGAACATTGGGTGGATTCATGTCTTTTGGGACAAAGTCGACATTTTTAGCAACAAGAAAGCTCAACGTCGCATGAGCATAGTGAGCTGAAGCTAAATCTGGCCAAAATAATGTTGAACCCTCGTGTTTGTTTAAGAAAGGAATCAACCGTTTTTGTAGGCACTCGTTAATGTACACTTCTCCGTTAATAGTTCCCGTTGTAATAAACGATGAGCTTCTGTATCCACATTGGCAAATGGCCTGCCACACGAGAAGTTTTGACCCGAATTTTTCCATCCCAATCGATGTTGTTGATTGCGGAAGAATCTCAGCTTCAAATGAGTTGTAAAACTGCGCAAGAGTAGTAAAGTCGGCTTTGACATAAGTCATCGTCATCCAAAACCAAGCACGCTTTCTTGTTGCCAATCAACTCGTATAGCTATCGGGCTCGTGTTTTTATGACTTTTTTTTGCTTTTCAGTAACTTTTGGTATTTTTTGTTTTTTTCGTGTTTTTTGACCGTTACGTCTTTTAGATCTTTGTACCATTGTTTGGTTGGTATTACATTTCCGAGCAGCATCTCTGGATGACATAGTCCGGTTTTTCAATGGTACCCACTATTTTCCTGTCCAAATTTGTATCATGTGCTCCACTTTTATGTTTTCGCTTAACTGTTAACGTCTCCAAAAATCGTTTAACAACAGAATCCACTGTACTGCGTGCTATGTTTAATTTTTTTGCGATGAAATGGTTTGGACGCGAAGTATTTTCGAGCCATTTGTCGATGATCTTTTTACGGCGTTCCTCTTGACTCATATTTTATAAATATTTTAAACCGCACCGAACTAAAATCAATAACAAACTGAAACTAGAGAATATACAGGCTAATTTGGGTACAAAATGGGATTGCAATTTTTACGCATTGGAAGTATAGCCCGTATTAAAATTTACAGATTTTATTCGTTTCAGTCCTTAGGTATCTCAGTCTGTACACATTTATCACAGGACACAACTATTTTGAGTCCCAAACCGCGCTTACCACTTTCTGTAAATTTCACTTGCGATTTGCACACTTTACAAACCACAACGGTTGAAATAACATATCTAAAAACAACCTGCAATAAAGTTTATCATACGATAACTAAAATCTGGACTCACTTCAATATCGTGCATATCTTCCGATTGCTTCAATTTTTCGCGGATGTACTAGCATTCATTTCACTTGGTGCCTCTAGCTCGTGCCGATTCAGCGGTCTTCTTCCAGATATTTTCGGTCTCTTGCTGTATGTACGTGTCTCTTTTGCACCTTTTTGACCACAATACACTCATAAAAACGAACCAAATGTTTCACTGTACGAAACTGACTGAAACCGGCGTTTCTAAAAACAAAAGGAGAAATACTCGTAGTTTGAACACGTGCAAATAGCTTCAAAAACATCTGCCGTATACCTACTCTAGTCTCTTAAAATAAAGTCCCCCATTTCAGTCATATGGGTTCGCTGCCTACCTCTCAGCCTTGTGCTAAACTTTAAAAAACAAGTACTTCGAGATATTTCCCGGCCAGAATCTTTTGGGACATCATTTTTCAGGTCCTACGGGACCATTGAAAAAATCCTCAATTGCTTTGTCATTGGTAGCATCTTTTGTTTTATTTAAAGTTTGGTAGATAAAGGTAATGGGTCTGTCGTTATGTTCCAACAAAAATCGTTAGTTGAAATTCTTTGCTAAAGTAAGGATAAATGAGAAGCAAATCGTTCGTCTCTAGCGATTTTTTTATTTTTTTAAAAGCGTTAATTGCTTCATTGTTCAGACCAACAGAAATTCGACCTCCTTCCCCCATTAAGAGGGTTGTAAGGGGTTCCGTAAAATTAGTCTATCCCTTGAAGAAGCGGTGATAATACCCTGAAAGACCGAGAAAAGGGCGAAGATCTTTCAATGTTTTAGGGCAGAGAAATTTTACTATCGATGTTACCTTTGCTGAGTTCGTTTAGATTCTATTTGCAGAGATAACGAATCCGATGAATTCCACTTCTTCTTTAAAAGATGAGCATTTGTCTAGCTGAACCTTTAAATTCGAATTTTCTAATGTTTGGAAAAGCTTCCTTAAATTTTTAGAGTGCGTAGCTTCATCTTCACCCGTGATAACAATGTCGTCAATATAGATGAAGCATATTTTGGCGATGTGTTCTGCACTCAAAATAGGACAGTAAAAAGCGGTTTAAGATAAAAAAATTCATATCTGTGAAGTCAATGGGTTCTTGTTGTATGCCATTTGGATTTCCAAATATTGTGAAAGGGACTGGTCGTTTTTATTTTCTTGACAAACCATAATGCGTTGGTAATTAGCGGCATCTCTACAAGTACCTTGTAGTTCTACATGAAAATTTCCTTGTTCCTCTTGATATTGTATTTGGTGGTATGGGCCCTGCACTTGTTAGTGATGGTCCTCAGTTTATTTTTCTTGGTGGTTTGCACCGTTACATTACAGGTTTGTTAAGGCCTATCGTTTGAACACAGATGTTTATTGGAACCGGCCTGTTTTGAGGTTTGAGTGCCATTGGACATGGAGGCATAGGGCTTGATTATTTCGATAATTCGGGAGGGCTTGTCTGTAAATGAAATTGTTTTCGTTAAATTGCGGCACATAGGTTAGCTGTATAAAGAAAGCTGGTTTATTTCCAGGGTGACCCTTGTGTTCGATATTTTTCCGTGGAGCAATAATTTGGTTATGAGATCCACGGAGTGGACCAGAATGATAGATGTCATATTAAGACCTCTGATAAAGGTGTCTAAGGCCTTGTCTCTGTATGTTTGCGTGAGAATGATTAATGACTCATTACCAATCTCCATATAAACTATTTCATTTAGTATCAATGATAAATGTGCGTATACCACATGATAAAATTCTTGGATTGTAAGGTTCCCTTGAACTGGGGTATTCAAGTCACGTTTTTCGACATAATGCATAGTTAGACAACGAGCTACGCACTCTCAGCCCAGAGGGGTATTGTACGACTCTAATACCACAACGGCCAACTATTTTGTTCCGAATAACATTAAGAATCCCATAATACGAGTACTTGGGTCTACACTTTACTTCCAGGGGTTAAATACTTCTGGTTGGCCAGTGAAATATTTACGACACCAAACCGCGTCGGGTATTTTATCAACCTCACCGATGTCTTGCTGAAATTCTGGATTGATCGATTGGTCTACACCAATAAAATAGTCGAAATAGGGATTTATCAGAGATTGAATAACTTTTCGTCCTTCATTTTGAAGAACGCGAGTTACTATGCCTGCAATTAGGGCTGTTAGAGCCTCATTTGTAACAATTCCGCCAATATTGAGTGGATGTGCACTTGCTGATTGGGGATTCGGTTTAGGAACATTTAGGACAGTGGGTCTGATAATATTGTTGAGTTTGCCATATTAATTTCGATATCGTACTACTTAAGGACGTAACATACAAAATTATAAGCTAATATCGTTGAATGCCATTAAATACGTTTGCTATTAAATCATATTGAAGTAGCTAGTGTCGCATGAACTAAATAAAGGTAGTTGTAGTAAATGTAAATAATTGTGCCAAAGGATGTGTAATCTTCATAGATACTAGTAGCCCGGGCTACCAGCACGCACGAATCGCTAGCAGATTGTTCGATTCCAGAAATACACCTACGTAGCTAAACCACACCCTATACACCATTCTTCCTGCGGGATGCCTTTAGGTATTACTTCGCGGGGCTGGTAAGTTGTCTATGCTATATCTTCTATATTTGCTGCATCAGAACGTTTTTTCGATCCTTCGCAGCTCGTTTCTCACGTTTGTTGTGAACGTGCAATTTTCTTCTGGCCGCAACATTTGGTCAATTATTTACTACGGGTGAGGTATGTCGGTTCTCCATACCAGCGTGTACAATGGAATGTTGCATGCCCTGTATCTTCCTCCTGATTTGGGCTGTCAGGGCAAAGGATACTTTCTATACCTTCCGTGTCCAGGTGGGAACTGCATAAGATGGAAGTTGCAGTTTCCATACCTTCGGTTTGTGCAAACGACTATGGATGGAATCAATCTGTAGATCAATCTAGCCTTCGTAGAGGTATTCCACCGAACTTGCCACCTGGTCGTTGAATTCGCTCTTTCTTCTTCTTTGATCCACCTTTGCATCTCGTCAGCAAGGATATCAATTGGAATCATCCCACCTATAACAAAAGCTGTTTCGTCCAAAATCATTCTAAAACCACAGATTACCCTTAATTTGCTAAGTCGATATGTTGATGGTAGCTCTCTCCTTGCTTCCTTTGTCGCCAGGACCCCCATCCAAGCTGGTCAGCTTATAACAGTACTGAGTTTACTACCATGGATATTAATATTCGTGTAGCATATTCGGGTCCTTCGATGTTTGGCACTATTCCAGAAAGTGCTGCCGGGAGGTTTGACGCCTTTTGCCCGAATAGTCGATGTGAAGCATGAAACTTAGTCAGTTGTCAAATATTACTCCTAGGTATTTTATGTAATCTATTGATCTAATGATTTGATTTCCTTCCATTATGTCCACGTATTCCACATTTTTCCGGCTGATTATTAGAACAGCTTCCGTTTTGTTATCTGCTAGTTCCAGGCCGGCGGGTATAAGCCAGTCTTTGATAAGGATGATTTGCATTGTTCGCAGCTGACTCTATCGCGCAAACATTCTTTGCAGCAGTTATAATGGCGATGTCGTCAACGAATCTGATTATTTTTACTCCTGGTGGCAGTGTTAATTGCAGAACTCTGTCGTACATATGTTAATATTCCAGTGCAAGGGCCCAATGCCGGTCCTTGTTGGGCTCTCACGGAGATTTTATAGTACTTTTCGGAGATTTTATAGAATCTTTCGGAAGTAGTATGGCTCGTGACCTTCTCATAAATGACCAATTTGCTAAGTAAAGGGCATTTTTGATGTCCAGCGTCAATATTCCCTTGTTTCCCATCACCATCTTTTATTGCTTCAGCCGCTATTTCCACCACCGCTTTCATGTGGAGCGGGATTTTCTGAATCCAAACTATATTTTTCCCAGTATGTCCAGTAGACATATTGGGCGATTCTCCAGGTGGTTTGTTTCCCTTTGATAAGAGTACCAAATGTTGCAGCTTCCACTGCTCTGGAAAAACCCCCTCTTTCAGACACTTTTGTATCATTGTCAGAAATATGTCTGATCTCCTTTGAACGGCGGCTTTCACTGCCTTATTTGAGATGCTATTGGCTCCAGGCCTTTTGTTGATGCCTATCTTTCTGCATACGTTGAAAAGTTCGTCTAGTGTTATTATAGGAATTGCTTCTATGTTGGGTTCTTTGATTATATTGCACAGTATTAATGGTCACTGTGGAAAGAGTTGCACTACAATCGACTTTAGCATTGATGAACTTGATAAATTATCACTCTGTACGCCATGCACATCATCGCACAGGCTTTCCCAAAAGTATTTGGTCGACCATGCAATGCTTACATCCAAGGATGCGAATGTTTTTGGTAGGATACGTCCTCTGGCATTGGTGAGCCTGCTACCGCACTTTGTTGCCCATGCATTAAAGCCTCCGCCTATAACCACTGAAGATCTTTCACTTGTATCTACACTTACGCTTTCTAACATTGGCTGGAATTCAGTTGCTGTCCAACAGCTGTAGAGGTTGATCCCGTTTATTTTTGCACGAACGTACTCATCCACCTAATCTCTGGCATATTGGAAGGCCTGTTTACAACAGGCCCAAATTGCTGTATTTTCCAATGGTTTTTGATAGTTCATATCGTATTAGGAATCGTATTAACCATAAAAGTTTAACCGGCCAGATGTGGCACTCCCCATATTAAGGAAATTATAATTAGCACTGCATTGACGGTTCTACAATTTTTGCTATTCCGTGAATAACTTTGATAATTCTGGCCCGATTTTTTTCAAATTTTCGTCAAATGTGTTCTATGTTAATAGATATCGACTAGCACTACAAACATTTCGAAACAGTCCCCCATTTGTAAGAAAAGATTAATTGTATATCGAGAATGTTTTCTTTTTTCATCGGCGGATTTTGATCAAAATCTATTAGCCCTGATTTGGCATGAAGAAGAATCATCTGACAAAAATTCAAATTGATAGCTGTATTCGTTCGGGAGTTATCGTGGGCGAAAAATTGGCACTTACGGACGCAGATGCACACACACACATATACACACACAAACACCCACTCATAGCCTTCTTGTTAGAAACAGTATAAAAACACTATAGACACCTTAAAACGTAAAGATACCACAAAATTTCCATTTTGGAAATGAATACCAGAACTATTCGTTCGCGAGTGATCATTGGCCAAAAAATTGGCACATGCACGCACACACCTACACACACACACATATACACACCGAACATTTACACGTTAACACGTAAAGATATCACAAAATTTCTATTTTCGATCTTTGAGGGGAACGCAAAAGCTTCCCTATTAGGATGTTACTGTAATAACCATTTAGGATTAACTTTACGTGTAGTATTATTATTTTCCTACAAACAAATAAGTTTAAGTTCTGAAACGTTAATTACTTTGTTCAAAAGCACAATTTTTTTCCATTCGTACTTATGGCTGTTGAAATTTTATATTTAGTTTTATACATTTTCATAAGTTACTTATGTATTTAGGTTTTTTTTAGTTTAGTAAAAGCAATATACCTATACATAGCTACACATATTATTAAAGTAAAATCATTATTAGTAAACGAAATACGAGTACAAGTGAGTTTTTCTTAAGTACGAAACAAGTACGGATTTTATAAACGTAAACGATATAATAATTTCTATCTTAGAGACATAACATACATAGATATGTTTCCAATATTTCCGAATAAATAAAATTAATTTTTAAAATAGGTAGAATTGCTTAAATTTGGTTTTTTCACTTCTTAAGCGATGAATAATTTGAAATTGAAGTAAAATTATAAATTCATATATTTGTACTTTCGTTTAATTTTAGATGTTGTCACTTATAAGTCTAAGTTTGTTGACTGTTGCAATGGCATACCCTGCACAACAAATATTGGGCCCAACTTCTGCAATTCCCGCAACAAGCCATATCTTAATACTCACACCACAAGCCCAAGTTCAGCTTGAACCATCAGTGAAGTATTCACCTCCGTTAGTTCAGCATTTGGCTCCAATAGCAAGAATTGATAGACCGACTGACCAAACAGTTGTATACTACCCAAATGACAACTTGGCTAACCAATTTCAAAAATCTGACCAAAACCTAAAACAAATAGAATCTGCCAACCTTACAAATATAGTCAATCAATTTGTCGTTGCTGGACAAACTGCCCAAGCACAGTTGGAAGCATTTCAGCAGCAATTATCACAGGGATTAGAGAATCTCATCCAACCAGCTGGAAATCAAAAAATTGAGACAAACTCAGATACTAAAATTATTGAATTTCAACCAACAACTTTTGACCAGCTAACTGAATCACTTCGTCAAGACAATGGCCGTTTTTACAGCGTTCCTAATATCCCTAAATATATCAGTAATTTAGAGGTTGTTCATACTCCTGTAAATCCTTTGTTCCCAGTGTATCAATACCAAGCCATTCGGTCTAGAAGTGTACAACATCCTGAAGATAGAGTGATAATCAATGCGCCTCCATCATTGTTAGAAAATCCACAATCAAATAAAGTTGCTGTTGTCTTAGAAAATAACGAAGTTCGTTCCAGACTCCACTCAAAGGGTAAGGAACAACTCATTTAATTAAATAAATATTTTAATTTTAACTTTTGTATTTCTTAAAGTTGAGCAAGCTAGAAGTGCTGGTATTTCGGAGCAACCAGAGAATGAGACCGATTTAAAGGATGATCAGCAAACACAAAAGCAACTGGAACTAGTTTCAAACAAATCGAACTTCAATAAATATTTAAGTTCAATTGAAAACACACCAAATCAAGAAAAAATTCGAGAATCTGATTCAATAAAAGGTAATTTCTAATACACATATAAGTTATATGCGAGTAGACATAAATTGTTCCCATATGAAGTTATATAGTGCACTCATATTATGGAAGTTGAAGAATTTTACATATATTAAATAAGGATATAGAAATACGAAAATATTATATTTATATATGAACATAGTATAGATTATATAAACGTCATTGTACATAATCAAACATACAATTCTTATCCGATAATACATAGTCAATTATTTAATGTTAAATGCTTTTCTAGAAGGTCCTGAAGAATTGCAAAAGAATGTGGAATCAGCTAGCACTGCTGAAGCCCTTCCTGCTGGACTGGCTATATCTGGTACAGATGGCTTATCACAAACAAAACTTGTTGGGGCTGCTATCGATGGTGAGGAAAGCGTTGCTCTTTCAGCACCAGTTGGAACAGCTCTTACCGACTCAGGAAATGATGGAAATAACATAAAATCTTCTTAAGCGGAGTTTTTCTTATGAATCAATTTTAATTTTAACTCAAGCATTAACCGAAATTTACCTATCCAATACCATTAGCGTATCATCATCATTGTCATCATTAACACTACATGAAAAATAAAGGTAAAAAAAAAAAACATAAAAAAGTCCAATCACATTTGCTTTTTCACGTTTTATTTGTATTTTATTTAAATTTTTTTTCTTTTGTACAAACAACTTACCACTTTCTCTAAGAAATTACCAGTTAAATCTTGAGTGCAATATCTTCGCATTACCCCACCTGAGTTCAGATTAATACGAAAGGAGGTGCAAAAGTATTTACAAGAAACTTTTCTACAGTATCAATCGATTTAGTACATTGGCAGCGGCTGATGTGCGCAAAAATATAAAGTAAAAATGTTTAAGCAAAAGTCTCAAAACTTGCCGTATAGTAATATTTTTTTAAATACAATTACATATTTACTGTGCTATCAAATTATGTGTTCAGTGATTTGTTTGACAATGATAATGAAAAACGAATCAATTTCGTTCTCCAGCATAAAGAGTGATATATCTCCAACAATATCAATAAAAATTTATGGAGATGGTGTAGAGTCGAAATTTCCCCCATTTTTAGAGAATTTTGTACAGAGGATTCAATCTTTTTTTTCTGTATATCAACAACGTCTGCCACCACCAGTTTTCAATTCCAATGTTAGCTTTTTGGTGCCTATTTCCAACAACACTATTACAACAGGAAATATTGCTACCACAAATACAATAATAAAAAAAACTAATTCATCTCTGGACCTTAAGGAAGATCACGACTATACAGAATTCATAGCGAACGGAGATGAAAATGGTTTTATCACCGTTGGCGAATCCGACGAAGAAGATACTGAAAAAAGACTCTGAGTTACTATGTATGAATTTTTAAAATACTGAAAATAAAGCAGATAAATATATGTATCTATATTATCTTATTTATTCGCGTACGAATATTTCGAAAAAAAATATAATGATTAAAAATTTTGCAGATACCATACAATAATGTATAATACATATGTACACATTTGTGTTTTACAATCATTGAGAGAATGGTACGGGATAATACAATACCCTTAAGAAACTAATCTTTCAATTTAATGATGGATTGACAAAGCTCATAGGACAAAGCTTTACACATTGATACATACATACTTTTTTTTTCTCCTTTTTTTATAATTTTTCCAGGCTCAAGGGATTTAAGTGGATACCCTTAAAATGCTTGCACACAGCGTGGGCGAAGTATACCATATACCATATACAAGTGTAATAAGTTACCTTTGGGGCAAAAAATGCTTACCAATTTACAATTAATATTACCTAAGTAATTATTTAATATTAATAGGAGGAAATATGGTAAATGTTTTGGTTTCCATTATTTGTAAATAATTGTATGAACAAAGAGCTTATTTATATCATATAATATTTCACAATTATAATCTCAGTTTTGAATAATAGTGTATCCACATTTGATTAATAAGTGATAAAAATTAGTACTAAATTTCAAATTATGATCTAGTTTTGTAGTGCACCCTCAACTGGCGCCGCGCCGGTGTTTAAGGTGTATGCCATATTGGTTAATACAAAAGTTGATATTTTTTAGATAATTTTAGTAAGGCCTGGTTTTATGTTGCAATGAATTTGTCGCTTTATTTTTGTTTGTATAGGAGCAAAAGCCTTCTGCCTTTTCTCCCAAAAATAAGTTGTTGCTGTCAAAAATAAATGTCTAGGTTTTCTTATAAATTAAGCATTGGCCCCATGTTCCAGCCAACATACCTGTAGTAAACAAATTTTGGTTTTCCTTTCCTGTATATACTTATACGTACATATATAAAATTTCGAGATAGGAATTTTTTTTTCCGAAACATAAAAAAGCAAGAGCTAAACGCTAAGGTTCAAAGTTAATGTATGGGCAGGCATATTGGTTAACAACAAAATCTGACCATATCGGCTTCTTTCAAGAACTAGTACAAAGCATACAAATGCTACTAATGAGACCCCCTGCACAACAGTAGGATGATATTCTGGCACACTACGGTGGCTATCTTCGGAGTATTATTACTAGACAAGATGAGACGGATCCATTATGTGACCCCGAAAATCGCTAGATTGGACACAAATGGTTTCTTTTACAGGGATTAATGATCGATTTCTCATCATAAATAAGAACATTGATTGATTTAACTTAAACGTTAAACCTTTCAAATACAAGCCTCCGCAACATTCAAAGCAATGATTTGTACTTTGGATATTTAATGTGGTATTCAATTTAATAACATTAAAGAAAATGTTGCAGTCTAAGTTTAATATTTTCACAAATGCATGGGAATTTTATACCTTCAAAACACACATATATATAACATATACAAGTATGACTTAGTCCATCCAATTGAAGTACGAGTTTTTTGGAAAGGGTTTTTTTTATATAACCCCTTAAATGGGACAGATTCCAGTTTTTTTGCAAAAGGTACTTTTATTTCAAAAAGAAAAAACAAGCACATCTTGTAGAAAAAGTATAGAAAGACTCAAAGAAGGAATTGATAGTTACGACAACGTTTGACATGACGTTGGGAGCTTCTTACCTATAGTACTACTGACATATAGATGTATCTAAATTCCATTCACTAAATTAACTTGAGTAGGACCTATGAAATGGCTTCACTTAACGATCTACATTAAAAGCAGTACTACACGTCTGTATAATACACAAGTCCCAGTACGTTAAAAAATCGCATTTATTAGGAACATCTCTATGGAGAGATATCATATTACGGAATTTATGAAAAAGAGAAATATTGCCTACATCACCGCACAACTAGACTGAATATAGCAGATTCAGAAATGGTAAAATGTGAGTAACCCAGAAATCGGTAGATAACATCTGAAAGCCTCAGCCTCCCATTCGTCCTAAAATGTACTACATATAGTATTAATATGTGCCAATTGTTACAATTTTCTACATGAGGTTTTTCCTTGGGCAGGAATTTTCAAAGAACTGTCAAATTCGTAATAGTTTAAACTTGTTTGAATTGTGACAATTTTATGGAAATGAACTCAAACGAAGACTGGGACGTGGACAAAGAGGAGAAAAATAGCTTCATATTGAAGTGAATTGTTGGCCTAATATTTACAATAAAACTCATTAAACGCATATTACTCGTATATCAATAAAGTAGTAATAATAACCAACCTAAAGATCTTCCCTCTGCTTTGCAATTTGTTTTTGAGTTTTTGTTACTTTTGACGATTGACACATATTTAACAAAAAGCGTTCCCGCGAAATTTTGAGCTTAAGAGAGAATTCATCCCTACTCCTCAAAGTTAAGCAACAAATTATCTTTCACAAATTGTTACAAAAATCTAGCGGGTACATACCTATGGCTTCGAAGTATATGGTAGGTATTGTAAAAACGTTATCATTACCAAAAAAAATAAATAAATATTATGTTCAGTGGTCGAACCGATACATGCAACCTGAAGCGATGCAAGCAAGTATCCCAACACTCAGTTAAATTCTTTGGCTGTTCTTTTGAAAAATATCTACAATTTAGAGCATAATTCATCAGATTATGTGAACGGTGCAGTGCAACTATCTTTATTGGATTTTACAATTTAACAAGTATCATATTCATTAATTCAGCCATGGTACTCCTGTGTGATGTCAGAACTCCTCACTTAAAAGAACTCCAGAATCTTTAAAACATCCCTCTTCGAACGTGTCTCTCTAACTTAATAGCCTTCATAGCACAGCACATGTATATTCAACTTTTGGCTTTGCTTTTTCGGTGTGTTTAAAAAGATTTTTATTTGTATAGTTTTGGATTGTAAATACAAAAAGATATAAATGTTTTGTGTAGTTTATGTTACAGACAATGGGTGTCAGTAAAAGTCTTTTCACAGGATTTTTCTAAAAAAATACAATCCGCGCAACTTGGATAAATGAAACACGATTTTAGTAACGCGTTATAAAAAGTTCTTTATTCCGCCGGGTACTCGATCAGACTGCCTAACAATGTGTCTAATACTCAAAATCTGACCTCGGCACAATTGACTCCAATGGCCTTGGTTCCCACGGAAAAGCTCATGCAGGTTCGCGCATGCAATTGGAAAATGCATACGGTGCGTCTAACTGGATACTTGAGCCTTATCGTTTTTCAGATAGGTGGCTGCTTACGCGTGTTAACTGTGTCTATTTATGCGTATAGATTAAGGGCATTGTTTACTTATCAGAAATAACAACATTGGATAACTTCAGCCATGCAATTAATGAGGCAGCAGCAAAAATAAGATAGGAACTGTAAGTAATTGTAAGCATTTGCTATTGTAATAGTTTTCAAACACGAGCTCTGGCGTGCATTCAAAATAATGTATTGTACTTCGAACCTAAAGCATAATACCAAATAAGTCAAATAAGAAACTGTGCAGTCAAAAGAGCTCTATTTTTTAATTTGAAAACGTTTATATATTAGAACTATGGATTTGGGTGGAAAATACGTTTATTATTACCAGGTTAACTTACCTTGATTACAATGTTTTGTTTTCGATAAAAAGCGTAAGAAAATTGAAATTTTGAGTTCTAAAAAAAAATAGTAATTTATGATAGTTTCGACTTTGAATAATTTTTGATAAGAATAACAATAGCGCCAAAGCATCTCTTCTCATCAGATTTCAGAACCCTCTACCTGCGATAGCATCTTTTTTTCTACCTCACAGCACGTTTTACTTACTTTCTCTTTTTCCTTTGCAGAAGTGTTTTTTTAGTTTTTTCCCTTACTGATATGTACATGGCAACCGCAGATCTCACTTCATCGCACGTCCTCGCGTGTAGTATTGCACTATACCCCTTTTGTTTGGCTGAGTGCTTGTGAGACCTAGCTCACCAGAGGCTGCATTTCTGAAAGCATCCTTTACTACCCGCTTGGCCTCCAACTTTACCACTAGGGTGGGCAGACTTTTTCATTTGGCGGACTACTACTAACCTTTTACAAAACATCGGGGTCCCCTTTGCAATATTGGTGCTAATATTTTATTCAAATTCTTTTTCCTTTTATGTTTTTTTTTGGAAATAAAATGGTACTGTTTTTATTTATTTTTTTTGTTTCAGATTTCAAAAAATTTGCAAATAAAGTTTATTTAACAATTATGAAAAGAAAAAATTAAGAAATTCTGCAATTCTTAGAAGTTGAAGCATGGCACTGCATATCGTCCACTATGTTTGCAAACTGAGACATGTAATTGCTTACTGCTAATCTCAGGCAGTTTTCATCAGATATGCAGTTACGATGTTTTGTTTTTATAGCATTACTGTTGAAAATGCTAATTCGCATAAAGAGTTGAACTGAAGAATGACGTTAAATTACAAGTAACGTTTTTTAAGTGCGCATACTTTTCTACGCTCATAAACTTCCAGAAGCTTTCCTCGGGATCCGAACTTCGAGCCTTGCAGAGCACGTCGCTCTGAAGGAGCATGATTTCGTTCCCAATTTCATTTAAATCTAGTGCAATCAAATTTGTAATTTTTCTTGCAACTTCTTCGACATCAACACTTCTAAATAGATAGGGCATGAACGTAGCAAATTAAATTCATTGAGGTGATTAGTTATATCTGACAAAAACGCTAAATCCATTTGCCACTCTTCATTACCAAGTTCGTGATGTATTTCATTTCTGACATTTTTGACATTTTATTTCGCCAAATAAGTCCCGAAATCTTTGTAAAAACAGATGCCGACTTAACCATCGAACGTCAGTGTAATACAGCAGGTCCCCGTGATCAGACTTGTTTTCTTCAAATTGAACTCTGAAGAGTCTTCTTTGAAGGCTTCTACCACTGACAGATTTGACAATTTTATTGCATATACCAATAACTTGAGGAAAATTCAAAACTTTACCGCACAGAGTTTGCTGGTGAATTATACAATGATAAGATAGAAACATTGGGAAATCGTCATCCTTTTTACATAATGCTACGAACCCATTATTTCTGCCCGTCATTGAAGGCGGCCCATCCGTTGTGATTGAAACAAGTTTATAAATTGGATTGTTTTTTTCAAGTATGTATTTTTTAAAGACAGCACATTTCCCAAGGTTGCTATTTAGAGCAAATAATATGAATTCAACTAGGTTTGATGTAGTTGATCTGCCTTTTAGAAAACCAGGCAAAATAAAAGACTTGCTCTTGAAGTTTAAGGCATAGTATAATATGCTTTCAAAGAGTTTGGGTATGTGAGAGAGTTTCTTTTATTTTCTACAGAGCGGAGTCTACGATTATACCAAGGAGGGAATGTAGAAGATGTTTTATGGCGGGAATATGGTAAATAAAGGGAGATGCCTTTGAATATTTCTCTGTCGAAAATGGAGAGTGCATCGACCAGAGATAGATTGGTAAACTAAAAAAAAAAACCCTGCTTGGAGAGGTATTGATTTTACGGAACTTAGCTTTATGAAAATTATTTTGTACAGAGCGGAGTCTACGATTATACCAAGGAGGGAATGTAGAAGATGTTTTATGGCGGGAATATGGTAAATAAAGGGAGATGCATTTGAATATTTCTCTGTCGAAAATGGAGAGTGCGTCGACCAGAGATAGATTGGTAAGCTGAAAAAAAGCTCTGCTTGGAGAGGTATTGATTTTGCGGAAATTAGCTTTATGAAAATTGTATGAAGATAGAATTGTCGAGGTAGGCGACTGGAGAGGAGAGTTGTGGCTAAATGAAAGAAGAAGCGCAGGATGAAAGTTATCAATAGTTGGAAGTTATAGGAGACAACACCATATGGGGGAGTCAATGGTATCAGTTGCGAAAATAAGGTCTAATTGCGTTTCCATATAGTTGGATATGCAAATAACTTGACATAGACTTGAGTCTATTAACCAATCTAAAAAGACACATTCTTAGTAAAAGCGATTAAAAAAGATAGGTTTTCAGATGGAGTACATTTCAAAACGATGCAGATTCAAATTGCGGAAGATCATCAAGAAATTCCGATAAGTCAATTAAATTGTCAATTGCATCAACAGAAAGTTGGTAGGATTCGATAGGTTGGCGCGGAAGAATGTAGCAACACAGAACGTACAAGGTTCTACGCGTAAGTATTATTTTAACTGACACAAAATCTAGCTTATAACAAGAGGAAGTGACAATGGGAGAGGTGTCGGAGCTGCTGTGAATGGTCGTAGGACACCTCGACAAAGAGATTCAATCCAAGGGGGTGGCGCGATCATAGTCCCGAAATCATTGAAAGAAAGAGGGAATAATTCCAAGTTTCTTATGTTGGGGTAAGATTAGTTCCAGTCAGAGAGCATAAGATTGACGCAAAACGTCATGGGTTTTAGAACGCAGTTCTTTTACGATCTGGTAATACAATTGAAGGTAATAGGAAAGGTTATACATGACTGGTTAGTTCGAATAAACTTATGGTGGTCAAGTCGACTGCGTTGGAGGTGTGATACCCTTTTAGAGTATACATAGTCGCGAAGAAATGCAAGATTGTCTGCAACTTTTTGAGGAGGCATATTGAAAATCTCGTGATACTTTCCTGAGGCCGGTAACATAGGTAGGGAGGTCTTCCTGCTGAATGAAAACCACGGAGCTTATTTTTGTTTTACCCTCGTAGGACACCGAGTCAGATTTGTCTTATATAGACTTATGTTCTTGTGTGTCTTTTATTCCCAAGCCTAGAGAGCGCATAGCGACATTTGGTGGTTTCCGCTAATTTGCTGCGTTAATTCAACAGTTGACGACGAAAGGGGGTCAATAGAAGAGGGAGAGATTGTATTGCAGGAAAGGGGTTTGATGGCGCAAGAGATAGGATGTTAGAAGTGGGGTTAAAAATGTGAGAACTGATGAGGTTAGAATACTTAGCTCCAGTTATAAGGCCGAAATTAGGGAAAGGCGTATGTGTTGAGGATTGAGTGGTAGCAGTTTGAGTTGGAGTATGGGAGGGAGGCTTAAAATTAGGAAAATGTTTGTTTTGGAAATTCAACTGAAGCTGGATTTGTTATGGGAAGAGAAGGTGGGTTTTAGTAATTTCGATTTATTTCTTAACTTATCTGCTGTCATCGATTAAACAATTAGCAATTCCGCAAGACATGATTAAGATTTAAAATGGGTGATTCTGCACTACACACATGATCGCATAAATAAAGAAACTGCAGTTAATGAGGTCGCAGGTTACAGAAAAAAAAAATAAAGCGGAACATTAAGGGTATGGACACAAAACCAGGTTAAGCGGAGATCGGAAGAAAAATGAAATTAATAGGTGGAGCAAAAAGAAAATGTGACCGAACACAATGGCAATAAGAACTGAACCGAACTATTTGATCAAATAGAATCACGGATGATGTATATCCTGTTGAACTATGGACCGCGTTTCGGTAGGCCATTAAGAAAATATATAGAAAATTCTCATATAAGGTCCTATTGAATCGCTCGACCATTCCATAGGATTGAGGATATAGTGGTGTTGTCCCTGTCATCCTTCTCCCGAGAGGGGGGAAGGCATTTGATTTGAGTTTTTCTTTGCGATGTTGCACTTAAAAAGTCGTAGCCTTGAAACTGCTCGACCCATCTCGCAACTTGATCTTCGGGGTTCTTAATGAACGTTTGTCCATAGACTTGGAGAATACCTTGCTGTAACATGTACCCACTTTTTCTTGACCACCATGAACTTTAGAAATCAATCCGATCCCAACATTGCTATTGTAGCATCTGCGTCTACGATGAACAACTTTCAGGGTGTAGGGTAACCCAAGACAGGGGCCGCGGCCGCTTGAGTTCTTGAAATGCTTTTTCACACTCTACAGGCCACCTGAACTGCCGGCCCTTTTCCATAAATTGATGCAAGCTTTGCAATAGCAGCAGAATCCTTTAAGAATCTTCTGTAATACGTGGCAAGTTCGAAGAAGGTTCTCAGTTGGTGTTTATCTTTGGAGATAGGTCAACTGTTCTCAGGTTCGGTTTTATCAGGATCCGTTTTTACTCCTTCCGCTGATATAATGTGTAAGAGATATTTTACTTCCGGGTGGAATCAGGTACACTCCTCTGGGTTCAGCTTCAAATGAGCGCTACGCAGCCTCTCAAACACTTCTTTTCGATTTTCGCGATGCTCCACGAACATCTGCCTATGACGATAAATTGGTCCAGATACACTAAGCAAGTTTCCCACATGAGTCCTTGCATTGTTTATTCCAAGTTGGCCGGAGCATTGTACAGTCCAAGCGGCATCACCGTAAATTGCCGGAAACCGCTTCCTGAAGTGAGGACTGTTTTCTAACAAGAGCGGAGTAATAAAACACGTTTTAATCACTTGAATACGGGTATAATCTTAAGTGTTATTGGTTTATCCCCAAAAGGAATGCAGTATACTGTGTATTAATTAACAGCATTTAAACAGGGAATTTTCTGCATACCATAATTCTTGGTAATGTAGTGGATTACTAATGATTGACATTTACTTTTTTACATATATTATATATTTTACATTATCACTATATTATTATAATTAGTTATGCATATCGTATAAACTTCTCGAATGTCCTCCCCGGCCGTGAACATAGTTCTCAATGTGTGTCGACCCTTAATTTCGTCGTCGTCGATCACCCATAGCCATCATCTTCTCCGTTCGTTTTGATCTAATAATGTAAGTATTGTGTGTTGTGTATTGACAAGGTAATTTAAATTAAAATTAATGAATATTTGAAAATTCCTTGTTGGGTCAATCGACATTGTTGTTGCAACTGTGCAGTGTATTTCTCAGTGAAAGCTGTTCATCTCTGTTTTCCTCTCTTTCGTGCGCGTAGTTCGTTTAGGAAATTTTTAAACGATCCAGATTTTAGTGAAGTGTAGTGTTGTCCTTGAACTCCAATTTGCGAAAGGTACAACCTGGTGAAAAAAAAAACTTGAAAAAAGGGCATTAGTGAAAATATATTTTTTTTTGTGAGAAAAAATAAGTGCATAGTATTCAAAATAAAACGACGGTTCCCGCTGGATCACCGAAATCAAGCAGTGTTGGGCGCGGTAAGTACGTAGGAGGGTGACCGCGTGTTGTTGACAAAACGCACCACATGGGCATAGTACCCCGGCGTTAAATCCCGGACACTACAAATTAATTTGTATCGTTCCCTTGATAATAATAATAATAATAAAACGACGGCGCGTTTAGTTACATTGGTGTTTTTCGATTTGCGGCGAACTTGGTTAACGTGGCTGTGGCTGAAATGGCATCGCATGTGTTTGCTTGAGTGTGATGGGTGTATGCTTTTGTTAATGTGTTATTCCAAAACAATACCCAGGATACGTACTTATGACGCGTGCTAAACTATATTTTGTGGGGGTAGGTGATCATCCTTGATCAGGACTAGATCTCCTATCTTGGATTTGTGTTACTTGGGGCCCTTTTGAAGACGCGTAAAATATTCTGCTTTCCACTGCTTGCAGAATAGCTGTTGTAATTTCTGGAGGCGGTCCCATCGTTGTAAATATCCACTATTGGGCTCCGCTAAGTTTTGAGGTCGTCCAACAAGGAAGTGTCCGTGAGTGAGTGCGTTGAAATCTTGAAGATTGTCGGTCATAGGACACAATGGCCTCGAATTTAAACACTCTTCTTTGATGTAGAAGCGTGGTGAGTTCCTCAAAGGTGTAGGTGTGGGTACCAATGATCCTATTTAGGAGGTATCTTAAGCATTTTACTCCGGCTTCCCACAGTCCGCCAAGGTGCAAAGAAGCTGGAGGAATAAAATGCCACTCTATTCCTTCTTTGGAGAACGTTTCTACCACATGCTTCCAATCAAACTTGGATTTTTCAAATGACTTCTTCAATCACTTATTGGCTCCGACGAAGTGCGTTCCATTGTCGCTAAATATATGAGAACATAATCCTCTCCTCGCTGTAAATCGTCGAAGGGTTGCGATGAATGCTTGAATAGTTAGGTCGCTCGCCAATTCGATGTTTATGGCCTTGGTAACAAAACACACAAAAATGGCAAAGTACGCCTTGAAGGTTATGGCCCCCGTCCTTTCCATGACTTCACCACGATCGGACCTGCGTAGTCTACCTCACGGTTGAGATGCGCACCCTTGGGGCCGGTAGATTGCCCATCAGTTGGTGCGACGGTTCACTCGATACATATGCAGCTATGTACTCGTACATATCCCTTAACACAATTTTTAAATTTCAGGACCCAGTACCTGTTGCGTAAGTATGCTGTGGTTTGCTGTAGTCCTCCATGAAACGTTTGCAGATGAGCATCAGCAATCAGAAGCTCTGTAAAATGATGATTTCCTTTGAGTATAATTTGGTTGGAGTGGAAGATCCGCCTGTTGCAATATACCGACGACTCTCAAGATCCTATCAGAGTCCGTATAACGGCAGAGTGAGCTTGGGGCTTTGGCTTTCGCGTCCGGAGTAAACATGTCTGCTTGTACAGCTTTACGGCGAACAGTGCGGCAGAATGAATTTCGGCTGGAGAGAGTAAATTATCCTTTTTAGGTAAATAATGTTTCGTAAATTTATTATAAATCGTTGACAGTCCGCAATGATCCTTATAAGTTTTGTCAAATTAGAGTATTGTGATATTAGAGTATAAAAATCAGTTTTTATCTGAATCCCCATGTTGGCTTTAGTTGACCGTCTCCCCTCGTTTGTAGTTAAGCTCGTCGGTTGTTGTGAACACTGAAACTTCCAAGATTCGCGCAGAAAATCTGGGCCATTGCACCAAAGACTGTTGGTATGTAAGGCAGAAGACATTATTCCTCTGGATGCTATAACTGCAGGATTCATTTAACTCGCAATCTGTTTCCAGCTCTCTGGTCTCACCAGTCGTTGTGTTTCGCAATGGTTGAGTCGGTCCATGCATATTGCTTCACATCTGGAAAGCTTGAAACCTTAGAAGTATAGTCCAGTAGTGTTGCAAGAGTAACAGCTCCACAGAGTTCGGGTCGTGGCAACGTTTGTGTTTTCAATGACTTTTCCAAATCGAAAAATTCTCTTTTCATTACTCCATTCCAAAATACCAGCACACAATAAAATGATTCTATCCACTATAGCACGTTTGTATGATACTATGGGCTCCTGATGCAACAACTTTGGATTCAGAAACAGCCATGGGACGCACCAATCGACGGCGATCTCCTACACAGTTGGACAATATTCCAGGATGGGCTCGAAGCGATCAATAAAATACAACTCTCTCGTTGGCAAGAAGAACCGTTTTCAACTGCACGGGTTCTGCGATGCTTCTAAAAAAGCATATGGTGCAGTAGCTTACCTAGGGTGTGGAAGACCAAGACGGCAAAGTTCAAATGTGTATTCTCATGTCAAAGTCGAAAATTTCATTAATAAACCCTACCACTCTTCCTCGCTTGGAGTCATGCGGAGCTGTCACACTGGCCAACATTTTAAATCACATACAGCAGACCCTTGAGTGGACTAGTATTCCCACTTTCGTTTGGACAGATTATTACTCTGTGCTGGATTCGTGCTGATCATTCGAAGTGGGAGACTTTTGTGCAAAATAGAGTTGGCGAGATCCGACGTCTGACAGATATCACTATGTGGAAGCATATTCCTACCCAACATAATCCCACCGATTTAGTTTCCCGTGGAACATCACCATCGACTCTGGCAAGATTAATGGCGGAATGGACCGCCAATTTTGCTCAGTTCGTATGATTTCGAACTAATATTGCCACTAATTGACCTCTTCACCGAAGAGGAGAAGAAGGAAGTCAAAGTTTATCATACACAAATATCCGAAAATATTTTCAATAGGCTGACTCATTCTCTTTCAAATATAAAACGGGTGCGCAGAATAACAGCGTAGTGCATCCGTTTTGCGACCAATATCCGAAAAGTGAATTCAGAAAGAACATTTGGAAGTTTGGAACCCCAAGAACTGGATACCGCGACTAACTTTCTCACTCGATGTGCCCATCGTGAAATGTTTCCTAGAGGAGTGAATAAAACAAGAGGTATGGCACCTTTATCACCTAGGCAAGACAAGGACGATATACCTAGAGTAGGCCGTAGACTAAAGCATGCAGATCTTTGGACAAAGACATCCGATTATACTGGAACCAGGTCATCATTTTACGAGACTGATCATTCGAGAAGCCTACATTGCAACCGTTCGTGGTGGTATCCAATTAATGATGTGGTACCTTCGAAATAAATTTTGGATATTCAGCCTTAAGAAAGAAATCCACGAATGTATCACCTGCTTCAGATTTGGCGGCAGAACTGCTCTCAACTGATGGGTGATCTACCCTCGCAAAGAGTGTGTGTGCTAAAGCCGCTCACGCACACAGGAGTGGATTATGAGGGACCAATCGACATTCGAACATGGAAAGATCGGGAGCTAAGTGCTTAAAGGGCTATCTAGCGGTCTTCATATGTCTATCCACAAAAGCTGCGCACTTAGAAGGAAGCAGCCACCGAACTCAGGCGTTCTTGGATACATACCGTAGATTCACAGCACGACAAGGAGTATGTTGCCAACTGTCCAGCGACTGTGGGACGAACTTTATCGGGGCTGATGCGGAGTTATTTCGCTTAATGAAAAATGCCATGCATGACTGTAAGAAAATCGCAGAATTATTAGCCAACCAAGGAACACAGTGGAACTTTATTGCATCAGCTTCCCCCCACTTTGGAGGAGTATGGGAAGCTGGTGTAAAGAGTATAAAACATCACTTAAAACGAGTTTTTGGGATCGGAACTCTAACGTATGAAGAGCTCTAATGCTTCTGACATAAATAGAAGCATGCCTTAACTCGAGACCTTTATGCTCCTTGTCCGAAGACCCAGATGACATCAGAATTCTAACTGCAGCTCATTTCCTCATCGACCAAGACCTATTTACAGTTCCTGAAACAGACCATCCGCCAGAACAAACAAATTTCAATAATCGATGGAAAGCAATCCAAATGCGTATGCATACATTTTGGAAACAGTAGTCGGAAGATTATCTCACACGGCTCCAACAAAGGCCAAAATGGCCGCAGCTTAACATCAGAGAACTAGTTTTGATTACGGATGAAAGATTATTACCTACTAGATGGAGTCTTGGAAGGATCGTGGAAGCATACCCAGGGGCAGACGGAATCATTAGAGTTGTAAAACTCAAAATGCAACATGGCGAGTTTCGCCGGCTCATCAAGAAGCTGTGCCCGCTTCCAATACGTAATGCTACACAGCATTGAAAAACCTCATGTAGCAACATCCATTTTTTTTTTTTATAATCAGCGCGCGCTCATCTGGTTTTTGTACCCTTAAAATGATTGTACACAGCACGGGCGAAGGAAATTTAGGGAGAAAGAAAAGACAGGTACCGATGTACATTGTTTTTAAATGTTTGTAAATTATAACGACCAAGAAACGTAGAGATCGGCAGGGCATTCCATAAGCGAGTTGTACGGCTTAGGAAAGAATCACGATATTTTAGAGTACCTCCGAAAATGGGCTTGAGGGTATACTGATGAGCATTCATAGCGAGACGGGTGTTACGGTTGAAAGTTTGAATGGGCAGAATGCCAGTGGCGATTTCAATGGAGCACTGGTGTTGGAAATAGCAACAAAACAAATTGAGACAGGAGACATTACGTCGATGTTCGAGGGTTTCAATTGATTGACAGATATTATGTAGTATCACCAATGAGTTTTGTCGCACGGTTTTGAATCCTATCTAGCAGGTGCAGAGATGTTTTAGGAGCACCTGACCAGATGTGGGCATTGTACTCCAGTTTTGGGCTGATGAATGCCTTATATATTATTGCCAGATCAGAGGGGCAGCATTTTTGGCGACATCTACTCTCTACTGTCTATTAACTTAGCGCTCGCGATATAACACTTCACCCGTCATACTACAATAAATAAGCTCAAGTAAACTCTAAATTAAAAAAACCAAATTTTTCCCTTTACAATCTTTGCTTAAAACTCAATTTCGAGTAAAACCTAAAGTAAAGCAAATAATCAGTTTCACTCAAGCACTACCCACATATCATATTACTTAACCCAAGCAATTACTCATATTATACATACATTCGCCCTTTATACCATTTTTAATATGAAAGCTAAAGAACTCAAATTGTTAAAGAATTCATTAGCCATAACTTGCGCTGATTTCACTAAATTTAAGTCGATATCCGAGGACAAAAGGTCAAGAAACATGCTCAACGGCCGCCTTGCTGTACTTGAGGACAATTACCATCAAAGCGCCTTGAATAATGAGAAGATAGCTGGGGCTGCTGGGGACGAAACAAGTTTTATTGAAGAATATCAAACGGTTTTCAATGTTATAAGGGAAACTTACCTAGACTATAAGACAGTTTTGCTTGATGCGTTATATAACGTACAGGTGGCTACCGGTTCAGGTACCGTTCACCATCATCAAAGGGTTCTGGAAATAAAAATGCATTCCACATTAGGCAAGGACAGAGGGAAGAGTATAAATGCAAGGTGTGTAGCAAGGGGCAACATTCGCTGCGTAAGTGTAGCCAATTTTACAAAATCAGTCCTATAGAGCGGTGCAATATTATTAGGAAAATTGGGGTCTGTAACAATTGCCTTGCTTATAGCCACTCTACGCAGCAATGTTCTAGCCATGCACGGTGCTAAAACTGCCAACAAAAGCACCACACACTCTTGCACTATACTCCTACCTAAAAACAAATTAACTGGAATATTGTTAATTACGCATTCACAGCCAAATACTTATACACAATCACATCACATTTACACTTATCCACCTACACTACAACAATCTAACACAATAGCCCAATGCCGACACAAATACCTCTCACTCTGGCACTGTAGACAACCCTTCTAATACCCGTCCTGTAAACACATACCTCACACAAAATATTTTAAATTCGCAGGTTTTGCTAGCTACTGCAGGGATTAAGGTCAGATCATCTAGGGGAATGTATTTCAATTATAGAGCATTGATTGAACCAGGTTCGGAAGCGAGCTTCATAACGGAGGCAGGGGTACAACTTTTAAATCTGAGGACCCGGAGTACGTTAGTTGAAGTGTCAGGGCTAGGAAAGGCCAGCAGTGGATCATGCAACAGGTGCGTAGACATAACCTTTGCATCACTACGCTCTTCATTTGAATCCAGCACTCGAGCCTTCTTATTCAAGTCTCTGACTGGCCTTCTTCCGGCCAAACGACTGACAATCAATAACTGGAACACCTCAACGGCTTAGAATTACCAGATTCTACATTCTACAAACCGGCAACAGTAGACTTACTGTTAGGAAGTGACGTTTTTGCCAAATTTATCCTTCCGGACATCGTAAGGAGCGAAGTTCGCATGGCACCCTTAGCTCAGAAAACAGAGTTAGAATGGATCTTGCTAGGAAAGGTGCCTTTAGAAACAACACCCTTAAAACACTGTTTCCATAAGTTCGTCGATATCGATTCCCAATTAAGAGGGTTTTGGGAAATAGAAAAAGCACCCTATACAGATACCGAGACGGAGGATAACAAGGCGTGTGAGGAGTACTTCCTGAAGACAACCACGCGTCTATCATGTGGAAGGTACGAAGTACGTCTTCCCTTTAAGAATGGATGGATACCAGCGCTTGGACCCTTAAAGCAAGGGGCCTTGCGTAGGTTCCATTACTTGGAGAAACGTTTTGAAACAAACCCGGAACTTTATAGGAGTACGCAAATTGTATCAAAGAATACCTGGAATTAGGGCATATGTCCGAAGTAGATGACCCCAACGATGAAATTCTCCATACTCTTTATCATTATTTTGTTCCTCATCACGCTGTTCTGAAGGAGTCCAGTACGACAACTAAACTGCGAGTCGTTTTTGATGCAGCTGCGAAGACTTTAGATGATACGTACTTAAACGAACACTTGTTGAAACGACCTAAAACACAAAATAACATTATTGATATTATGTTAGTATGGAGAACTTATCAATTTACCTTCTCCGCCTACATCGAGAAAATATTTGGGCAGATATGAAGAAGAGGGATTCATATTACCAACAAATTCTGTGGCGTGACAATTCACCTCAACCCATTAGGACATATCGTTTGCCGTCACATTTGCCAATCGCACCATCCGAAAAGCTACAGACGACGAAGAACGTTACTATTCAATCGGTGCAAGTGTCATCCGCAAGGGTATGTGCGTCGACGATTTAATCGCTGGTGCTGACTCCTTGGATGAAACATAAAAACTACGTGATAAAGCGAGAAAATTGTTATCATCTGTATTCAAACTGCGGAAGTGGACGCCCAATAATGGTGAGGTTTTAAAGGATATTCCTTCTGACCAAAGGGAATTAGGATTTTCTTTATCTTTTGAAGTAGCTTCTACTCCACAAATTAAGGCGCTAGGTATTAGGCGGTCCCCCGTAGTAGATTCCTTTTCCTTTCAAAATGTTGTTGTTAACACAGATGAAGCCCCAACACAAAGATCGATGCTGTCAACTATCGCAAAACTTTTCGATCCCTTTGGGTGGATTTCACCGTGCTTAATTTTGACGAAAATTCTGGTGCAGCAGTTATGGTGTGGACTTACGTGGGACGACCTGATTCCAGTGGAACTGAAAATCCAGTGGGAAGCATTTCGAGAGCGAGCTGCCATCCATCGAAAATATAAAGATGCCACGATGGATCCCTTTCAGCGCAAAACGACGAGACCTGGAAATACATGGTTTTAGTGATGCTTCTGAGAAGGCCTATGGAGCGGTAGTCCACTTACGAATTTTAGATGAAGACGGCAATATTCACATTCACCACGTGATGTCAAAAACAAGAGTGGCTCTGCTGAAGACCGTAACCCTACCCAGGCTAGAGCTTTGTGGCGCGGTCATGTTAGCCACACTTCTTCATTATACTACAAGAGTCTTGAGTTTGGACACTGTCAGAACCTACGCTTGGTCAGATTCCAAGATAACATTAGCGTGGATCATGGCGCCTCCGGCTAAATGGAAAACCTTCGTCAGTAATCGCGTTGCAGAGTATATGCAGAATTCCTCAGGTCCGAATGGAACTTTGAGGCTCCTCCTTAACCAAAGACTGCGACAACTGATGAAGAGAGGCGAAAAATTAAATCTCATTGCGTACACCGCCGCTCGAACCTTCGGAAAATTCAGCGGATTTTAGGGTACTGCGCCCGATTTATTTTTAACATGCACCGAACAGGTAAGCATCCCACAACTCTTACGCCGATGGAAATGAATTCAGCTCTGAAACTAGCAGTGAAGATTGTCCAAAGGAATATAGTTCACCACGAGAATGAAGCTCAACCTAAAATCAAGGGGTTCAAGTCTTTACAACCGTTTATAAATGACTTTGGAATCTTAAGAGTAGGGGGTAGGTTACAAAATTCAAACCTTAACTTTGAGCAACAACATCCTATCATCTTGAGACCAAATCACCATTTTGGCCGTATTATTATACAGGACGCTTACACTACAACATACCAAGCGAAATCCAGCAGATGCTCGCTGAGGTTTGTCAAAGATTTTGGATACTGAATCTGAAGAGCGCAGTGAAGAAATGTATCTACAACTGCAACATCTGTTGCAGGCAAAAGGCAAAACCCATTGACCAACTCATGGGCAATTTACCAGCACCGAGGGTAAGACTTTCCCGCCCCTTTTCCTACTCCGGAATTGACTATGCCGAAGTCAGGGCATGGAATTGTCGAGGGACAAAAACTTTTAAATGATATTTTGCGGTTTTTGTGTGGCTGGCCCCCAAGGCACTTCATTTGGAATTGATCAGCGACGTAACGACCCAGGCCTTTACTTAATCTGCGAAGAACAGCGAACTACTCCGAAAATCAGGTAGCAGAAACTCTACTGACAAACGGCACTAAGTGGAATTTCATCCCACCTGCATCAGCACACTTCGTTGGGTTATGGGAAGCAGGGGTTAAATTGGTGAATTTCCACTTAAAACGAGTTGTAGGAACCTCTGCACTCACATTTGAGGAATTGTCAACGCTTTTAACGCAGATTGAAAGTTGCCTTAATTCAAGGCCGCTGTGTCCCCCCACAAATGATCCCGAGGACTGTATCGCTTTAACCCCAGCTCACTTCTTAATAGGCGAACCCATGCAAACAATTCCGGAACCAGACATCGCCGATGAAAAGATGAAAAAATAAGCTATAATGATCGTTGGAAGAGGATACAGCAGCTATACCAACACTTTTGGAAGCAGTGGAGTTCGGAGTGCTTGTCTCGTCTCCAATAACGTCAAAAATAGCTGAAGACTGAAAATCAACCACAGCTAGGAGACCTGGTCCTGTTAAAGGGCGAGAGAATTCCACCATCAAAATGGTTGATGAGTCGGATTGTAAAAATACATCCTGGAGCAGACAAACTTATTCGCGTCGTCACCCTAAGAACGCAAACCGCGGAACTTAACCTATAGCTTAACCTATCACGAAAATATGTCTTCTTCCATGCAACCAAGCAACCGCCGATCAATCTCTAATCTAAACTTTAAAGCCCATTTCTATACTTAAGGGAAATATTAACAGAAATTCCCCAAATATTCCTATCCAAATTCATTAAATATTTAAACTCGCACACATACATACTAGATATGAAACATATACATTTATTTATTTATTTTCTAAATTTAAATACATACACACTAGTATAAATCTAAACATTTGTTTAAAATCTCACGCTTTACTCGAACACACATTTCTCACAAGTAAAATATCAAAAAAATATATATATAACTTATTCAAAAAACATTATATTAAAAAAAAAACGCTTAAATTATATACAAGACACAAGGTTACATTTGGGAAATTTCTTAAATCAAATTTCACACTCCTCACGAACACTATACACTATGAATAACACTCAAAGCACGAGACATCCGCTCAGAGCACACCACATCCACTCAAAATTCCTTTCAAACACAATACAACCCATTCATACAGCACTCCAACCCAATAAGCATACAGTCCACTCAAACAACAATAACAAAACACCACTAGTTACACATCATACATTCATTCATAACTACACGATCGCACATGCATACCTCAAACATAAAACTTCTATAAGTTAATACCCACACACACACATTAAGAACTTAATTCATTAATATTAAATTTACAACGTAAATAATACTCACCTGGGCATATTTCACCAACATTTAATTGTAAAACACTCCCGCAGACTTTATTAATCGTATTAAATATAATAAATTTTAACACACTAATAAAATTACGCGTTGCAAGATTGCGCAAAACTCAAAACGAATTTGTAAAACGACCGACGCCATTGAAATAACATCTATATACAATCGTAAGAAGAACAGAAGAAAGGATGGGCGTATTGGTATTGGCAAATGCTAATGGGCAATATGTAGGTTGTCTTGCTATACTGTTTGTAAACACAGAGAGCTGTGTTAGTGACACAGTGTTTCTTCGATAGGATAAATCCAGAAGAAGAATGGCAGAGATGACGGAATTTAGTCTGAAGTCAAGAGAACCAATGTTGACACTTTGCGTTTTTGGGATTCCTGTCTTTTGCGAACGAGTTCACGGCGGGGGTGAATGTTGAAGACCATTAAAAAACTTAAAAAATAAAATAAAACATATATTAAACTTTACGAAATATGTTTGCAGTTGACAAAACATAATGTAATATAACGTAATGTAAATAAACACAAAGAAAGAAAAAAAGCTTATAAATTAAGTACTTGCAGTAAAAGAACCGAATTTGCAGTATAAATACATATATTGCGGAATACGTATAAACATTTTTTTTTTACAGAACGAACCGTAAAATAGACAACACATTTTGAAGTTTGCTTATTGCTTATAGCTTCATCAGTATGAAAAAGTGTCTGGTTTTCAGCATCATCATTATCTTCTATGTCTCTGATACGGTTAAGAGCATCTGCGTTTGTGTTTAAACAACCCTTTTTGTACACAATTTCGTAATCATATTCTTCTAACCTAAGCCGCTATCTGACAAGTTTGGAATTAGGCTCGTTAAGGCTCATGAACTAGGTCAAGGGTCTATGGTCCATCACTATCTGGAATTTTCTTTCAAATAAGTTTGGGCGAATATATTTTGTGGCCCAGACTATGGCTAAAAGCTCCCTTTCTATTGTAGAATAGTTTCGTCCGCTTTTCGAAAATGTCCGGCATGCCAAAGCGATGGGCTTATCCATTACCAATGCTTCCTTGGGATAAGATTGCTCCCAATGAATTGTTGCTCGCTTCAGTAGTAAGAATGAATGGTTTACTAATATAAGGATGTTGCAATAATGGGTCATTAATCAGCAGATTCTTTCATGTTTCAAAAGCATCGGTGTATTTATCTTTTACTATCTACGTAGAATGATGTTGGCACCTTTCCTGAGACAAGAAGTAAGTGGTTTGCTGAGTTTGGCTAAGTCCTTAATGATTTTTCCATAGTAACTGGCTAAACCTAAACAAACTTATATTTCCTTTTTTGCCTTTCGCAACAGAACATTTTTAATAGCACTCATTTTTGAAGGTTTAGGTTTGATTCGCTTAGGAATTCGCACTTCGCCATTTGGATTTTAAAATTGGAATCTCTGAGTTTTTTGAATACTTGTTCTATGTTTCTCAAATGTTCCTAGAGGGAAGTGGAGACAATAATGACATCGTCGAGATATATGTACTAAACAGATTTCCCCGATAAGTTATTTTAAGACGTTATCCATTACCCTTTGGAAGGTAGATGGAGCGTTTTTAAGCCTATATGGCATTCTGATGAATTTATAGTGTCCTCCCTCAACTGTGAGTGCTGTCTTCTGGATGTGTTTGTGGCTCATTTCAATCTGGCGAAACCCACTTGAAAAGTCAAGAATCGTAAAGTAAAGGCATTTGCCTAGTTTGTCAAGGATTTCGGTGGTATTTGGTATATATAGGGTAGCGGTCCGAAATCGTTTTATTGTTGACTTTCCTATAGTCAATTAGGAGTCTCCATTTTTGTTTTCCGCTCGCATCTTGTTTTTTATGTACAATTCACACTGGAGAATTCCATGGTAAAAAGCTGTTTCTAATAATCTCTTGTTCGAGCATTTTCTCTATTTGGCTTTGCACTTCCGTTTTATGGGCATGCTTCTATCTTCGTATAATTGGAATCTCGTCGGTTGTATTAATGGGATATTTAATTTGGTTAGTGAAGGTAAGTTGTTCACTTTCCTTATACGCGATGTCGGTACAATATCTACAGAGTTTGTATAGCTTTCTGCGTTTTTCTTCGTTAAGATGTGTTGTCCGAATTAAGTTAGGGATATCATGCGGTGCTGTGTAGCCTTCGTTGTTGAAATTACTAATTTCTATGAAATCTGCAGAGTTGTACAGTTCAGCACGTATAGGTTGGTCCAAAACTATTTTGTACTAGTTTTTCTCGTTTTGTTGCCTCAACTGTGCTGTGTCGGAACTCGGCATTGCATAGTCCCTGACTTACGTAGAGCTTGGTTTTATTTCGGTGAGATAGATCTGATCGCTTTCTTTGCTAACCGATAATTTTCCTAGTATTTTGAAGGGATTGTGTATTGTTTTGAGGAAAGGTTAAGTTCAAGGTGTCTTTCGATTTTGGCATGCTTTGTAATAAGGATCTTATTCTACAAATCGATTCTTGCGTTAAGCAGTAAAAGTGCGTCTAGCCCAATGAGACCATCAAAGTAGCTGTGAAATTTGAATAGTAACAAGCCTGCCTGATTAAATTCTATAAAAATTTGTAATTCTCTTTGTCTTTCGATTTGTATTGTCTGAAGACAGCGGTTATTGTAGTGGGGTGATATTCAGACTGATTTCTTGGAGTTCTGGGTTGAGGAAGGGGACAGAAGCGCCAGTGTCTATAAGAAATCGACGTTGACGTCCGAAAAGCGAGGAAATGCGAATGAAGGGAAGGGTTTTTGGGTGACTTTTCTGGCCTATATATGTAAATTGTTGCTTCTTGGAGGCTGGTGTGAAAAAATTTTCCACTTCTTAAATATCGTTGAAAGACTGACCACAATTCTTTATTGTCAAAACCATATAATATCTTATTGAAGTGATTGATCAGGTGCAGACGCATTGTCATCAGTTTCTTCTCCGAATGTTTCCCATGGATCTGGTACCGGCATGTGTAAGGTGTTGGGTGACGACATATATGATTGCATACACTTGTTAACGTGGGAAAATGATGATAATGCAGAATTTGGAGTGTTTTAAGGTTTCCAACGTTATCTCTTCCCCTTTAAATTCGAGTGTCCTTACTCGTTATTTTATAAAATGGTGGTGAATGGCTTATACCAATTTTTAAGATTGAGATATTCTGTTGCTGATGGCTTTTCTTGGTTAACCACCGTGGATTTAGGCTGAATACTCCCGTCAACTACCATCGTAGTGTTCGCAGGATTTTGTTGGCAGGTTACGAATGCTCTTACAGTCATTATTACTATAAGTAGAACAATTAGTATGGTTTTAGGACCAAAGTTCATAATGTAGCTCGTTTGATTCTCCGCTTCGATTAATTTTACATGGTTTATATTATTGGAATGCAATTCTTTTATGGCTTAAAGTGTTAACACGTCTCCATAGGTTCTAAAAGCTGAGTCTCGCTGTATGATTGGAGATAGTGGTTTTGCGCTAGACAATTCATAAGAGATGCAGATTTGCTTATTAACGGTTATCGTTGCCATATGGTATTGGATGATGAATGTACCCAATAAATTCATCACGCCATTATTAATAATGATGGTACCAGCCGCAAGGTTCTGGGGAAAAATACCTTCTGACGTGATATATTGATTGGAGGTTTCTGTGCAATTTAAGGGTTTGCTCCAGAGCAAATTATGAATACGTGTTGTGTCACTTAAATCTATAATTTGGGTGGCCGTGGCTCAAGTGGTAGTGTGTTGGCTTCCCAATCGGACGGTTCGGGGTTCAATACCAGCCGTGACCGAAAGACTTTTTTTCAGGCAACTAAAATCTTGTGAGATGAATGGTTGCCTAAATATAACATCAAGTCCAATTTACACTAGTAAATTAGTCTCCCCATTAAATGTTGGATGCCACCCATGGAGCGAAATAACCACTGAGCCCAAAAATCTTTTTCTCTCTCTCTATCCAATTTTCCGAAAAACTTAACACGTGCTCCGGCATTTTAAGAGTAGTAATACACTCTTGAGTGTTAAGTTCTTTTAAAAAAAATAAAAAAATTTAGTTTTTGTTACATGTCGTTAACTTACTACTAGAAGAGTAGACTCTGTAGAAGGAGAAAAGAAAATAGAAAAACACTCTTCACTGTTCGGTATTTTCTTTATTAATCCCGTCATCTGCGTTACATGATCTTAAATAGACTAAGGTAACCGGGAAAATCGCGCGATCAGGGCTCGAATCAGCGGAGCTTATTTACTTATTGGAAATGTTGAAACATGTACACAGGGTGTGCAATGTGCATACATTAAAACCAGACTTTGTGAAAGTAGCACTTTTTTTTTTAAATCGCCTACAATTCGGCCATCCTGATCGTGTAATCGTCCCGATTACCTATTGACATTTTCCATTTTCATCTAGTACAGCTAATTTACATTTATTTCATATATGTTAATTTAATACAAGCAATTCATAGTATACAATTTCAAAAAACAAAATAGGTACTTCAAGCTGGTGTCGGAATAAGAAAAAACAAAATTAAGAAATTTCATTCGCATAATTGGTATGCGTTTCGTTTTTCTTTAAACTTCTTTCACACCTTCACCTTCATCATGTTCCAAGTCTTTCATCGGCGTCATGTATAGTCTTATATTATGTGAGCTGCTAACTCCCTTGTAGGGTATCCTTGTTAATTGAAGGCCATCTATGTCACCAACAATATATCGATCGTTGCGCAAAACCTATTTGATTTCGTAGGGACCTCTATACTTGGCAAGTAATTTCTTATTTACACCTGGCGTGGTAACGACATTTTTAAGTATGACATAATCACCCTGTTTATAGTCCTTTGGTTTTTTATGCCTACTGTCAAAGTGTTGTTTGCTGCGCTCCTGTTCTCTATTAATGTTTTCTGCAGCTTTCTCCCTAACTTCCCCTAAGTCAATATATTGCTCTAATTTGCTATCTAAAAACTTTTCACCTTATCACACAATTTGCCCTTCTGATTTTTACCAAATAAAAGTTTACTTGGAGTAAAGCCAGTACTTCGGTTTGTGGTATTATTTATGGCGAACTCAATCTTAGCAATATTCTTGTCCCAATTTTCTGTGCTGTTAGCTTCACACTCTTTTGCCAACATTGGCACTAGTACTCGGTTTAACCTTTCCACCTGCTCATTGGATTGCGGAGAATAAGTAGCACCTTTTATGTGCTGAATATCATTAGATCGCAAAAAATCAGCGAATTTCTGGGACATAAAGCAAGAGCCACTATCTGACACGATCCGATTAGGTCGCGAATAATTTTCAAAGTATTGCTTCAAACATAACACGGCTTCTTTACTTTGAATGCTCTTTACCGGAAATAACTTTATAACTTCGTAAAACCGTCTACTATCACGAAGAGATGTTTTCTCTTAGAACGGGAACACGAGAACGGGCCGAGATGATCTACATGTAGTGTCGAAAGGGAAGTTTCCCTTTGGTATCGGGTGTAAGGTGCCTTCGGTTTTTCCAGACTCGAGAGAGAAGTAAATACATTTAAGACATCCTTTAATAAATGTCTTCACCTTGTCCTTCATCTTAGGAAACCAGTAGATTTCAGATAGGTGAGCAAAACATTTCTCGACACCTAAATGGCAAAGGGCCTCGTGATGTGTTCTATTGACTTCATCTTCCATATGCGATGGAACATACGAGTAAAAGAGAACCTTGTCATTACGCTTACGGTAAATCAACCCGTCAATCATCTCGAAATAGGGACTTTCATTTTTCTCTAACTCGCGAGCAATCGCAACAATTTTTGAATCCTGCTTTTGTGCAACCGCAAGGATGAACTCAAAGGATTCATCGTCGACATGAAGAATGTTGAATGATCGACTCAGAGAGTCAACATGCGACATACGATCAGCCTTCCTATGTTCAACCGTATAGTCAAATGACTGGAGTTCTAATACCCAACGAGAAATGCAAGGATTAAGCATCTTTTTGTTCAATGTCAGAGCAAGTGCTTGACAATCCGTTATTATTTTAAATGGTAGTCCTATTAGATAAATCCGAAACCTCCTTAAGGCATAGATTATGGATAGTGTTTCCAATTCGTAACTGTGGTACTTACTTTCTGGGTCCGTAGCACGTTTTGAATAGTAGAACACAGTGTTGCTTTTGAAGCAACACTGCCCCGAATCCAATGCTACTCGCATCGCAGTGCAATTCAGTAGTGTTATGGGGACTATATATGGATAGTACAGGTGCAGCCAATAACCTGTTTTTCAATAGCTGAAATGTTTCCATTTCCTTCACACCCATAATGAACGGAACATTAGTTATCAAGAGATCATAAAGCGGTTTCGCAATATGTGCAAAATGCTTGACGAACTTCCTGAAATAAGAACATAGTCCAAGGAAACTATGAACATCTTTCGTACAACGAGGGATTGGAAAGTCACGAACAGCTTTCAGATTTGCATCATTGGGCCTAACACCTGTCTCATTTATAGTGTAACCTAAATACACGATTTCCGTTTGTAGAAACAAACATTTATCCAACCTAAGCCCCATGCCTTTAGTTGTTACGATATGAAAAACTTCTTTAAGGATTTCCAAGTGTTCTTCAACAGTTTTCGTCGCAATTAGAATATCGTCCAAATACGTTAAAATCTTGGACTTGGAAATCAAACATCCGAAAATGTGTTTCATGAAGCGCTCAAAAACCGACGGCGCATTTCTGAGACCAAAAGGCATTTTGGTATACTCATATTGCCCGAAGGGGGTTATGAAAGAAGTATACTTCATCGATCCCTCTTCCAACGCAACATGGTTTAAACCATTTTTCAAATCTAGTGATTCTCTCTAAGACGATCAATATGATCCTCAATCAGAGGTAGCGGATAATTATCTCGCAGGGTGATTTTATTAAGTTCCCTGAAATCCACACAGAGACTTAACTCCCTACTCTTCTTTTCGACTAAGACTACCGGTGCTGCATACTCCGAATTGTATCCCCGTATGACACCTTTATTAAATAAATCTGTTATAATTTCCTGTAACTTCACCTTATGTGATTGAAGTAAGCGCCTTGGCGCATAATGAAATGGTAAATCTTTCGATGGCGTAATTCTCATCTTAAATTCACTTTCATCTACATACGTGTTCCTCTGACTAACTAAACAAGCGGACTTTACCATATCTTTCACAATTACTTTAATCATAGAGGGTAAGTTTCCATTTATATTAATACATACATCGAAATCATTATTGCTAATATCTATATTGAGAATTTGATCTAAAAAATCTTCAGGTTTATCTATGGTACTTACAAGATTTTGAGACTCACATGTTTTATTCGATGATTCAGACGTCTGACTTGGAATATGATGATTATTTGTTGCGTTCAAATTTTTTGGTGAACGTGGTATACTCGTACAATCTTTTTGCACCATTAACCTTGTCTCAGGCAACTGCAACACCATACCAACTTTGCTGATGAAAACTCTTCCCAGTATGACTGGATAATTCATAAAAAAGTTTTTAACTACAAGGATTTGCAAATTGATTAATAAATTTTCATAATATATACATGATTGGATACTTCCCAGTACATCAAGGCGGCTATTATTAACACCACAATAAGTTTAACCATTATTATCCGGAGGTGAAATCATAAGCGGCGGTAGAAATTTTTCCTGAACGAAGCTAATGGGGCTTCCTGAGTCCAATAAGGTTGCCAGAGTCGTTAAAGTCTGAGAATTTCCTTTATGAAACTTGTAGTATAGTTCTCTTTCGAATTCATTGGCCGGAACGATGTTCTTTCTGCTAATATTTGGAATGCTGAAGATATTCATGCTACCGACGTCTTTTATGCTGTTGCTGTTGCTAGTACTATGGGTGTTGTTGTTGCTATCATCGTCACTGGCGTTCCCGCTGCTGTCGTAGTTCGAGTGAACAATATGAACTGATGGGTTATTGCAATTTCGAACGATATGTCCTAGGCCACCACATTTGAAACACTTTATTTGAGCACTATTCTGATTACGGGGTTTTATGTCGGGTAAGTTATTTGTCATACTAGTTGTTGGAGTAGGAGCTTTTTTACTTGTGCTTATGTGAACTGAACTAATTCTGGTATTTCTTGGTGTAAAATTACTTTCGCGGCAATTGTTTTTGAACTTTTCATACTTTCGTAATGCGAGTTTTAACTCGTCCATATTGTTTGCACCATATAAAATACTTTCGGTGTCATAAATACCTTTAATGATCAGCTGCATTAGATCTTCTTCTTCGATGGGATTGTGAGAAGCAATCTCTTGCATGGCCAGGACATATTGTTGTGTGCTCTCCTCTCGCCTTTTCTTCCATTCCCTTAGCTCGTGGTATATGTCTGCCTTCGTGACGACTTTTTTGAATTCACTCACTAGTGCTCCTTTTAGCTCCGTCCAGCTGCGCAGATCCTTAGATCGGAAACAAAGTTTTGCAGTACCACTTAGCAATCTTTTTCCGAAAACAAATTTGGTATGATCATTTAAAGTGAAAAGCTCCGCGTGCTCTTCGAATTGTGATATACACCTGCTCACTGGAAAATTATCGTCTCCGGTGAATGGACACATCATGTCTTCAAAATCCCTGAAAGTATACGGCACGCAATCGCTCCAATTCTTCGTCCAGATGGTCTTCGTCGTCTAATATATTGTTGTTAGACACTTGCACGTCCTGGGATAATGATCGGTCGACAGTTTCCACGCCATTATGTTCCTGGATCAGTTTTCGAACAGCGCCGTCTGAGCAATTGTCTGCATCTTAAAAGATCGCAAAATGCTTTTAAGCGTTGCAACTGTTGCAGTTTCAACAAGCTGGAACCACTCTTCAGACATTTGGACACTCACGATACAGATTACAGTGGTAGCAAATTATGACAAAACCCGCGTAGGCAAATAAATCAAAATTGTTTTTTTCTAGCAACTATGGAAAACTTCCACGCGTTAGGCAAAAAGAAATTGAGAGTACTGTCGAGCACAGATCCCACTTCTTAATTTGTAGAGGGAGAAAGAAAATAGAAAAACACGCTTCACTGTTCGGTATTTTCTTTATTAATCCCGTCATCTGTGTTACACGATCTTAAATAGACTAAGGTAACCGGGAAAATCGCGCGATCAGGCTCGAATTAGCGAGGCTGATTTACTTATTGGAAATGTTGAAACATGTACACAGGGTGTGCAATGTGCATACATTAAAACCAAACTTTGTGAAAGTAGCACATTTTTTTTTAAATCGCCTATAACTATATTTTGATACTCTAAAAATAGTATTTTGACTACAAATTTCCTTCCTTTTACGGGTTTCATTACTATTGTTTTACATGATTCCAACCCTTTTGTTTGTACCCGTATACTTATAACATATAGTAGTATAGTGCCACTTGATTCAAATTTTATATCAGCAAATTCTATTGCTTCTTCTACATTTAAGTATGTAATTCTTCTCAAAAGGGCCTTTAATCAGATTTATTTCATTACTAGAATAATATAAAAGAGTTTATTACACCAGCTTTTGCCCAGTGTAAGGCGTATTCAATATTGACTACTTCTTCCTAAATTAGATCCAATTTGTACTTAATATTTGTAATTAGTCCATCTCTTAATTCTTCGTTTGTTTTATACATTTTCAAAATTCTGTACGTAGTATTGGCTGTTTCATTAATTTTATCGATTGTTGACTTATTAATTACAATTTGTTTATTGTTGTTTTCTAAAATTCTATTAATCTTTGACTTAAGTATAAGAAAGTCATCGTGGTTGGGAGTACCCGCTATCCATTTCCATGTACCTATACTTTCGAGGAAGTTTAATGATCTTTTAACTTTTGTTCTGGGGTTTAACCGATTTAGTGTATTGTACTCTTGTGTTTTCTTTATTTCAATTAAATAAACTGAATTTGATAATTTATTGTTCAATAATATATGTTACTTATTACTAAATTACTATTTAACGAAAATTATTATAAGTCAGAAATTAGGTAGAGGCGTGTGGTCGGCTTGACTATGGTGAGAAGAAGGAGGACTCATGCTCCGTTTTTACAAGCTGAGCACCGCCTTGGGAACCGGAAAAGGATGTCAAATGTTGGAAGTCATTTTATAATGCTTTCAGTATTTTAATGAAGCAGGGTTGACTTGAGGCCATTTATAACAGATACATAGAATGATTTTTGTCAACATTGCTTTCGACTTTGTGTACTAAATCCTGAAGGGTCTTTTCGTAGAATTCCAAATCAATAGTGTGAATTACCTTCGAAGTCCCAGTCTGCAGCTTGGAGGTTCTGGTTGCTAGCGTGATAACATTGGAATTGGAATAGTCCAGGATTTGTACCTCCGCGTAGTTCGTAATTACGAGGGATGTAGAATTGGGGAACCATTTTTGATGTTATTCTTACGAACAATTTTACCTAATTGTGTAAGCATAGTTGTAGATTTATCTTCTTTTACTATTTTTTCCGCTTATTGATCCTAACGTAAAAAACTTCTCCAAGGATATGGGTTTTCATTGGATGCCTCTTTTTATTATGCATTTTCATATCCTCGCTTTATTTGTGTTTTAATTTCTCGATGTTCTCATGCATTACCTGATCATATTTCTCAGGGTCTGTGGAGACAATTCTATCGAAGAATACTGCGATTGGCCTTTTATTAGTAGATGAATGTATAGAATAATTATATTCATAATCTGAGCGATCTAGCAATTCCGTGAAAGATCTGTGAATACGATCTGTCCTTAAGCATTGCATTATTTCTGATAACGTAGAATAAAACCCTACTTGGCTGTTTACTGAACTACTGTATGGGGGGGTTTTGTAAATTTCTATACCCATTTGATTCTGTAACATGTGACATATATAGTACATAGAATTCGAATTAAATGACTTCTCGTTGTAGAAACTGATGATTTTGGGGACACCAATAGGAAACAAGACCTGTCTTAGCGGTTCTTTTATATCTTCTATAGCCCTTAATTTTAAAATTCGTACTTGAACGTACTAACAGAACTTATCTAGGGCTGTAAAGGCCAACTTTTTGTCCGTTGAATATATGTCTACGTGTAGTATTTGACCTGGGTACTAAGGTATGGGGGTTGCTGGGAGTTCTGGCCGGTTGGGATGCAATGGGATGCAAAATTGCAAAAAAAAATTGCAATTTTTTGTGTGGCTGTTTCGCCATGAAAGTATCCTTAGTATGGATAATGGCCGATAATTTTTTCAGGCTGTCATTCTCAAGGATCTCATGAAACGATGTTGGCGTTGGGAGGAGGAATAATTTCGTACTGATCGGTTAACAAAGTTTATTGGGTAATCTTAATATCGCCTGCTACGGACTGTAGCTGTTGGTTATTTGGGAGTGGGTTTTCTACTAATTGGGGTTGTAATTCTTATTAGCGCCAGTATCGATTAAGAAATTCTATTTTTCTCCGCTCTTCATTCTGACCTGAAAATGGGGAAGTGAAAAGTCGGTTAATCTAAAACACGTATGTACTCGTATATCGGTATGTTCTAGGCACTGTTCCTGGTTTTGAGCGTATTCATCTCAGGATTGGCTTTGGGCGTATTCGTCTGAGGTCTGAGCATGGACTGAGTCTTCTACATATGCTTGTTGATTGTACATAGTTTTCGAGGTTTTCCTCAGGGGCATAGATATTGGCAGCCTCTAAATGATAATTCCTTTGTAATATACTTAGGATGGGTGTATGTACTGAAGGGTCAAGGTTTATTTTGATAATTAACTGTTTATGTCCTGATTGTTGAAGTCTCCATAGGCTCCGGCCTTGGCTGTGGCTGTGGCTTTATCGCGGAAGGCCTCGGTGGTCCCTGATTTAGTTGGGTGTATACTGGTTGATAGGGAGTTTTGCGTGGGTCGCGCATTCTGACCATGTGAAGCTGCAGGTAAATATACTATTTGTGGATGGTGGAGCTCCCTGCGTGTAAATGGCTGATGATTAAGGCTGGTTCGACGAGGTGGTTGCTGAGGAGGCATAAAATTCTGATTATTGTTGGCATAGTGGCAGTGGAAGTTCTGGTTCTATAACTTGAGACACAGAATGAGGGCCTGAGATAAATCGGCTGGTTCCCGAATGCCGAGAAGCCTCTGACTCCTCGGATAAAGGTGTCTGGAGCTTTATCCCTGTTCTTTTTTGTGAGTAAAGCTAACTTCCGTGCTCTGAAATATAATGTTTAAAATAAGCGATAGATAGGTATAAACTGATTGAACGAATTGTTGTATTGAGGCATTGCCTTGGATGATAGAGGTAATCTGATACTCTAAGGTAACAATGTCCCTCTTTTCTCCGTAATGCAGCGTAAGGCAACTTGAAATTGCCTTCCAGTCTGTTGTATAACTTTAACGCAGTATCTGCGTTTCCCACTATTTTATTTTTTATAACATTTCGGATGCCGCAGCATCTAGGCGATCCTTTAATATTTGAAGAATCCGGTCGACGCTCCAAGAGCTGGATTCTCCCGAATTTCCTGAAAAATCCCGTAAGAACTTCACCACGTCTGGAATTTTATCCATATCTGAAATGTTTGCTCTGAATTCTGGGTATATCGTTTGGTGACGACCAGACGAAAGTTCGGAACTGGGGTTGAGAATGGCATTGAACATGCTACGACCTTCAACGTTTAGGACGTTGGAGACAATACCGGATATTAAGGATACCAATCCGGCGGTACCGGCTACGGAATGCGGTTGAGGTTAGGGACGATTATCATTACGTTCAACTGTGGTTAGCACAGCAGGTCGGATAAGAGGGTTTTGATTAGCCATGAATAAATAAACTTTAAATAAAATTTTATGTTCAAACTTCCTTTTGTATTTAACACTCTGCTTTTTTATTTAAATTGTACAGTATTTGACCAATATTTGACTAATTTATAATTTCTCTCACTTTCTTATAATAATAGTTTTGTTTTAGACTTTCGGTTTCTTTCTTACAATTATGTAATTTACGTACAATGCTTACAATTCAATTTCTTTTCTGATATTTTAAATTTTTTTCAATTTTCTTAAAATTTATTTATAATTATTTTTTATCTTCACTGAATAAAACAATACAATAAAATTAATTTTTCTTAAAATACAAAAAAAAATTCGTAATCCTAGTTGAAGTTTGGATAACATCAAGCGAAGAGTGGCTGCTAATACTCCCAATTCCTTTTCCTCTGTTTCTGGGTACTATTTATTTCCTCTTTGCTGGTTGGACACGGGTATGCGGCACTTCTTAAGGGCCTTTGTTTTACAGTGTTTTACAGTTCACAGCGGTACTACTTGAGGACCCTTTGCTTAGTTCACTCCACTAGTCACCCCCGATTCAGGGGTACTTCTTGAGGACCTTTGCTGATTCATATCACTAATCACACGCGGTTCAGCGGTGTTCCGTAAGGACCTTTGCTTATTTACCTGCACACGTAATATTCGCTACTTACTTTTTACTAGATCGACCGAACTCGAACCTTAATACCCGGTCCCCGCTCGGGTGCCAACTAAACATTTTTAAATTAAAATATTCAAAAAAAATATTATATTAGGATCAACGGAAGACCGACCGCAACTCTTTATTGTCAAAACCAAACTAGTGCTCTACATCTATTTATAATATTCTATTGAAGTGTTTGTTCAAGTGCAGAGGCATTGTCAACGGTTTCGTCTCCGAGTGTTTCCCATGAACCTGGTACCGGCATGTGTAAGGTATTGGGTGACGACATATATGATTGCATGCACTTGTTAACGTGGGAAAATGATGGTAATGCAGAATTTGGAGTGTGTCAAGGTTTGCAATTTTAACTTGTAGGATGACACTTCAAAATGCTAAAATTTTGCTACATATTTTGTAAAAGTAGAAACGCTGTTGTTGAGATGGTACCGCTAAATATTTAGTTGGTTGTATTTACAGCGCTAAGAGGAGATTTTCTCTAGAACCATATTTCTCTGCACTTTTAAAATTTCAACGCAGATCTGCCATTAAAATCAACTGGCGATCAAATCAACTTCTTAATTTGGCTGAGGCCTCTGGTATCATCATAGGTAATACTAAATCTAACTAGATATTCCGCTAATTCAAATCCCAGTTTGCTCGATATCTTTATTGTACATTGTAACAGGGCGCCCGCCCAATTACCAAGGCTTCGCCCATCAATGACGTTGTCGAATAAAAAGCGGGGGCAAAGCATATTACTGGTCTTATCGTAAACATCTTCAGATTACGCCACCGAAGGTTGCTACGGTTGCTACGTTACAAGTTGCCGGTCATAGGTCTTCTTGGTGGCAAGACCGCCGGTAGTCCCTACCAGGACTTAAATCTCGGTACCATGGGAATCAGGAGCCCTCCGGATTTCGGTCCGGGCCCAACTTGTTGAGGTAGGCCCCCTTGTGGGAGCGTCATGGTGGCTGTGGTTTAAACCCAAAACGCGGGAAGGGTCTTCCCGTTGGTTTGACCCATTGTAGAGTTGCAAATAAGTACTGGGTGTTGTGACCCTAAGAGCAGTAAGAGGTTTTAGATCGGTCTCGACCCATACCAAGGGTGGATCTTGTGCCTCCAACACAGTTCCGAATTTGGTATCAAAGGATTGACGGTGAGCGATGGCAAGGCTTATCCTTGCTCCCATTGATGTATGGGCATTCCGTAAATATAAGTCTACATGACAGGTGGTTTACGTTAAAAACCAGAGACTAGATATATACATTGTAACATTGACTTTTCTCATCCTACTGTTCCATTTTTCTTTAGCTTTAGGGATTTTAGCCATTTGACATTAATTCGTTATCCGAGGAGGCTATCTTTATGATATTCTTATCTAACATTAACGACAAATTAGCTTATGTTCAAAAACATATTACTGAGCATACAATCGATGTTCCCATTCACTCGGTTCGGATAAGAAATAGCAAATGTCGCTGGTTCACTTCTGATATGCTTGCAGTAGTAAGGAAATGCAGAAGGCTATACTCCAAATTGAAAAGTAACTAGTACGACTTGGTTGGAATTTTGTAGAGTTCGTGTTGCATCCACCGGCTTTACTCGCATCGCTAAGACACACTTTTACTTCGAAATTGAATATTAAGCTCGATTCTAAAAAGTTATGGCACAACTTGCGAAGCATTGGTGTGGGCAATAGAAATAATTTACAATGTTTGATTGATCACAATGAACTTAAAATTTTTTTTTTGTCTAGTGGTGGTATCAGCCCTGGTTTTGTAATCAATGACGAACATGTGTAGAAATTTGATCAGGTGGTTACAGAAATCGATGTGGCCAAAAGTCTTCTAATCTTGAAGTGTATTGCTGTCAAATTACTTTATGAAATTATTTATACCGGCCATTCTTAGCTCATGGTTACAAAAATAATACCTGTTCCAAACAAAAAAAAAAACTGAAACCAATTTTGCCTGGTGATTTCCGCCTACTTAGCATTTTACCCTTGCTTATCTTAAGTCATTGGGTGACTGTAATCAGTGAGTGAATGGCGTGGGGTGCAGTCCTTATCTAAGCTTTTCTCTTATTTAATTTGTAATATGCAGTGTTCTTTTTTCTCTAAAAAAATCAAAAGGAATTGTTCCGCCAAATTATCTTGCAGTAATTGCATGGGTTTCTTTAATATCTCGTTTCGTTAATGTCACAGAACAAGATGCAGAATTCTTCATAACAACCTGTTGTGACTGTGAATTTGAAAGCACAAGACGTGTTCTGATCGCAGTTTATTTCTGAGTTACTTAGATTTCCTTCACCTTTATCGTTCTATTCCCAAAGAAAATTTCTAAGCGCTCTAGATCGCCCATTTATTCCAGAGGCAACCAAGTGTCCACCGAAAAGAAACTTAAAACCCTTAATAAGGGTGTGAAAAATACTGACTCCAGAACAAATACAGACCTTGGCTGATAGTGACAGTGGAACTATGGATGAAATTGTTTCACCCAATTGAAAATACCCCACATTAAAGTTTTACAAAATTCTTGCGAGTATGTTCATAATTTTAAAAGAAATAAATGCTTCCGATTATTCCATAAAAAAAATGTCGATTGGTATAAAAATTATGTGCGAGTGTGTTGATATACACAAAAACGTTATTCTTAAATTAAAAGAGGAGAAGTGTCAATTTTTCTCACATGACCTAAAAGGTGCTAAAGCCTTCAAAGGAGTTCTCTTTGGGTTAGGAGCTGATTCGAATACATTGAAAAATTAACTTATTCAACGCGGTCTTAATTGTATTGACATAAAACCAATCACTAAAAAATACGACCAATACACGGATACTTTCTGTATTATCTCTTATGAAAGTGGATGGGTTAAGTTGATGGATTTGATAAAAAAAACATTCGTTCAGTTATGCACACGCAAATAAAGTGGAGCTTTCAAAAAGCAAACTAATTCAGAGTAGAAATTGTCAAATGTTCGGGCATGGAGAGTAAAACTGCAATTAGCAACCAAGTTTTTATACAATAACATTACGTAATATGGTAGGCAATCCAATAAGAATTGTAAGTTCGAATACCAGGGGTATTCATAAGAAATACAGGGAATTCCTAGACTTTCTAAATAGCAGCCAAATAGACGTTGTGTTGATCACCGAAACTTGGTTAAAAACGGATAAAAAAAGCTTTCCAACTCAATGTGCCAGTGTTATCGAGTAGATAAAACTGCTCAAAGGGGTGGAGGAGTTGCAATTATGTATAAGAGATCAATTCAGCATAAAATTTTACCGGTCATTCGTACTAGTCTAATAGAAAATGTTGGAGTAGAGATTTAATTAAGCAATCGGAAACCGGAAAAGCGTTTATTGTGTATACTTTTCTGGTAAAAATGCATCCTTATTGAAAAAAATAGCTCCAAAAAATTACTTAAGAAAGTTTTTTTCGAAAAATGAGGATTACATTTTTGGTGGTGGCCTTAACTGTAGGCACAGGACCTGGGAGTGCCACAGAGCGAATGTCTGGGGAAACATTCTTTCGACCCTTTTCACGTAATTTTTCCGTCAAGTCCATCTTATATTCCATGTGGGTCCGTGGCAGTCCGTCTGTGTTAGACTTATTTATAACAAATCAAGCAAATGTATTTACGCACCCGGCTGTGTTAGCAGAACTTAGCTCAGATCATAATCCGGTTTGCTGTAAAATTTTGTTCTCCTGTAAAAGAAGAGATGTACAAGTTTTTGATTTTAGGAAAGCCAATTGGCGTCGTTTTAAATCAGAGTTAAATAAGAAACTTGCAGTGTTTCATGTAATCTAGAGAATATAATATCTGTTGAAGATATTGACGATAGTATAGAGAAGTTTACTGAAGATGTACTGAATTCGGTTGAGTCAAGCATACCCAGAGCTGGAAACCAAAACAGTAATGCAATTATGCAAATTCCGGACTATATTCTTAATTGTATCCGCATAATGAAGACAGTGGCAGAGGTACCGCCAACCCATGCATCGTGCTCTTGTGCAATATTTCAGTAAAATTATAGCTACTGGAATTCAATATTATCGTAACAGAGAGTAGAATAAAACATTAAATGCATTAGATAAACATGCGAAACCTTTTTGGAACATTGTCAGAGCTATAAAAAATAAAAATCGACAAATTCCAAGCCTTCGTATTTCTGAGGGGATCTTCCACACTGACAACGAAAAAGCAAACGCATTTGCCTTGCCTTAGGCGATGAGGCTACTAATTGCTTAGTATGTTATTCAAATGCAAGGCTAATATATGAGGAATATGTTTCTCAACACGAGCTAGAAGAAACAATAAAAGCTTACAAGAAAAGAAAACGTATGAAAAATCTATACTTAAAAAACTTACCAACATCGGGGAAGCAGTTCATAACATACATAGTTCATTCCTGTCTAAAACTCAGATACTTTCCTGATCGCTGAAAGACTGCTAAAGCTATACCAATTCCTAAGCCAGGTAAACCAATAGATAACCCTAATAGCTACCGACCAATAAGTTTTCTTAGCAGTCTCAGCAAAATTCTTAAACGGATTTTGAAAAAAAACTCATTACAGGACAACAAATTATTTCCCAACGAGCAATTCGGGTATAGAAGCCATCATAGTGCTATCCATCAAGCCGATAGAATTGCTAAATATGTTATAAAAAAAAGTAACAGGGTAAATCAACGGGTTTAGTACTCCTGGACATTGAAAAAGCCTTTGATTCTGTGTGGCATGATGGTCTTGTTGCTAAAATGTTGTCTTTTGGCTTCCCGTCGTAACTTAACTTAACTAACTCGTGTTCCTCAAGGCTCAGTTTTAGGTCCAATTTTATACAATATATTCACGTCCGACTTGCCCAAGATCACTTCCTGTGAATCAGTAATTTTCGTTGATGATACAGGTTTATTCTTGTTGCATGAATTTAGTCTCACAATTGAGGCGAATCTCCAAAATGCCATCGAGATATAACTTAATTATTGCAACAAATGGAAAAGTAAACGCTAGTAAAATACAAGCCATATTTTTCACTAGAAAGAGGAAAGCTTGCTTTTTACCCAGTAATCCACTTGACGTTAGGGGAGACACCGTAATTTAGCAGCCATGTGTCAAATACCTCGGAATTTATCTACATAGATCAACGTCTCACTTTTAAGGAGCATTTTGGAAAAACTAACCAAAAATTTCAAAATGCAACTAAATTGCTTTATCCCTTTCTAAACAGAAGCTCCGAATTAAGTTCTGGTAACAAGATGATATTGCATAAAGTATATTTCAACCAATTTTGGCAACCAAGTGTGGGATGATTGTGCAATGTGTCACAAAAAACAGCTGCAAATAAAGCAAAACAAATTGCTGAAGATGATGCTTAATGTTTCTTGTTATCACGATAAACTTACATTTTCAGACGAATGTTGAACTGATTTCTGATAGATTGCATAAGGTAAAACAAAGGCATTTGAATAACTGTGGCATACCAGGTAATCCAATAACTAACCAGTTAAACTTCTAACCTTAAGTGTACATGTATCTGTGATACTTAGAAGTAAATTATAATCAATTATTATTTATTATGTATTGTTGTTTCGTTGTTCAAAAAAGGGTTTGCAGCCGATATGAGCCATTATAGGCCAATCTATCTTCTCACTGTTTTCAGCAAAATCTTTGAAAGATAGTAAAGACCGGACTAATATCATTTTTGAATAAGTCAAAGTTTTTCAGTCCTATCCAATTTGTCTTTCAGGAGGGTAAATCAACTAAGGATGATCTTATTGATATAACAAAAGCATGCGATATGGTCAACCATATCATATTGTTGAAAAAACTTGAAAGAACTGGGTTTCGAGGTTTTATACTCAAATGGCTCAGATCTTACCTATCAAATTGATCTCAAAGATTGATTAAACGGGGAGCAAAATCCGGTTTCTTAATTTAGAAGTTTTTTTTTTTTTTATAATTTACGCGCGCCTAAGGGGTTATGAATACGCTTATACTGTTGCCAGGGCGCGGGCGGAAAGACAGAAGGAGGAGAAAGGAAAGTTTGTGATGTAGTGGTTTGAAACTCAGGTGTGTTTTGGTTTCCATATTGACTCTCCAGGGGTGGGAGTCCGAATAGGACGGAGAGATTTTTCATCTCTCGGAATGAGAGGTTGTGAATTTTAACGGTTGTTTTGTGCTTGAAAAACCCTACAACAGCCAAATCTACATGTCAGTGTTATGCCTTCACACGCAGATTTTTCTGACTGAGTTCCAATTACACAAATGAAAACTTGCTGTGGCTAGGATTCGAACCTTGACCTTCCGAGTGAGAAGCGATAGCTAGTACCACTACACCACGGCCACCCCCACTATTAGGTGTTATGACCTATTCTATTTCTCATTTACATCAACTCTGCGTTCAGATTTAATTTTAAAGGCCCTCTCATAGCCTTTAGGCTGTTTATTTGCTAGCTAGCCCCCCCTCGCTAGGATGAAACTTGTGGAAATTTTACTAATACCGTTAATATTGTATGCCAACAATCACTGAATTATATTCTTTTCCAAAATGTTTGTATCAATAACGAATTTAATAGCCAGATTTAGTGTTAGTACGAAGTTAAATTTTAATGTAGAGAGAGTCATGCTTAGTTTTTAAATATGAAATTAAATTAGTATGCCAATATACTAATTTAGTACTAAGAAAAATACTAAAAAGGGTTCGATTTGGTATCTATAGGGGTGGCCGTGGTGTAGTGGTACTAGCAATCGCTTCTGCCTTTGTCTGGGGCCTCTAGGGATACCAGAAAGAATTGGCGAAAGTTCTCTATCGTCGGACAACGTGGACAGCCACTTGCTTGTCGAAATGTAGTCAGATACCTTGGGATCTGGCTAGATCAATATCTGTATTTTAACAAACATATAGATGTTGCTCTGGCCAGAGCTAAGGGTGCTTTTGCCCTTACAAAGAGACTGTTTTATAGCAGCCAACTCAATGCGAGGGTGAAGGTAATCTGTTACATGGCCCTTATCAGGCCCATGCTTGTATTTGGATGTCCCGTGTGGTTCAACGTGAGAGCAAGTTTATTGGAAAAGATTCGGGTGTTTGAGAGGGCTTGTCTTAGGACTTGTCTTCGCTTATACAGAACACCAGAGTCTGAGTACATAAAATTCTATCCTAACGAGGTCTTATACAATACGGCGAACCTGATAAGAGTGGACAATTTCGTCATTAAGTTGACTCGAAGGCACATTGCGAGAGCAATGACCTCATCGAACAACCTGATCTCAGGGGCTTACTACCCCAATTATATGTATCACGAGAGAGCTCGCCTTGACGGCTTTATTCCTCCAGAAGCGTTCCTCTATCTAGATAGTAAAGGTCTGATCCAGGACAGATTGGCGGTGCCGCTAATCTTCCACGTCGCTCGAACAGCTGCGGACAGGCGACTCAACTACGACAGAGACGTCGCACATGGCAGTGCGGAGCGTCTCCGGTTCAGTAGGGCGGTAGGAAGCCGTGATAGGAGGGATGTTGCTCAGCAGCACCAGCAGTTTTGGTGGCTTGATGAAGGCGAGGATGTTTCGTCGTCGAACTCCTCCAGTGATGCGTAGCTTCATGTGAAGCAGAGTGGCCCAGCCTAATTTTTGTTTTTTGTTTTTTTTAGCCATGGCCGGCTTATATAGTTTTAGGTAGGTTTAAGTTAGATTTTAAGAAAAAAATATATATAAAAGCAAAAAAAAAAAAATAAAAAAATAAAAAAAAAAAATATAAAAATAAAAAATGATAAAAAAAAAAAATATATATATATATATATACATATGTGTATATGTATATATGTATATATGAAGTGTGTATGTATTCTGTATTGTATATATGTGTGTATGAATATTATATGTAAGTAGGTTAAGTAGATTAAGATTTATTTTTTAGGTAGTCTGTAAGTTTAATTAAAAAAAAAATGTCCATATACTAAGTTTTTACTTAAAATTAATTTTTCTTAGTTTTAGTTGTAATGTTAAATATAATTTTAAATATAGACTGTAAGATCCGTCGAAAGACTTAGTTTAAGTGTTAGGTTTAACTTAGAGTGCCCGCATGGGGCCAGTATGTTAGAATAAGATTATTTGTAAGTTTTTTAAGCTAATTTTTAAGCATTTTTCTGTCTAGCATGTAAGAGTAAATTAAGTAAAATAAATAAAAATGCATTTAAACTGAACTAGCAATCGCTTCTCACTCGGAAGGTCAAGGTTCGAATCCTAGCCACGGCAAGTTTTCATTTGTGCAATTGAAACTCAGTCAGAAAAATCTGCGTGTGAAGGCATAACACTGACATGTAGGTTTGGCTGTTGTAGGGTTTTCAAGCACAAAACAACCGTTAAAATTCACAACCTCACCATTCCGAGTGAAGAAAATCTCTCCGTCCTATTCGGACTCCCACCCCTGGAGAGTCAATATCGAAACCAAACACACCTGAGTTTCAAACCACTACATCACGAACTTTCCTTTCTCCTCCTTCTACCTTTCCGCCCGCGCCCTGGCAACAGTGTAAGGGTATTCATAACCCCTTTGGCGCGCGTAAATTATAAAAAAAACAAAAAAAAAAAAATAATACTAAATCATGCGCAAACTGCTAATTAAATTTAGTTGAAATTGTATAAGTGTTATTTAATGTTCATGTATTTAAAAAAACAATGCCTTACCTTCATTAAAATTTTCGTGAACATTTCATTGGGCAATTAAGGGAATATACCTGTGTAACTAAAAGTTAAAAAATAAAGCTATTTTCATATATTAGATATATATATATATATGTATACATACATTGTATTTTATTAAAACTATATAAATATTACTAAGTAACATTGAAAGTATGTAAATATATGTATGTATATTTTGTCCACAAAATGGCGGCCGTAGGTACCCTACGATATAATGTGACGTTATAGCAGCATCTAATTTGTGGAATATACACTCTCCTTATGAAAAAAAATGTTATTTAGATTTGTTTAATTCGTAGCTAAACGAGGAAAATAGGCAAAAAATTAAAAATGTCAACAACAATAATCACTTTTTGTAAAAATTATGTTATTTAAACACTAAAAAACGCATATTCCTTATCAAAATATTTAAAGTTTTGTATGTTCTCCGACAAATTATGCAAATTTAAAAGAAGCATCCAACATTTTAACGCGACTTATCCCGTCGTTTTCGAATTAAAGTGTACTCAGATTTCAAAAAGTTGTTTCGAAAAAAACGCGTTAAAGGTTTCTAAATATGATATAACTCTGTAAAACGATATGCATGTGTGGGTTACACAGCACTACCTCACTATTAACGTTAAACAGTCTTTTTTTAAATTGCATTAGTATTTCCAACTGGTTCTATATTTTCTTCAATGTGTTGGATACCATAAAACGATTTTTTTTTAGTGGCCTGTTTAGGATTTACGCAACTATATCCTCTAAATTACTACATATTTCGTTGCACAAAGTTATTGATTGATGAAAATAATATTGTATTAGAGTTTTAAAAAAAAAACTCTTACGGAGTCTCAAAGCGTATTAACTGCAGGACTTTGGCATCACCGTGTAATATACACAAACGAAGAAAACAATCTCGGCTGATTTAGTTTATTTCGACATTTGAGTGCAGGGGTATTGGCGTTTACTGATGCATGTATGATGTATATATGTACCACATTGATCACAAAGTTACCGTACCACACCACCGTGTGGCGCTCCCATTATTCCGATTTGAGTTCTGTTTTTTTGTTAAGTTGCTAAATCTGTTGTTGACATTCCCTCTGAATCTTAGCATCATAGATTGATATTTGCAAAAGTTACGTAGCCAAGAATACATCTATTTTTGTGGTGTTGGCGATTTTTTACAATTTTAGAAATGGATTTAAATTTGCAACGAACGGTGCACGAACGTTGGAAATGTTGGAAAAGTGTTTCTCTAAAGAAAACGGTCGTTTACCAGTGTCACGAGCGGTTCAAAAGTGGTCGTGAGTCAATCGAAGATGATGAAAGCAGTGGCAGACCATCGACATCGAAAACCGACGAAAACAGTGATGAAGTAAAAAAAATGTTGGTCAATAACCGCAAATTAACCGTCAGAGAGATAGCGGAGGACTTGAACATTGCCTATGGATCCGTCCAAGATATTTTGGTTAATGATTTGGGCTTCTGTTGTGTAGCAGCAAAGCAGCAATTTCATGCAAAAAAGAGACTGTGTTGACGTCGCAAAAGAGAAGATTTGCGAGGCCGAATCCGTTCCCATATTCGTCAAAAGGATCATTACTGGAGACGAGACCTGGGTTTATGAGTACGACACGCAATCCAGACATCAGGCAAGTGAATGGCGTTCACCAAATGAGCCGAGGTGAAAGAAGGCGATGCTCACGGTTTTCATGAATTTTTGCCAGAAGGCCAGACCGTAAACAAAGAGTATGATTTGGGCGATATGAGGCCGGAATTGTGGGCAGAAAACTCGTGATAACCATGATACCGCACCGTCGCACAGTGCCTTCATTATTCGTAATTTTTTGACGAAAAATGCAACAAATACCATCCAACAGCCACCGAATTCACCTGATTTGGCTCCCTGTGACTTCCATCTGTTCAATCGAGCTAAAAAACCACTACGGGGAACGCGTTTCAGCAGCCGAGAGGAAGTAATGGAAAAATCGCAGAAAGCACTGATGGACATACTGAAAACCGAATATAAAAAATGTTTCGAGGATTGGATCAAGTGCTGGCATAAGTGTGTTGCAGTCGTTGGGGATTACTTTGGAGGGGCAATATAGATTTAGGTGAATAAACTTGTATTTTAAATTTTCTGAATAAATTCCGAAAAATTTTTGATCAAGGTGGTATGTATGTAAAATAAACATTCAATTCAATTTAAAATTATACCACATTAGAATTATAGCATCATGGAAGAAAATAAAAATAAAGGTCAGTGCTGCATCAATTGGACGCAAGATATGAAAGACTTGCTACCCTTCGCGTAGCAACTGATTCCGCAGTTAATTGGTTATCTATATGCATTTCCTCATTGGAACTCGAAATCATTTTTAATTAAATACAAACGTCAAACTAATTTTATTTAGTGTATTCAATGAAAATGTACAATAGTAGTTTCTTTTAAAGAGTGAAGTTTAATTAAAAGCTGACTATTCAAACATTATTGGTACATTTTAGACTAGACATGAATGAGACAGCGGATCAACTAAATGAAACTATTATCTCATTATTTAAATGCAGTTGGAAATTGAAATGCAATATTGTAAAAAGGTGTATACCATGATGGAACCCCCAACTTGAAGAACTGCATAAAACGGTGAGAAAAATGTTTTACAAATGCAAAAACACCAGCAATCGGGACCGATACAAGTCTGTTTCAACCAACTTCACTAGAGAATTGAGAAAGCCCAAGAGAACCTCCTGGCCAAAAAATTGCAAGAACCTGAAAAAACTGTCAGGAACCTCGCGTCTCCAAAAAGTTCTCTCAGAGGGATCGACAAACGGATTTATTTCGTTTAATACAAGCTTAGACTAACTTAAAAACTAACAACAGTTATAGGTTACGAAGTAAGGGAATATAGGAGGTGATCAAGTTTAAGAGGAGAAGTGCTCATGTTAAAATCAAAAAGGGGAAGGTTTGAGTTGATCTTACGGGCACGCGAGAGATTGGTTCGTTAGAAACATAAGAGGTGCGGTGGGTATATAAGAGGCGAGGACAGCGTAAATTACGAGGGTTAGTGTTGAAGAAAATAGAATTGTAAAGGGCAGCGCAATCCACAGAACCAGAGACGAGTCGATGAATGAAGAGAATGTCAGCTACGTCTCTGCGTTGTTCGAAGGTATTCAGTTTGAGAAGTTTGAGGCGGTCACGAGAGGGAGGTAAGATAAAGGGGTCATCCCAGGGTAGTCCTCGAAGGGCAAATCGAAAGAAAACGACGTTGATTGTTCCCGATCCGAGATATATGAACTCGCTGAAAGGGGTACCACGTTTGGCTGGCATATTCGAGAAGCGTCCGGACAAGGGTAATGTATGTATGTGAATTTGTAGCATAAGGGTTGCAAAATTCTTTAGAATATCTTTTAATAAAACCGAGCGATGAGTTGGCTCTAAAGATTATCTCATCAATATGCGAACAGAAGTTTAGCTCTCGATCGTATAATATTCCAAGGTCGCGAAGGGATTAAACCTGGGGAACAGGTTGGTTATGCAGAAGATAAAGTCGAGGAGGAGATTGATTGGACTTACGAGACAAAGTCATAGATTGACATTTGGAGATATTAAGCTCAACGCAATTTTTTAGACGCCAAGTGGGTGGAAAACCTATCGAGGTCTTCTTGAAGGAGAATAGAGTCTTGGAGAACTTAATGTCGTAGGCGTAAATGTATAGAGAGCAGTGTTTGATAATCCTGTCAAGATCGTTTATAGTTCAAATGGAAAAGAGGGAACTAGATGGCTCCCTCGTGCGACACCAGAAGTGGCTAAAAACGGGGTTTAGACGGCTGACCTAAAGCGAACGCTGTAATAACAGTTCTCCAGATAAGAAGATATCCATTTTAACAATATGGGGTCAAAGCCGAGGGAAGAAAATTTGAAATGGATCAATTGATGTGATATTTTATCTAAGGCCTTAGTGAAAAATGTAGCAATAACATCGATTTCGTTTCCGTTTTCTAGGCCTGAACGCGCAAAGGATACGAATTCAACTAAATTTGTAGTAGTTGATCTACCTTTCAGAAATCTATGCTGGCTGGGTGATATAAGTGGCTTGTACTGAAAGCTTAGAACTTCATAAAAAAAACTTTCGAACAATTTAGGTATGTGAGAAAACTTAGCAATGGGACGGTAGTTGGTTACTTCATTCTTTGATCGCCTTTTTGTGAATCGGGGTTATGAAATAGGTCTTACAAATTTAGGAGAATTCCCCTTGTGAAAGGGACAGATGAAATAAGGAGAAAACTGGTTCCGAAAGATTGGAGGCACACTTTTTGAGAAATATTGCTGCGAGCCAGTCTGGCCCGGGTAGAAATTCATAATTAAAATTTGATAAGGGTGGGATCAAAAGATTGTGAGAGAGAGGGGCCGGTGGAGAAATTGGGAAGGTACTTGAAATATATGGGGTCGGGTACGAAGAAGTTGTCAGCAAATGACTGTTTGAAAAAGTTTGCAACATAGTTGGCAATAGTATGTAGGTCGGTCGATGATATATTATCGAACGAGGGAGAGGGGATATAACCGTCTGATTTTCTTTTTGTAGTTGACGAATTGATAAAATGTCTTATGCTCGTGAGAAGGTTGGTCCGCACTGTGTCGAGAAAGCGTTGATAGAGGCAATTATAGAGCTGGGTGAATTGGAGCTAGGTTCCAAGATACTCGTAGTTATAGTAGTCATAATAAGAATTGGTTCGATGAAAAACGGCCCATAATTTATTTCTTTTGTTTCGTAAAGAACGAAATCTTCTGTTATACCAGGGAGGGGAAGTAGATGATGTTTTATGCAGGGAAAAGGGGACGTAAAAGGAAATGGAATTAAATATTTCACTGTAGAAAATGGAGACAGCATCAGATAAGGATAGGTTGGTGAAATCAAAAGAAGATTTCTTAAGATAGATATTGATTTTGCGAAAATTAGAAAATTAGAAGTTGTAAGAAGAGATGGTTGGGAAGAAGTGGACTGGGGTGAAGAGTTATGGAAAAATGAAACAAGAAGAGGGCGGGTGAAAGTTGTCGCAAGTTGATAGGGTAAAGAGACAAAACGTTACTGTGGAGTTAATGAGATCGCTATTGAAAATCAGGTCTAGTTGGCTACAGATGGAGTTCCGGACGCCACTTACTTGGCATTTGCTTGAGTCTGTTATGCTATCAATGAATAGACATTCCTTGGAAGAACTAGCGTTTGACGCGGAAAATAAGTAGTCATCCGATGGAATCCACTTCAGCAGGGGTAGATTAAATTCACCAAAGATAAGGATATCGTCGATGGAATCACTTAGGTCAATTAGTTGGTCAATTGCTTTAGTAGCAAGGATATAGGATTCGATAGGTTGAACTGGGAGAATGTAGCAGCACATAATGTACGAGGGGCGTTCAACATATTCTCGATATCGGGGTGAAGCTGTGGTTGTATATATAAATTGACTTATTTATCAAGTAATACTATTACTTTAGTGCATTCATGTAAAATTTCATATAAATGTGATTATTAATTCGCATTTTATCTCTAGTTAAACAGAATCGTAATGGCAACTGAACGATGATGGTGAAAATTGAGCATCGCGCTGTAATTAAATTTCTCACTAAGCAAGGAAAAAGTCAAAAAACTATTCGTGAAGAGATGGTGGCTGTTTACCAGGGTTCCGCACCTTCATTATCAACTGTGCAAAAGTGGTCAAGTGAGTTCAAGAGAGGCAGAGAGAGCATTGAAGACGACCCCCGCTCCGGCGCCCCGGCTACTGCTTGTACGGGAGAAAACATCAAAGAAGTCGAAAAACTTGTTCTTGAGGATGCCCGAATAAAGGTGAAAATGATGGCAGAGATCACCAAGCTTTCAATTGGTACCATTCACACCATTCTTCATGACCATCTTAACCTTTCAAAGGTCAGTGCAAGGTGGATGCCACGAATGCTCACAGCGCCTCAGAAAAAAGTGAGAATCGCATGCTGTAGAGAGCTTTTGGAGATGTGTAGTGAGAACGCGGACGGTGTTATGGATCGAATTGTTACTGGGGACGAAACATGGGTCCACCACTATGACCCTGAAAGCAAACAAGAGTCCATGCAGTGGCATAAAAAAGGAACAGACCCCCCGAAGAAGTTCAAAGTCACTCCGTCTGCCGGGAAGCTCATGGCCACAGTTTTTTGGGACTCAAAGGGAATCTTGCTCATTGAGTACAAAAAAAAGGTGAAACCATCAACGCCATATCCTACGCTTCCACTTTGCATAATTTGCGGGAGGAAATTAAAAAGAAAAGACGGGGTAAACTCGCAGCGGGTGTGTTGCTTCTTCATGACAACGCTCCTGTTCACACGGCGCGAGTTTCCAAGGCTGCTGCGCGAGATTGTGGTTTCGAAGAAATCCAACACCCACCCTATAGTCCAGACCTTGCCCCTAGTGATTATTTCCTGTTTCCGGATTTGAAAAAATGTCTTCGTGGAAAAAGATTTTCGGATGATGAAGAACTCAAGTCGGTATTTTGCAGAGAAAGAGGAAATTTATTTTTTTGAGGGTTTAAAAAAGCTTATCTCAAGATACTCGTATAACAAATGCATTGATGTTAGGGGAGATTATATTGAAAAATAAAAACAATTTAAATTAAATTCGCATTTTCCTTCATATCGATACCGAGAATATATTGATCTATTGGGAAGTGTGCATTATGTGAATTGAAACAAAGTCAAGTTTAACAGAAGTGGAGATAGCGATGAGAGAAGCGTTGAGGTTATTGTGAATAGCAGGTAGGACACCTCTGCATGGACAATCAGCTTTAGGGAGGGCAGGGTCATTAACCGTAGAGACAGAGTGGTCGTAACCTCGGAAAGCGTTGTAAGGAGATGGGAATAGCGCCTAGCTTTTTATGTCATATTGTCATATTGGTTTCTGTAAGCCTCTTACGTTTTGATAGTAAAATGTAAGAGGTAGTTTGTTGCGTGGGGGAGTAGGGGAGTGTAGATGAGGTGCAGGCAAAGAAGACAAGTTAGGAACGAAAAAACTTATCACGGTCAGCCCGGTTACGCTGAAGGTGAGAAACTCTTTTAGAGTGTATATAGCTGCGGAAGGCAGCGAAGTCATCCGCAACCGTTTAGGGAAGTGTGTTGAAGATTTCGTGGTACCTGCTGTAAAGTTTCCTGAGACTGGTTATATCAATAGGAAGGCATTCCTGCTTGATGGAGACCATGACACTTGTTTTGGTTTTTCCGTCAAAGCAAATAGAGTCGGATTTATCGTAAAGATATGCGCGTAACGACATTCCGTGATGTCTATGTTCTCTTGGGTCAATTTAACGTTAGGCGGTGAAAGGGGATTAAAAATAGGTGCAGGGGGCCGAGAAACAGAGGGAAAAGGCGAGGTAGAAGCGGGATGTAAAATATTTGAGCTGATAAACATTGGGTATTTGGCTCCTGTTGCGAGATCGAAATTGGGAAAGCATATGTTAGTATTCGTGAGAAGGTATGTGGGCGGTTAAGCAGTAATAGTATCAGGGGCAGGGGTTAAATTAAAAGAAACACGTTGAGGCTTCTGTGGACGAGAGGCAGTTGGTGCTTTTGTGGGGAGACGTGAAGATTCTTGCTTCGGGATGTAGACAGGAGGGGAAAAGATGAAAAATATTTTAGTTTTAAGGCTTCAGTTGGGGATGTGGATGGGGAATGGATCTGGGCGATTTGTAGTTAATTTTAGATGGGACGTTGCTTCGTTTGTTTCAATGTTTTTATTAGTTCGTTGATCCGTCCATTTGGAGACCCGCAGCTTTCCGAGGTTGAGGTTGGGTTTTGGATGGATTAGCAAATAACCATTCATATGTAGCCAATAAGTTGATCTTGAAATTCTGTTTGTTTTTGTGGTGTGATGTTGGGAATATTAGGCATTGGCTGATGGTGATGCCATACTTCTTTTTGAAAAATTCAGAAATCCAAGCATGATCAGCGTAATTGTGGGCACTTTTGAGGAGTACGGTGTTGAACATCTGATTCGTTGTGCGGGGTCGGTCTAGCCCGCTTTGCCACTCTGAAGGTTTCCACGTCGTGTTAAATTGTGTAACATGTTTCCGTGGGGCGTCGACAGGAGGAATTGACTTTGGAGCCGTTATACCACAATAAGATTTTTGGATCGATGGGCTGGTGCGAGGATTTGGAAGTTGGGTTGTCGGCACTAGATGTGGCAATGTGCGGCTTCAGATTGTAACAATTCACCTAAAATTGAAGTATTGTAACCGTTGTGCGGCTAGGGTTAGGTTGGAAGACCATGGATTTTGTGACACACAGTTTCAATGAGGTTTTCTAAATCACTCAACACTGACCTATTTGTAGTGAGTTCACCATTAAGCTCATTGATTTTGTCGAATATAACGCAAAGCATGCTTTGAGAGTTGATGATTGTATGGATGATTGGAGATGAATATCTAAGTCTTCCCGGAGAGAGTTGACGGAATTACATGTTTTCTTGTTGGAATCCATTATTGTGGAACCGATTGATATAAATTCACTTAACACTGTATCAAGGTGGCGCTTGGATGTTTCTTTATTTCTGGATCTTGCACTTTCTAATTCGATTAAATGCGCAATTTGTTTTTCAATGCTATGACCAAAGTCTTCCGCACATCCTACAATTTGTTTAAAGATTGATAATTTGTCCGTTATCAGTCTGACGAGTGAGTTATGATTGCATTCGTTGAAGTCACTGATACACTTGATTGCAAGGAGCATATGCGAGAGAGAAATACTGGTGCACTCATCACAGAAATACAACATATTTTCCGAGAACTCTTTAACTAAGACCATTTTTCTTTTATTTAGGCCTACCCAAATAGCATAGAATATGTTGCCACAGGCAACAAAGTCAGCAGTCGTTTCTCAACTCGCATAGAGGACGGACGGCTTTGCGATAGTGCACATAAAAGTGAAAAATCATTTAAATAGCGAAATAAGAATTTGGTTAACAAGTAGTTGTGTGTGGCTCAGTGGAGCAGTGGTTGACCATAATGCAATGAATAATGCACATTATCCAGCGCATTGGAAAACTGCGGTGGTACATCCCATACCTAAAAGGGATAAAGATACTTCCAATCCGGCGAATCTCCGCTCGATCAGTCTTCTTCCAAACATCAGTAAGGTTTTCGAGAAGGTAATCAATAGAGTCCTGACTAAGTGGGTTGAGGACAAACATATCGTTCCGGATAATCAGTTCGGTTTCAAGGCGGGGCATGCTATCATTCATGCTGTGTCGAAACTGGTTTCTGATATCCAATGGAACAAAGGCAAGAACCAGTGCACTGGTGCCTGCCTGATTGACTTGGAGAAGGCCTTCGATACCGTATGGTTAGAAGGACTCTTTTTCAAGCTGGACAGGTTGGGCATTAGTAAACCACTGCTGTATATTCTTTTTGATATGCTTTCCAGTAGACAGTTCATCGTGAAGAATGGCGATGTGACTTCTGCTGGAACATTTAACATTAAAAACGGTCTGCAACAGGGTGCGGTAAATTCGCCGATCCTATTCAACATTTACACAAGTGATCTGATAGGTTCACTTCCCCACAGCATAGCGTACGCAGACGACTTAATCGCGTACAGATCGGGTCCAAAGATTGAGGTCATTAACATACTTTTGCAACGTGACTTCGATAAAATTAAACAATATTGCGATGACTGGAAGTTGATTTTCAAATCAACTTCCAGAAATCGGAAACCATTCTGTTTAGAACGCCTTTGTCTGGGGCCTCTAGGGATACCAGAAAGAATTGGCGAAAGTTCTCTATCGTCGGACAACATGGACAGCCACTTGCTTGTCGAAATGTAGTCAGATACCTTGGGATCTGGCTAGATCAATATCTGTATTTTAACAAACATATAGATGTTGCTCTGGCCAGAGCCAAAGGTGCTTTTGCCCTTACAAAGAGACTGTTTTATAACAGCCAACTCGATGCGAGGGTGAAGGTAATCTGTTACATGGCCCTTATCAGGCCCATGCTTGTTTTTGGGTGTCCCGTGTGGTTCAACGTGAGAGCAAGTTTATTGGAAAAGATTCGGGTGTTTGAGAGGGCTTGTCTTAGGACTTGTCTTCGCTTATACAGAACACCAGAGTCTGAGTACATAAAATTCTATCCCAATGAGGTCTTGTACAATACGGCGAACCTGATAAGAGTGGATAATTTCGTCATTAAGTTGACTCGAAGGCACATTGCAAGAGCAATGACCTCATCGAACAACCTGATCTCAGGGGCTTACTACCCCAACTATATGTATCACGAGAGAGCTCGCCTTGACGGCTTTATTCCTCCAGAAGCGTTCCTTTACCTAGATAGCAAAGGTATGATCCAGGACAGATTAGCGGTGCCGCTAATCTTCCACGTCGCTCGAACAGCTGCGGACAGGCGACTCAACTACGAGAGAGACGTCGCACATGGCAGTGCGGAGCGTCTCCGGTTCAGTAGGGCGGTAGGGAGTCGTGACAGAAGGGATGTTGCTCAGCAGCACCAGCAATTTTGGTGGCTTGATGAAGGCGAGGATGTTTCGTCGTCGAACTCCTCCAGTCATGTGAAGCAGAGTGGGCCAGCCTAATTTTTGTTTTTGTTTTTTTAGCCGTGGCCGGCTTATATAGTTTTAGGTAGTATTAAGTTAGATTTTAAGAAAAAAAAATAAAAAAATAAAAATAAAAAAAAAATAAAAAAAAAAAACAGAAAAAAAAAAACGAATAAAAATAAAAAAATCCAAAAAAAAATATAAATATATACATATATGTATTTGTATAGGCATATATGTATATATGAAGTGTATATGCGTTGTGTATTGTATATATGTGTATGAATGTATTATATGTAAGTAGGTTAAGTAGATTAAGATTTATTCTTTAGGTAGTCTGTAAGTTTAATTAAAAAAAAGTCCATATACTAAGTTTTTGATTAAAATTTATTTTCTTAGTTTTAGTTTTAACGTAAATATAAAATTAAATATAGACTGTAAGATTCGTCGAAAGACTTAGTTTAAGAGTTAGGTTTAACTTAGAGTGCCCGCATGGGGCCAGTATGTTAGAATAAGACTATTTGTAAGTTATTTAAGCTAATTTTTAAGCGTTTTTTGTCTAGCATGTAAGAGTATATTAAGAGATCAAATAAAAATGCATTTAAACTGAAAAAAAAACTGAGCAGTGGTTGACTCGGTACGTGGAAGACCTGGGTTCGAGTCCAGTGGAAAGTTCACGGGTTACTTTTTTTTAATTTATTAATATTAAAAATATAATAAGAAGTGGTACTTTGGCAGTAGTGCCGACTAACGATGGATACCGGTCGTCAGCCGGAGGTCCCGCAGGTGGAACCGGTATCGAATCGAATGACAACGAGAGCATGTGAAATGCAGCAACAACAAGTTCTAAAGCAGCAGCAATGCAAAAGTCAGATGATGATACGAAAGTGGAAAAGAGGCGTAGGAAAATCAAGGCGTCGTCAAAATTATCCACAAAGAGTTTAGTTTAGTTTTAAATGCATTTTATTATCTTAATCATTAACTCTTACATACTAACAAAAAATGCTACTGGCCCCACACAGGCACTCTAAGCTACTCTAAATTCTTATATCTATGTCTTTCGACTTTGTTTACATTTTATACTTATATATACTTATTTTCTATGCTTAAGGCTAAGAAAAGAATTTGACAAAAAACTTAGCATATGGACATATTTTTTATAAAAACTTAACATCTAGCTTAAAATAAACCTTAGTCTACCTAACCTACCTACACAATACACACATATATACACATAGACACTATTCACAATGACATACATATACTAGTATATACCTATGTATATACTAATATATATATGTATTTCTTAAATACTAACCTAAACCTATGCAAGCTGGCCATTGCTATTCACAGTGCAAATGGATTGGTCAGCTCTGCCCCATTAGTGAGGCTGGTCCGTAATTGACGGAAACGACGACGAAACATCTTCTCCATCATTCAACCACCAGAAATGCTGGTGCTGCCGAACGACATCCCTCTTATCGCGATTCCCCACCGCCCTACTGAACCTGAGACGATCCACACTGCCGTGTGCGACGTCTCTGTTGTAGTTGAGTCGCCTGTCCCCAGCTTTTCGAGCGACATGGAAGATTAACGGAACCGCTGATCTATCCTGGATCAACCCTATCTGATCTAGGTAGAGGAATGCTTCCGGCGGAACGAAGCCGTCAGAGCGCACACTCTCGTGGTAAAGGTAATTGGGGTAGTAAGCCCCAGATATCAGGTTATTCGTCGAGGCCATTGCTCTTGCAATGTGCCTTCGAGTCAGCTTAATTACGAAGTTGTCCACTCGTATTAGGTTCGCTCTGTTGTAAAGGACCTCATTACGATAAAATTTTTTGTACTCCGACTCTGGTGTTCTGTACAAGCGAAGGCAAGCCCTAAGGCAAGCCCTCTCAAACACCCGAATCTTTTCCATTAAGCTTGCTCGTACATTGAACCACACGGGGCACCCGAATACCAGCATGGGCCTGATAAGGGCCATGTAGCAGATTACCTTTACCCTCTCATCGAGTTGGCTGCTATAAAACAGTCTCTTTGTAAGGGCAAAAGCGCCTTTAGCTCTGGCCAGAGCAGCATCTACATTTTTATCAAAATACAGAAACCGATCTAGCCAGATCCCAAGGTATCTGACTACATTCCAACAGGCAAGAGGCTGTCCGTGTTGTCCAATGATCGAGAACTTACGCCAATTTTTCCTGGTATCCCTAGAGGCTCCAGACAACGGCGTCCTAAAGAGAATGGTTTCCGACTTCTGAAAGTTGATTTTCAACTTCCAGTCATCGCAAAATCGTCTTATCTTATCGAAGTCACGCTGCAAGAGAGTATTAATGACCTCGATTTTTGGACCTGTTCTGTACGCTATCAAATCGTCTGCGTACGCAATAGTATGGGGAAGTGAACCTATCAAGTCGCTTGTATAAATGTTGAATAGGATCGGCGAATTGACCGCGCCTTGCTGAAGACCATTTTTAATTTGAAATATTCCAACAGAAGTCACATCGCCATTTTTTACGATGAACTGTCTGTTGGTTAGCATATTATAAATAATGTACAAGAGTGGTTTACTGATCCCCAGCCTAGTCAGCTTATAGAAAAGACCCTCTAACCATACGGTGTCGAAGGCCTTCTCCAAGTCAACAAGGCAGGCACCAGTACATTGGTTTTTGCCTTTATTCCATTGGATATCGGACACCAGTTTAGACGCGGCATGTGAGATATCATGTCCCGCCTTAAAACCGAATTGATTATCCGGAACTATATGTTTGTCCTCAACCCACCTAGACAGAGCTCTATTGATTACTTTTTCAAACACCTTACTGATATTCGGAAGGAGACTTATCGACCGAAGATTCGCCGGATTGGATATATCCTTTCCCTTTTTGGGGATAGGTTGCACCACCGCCGTTTTCCAATGCGCTGGATAATGTGCATTATTCATTGCATTATTAAACAGGGTGGTGTAAATGTCCACCGCATCTAGAGGAAGATGTCGAAGCACGATGTTCGGAATGCCATCGGTCCCCACTGATTTCTTAGCCCTGATTGTGTCGAAGATCTCATGGAGCTCTTCCTTCGAAATGAACGGGGGTAGGTCACCCTCTCTGGTAATGACATTATTTGCCATATTTTCGTCGCTGAACCGGGTGAAACCAGAGCCCTCGGATCGCCAGTTCTCTATTTCATTTCGAATGTAGAAGTCGTGCACCAAGACGCGATTGTCCAGGTCATAATTAGGGCCAATGGTATCAGTGGCTTTGTATATTTCCTGGAAAGTCGCCCCTATGGCCTCAACCTTCTCCTGTGGATCCTCGATCACAAAAAAGTCGTCATCATCAGCGGCCTCATTTGGATCAATACCTGCTATTGTCAGTAACCGTTCGTTGTCTGTTGTCCGGGCTATTTTAAGACACTGAAGGTCGTTTTGATTTTTTCTCCGAAATAGTTTATTTATTTGAGGGAACATATTCGGGTTGCTGGTGTTTACAGCCCGAACCCTGTTGTTCCAATATGAACTTACAGAAATTCTGTAATTCTCTTTTATTAACGTTTGAATATTTTTAATCGACGACTTCAGTGTCCTAATCTCCGGGTCTTGTCTGTCAGTAAACTGTCTATACAAGTTTTTGAGTCTTGTCAGTAGTCTACTTTTCTGTCGGTGCAGTGCGTTAATAGTAGGATTACGGAACAGGTCTTCGTTAGTCGTATGTCGATACCGCGGTATTGTAGCGTCCATAGTTTGTTTAATTGTCTCGTCCATTTGTTTTAGGTAGTTGTCGATCTCCTCGTTTGACAAATTCCTATTGGACGGTGGGTGGAGCGTATTCGAGGAGAGCGCACTTGTCATGGTTGCGGAGAAGCGTGTCCATCGAGTCTTACTGTAGTTGTAAGAATATCTTTGGACAAACTCCTCCAATTCCGCAATTTCGTTGGGAACTGTAATTTCGGTGCTAAAACCGCAATGGTCACTGTCATACACGAATGTGCGCAGACAGTTTAACGTTTGTAAATTCGTACCTGTCAGTCGTATACGTTCGTCGTACAGCATTAGATCCAAATAAGATCCGCCTCTGGGAAACGACGGGTTATCCGTCGCTTTAAGACCGAGTCTGTACATGACATCGTGCTGACCCCACCAATCGAGTAGTAGGTTCCCTCTAGTATTTGGCAAATAATTTCCCCAATCTCTGTGTTTAGCGTTGAAGTCCCCGCCGATTACAAAATAATTCTCCCCCGATTCCAGCCTCAGAAGTCGAAAAAGCGTGTCGAGCTCTGTAATGAATAAAGTGGATTGTGAAGTCTCAGGTGCATAAACAGAGGCCAAGTACAGCCGCTTTCCACTACGGAGCGGGATGTAAATGACGACTGCCTCCAACACCCGGAACCTACGCAACGCTCCCTTGTACACTCTGTGAAATTTTATACCTTGTTTAATGAAGATCGCGACACCGCCTCCACGTTCGGATCCGGGCCGGTTTCTTCTTCTAACAATATAATTATTGTACTCCAGTTTGTGCTTATCGGTTAGCTTGGTTTCGCTAGCGAAAAGCACATCAGGAGTTTGGTCTTGTAGCAGTTTAAACATCGCGGCTCTTCGTTCGATCCTAATCAGTGAATTAACATTTACCGCAAGGACCTTCAAAGTTTGCTCCACCATGTGCGTACCCATTACGACATGTGTTGCGTTAGGCCTGGCAGCAGCGCGTAGATCTGGTCCACCCGCTTGGCCTGTTCTTGCACCTGCTTTTGCAGCTGAGCCATCTGCCCTTGGATTGCGAGCAAGATGGCCAGCATGTTAGGTGTCGCTTCCGTTGTTCTCGGCATTCTCGCCGGAGAAGCAACAGTCGCTTGCTGTACCGTAGCCCCCCTACCTGCCGCCATTTGGGCGTAGGAAATTTGGGGCGTGACGGCTGGTGTTTGAAACCTCACAGGTGAACGTTTGACCTCCACCCTCTGCTGCAGAGCCAGTTTTGCTTTTTTGATGTCAGCGAACTTAGGACAACCCCGATAGTTTGCGGTGTGTCCCACGTTCCCACATAACACGCACGAGAGCTGCGCCCTATCGGATACTCCGTCCCTACCCAGAGCACACTCCTCGGAACTGTGGTTCTTTGCGCACTTCACGCATCGAGGCTGCATTTGGCAGTTCGACGCGGCGTGTCCGAACCTCTGGCAGCGAACGCATTGTATAACGCCTTCGCTCCTTTTTAATTTTTCCCAGTGAACCACCTGGTAGTCTAGGACCTTGATACTCCTTAGACTATCCAAACGGCTTTCGGGACTGAGCTGCACCAGGAAGAACGGCAGACTCCGTTTCTCCCGCCTGGCTCTAGCTGTGGTAAATGGCTTTACCCCCACAAACTTGAGCCCTTCGCACTCCTTCTCTTTGAGCAGTGCCAGGATCTCCCCAGGATCAGAAGACGGTTCCAACCCCTTCAGCAGCATCGATTGCCGCTTTTCACACTTCGGTGTGAATGAGTAGTGCTCCGTCGTCGTTTCCTTTAGGAGCTCTTTAACTTTCGCTGTATTACAGTGGATGGCATGGCGATCATTCCCCAATCTCTTAATATTAAAGTTATTACCAATGACCAGCCTGCACAGGTCCTTGGTAGCATTTACCTCTAGTTTATAGGTGTTGATAGGAGGCACCTTCTCCTTCTTCTTCTGCTGCTGCTGCTGCTGCTGCTGCTGTTGTTGTTGTTGTTGTTGTTGTTGTTGTTGTTGTTGTTGTTGTTGTTGTTGTTGTTGTTGTTGTTGTTGTTGTTGTTGTTGCTGCTGCTGCTGCTGTTGTTGTTGCTGCTGCTGCTGCTGCTGCTGTTTTTGCTGTTGCCGTTTTTGTGGCTGCTGCTGTTTGAGCTGTTGCCTGTGTTGTGACTGTTGTTGTTGTTGTTGTTGCTGGTCTTTCTTAGGCTTTTGTTGGTGTAGCACTTGTGCTATTTTATTAGTTTGGTGTTGTTGTTGTGCCTGCTTTTGAGCAAGCTGCTGTTGTTGGGATTGCTCCTGCTCTTCCCTCTTCCTTCTTACAATTTGCCTTTCTTTTATGGCCAGCACTCTTTGTTGTAGCATTTTGATGCTGCTACTTATGGCCTTCATTTCGTCCTCTTCATCATCAGATTCGCTTGCTGCCAATGAAGCGAAGTTGTTTACCGTTGATAGGGTTGGACGTTTTATCAAATTGGAAGTTGGAATCTTCCTCCTTCTCTTTGTTTTCGGCGTTTGGCTCGAACCACTCGACGCCTCACCTGACACTTCAGCAGGTCCCGCTATAGGCATAGCGGACCGCTCTTCACAATCCATCACGTGATAGACAACACTTTACCACCAATTAACTTTATTGTTTTTTTTTTGTTTTATTTACTTTTAAAAATAAAAAGATGCAACTGTTTCGGGAATCGAACCCACGACCCCTGTTTTGTCGGTCGGACACCACAATTTTTTCAATTTATATGCATTTTTATTTGATTCCTTAATTTACTCTTACATGCTAGACAAAAAAACGCTTAAAAATTAGCTTAAATAACTTGCAAATAATCTTATACTAACTTACTGGCCCCATGCGGGCACTCTAAATTAATCCTAACACTTAAACTATGTCTTTCGACGGATCTTACAGTCTATATTTATTTTTATATATAACGAAACTAAAACTAAGAAAATCAATTTTAAGTAAAAACTTAGTATATGGACATTTTATTTTTTTATAAAACTTAAACCTAAAAACCTACATACTACCTAAAAGATATATCTTAATCTACTTAACCTACTTACATCTAATATGTACATATTTTTTTTTTAAATTTTTTTTATTTTTTTATTTGTTTTTTTTTTTTTTTTTTTTGATTTTTTATATTTTTTTCTTACAATCTAACTTAAACCTACCTAAAACTATGTAAGCCGGCCATGGCTAAAAAAAACAAAACTTAGGCTGGACCACACTGCTTCACATGAAGCTATCTATTGCTGGAGGAGTTCGACGACGAAGCATCCTCGCCTTCATTAAGCCACCAAAACTGCTGGTGCTGCTGAGCAACATCCCTCCTGTCGCGACTCCCTACCGACCTACTGAACCGGAGAAGCTCCGCACTGCCATGTGCGACGTCTCTCTCGTAGTTGAGTCGCCTGTCCGCAGCTGTTCGAGCGACGTGGAAGATTAGCGGCACCGCCAATCTGTCCTGGATCAGACCTTTACTATCTAGATAGAGGAACGCTTCTGGAGGAATAAAGCCGTCAAGGCGAGCTCTCTCGTGATACATATAATTGGGGTAGTAAGCCCCTGAGATCAGGTTGTTCGATGAGGTCATTGCTCTCGCAATGTGCCTTCGAGTCAACTTAATGACGAAATTGTCCACTCTTATCAGGTTCGCTGTATTGTACAAGACCTCATTAGGATAGAATTTTATGTACTCAGACTCTGGTGTTCTGTATAAGCGAAGACAAGTCCTAAGACAAGCCCTCTCAAACACCCGCATCTTTTCCAATAAACTTGCTCTCACGTTGAACCACACGGGACATCCAAATACAAGCATGGGCCTGATAAGGTCGGACACCACTGCTGCTGCGCCACCGAAGCACTTGGCCAAAAAGTTTTTAATTGTTTTTTTTAATTTATTTCACTTGCACTTGCAAAGAAGCCGAAACACATCCGTCCTCTATCGAGGTCTATGAACGACTCTGATTATCCACAAAGAAAATCAAAGGAGATGAACACATTAAAGCGGCCGGAAAGGAGTACTCTTATGAGTCTGAAGGGGGCGAGTGCCGCTACATTGGAGAGGGGAATCCCTTTAAAGAATTATCAGATACTGATACATCAGCAGAAGAGGAAGAAGATGAGGAGGCTCAGCTTGACAAGCTTATAAAAGAGCTCCTGGAGAAGAGAGAGAAGTTGCGGCAGCAAAGGCAACAACAGAATAAGGAAGCTATGAGAGAAATGCCAATGCAGCAAAAACAGAAGCAAAAGCAGCAGCAGCAACACCAACACCAACAACAACAACAAGAACAACGACTGCAACAGAAAGCGCAACCGCAAAAACGACAAAAACAACAACAGCAGCAAGTACCACAGAAAATGCAACAACAACAGCAGCAACTGCAGCAGCAGCAGCAGCACCAACAACAGAAGCAGCAGCAACAGCAACAACAACAGCATCAGCAACAAAATCAACAACAAAAACAGCAGTCTGAAAGGGGAAAGGGGAGAGAAAGAGTGCCTCCCATAAATGTAAGTAATTTAGAAATAAATGATAGTATTAGGTTATGTAAGTTAGTAACTAAGAATTTTTATGTTAAGAGATTAAGTGCGAATAAGCACATTATTATGTGTAGTAATATGGAGGAATACCGGAAAGTACGAACCGCCCTAGGAAAAGCTGATACTGAATACTATACATATACCCCTAAGGGTGAAAAACTTCAAACGGTGCTGTTAAAAGGGATCGATCCAGAAATAAAAACGGAGGAGCTCGAAGCAGAGCTCAGAGGGTTAGAGAGCGACGACCTTAAGTTCGTGGGGGTTAAGCCGTTTACCACGGCCGCGGCAAGGGGTGGTAACCGTAAATTACCATTCTTCCTAGTGCAATTAACGCCCAACAGCAAAATCGATAGTCTGCGAAAAATCAAATTCCTGTACTATCATGCTGTAAGTTGGGAAAAATTAAAGAGGGCAGATCGTGTACTGCAATGTATGCGCTGCCAGAGGTTCGGGCACGCCGCAGCTAATTGCAATATGCAATTTAGATGCGTTAAGTGCGATAAGGACCACAAATATGGAGAATGTCCTTTAGGTAACGATAGAGTAGTAGATAGGGGTCAACTCTTTTGCGTACTCTGCAGGAACTCGGGGCATCCTGCCAATTTCAGGGGTTGTCCTAGGTTTCAAGAGCTGAAAAAGAAAGTCCAGGCTCGAAAACAGTTCATCGAAGAAGAGAAGCGTCAAAAGAGTCGTGCTTTCTCTAATTTTGTGGCACCCAATGTATCCTTTGCCCAAATGGTATCTGGAGCGGGTAAGGCCACAATAACAGCAAAAAATACGCCAAAGGTAGCTGAAAGAGCACCGGAAGCGGATCTGGATTTGAAAGCGATTCTTCTGTCCCTACACGGAAAAATTGATCATTTCCAGAAACAATTAAATGAACAAGCGGCTCGGATTGACGTCATCTATTCGACCCTGTTTGACAAGTCTGGCACGCCGATATAATGTCTGCTACGTTGAATGAGGTTAATCTGAAGATCCTTGCGTTAAACGTTAACTCACTAATCAGGATCGAGAGAAGGGCCAACCTACAAAATCTGTTGTTAAGTGAATGCCCAGATGTGCTTTTGGTTAGCGAAACTAAGCTCAACCAGAATCACAAAATTGGCTACAGTGGTTATAATGTATGTATAATGGGGTTGGTATCTTATTACGCAAAGACATGCGCCATAGAGTCATATATAGCGGGGATTTAATGAGGTTCCGGGTGTTGGAAGCCTGCATCGTATGCATTCCTCTTCATAGTCGAAGGCGAGTGTATGTGGTGTCGCTTTATGCACCTGAAGTACCTAATCCCATTCAATTTATAACTGAGCTCGAAATACTTTTTCGTTGCCTTCAGCTTCAATCGGAGGAAAATTATTATTTTTTGGCCGGAGATCTTAACGCTAGACATGCGGCATGGGGAAATAATCCGCCAAACATCAGGGGCAACCAGTTATACTACTGGTGGGGTCAAAATATGATTGAGTACAGACTTGAACTGTACGCGACGAATATCCCATCCTTCCCGTCAGCCGGTTCTTTCCTGGACTTGGCATTAACAGACAGTAGACTAGAACTGACTAACACGGATCGAAACACAAGGAACTGCTTGCGAGCGTTCGAGTACGATAGTGATCACTACGGACTTGCCGCCACAATACGGATCCCAAACGAGCCAGCTGGAGCAGTATGATCTAGTGTACTCATACGACTACCGTAGAGTACGGTGGTCGTGCTTCTCCAGAATCTTACAGCGTAATTTACGTTTGAGTGGAATTGATCCCCCGACTAACAGAAACTTAACTAACGAAGAAATCGACCGTAATTTACTGACATTGCAAGACGTTGTCAAACGAACTATGGAGCAGACTATACCTCGGATAGAATACTCCAACGAAAGCCAGATCGAAAAGTACAGAACTCCAACAATCAACGCATTGTACGCACACAAAAGTAGACTACTCTCGAGGCTTAAGCAGCTGTACAGACAGTTCACTGACAGAAACGACCCGGAAATAAGAGCACTAAAGTCACTGATCAAAAACCTAAAACAATTAATTAAAGAAAATTGCAGTAAGTCTGTAAGTCTGTACTGGGGCAATAAGATTCGGGCTATAAAATCCAGTAGCCCGAATATGTTCCCGCAGATAAATAAACTATTCAGGAGGAAAGATCACAATGACATTCAGTGTGTCCGAATTCCACAAACAGCAGAAAACAGACAGACACTACTGACCGTCGGCATAAGTCCAGAGAGTGCCGACTCAGGCGACGGTCAAAGTGAATTTGCTGGGAGCTTTTTTCGAGGCCGTGTATACGGTGAACAATCCTGTTCGCTGTAATCACGACATTGACAACAGGACCTACGTAAGTCACTATTTTCTGCGCAACGAACTTCAAAATTGGCGATCCGAGAATCACGGTTTCACCGTATTCAATGAAGAAAACGCGGCAAACGTCATCGTCGCCGATGAACGAGCTTCCTCTCATTTGTTCGTGCGAAAAGATGAACTCCTGTGCATCTTTGAATCTTTGAAAAACAAAAAGTCGTCGGGAGTGGACGGTATTCCAAACGTCGTATTAAGACACCTGCCCTTGGAAGCAGTGGATATATTTACTACGCTGTTTAACAATGCGCTGAATAATGCATATTATCCGACGCATTGGAAAACAGCAGTGGTACATCCAATCCCGAAAAGGGACAAAGTTAGAACTAACCCTGCTAATCTTCGGTCAATTAGTTTGCTTACGAATATTAGCAAGGTATTTGAGAAGGTGGTTAATAGAGCGCTGTTAAGGTGGGTTGAGGAAAATAATATAATTCCGGAAAATCAGTTTGGTTTTAAGGCGAGGCATGACACTATTCATGCTGCGTCAAAGCTGGTCTCCGACATACAATGGAATAAATGCAAGAACCAGTGTACGGGTGCCTGCCTCGTTGACTTTGAGAAGGCCTTCGACACCGTATGGTTAGAGAGGCTTTTCTATAAGCTGACCAGGATGGGCATGCCGAAACCCCTGCTATATATGATTTACGACATGCTCATGGGAAAGAAGTTCGTTGTTAAATGTAACAACGTCATTTCTAGCAAGACCTTTGACATTAAAAACGGCTTACAACAGGGGGCTGTGATTTCTCCGATACTGTTTAACATTTACACAAGTGATCTAGTAGGTTCCCTCAATCATTCCATAGCGTACGCAGACGATTTAGTGGCGTACAGATCAGGTCCAAAAATCGAAGTCATTAACACCCTTTTGCAACGTGACTTCGATCATAAGTCGGAAACAATCTTGTTTAGAACTCCATTGAGATGGGCTTCTAGGGATACCAGATATAACTGGCGAAATTTGGCCATTATTGGACGGCACGGACTGCCATTAGCGGTGAGAAGCGTAGTGAGATACCTTGGTATCTGGCTCGATAAGTATTTGTATTTTGACAAACATATAGATGCTTGTCTTGCTGGAGCCAAGAAGGCATTAGCCCTGACAAGAAGGCTATTTCACAGCAGCCAACTTGTCTCCAGGGTGAAGCTCATATGCTATGTGGCCCTAATCAGGCCAGTCATCGCGTATGGTTGCCCTGTGTGGTTCAATGTAGCGCCGTATCAGATGGAAAGGATTCTGGTGTTTGAAAGGCAGTGTCTAAGGACCTGTCTCGGCTTGTACAGAACACCAGAATCTGAGTACAAAAAATATTATCCCAACAAAGTCCTTTACGATGGGGCTAATCTGAATAGGATTGACAATTTCCTGATTAAGGTGATCCGAAGACACGTTGCACGAGCAATGACCAACGATAATAGCCTGATCTTTGGGGCTTATTACCCCAATGAAATGTACCACGAGAGCACGCTTCTATCGGGCTTTATCCCGCCAGAGGCATTTCTCCATATTGATGCTAAAGGGTTAATGCAAAGCAGGGATGGTATCCCGGTAATATATCACCGCCACCGCGGTGCGAGGGACAAGCGGCTCATCTACGACGGGTATGTCGACAATGCTCAGGAGCTCCTCCGTTTTAGTCCCGCGATAGCGGACAGGGATCGGATCGATGCCGAGAAACAGTACACCAAATTCTGGTGGCTTCTAGAAGGGGAGAGGGTGGGCTCGCTTTCCTAGGTCGGTACGTTACTAAGGTAACACACTCCTGTTAGTTGTAAGTTAGAATAAGGATAGTTAGGGGGATTTCGTGGAGAGACCGCGTTCGTCAGCATAAGGCGGCGCCGCTGAGAAGTAACCGATGCTTTATGGCATTGGTTGAATCTCGGGGATGCTTGTGCACGATGCTGACGACTGTCAGGCGCCCGAAATCGCAATTGGTATGGTGACCACTCGGTGCGAGAGGCTACGAGTGCTCACCACCCCGATTATAGTTAAGGTAGGTTAAGTAGCTTAGGTAGGTTAAGTAGAATAGGGACATAGTTTTAAGTTTTATAAAAAAATTTAAAGATACTGTATCTAAGTTTTTCGAAAACCTTTTCTTAGAAATTTCATATATTGTAATACTGATAGATACTCGTAAGATTAATTGTAAGATAGTTTTAAGGCCGAAAGGTAAACTATGAATAAGATTGTAAAGTTTAGAGCGCTCGGTAAGAGCCAGTAAGCTAGAATAAGTAACTATTATTGTCAAATTAGATTTAAGCATTTTTGTCTAGAATGTAAGTAATAATGAAAGAATCAATAAAAATGAATTTAAAAGTAAAAAGCAACAAAGTCAGCATTATTTTCGTTAATAGAGCAGTTGGTTGATCTACAAGAAGACATGACAAAGACCAGGAAAACAAAAAGCAAATTGGTGAAAATAAATAAACGCACTGCCGCAAAATGAACAGACTAGTACGTTAACAATAAGAAAGGCGCGTTAGCGAAAAAAAATGTTGGGTGAGAAACTAGGCTATTGGATTGATTGAACTGGAATAAGCGAAATAGGAAATTCACAATTATGGAGTAAAGTAGAAGGGGGACTAAACACTATAACTTTTTGAACTGAACAGCCTATCTGAATATATGTTCAGCATAGACAAAATTAAATGAGCCATAAACTCATTTAAACCATATAAGGCACCTGGATCAGACGGAATCTTCCCAGCCCTGATTCAAAAAAGTCTGGTCCAGATTCTCCCCACTCTAACCGCCTTATTTAGGTGTAGTTTCAACTGGGGATAAATCCCATAAGCCTGGAGGGAGGTAAAAGTCGTTTTTATCCCCAAACCAAATAAACCTAGCAGGCTATCTAAATCTTATCGACTTACTCGTATAAATCGTACATCATTTTTTTCTGAAAATCATTGAAAAACTTATTGATTTACACATCGGAGACATTGCCACTTGAAATTTACCTCTGCACTCTCAGGTCGACGAAAGGCACTCTACTAAATTGGTAACACGGATTAATGAAACCTACCGACAAAACGAGACTGCAATATGTGCCATCCTATATATTGACAATCACACTAGCCGTTGGGTTGAAGTGATAGTCGTAAACTTCCGGTGAGACTAAGACGTCTGCCTCAGCCGTCAAGGGTTGTCCATGAGGAGGTGTTCTCTAACCGCTCTTGTGGTCACTGGTTATGGATGACCTGCAGTAGTCAGGGCTAACAAACAATAGGATATGCCGTCAACTTAGTGGTAATAGTGAACGCGCCATTAAAGTATTAGGCTCGGATCTCATTGACTGCAAATCAGTCTTGCACTGCTCAATATACTAGAAGATCGCACCCACAAGAACAAAGTTAAACTTTGGTGGGTGCCTAGTCATAACGGTATTGTCGGAAAGAAAATAGCCGGCGAACTGGCTGGAAACGGTTCGGATGATTCCTTCATCGGTTCTGAACCGTTCTATAAAATCCCGAATTCAGCAATTAACTCAGCAATAAAGTGTTGCAAGAACAAAATGTGTATATCCTATTCGGAAAACTAAGACTTGGGGAAATTCTCAAAATCTCCAGCAGAGAGATCAAAAAAAATGAACCACTCTTGGCTTCCTAATACTGATTTTGTGGTACAAAAGGTCTTTTAGATCGCAGTGCCCCGCAATTTGTGGATCAGATCCCTTTATAAAAAAAAGTTTCCTATGTACCAATATCAATAAAATCAAATCTGGAGATTTTTCTATCTAAGTTAGTTATTGTAATTTATGATGCTTTCCGAGTAGATGCAAAACAATATTTATTTACTTCGTCTCCTACAGACCTATTGCTGGGGCATCCTTCTTCCCAAGATCGTGAAATCGTGGAAACACTGATAACATATTGTATCTCCCCAGCTCATGAAATATCTCGGGGTACGAAAGCTTCCCGAACTCACGTTCCTGCTATTCGGCTGTAGAATGGGAACGGCAACATCTGTAAATATCATAAAATTACCAGACATCAATATTACCAGTATTATTATTGAAAAAATACCAACCAAGCGAAACACAGTGCTGTCTGTTGTCGTTGAAAAGAAATTGAAATACCCAGCCATTATAAATGAGTGACACTTGTATTGCCAAAATCGAAACGTTTTCCATTCTCGGTATGTGTATCAATAACTACATGCTCGAACTCGCCAAAAATGCTTCAAAATGTCTAGTTTTCCTCAAACCATATATGAAATACTTACCCGCCCGAGATTTTAGTACAATGCTACGATCTTTCTTCATTTGCTAGATAGGATTCAAAAATTCGTAGGTGACGACCAAATTGCTATAACAATTAACGCTCTCTAGCACAAACATAATATCCTTTGCCTTAGCTACCTCTACGCTATTTTCATCACAAGTGCCCCAACAAAATAGCCAGTAGCATTATGACTCTTCAAATCTGCAATTACAGCGTTTGCACAGAATTTGCTATGTTGCTGCTTGAAAAAAATGTGTGTTGGCCTAAACACGAGAAAGGTACATCTGACGTTATTATAGATAACTGTACATTTTGGTATTTTACTTCTTTGAATTTTAAGAATAAGTAATTTGTATCAGTAGATAATTTAACATTATTATTCAATGATTATGCTATTATATGTATTTACAGCGACATTTTATGTCATTAGAAACTTAAGTTTAATATGAGACCCCTCAGAAAACTTTTTTAACGGTGCAATATACAGTGCTTACTTTTATTAGTTTGCGTTTAAAACGCTTAGTTGATTGATAGGAAAAAATCGTAGGAAATTTTAAATAGTAAAGATTTAAAATGTACCTTTTTGTATATTCAAAAATTGATGTTAAGATTTTCTTGGAATAAAAGAAATTGAAGAAATGATACAATTAAAATCAGTATGTCATTCCTACACGATTCAGAATTTCCAATATTTGGAAAGGTAGAACAACATGCTCGTATGTATTGTATGTACCAGTATATTTGAAAACATTAAAAAACTGAGCCCGATAAGTTTGAAAGCAAAAACTTTATGGTGCATAAGACTTAAATTCAATATGCACAATCAGATACATATTTACCAACTTTTATAATACAGCTAAGATCCAGTGAAAAATTCTCGCAGATGTGAGAGGCAATTTTCAAAAAAGAATAAAATAAGGTTGATTCAACTCAAAACACATATCCTGTCATATTAAGCTCATTTTTTCCGTTGGAATAGTGCGCTAAGGCAAAGACCTAGGCTATTTAACTCCTTGTATGTTCTTTTTACTGAAGTCTCTCTATCTTTCGTAGAAAGATGTGTCCACAGTACGAGCACCGATCACATCAACGCCGAGTACCTGCAGCCTGATGCGAAACGGAGCAGCAGAAAAGACATTTACCTGTAAGAGAGCATTCGTTTGATCTCCTGTCATCCTGGAGAAACCGAGGCAGTCCGAATGTAGGTACGGATGCTAGAAAACTCTACTCCGAGCATTGCATAGCAATGTCATGGCGACATCATTGTGACCGGGGCCTAAACCAGGCTCAGTGAAACTAGCATTCCGATTGCGTTTTAATAAGTCAAGTATTCACGAACTTTCTTGGAAGTGGTGAAAGGGTTCAATAAGGTCTTAAGCGCAAATACTTCGCTCCCTATACTAATTCTTCTCAATATAGTTCATGCCATCACAATTGCATATACGAGTATCTGTAGTTATAAGCCAAACGCAAGTTTTCCTAACGAGGAGTCCAATCTACCATAAGTCACCAATGCAATATCCCAGATCTGATTTATGACCCGACTACATTCCTTTCCTTGCCCAGTTTCTGGTCGAAAATTGTCAGGTCGTCAAAATCGAAGACCATTTGCGTCATGTTTTTTCTTTAATTTATTTTCAGTTTTTTTGTTCTAGAAACATTTTTATAAAAATTTATAAATATTATATAAATTAAGAATCGTTTACAAATTAAACATTGTTTTAAATTAAATAAATAGTATTGTTACATAATACATATACGATTATCCCTAATTATTGTTGACAGCTCGCAATTTCTCCAACTCCTCTCGTTCTTTGATGTTACGCAATAGTGGAACGGAATAATCGAAATTATAGTAAAATCCTCGAGGTTCTCCTTTTTCCTCTTCCGATGGTACATATTTGGGCTCAATGTGTTCATATTGATTTTGAGATTCAGATGGATAATACTGTCCTTCTTTTTGGTATTCGCTACTAAACGGATCTGGATTCTGTCCATTAGCCGCAGCTAATTCACCCCAAAGGCGGAAATGTTCTTCTTTTGCTGCCTTAATGGCTGGTGTATCAGTAGCTGGATTCTTCTCTTTATCCGGACGATTATCCTCATGATGAAAACCAGATTTGTCAGCATAATAGTTGGCAATAAAATCACGTCCTCTTGGATTAACGTATTTGTACGTGCCCTTTACTACTCCATCAGCAGTTTTCTCCTCCGCTTTTCCTTGGTTCCAATCTTTATATCCGTAAACATATTGACCTAAGCCGTCTTGTCCGTGATATTGGTTTGCAGTATAATGCTCCTCTACATACTCAGATGGATTCTCAATTTTTCGCCCTTGATAAATTAAATCTCCCTGTTCACTTTTTAATACGGGTACAGGATTTTCACCCGTTTTTGGAGCATAGTCAACAAATAACTTTGCAGAATTCAAGTACTGTTGGGCTTCTTCAGGGCTAATGTTAATCCGAAAAATATTTTCACCGTAAATCGTTTGCACGGCCTGTAATACAAAAAATGGCAAAATTAAGAGGATCCAAAAACTATACAATACAATATTTTTTTCAATTATATGTTCATATTTTCATTCAAGATTGAAATTATGTAAACTTGAGTATTTCACAGTTGGCCTTTTTATTTCATTATCAATCAGCACATATAAAAATACTGTTCTTTTCTCTAAACCTTAATGAACCACCAACTTAGAGATACTCGTACGAGTATGTAAAACAATTTACTCCTACCAAAATAAACACCGAAAGCGCAAGTAACTTCATGTTAATGTATGTAATTTCTTATTTACTATTTCTTCACACAACACAATTTCCGTAGCTATTAACTTATTAAATAATAATGTTAGCTAATAATCAGCACCACTCTCAACTTGATAATAATGATTTGATTGAGAATGAATATCTTCTTATATAGGATCTTTATTAAATATGCACAACTTCTCTATAAAAGATGTTCTGATGTTCTAAGAGATTGAAAATCTTGTTTGTTACTCATCCATCATCAATAGATAGTGTATTCTCGAAGATTAGTTGCGAATATAGGATTTTGAGGAGAGTCAACAAGAGTATGATAAATATTAGGTAATCGTATCTACATTTTCAATGTACAATATACAATAAAATGTATCATTATTTAATTTAAAATATGTGAGCAAATAACGCCTTTCAATTTTCCTCGAAAAACAAAATACGGGTGTTTAAAAAATGAATACGTCAGTCAAATTTTGTAATCAGCTTTGGTAGTCTACTACGTATAATGTATAAGTGAAAATATATGATACTTGTCTATAGATATATGCAGAAAGATATGTATGATTTTAGAAATCAAGTCTTCAGGGCGACGATGTTGTTTAATTGTACAATAATAATAAGATATTTCAATTTTCAGTTAAAGTTAAAAACTCTTTTGCAAATCTAGTAAAGTTAATTTGATTTGAGTTTTTTTGTATAGCGTGGCCAAATGAGAACGATAGGAAAATAAATTTAAATAAAACAACAACAGTGTGAGATATAAAATTGATTCTGGCTTTATTTTGATGAACGCTCGCCGTGAGATGACCCAGTCGCCAAATTTCTCCTTCTCAACTTCGAGCATTGCATCGCTTGTATGGCATCTTGCGCCATCTTTTTGGAACCACAGTTCGGATATGTCGATGTTGTCGGGCTCTGACCAAAAATGGTCGGTTAACATCGCTCTATACCTGATACCATTGACGGTAACGGTATCTCCTTCCCCATTTCGAAAGAAATAAGGTCCGGTGATGCCTCCATACCATAAACTACACCAAACAGTCAATCTTTGTAGATGCATTGATGCTTGGCCGAACGTTTGTGGATTGTGCTCGCTCCAATAACAGCAATTTTGCCCGTCGACCTAGCCGCTGAGTCAAAAATGGGCCTCGTGCGAGAAGAAGACCAAAGAGGCATTCTCTTTGGTCGTCCGGCTTCAACTCTTCCGTCACCACAATCTTATACGGATGTAGGGCCAAATCCAACTGCAAAATAAGCCGGATTTAATTTTCGGGCAATACCCGATTCAGTTGATCGGCGCCGAATCGACATTTCTGGGTCTTCTTCGATACTGGCCGCCACGGTGGCTATGTTTTCTTCCTTTCGCACCAATCTCTGTCTGGCTGTAAAAGAGTGTAATCACGCTCAAATTTTTCCATGGTGCGACCAATTGCCTACACACTGAAACCATAATGACAATCGACGAAATTCACGTTGGTTATTTTCAACTGAGCCGGAATTTTGATAATATGTATTTTCTTAATAATTTCCGCACGTCCGGCATGGGTAAAAAGATGCATGATGAAATGGCAAACCTAACTGAATATTTTGACAGCTGGATGTCATTGGTGACTTTGACAGCTGCTGAAGCATAACAATTGGAGAACTATCATTGCTATAGGGTCACCCGTTATATAGGTACATGTATTCATCTGCACTAAAAATAGGTACTGTAGTACCAATTGGCTCACAATGTATTGTTAATATCACCATACTTCTTCACGTTCATATCATATGTATATGGTTAAATGTTCCAGGCCGATGTTTTTTTTTTTAAACTTTTTACACGAAATACAATTCAGCTAATATTTTATTGGTTAATTAACATATATCACCTCAAACTTCGTATAAGTATATGTATGACACACGATGTTGGTCAAGTTGAAACCTTGCACCTCGTGGCAAATTCGAGTTCTTCCAGGCATATTTTTTATAAAATTCCGCAGCTGTCCGGAAGTAAGTATCCGCCGTTGTGCTTTGTTTCTTGTCGTACACATTTTCATACAGCTGCCCTCACGGGCCGTTAACATCCGGGAATAATAGGGGCCGGTCGATTTCACAAATTGTTAGTGTTATTATACGACGGGGAAAATTTCTTGCAATATTTTAATCGCAGTACGAGCTGATGCGTCAATTGAATTTGATATTGTTGTTTTTTATGAACATTTATGAGCAGATAAATTAGCCTGAACAAAATGGCAGTCAAAAACAATCGCCATGAAACATAAAACGAACATATTTTGCTTTTATACGGTATTTATCCCAAGTAGGTACACACCATATGTATGTATAATGCTTTTGCTTGCTTTTAAATATTATTTAACGACATCTTATTTTAGCAAAATTACTTTCTCAATTAGAATACAAGCAACAAGTTATTTTGCACTAACTCTAAAGTAGCTATGCGTTTGAATAAAATCAATTTAATTTAAATAATTAAAAGGTTTGCATTATTCAATTAAATTATGACCTCCGCAACTGCTAATCTAAGCCAAGAGAATGTGTTGCTTTTGATAGTAAGATGGTCCTACTACCAATTGCTAAAAATTAGTGTTCCGCCGCTATCTACTAAGCCCGATGAGTTCGAAAGCAAAAAGTTTGTTTGTGATATATAAAGCCTTAAATCCAACATACACAAACATATATTTACCAACTTTTATAATACTGCTAAAATCCAGCGAAAAATTCTCGCGGATATGAGAGCCAATTTTCAAAAAAGAATAAAATAAGGTCGATTCAACTCAAAACACATATCCCGTCATATTAAGCTCATTTTTTCCGTTGGAATAGTGCGTTCAGGCAAAGACCTAGTCCATTTAACGCCTTGTATGTTCTTTTACTGATGCCTCTCTGTCTTTCGTAGAAGGATATGTCCACAGTACGAGCACCGATCACATCAACGCCGAGTACCTGCAGCCTGATGCGAAACGGAGCAGCAGAAAAGACATTTACCTGTAAGAGAGCATTCGTTTGATCTCCTGTCATCCTGGAGAAACCGAGGCAGTCCGAATGTAGGTACGGATGCTAGAAAACTCTACTCCAAGCATTGCATAGCAATGTCATGGCGACATCATTGCGACCGGGGACCTAAACCAGGCTTAGCGAAACTAGCATTCCGACTATACGACTATATTTTAATAGGTCTTGTATTCACGAACTAACTTGGAAGGGGTGAAAGGGTTCAATAAGGTCTTAAGCGCAAATACTTCGCTCCCTATACTAATTCTTCTCAATATAGTTCATGCCATCACAATTGCATATACGAGTATCTCTAGTTATAAGCCAAACGCATGTTTTCCTAACGAGCAGTCAAATCTACCATTGTCATCTCCAATAAGTCACCAATGCAATATCCCAGATCTGATTTATGACCCGACTACATTCCTTTCCTTGCCCAGTTTCTGGTCGAAAATTGTCAGGTCGTCAAAATCGAAGACCATTTGCGTCATGTTTTTTCTTTAATTTATTTTCAGTTTTTTTGTTCTAGAAACATTTTTATAAAAATTTATAAATATTATATAAATTAAGAATCGTTTACAAATTAAACATTGTTTTAAATTAAATAAATAGTATTGTTACATAATACATATACGATTATCCCTAATTATTGTTGACAGCTCGCAATTTCTCCAACTCCTCTCGTTCTTTGATGTTACGCAATAGTGGAACGGAATAATCGAAATTATAGTAAAATCCTCGAGGTTCTCCTTTTTCCTCTTCCGATGGTACATATTTGGGCTCAATGTGTTCATATTGATTTTGAGATTCAGATGGATAATACTGTCCTTCTTTTTGGTATTCGCTACTAAACGGATCTGGATTCTGTCCATTAGCCGCAGCTAATTCACCCCAAAGGCGGAAATGTTCTTCTTTTGCTGCCTTAATGGCTGGTGTATCAGTAGCTGGATTCTTCTCTTTATCCGGGCGATTGTCCTCATGATGAAAACCAGATTTGTCAGCATAATAGTTGGCAATAAAATCACGTCCTCTTGGATTAACGTACTTGTACGTGCCCTTTACTACTCCATCAGCAGTTTTCTCCTCCGCTTTTCCTTGGTTCCAATCTTTATATCCGTAAACATATTGACCTAAGCCGTCTTGTCCGTGATATTGGTTTGCAGTATAATGCTCCTCTACATACTCAGATGGATTCTCAATTTTTCGCCCTTGATAAATTAAATCTCCCTGTTCACTTTTTAATACGGGTACAGGATTTTCACCCGTTTTTGGAGCATAGTCAACAAATAACTTTGCAGAATTCAAGTACTGTTGGGCTTCTTCAGGGCTAATGTTAATCCGAAAAATATTTTCACCGTAAATCGTTTGCACGGCCTGTAATACAAAAAATGGCAAAATTAAGAGGATCCAAAAACTATACAATACAATATTTTTTTCAATTATATGTTCATATTTTCATTCAAGATTGAAATTATGTAAACTTGAGTATTTCACAGTTGGCCTTTTTATTTCATTATCAATCAGCACATATAAAAATACTTAATGAACCACCAACTTAGAGATACTCGTACGAGTATGTAAAGCAATTTACTCCTACCAAAATAAACACCGAAAGCGCAAGTAGCTTCATGTTAATGTATGTAATTTCTTATTTACTATTTCTTCACACAACACACTTTCCGTAGCTATTAACTTATTAAATAATAATGTTAGCTAATAATCAGCACCACTCTCAACTTGATAATAATGATTTGATTGAGAATGAATATCTTCTTATATAGGATCTTTATTAAATATGCACAACTTCTCTATAAAAGATGTTCTGATTGTTCTAAGAGATTGAAAATCTTGTTTGTTACTCATCCCTCATCAATAGATAGTGTATTCTCGAAGATTAGTTGCGAATATAGGATTTTGAGGAGAGTCAACAAGAGTATGATAAATATTAGGTAATCGTATCTACATTTTCAATGTACAATATACAATAAAATGTATCATTATTTAATTTAAAATACGTGAGCAAATAACGCCTTTCAATTTTCCTCGAAAAACAAAATACGGGTGTTTAAAAAATGAATACGTCAGTCAAATTTTGTAATCAGCTTTCTTAGTCTACTACGTATAATGTATAAGTGAATCTATATGATACTTGTCTATAGATATATGCAGAAAGATATGTATGATTTTAGAAATCAAGTCTTCAGGGCGACGATGTTGTTCAATTGTACAATAATAATAAGATATTTAAATTTTCAGTTAAAGTTAAAAACTCTTTTGCAAATCTAGTAAAGTTAATTTGATTTGAGTTTTTTTATATAGGGTGGCCAAATGAGAACGATAGGAAAATAAATTTAAATAAAACAACAACGTTGTGAGATATGAAATTGATTCTGGCTTTATTTTGATGAACGCTCGCCGTGAGATGACCCAGTCGCCAAATTTCTCCTTCTCAACTTCGAGCATTGCATCGCTTGTATGGCATGTTGCGCCATCTTTTTGGAACCACAGTTCGGATATATCGATGTTGTCGGGCTCTGACCAAAAATGGTCGGTTAACATCGCTCTATACCTGATACCATTGACGGTAACGGTATCTCCTTCCCCATTTCGAAAGAAATAAGGTCCGGTGATGCCTCCATACCATAAACTACACCAAACAGTCAATATTTGTAGATGCATTGATGCTTGGCCGAACGTTTGTGGATTGTGTTCGCTCCAATAACAGCAATTTTGCCCGTCGACCTAGCCGCTGAGTCAAAAATGGGCCTCGTGCGAGAAGAAGACCAAAGAGGCACTCTCTTTGGTCGTCCGGCTTCAACTCTTGCGTCACCACAATCTTATACGGATGTAGGCCCAAATCCAACTGCAAAATAAGCCGGATTTAACTTTCTAGCAATACCCGATTCAGTTGATCGGCGCCGAATCGACATTTCTGGGTCTTCTTCGACACTGGCCGCCACGGTGGCTATGTTTTCTTCCTTTCGCACCAATCTCTGTCTGGCTGTAAAAGAGTGTAATCACGCTCAAATTGTTCCATGGTGCGACGAATTGCCTACACACTGAAACCATAATGACAATCGACGAAATGCACGTTGCTTATTTACAACTGAGCCGGAATTTTGATAATATGTATTTTCTTAATAATTTCCGCACGTCCGGCATGGGTAAAAAGATGCATGATGAAATGGCAAACCTAACTGAATATTTTGACAGCTGGATGTCATTGGTGACTTTGATAGCTGCTGAAGCATAACAATTGGGGAACTACGAGTATCATTGCTATAGGGTCACCCGTTATATAGGTACATGTATTCATCTGCACTAAAAATAGGTACTGTAGTACCAATTGGCTCACAATGTATTGTTAATATCACCATACTTCTTCACGTTCATATCATATGTATATGGTTAAATGTTCCAGGCCGATGTTTTTTTTTTTAAACTTTTTACACGAAATACAATTCAGCTAATATTTTATTGGTTAATTAACATATATCACCTCAAACTTCGTATAAGTATATGTATGACACATGATGTTGGTCAAGTTGAAACCTTGCACCTCGTGGCAAATTCGAGTTCTTCCAGGCATATTTTTTATAAAATTCCGCAGCTGTCCGGAAGTAAGTATCCGCCGTTGTGCTTTGTTTCTTGTCGTACACATTTTCATACAGCTGCCCTCACGGGCCGTTAACATCCGGGAATAATAGGGGCCGGTCGATTTCACAAATTGTTAGTGTTATTATACGACGGGGAAAATTTCTTGCAATATTTTAATCGCAGTACGAGCTGATGCGTCAATTGAATTTGATATTGTTGTTTTTTATGAACATTTATGAGCAGATAAATTAGCCTGAACAAAATGGCAGTCAAAAACAATCGCCATGAAACATAAAACGAACATATTTTGCTTTTATACGGTATTTATCCCAAGTAGGTACACACCATATGTATGTATAATGCTTTTGCTTGCTTTTAAATATTATTTAACGACATCTTATTTTTGCAAAATTACTTTCTCAATTAGAATACAAGCAACAAGTTATTTTGCACTAACTATAAAGTAGCTATGCGTTTGAATAAAATCAATTTAATTTAACTAATTAAAAGGTTTGCATTATTCAATTAAATTATGACCTCCGCAACTGCTAATCTAAGCCAAGAGAATGTGTTGCTTTTGATAATAAGATGGTCCTACCACCAATTGCTAAAAATTAGTGTTCCGCCGCGATCTACTAAGCCCGATGAGTTCGAAAGCAAAAAGTTTGTTTGTGATATATAAAGCCTTAAATCCAACATACACAAACATATATTTACCAACTTTTATAATACTGCTAAGATCCAGCGAAAAATTCTCGCGGATATGAGAGCCAATTTTCAAAAAAGAATAAAATAAGGTCGATTTAACTCAAAACACATATCCCGTCATATTAAGCTCATTTTTTCCGTTGGAATAGTGCGTTCAGGCAAAGACCTAGTCCATTTAACTCCTTGTATGTTCTTTTTACTGATGCCTCTCTGTCTTTCGTAGAAAGATATGTCCACAGTACGAGCACCGATCACATCAACGCCGAGTACCTGCAGCCTGATGCGAAACGGAGCAACAGAAAAGACATTTACCTGTAAGAGAGCATTCGTTTGATCTCCTGTCTTCCTGGAGAAACCGAGGCAGTCCGAATGTAGGTACGGGTGCTAGAAACCTCTACTCCAAGCATTGCATAGCAATGTCATGGCGACATCATTGTGACCGGGGACCTAAATCAGGCTCAGCGAAACTAGCATTGCGACTATATTTTAATAGGTCTTGTATTCACGAACTAACTTGGAAGTGGTGAAAGGGTTCAATAAGGTCTTAAGCGCAAATACTTCGCTCCCTATACTAATTCTTCTCAATATAGTTCATGCCATCACAATTGGATATACGAGTATCTCTAGTTATAAGCCAAACGCAAGTTTTCCTAACGAGGAGTCCAATCTACCATAAGTCACCAATGCAATATCCCAGATCTGATTTATGACCCGACTACATTCCTTTCCGTGCCCAGTTTCTGGTCGAAAATTGACAGGTCGTCAAAATCAGAGACCATTTGCGTAATGTTTTTTCTTTAATTTATTTTCAGTTTTTTTGTTCTAGAAACATTTTTATAAAAATTTATAAATATTATATAAATTAAGAATCGTTTACAAATTAAACATTGTTTTAAATTAAATAAATAGTATTGTTACATAGTACATATACGATTATCCCTAATTATTGTTGACAGCTCGCAATTTCTCCAACTCCTCTCGTTCTTTGATGTTACGCAATAGTGGAACGGAATAATCGAAATTATAGTAAAATCCTCGAGGTTCTCCTTTTTCCTCTTCCGATGGTACATATTTGGGCTCAATGTGTTCATATTGATTTTGAGATTCAGATGGATAATACTGTCCTTCTTTTTGGTATTCGCTACTAAACGGATCTGGATTCTGTCCATTAGCCGCAGCTAATTCACCCCAAAGGCGGAAATGTTCTTCTTTTGCTGCCTTAATGGCTGGTGTATCAGTAGCTGGATTCTTCTCTTTATCCGGACGATTATCCTCATGATGAAAACCAGATTTGTCAGCATAATAGTTGGCAATAAAATCACGTCCTCTTGGATTAACGTATTTGTACGTACCCTTTACTACTCCATCAGCAGTTTTCTCCTCCGCTTTTCCTTGGTTCCAATCTTTATATCCGTAAACATATTGACCTAAGCCGTCTTGTCCGTGATATTGGTTTGCAGTATAATGCTCCTCTACATACTCAGATGGATTCTCAATTTTTCGCCCTTGATAAATTAAATCTCCCTGTTCACTTTTTAATACGGGTACAGGATTTTCACCGGTTTTTGGAGCATAGTCAACAAATAACTTTGCAGAATTCAAGTACCGTTGGGCTTCTTCAGGGCTAATGTTAATCCGAAAAATATTTTCACCGTAAATCGTTTGCACAGCCTGTAATACAAAAAATGGCAAAATTAAGAGGATCCAAAAACTATACAATACAATATTTTTTTCAATTATATGTTCATATTTTCATTCAAGATTGAAATTATGTAAACTTGAGTATTTCACAGTTGGCCTTTTTTTTCATTATCAATCAGCACATATAAAAATACTTAATGAACCACCAACTTAGAGATACTCGTACGAGTATATAAAGGAATTTACTCCTACCAAAATAAACACCGAAAGCGCAAGTAGCTTCATGTTAATGTATGTAATTTCTTATTTACTATTTCTTCACACAACACACTTTCCGTAGCTATTAACTTATTAAATAATAATGTTAGCTAATAATCAGCACCACTCTCAACTTGATAATAATGATTTGATTGAGAATGAATATCTTCTTATATAGGATCTTTATTAAATATGCACAACTTCTCTATAAAAGATGTTCTGATTGTTCTAAGAGATTGAAAATCTTGTTTGTTACTCATCCCTCATCAATAGATTGTGTTTTCTCGAAGATTAGTTGCGAATTTCGGATTTTGAGAAGAGTCAACAAGAGTATGGTAAATATTAGGTAATCGTACATTTTCAATATACAATATACATATGTACAATAAAATGTATCATTATTTAATTAAAATGCTTGAGCAAATAACGCCTTTGAATTTTCCTCGAAAAACAAAATACGGGTGTTTAAAAAATGAATACGTCAGTCAAATTTGGTAATCAGCTTTGGTAGTCTACTACGTATAATGTATAAGTGAAAATATATGATACTTGTCTATAGATATATGCAGAAAGATATGTATGATTTTAGAAATCAAATCTTCAGGGCGACGATGTTGTACAATTGTACAGTAATAATAAGAAAGTAAAGTTAATTTGGTTTGAATTTTTTGTATAGGGTGGCCAAATGAGAACGATAGGAAAATAAATTTAAATAAAACAACAACGTTGTGAGATATGAAATTGATTCTGGCTTTATTTTGATGAACACTCGCCGTGAGATGACCCAGTCGCCAAATTTCTCCTTCTCAACTTCGAGCATTGCATCGCTTGTATGGCATGTTACGTCATCTTTTTGGAATCACAATTCGGATATATCGATGTTGTCGGGCTCTGACCAAAAATGATCGGTTAACATCGCTCTATACCTGATACCATTGAGGGTAACGGTATCTCCTTCCCCATTTCGAAAGAAATAAGCTACGGTGATGCCACCATATCATAAACCACACCAAACAGTCAATCTTTGTATATGCATTGATGCTTGGCCGAACGTTTGTGGATTGTGTTCGCTCCAATAACAGCAATTTTGCCCGTCGACCTAGCCGCTGAGTCAAAAATGGGCCTCGTGCGAGAAGAAGACCAAAGAGGCACTCTCTTTGGTCGTCCGGCTTCAACTCTTGCGTCACCACAATCTTATACGGATGTAGGCCCAAATCCAACTGCAAAATAAGCCGGATTTAACTTTCTAGCAATACCCGATTCAGTTGATCGGCGCCGAATCGACATTTCTGGGTCTTCTTCGACACTGGCCGCCACGGTGGCTATGTTTTCTTCCTTTCGCATCAATCTCTGTCTGGCTGTAAAAGAGTGTAATCACGCTCAAATTGTTCCATGGTGCGACGAATTGCCTACACACTGAAACCATAATGACAATCGACGAAATTCACGTTGGTTATTTTCAACTGAGCCGGAATTTTGATAATATGTATTTTCTTAATAATTTCCGCACGTCCGGCATGGGTAAAAAGATGCATGATGAAATGGCAAACCTAACTGAATATTTTGACAGCTGGATGTCATTGGTGACTTTGACAGCTGCTGAAGCATAACAATTGGAGAACTATCATTGCTATAGGGTCACCCGTTATATAGGTACATGTATTCATCTGCACTAAAAATAGGTACTGTAGTACCAATTGGCTCACAATGTATTGTTAATATCACCATACTTCTTCACGTTCATATCATATGTATATGGTTAAATGTTCCAGGCCGATGTTTTTTTTTTTAAACTTTTTACACGAAATACAATTCAGCTAATATTTTATTGGTTAATTAACATATATCACCTCAAACTTCGTATAAGTATATGTATGACACATGATGTTGGTCAAGTTGAAACCTTGCACCTCGTGGCAAATTCGAGTTCTTCCAGGCATATTTTTTATAAAATTCCGCAGCTGTCCGGAAGTAAGTATCCGCCGTTGTGCTTTGTTTCTTGTCGTACACATTTTCATACAGCTGCCCTCACGGGCCGTTAACATCCGGGAATAATAGGGGCCGGTCGATTTCACAAATTGTTAGTGTTATTATACGACGGGGAAAATTTCTTGCAATATTTTAATCGCAGTACGAGCTGATGCGTCAATTGAATTTGATATTGTTGTTTTTTATGAACATTTATGAGCAGATAAATTAGCCTGAACAAAATGGCAGTCAAAAATAATCGCCATGAAACATAAAAGGAACATATTTTGCTTTTATACGGTATTTATCCCAAGTAGGTACACACCATATGTATGTATAATGCTTTTGCTTGCTTTTAAATATTATTTAACGACATCTTATTTTAGCAAAATTACTTTCTCAATTAGAATACAAGCAACAAGTTATTTTGCACTAACTCTAAAGTAGCTATGAGTTTGAATAAAATCAATTTAATTTAAATAATTAAAAGGTTTGCATTATTCAATTAAATAATGACCTCAGCAACTGCTAATCTAAGCCAAGAGAATGTGTTGCTTTTGATAGTAAGATGGTCCTACTACCAATTGCTAAAAATTAGTGTTCCGCCGCTATCTACTAAGCCCGATGAGTTCGAAAGCAAAAAGTTTGTTTGTGATATATAAAGCCTTAAATCCAACATACACAAACATATATTTACCAACTTTTATAATACTGCTAAGATCCAGCGAAAAATTCTCGCGGATATGAGAGCCAATTTTCAAAAAAGAATAAAATAAGGTCGATTCAACTCAAAACACATATCCCGTCATATTAAGCTCATTTTTTCCGTTGGAAAAGTGCGTTCAGGCAAAGACCTAGTCCATTTAACTCCTTGTATGTTCTTTTTACTGATGCCTCTCTGTCTTTCGTAGAAAGATATGTCCACAGTACGAGCACCGATCACATCAACGCCGAGTACCTGCAGCCTGATGCGAAACGGAGCAGCAGAAAAGACATTTACCTGTAAGAGAGCATTCGTTTGATCTCCTGTCTTCCTGGAGAAACCGAGGCAGTCCGAATGTAGGTACGGATGCTAGAAAACTCTACTCCAAGCATTGCATAGCAATGTCATGGCGACATCATTGTGACCGGGGACCTAAATCAGGCTCAGTGAAACTAGCATTCCGATTGTGTTTTAATAAGTCAAGTATTCACGAACTTTCTTGGAAGTGGTGAAAGGGTTCAATAAGGTCTTAAGCGCAAATACTTCGCTCCCTATACTAATTCTTCTCAATATAGTTCATGCCATCACAATTGGATATACGAGTATCTCTAGTTATAAGCCGAACGCAAGTTTTCCTAACAAGCAGTCAAATCTACCATTGTCATCTCCAATAAGTCACCAATGCAGTATCCCAGATCAGTTTTATGACCCGACTACATTCCTTTCATTGTTTAGTATCTGGTCGAAAAATCAAATCAAAGACCACTTGCGTAATGTTTTTTCTTTAATTTATTTTCAGTTTTTTTGTTCTAGAAACATTTTTACAAAAATTTATAAATATTATATAAATTAAAAATCGTTTACAAATTAAACATTGTTTTAAAGTAAATAAATAGTATTGTTACATAGTACATATACGATTATCCCTAATTATTGTTGACAGCTCGCAATTTTTCCAACTCCTCTCGTTCTTTGATGTTACGCAATAGTGGAACGGAATAATCGAAATTATAGTAAAATCCTCGAGGTTCTCCTTTTTCCTCTTCCGATGGTACATATTTGGGCTCAATGTGTTCATATTGATTTTGAGATTCAGATGGATAATACTGTCCTTCTTTTTGGTATTCGCTACTAAACGGATCTGGATTCTGTCCATTAGCCGCAGCTAATTCACTCCAAAGGCGAAAATGTTCCTCTTTTGCTGCCTTAATGGCTGGTGTATCAGTAGCTGGATTCTTCTCTTTATCCGGACGATTATCCTCATGATGAAAACCAGATTTGTCAGCAAAATAGTTGGCAACAAAATCACGTCCTCTTGGATTAACGTATTTGTACGTGCCCTTTACTACTCCATCAGGAGTTTTCTCCTCCGCTTTTCCTTGGTTCCAATCTTTATATCCGTAAACATATTGACCTAAGCCGTCTTGTCCATGATATTGGTTTGCAGTATAATGCTCCTCTACATATTCAGAAGGATTCTCAATTTTTCGTCCTTGGTAAATTAAATCTCCCTGTTCACTTTTTAATACGGGTACAGGATTTTCACCGGTTTTTGGAGCATAGTCAACAAATAACTTTGCAGAATTCAAGTACTGTTGGGCTTCTTCAGGGCTAATGTTAATCCGAAAAATATTTTCACCGTAAATCGTTTGCACAGCCTGTAATACAAAAAATGGCAAAATTAAGAGGATCCAAAAACTATACAATACAATATTTTTTTCAATTATATGTTCATATTTTCATTCAAGATTGAAATTATGTAAACTTGAGTATTTCACAGTTGGCCTTTTTATTTCATTATCAATCAGCACATATAAAAATACTGTTCTTTTCTCTAAACCTTAATGAACCACCAACTTAGAGATACTCGTACGAGTATGTAAAACAATTTATTCCTACCAAAATAAACACCGAAAGCGCAAGTAACTTCATGTTAATGTATGTAATTTCTTATTTACTATTTCTTCACACAACACAATTTCCGTAGCTATTAACTTATTAAATAATAATGAAAAGTTAGCTAATAATCAGAACCACTCTCAACTTGACATGATGTTGTGACTGAGAGTGAATATCTTCTTATATAGGATATTTACTAAATATTCACAACTTCTCTGTAAAAGGTGTTCTCAGCGATTGAAAATCTTGTTTGTTACTCATCCCTCATCAATTGATTGTGTTTTCTCGAAGATTAGTTGCGAATTTAGGATTTTGAGAAGAGTCAACAAGAGTATGATAATTGTTAGGTAATCGTACATTTTCAGTGTATACAATGAAATGTATCATTATTTAATTTAAAATATGAGCAAATAATACTTTTGAATTTTTGTAGATGAAACTGTAGAACTTTTTTCCAAAAACAAAATAGGAGCACATAAAAATTAATACGTCAGTCAAATTCAGCTTTAGTAATCAACAACGTATAATGTATAATATACGTATGTATGATACTTGTATATAGGTATACGCATGAAGATATGTGTGATTTTAGAAATCAAGTCTTCCCGGCGACGATGTTGTACAATTCAAGAGTATAATAACAGGTGTATTTCAATTTTCAGTTAAAGTTAACAACTCTTTTGCAAATCAAGTAATATTGGTTTGATTGGAATTTCATATATTGTAGGCACATACATACAGAGCAATAGAAACTCAAATCATCTCCGAGCAGAGTAAAGAGAGAGTCAACCCTCAAGGTCTTGAAAACCAAAGACTACTACTTTTGAAATGATGACTTCGAAATTGCATTCGAAATTGCACAGGGTGTGCTATGGATTGACTAAAAGTCTATTTGTGGTGCACAAATCTTCGATCACGTCTGGGGTTAACTCCTCGTTATAGTTCAATAAAGTTGAAATTTATTGTTGTTAGGCCCGACACAATCTTGGACAGTTTTATTGTGCTTGTATTAAGCAAATACGAGTACTAAATACTAAACTTAAAAACTAACAATTTAACTAAGAACTATGGGATGGGAGCATTGGTCATGGGCTCATGATCTCCGTAATTCGTTCGGTGCGGATTTATACAGAAGTGAGGAACTTATCCAAGATTTCGTAGGTTCACTCTCAAAGAGATGAGTTGCTATAGAGCAACAAAGAACAAAGAGTATGTCACTGACTTCACGATGTGTTATAAGGGGTTGTAAGTTTACCAGTTTCAGGCGATCAAAATAGGGTTGAAGGTTGGAACTATCAGTCCAAGGGAGACCCGTAAGGCGAAATGGATAAATCTTCGCTGTACAGATTCCACGCGCACTATATGGGTGCTATAATAGGGTAACCAGACTTTGGCTTATTCGAGAAGAGGCCGACTAAAGACTATATAAACAGATTTATTAATATGAGGGTCGGAAAATTACTTAGACCAGCGCTTGACGAAACCGAGGGCGGAGCTGGTTTTCCTTATGATGCTATCAATGTGGTCACGAAAGTAGAGTTCAATATCATAGATACTCGTAACACCTAAATCGCGCATTTCTGTTACTATGGGAACAGATTCGTTATCAACAAAGTAAGTCCGGGGTAAAGTTGTGAAACGTTTACGAGTGCGTATTGTAGTTTGGCATTTTTTGACATTTAGCTCGAGCTAATTTTTCTGACACCGAGTGGAAAACCTGTTTAAGTCTGCTTGCAGCGGAATAACGACCGAGTGACACGAAATATATCAAAGGATTTTAATGTCATCTGCATATATTGATATAAATGAATTGACAATAATACAGTTAACATTATCAATTATGAGGATAAGTAACAGAGGACGGAGATGGATTCCTTGGGATACGCCCGAAAGGGCTTTTATGAGTTTTGATACTGTTGACCTAAAATGGACACTGTAGTGTCTTTCTTTTAAGTAGAAAGTAATCCACTTGATGGTATCTGATTGAAAACCAAGAGCTTTTAGATGGAGAAGGGTGGCTTTATGCACAATTTTATCAAAAGCTTTACTGAAATCGACTTCTTTGCCATTGTTAAGAGAGTACAGAGTGCTTAATAGAAATCATGTTAAGTCTGTGGTTGTTGATCTATCCTTTAAGAATCCGTATTGGTTATTCGAAAGGATTGACTCAAAATGGAAGAACATTGAGTCATACATAATGCTCTCGAAGATCTTTGGAATGGAGGGCAGTATGTATTGCCGGGTTTTAATTTGGAAAGGTAATTATCCGCTTTTCCTTTGATATTAACAAAAAATACCGGAATCCGTAAGGCAATCCATGAAGAGAACTTCTGTTTCAGACATCACGTTAGTAGAGGTAAAATGCATTTGATCTTTCTGAACTCATTTCCTAACAACATCTCCTTATTCCACTGAAACAAAAACGGCTTACCCTAACTTTATTCGCTCCCATATTTTAAATTGCTTTCCATCTTCTACGTCAGACTGCCACCCTTATACCACACCACCTTTTTTTTAGACCCCGTACTTCCTCCAAAGGTAAAGTTAAGCAAGCACCTTATCGATTCAGGGGAGGATGGCCGGTCTGTTCTCTCTCGGTTAAGAGACCGTTGATTTTTTGATTATATTTCACCTATCTACACGATAAGCCAGACTCTGTCTGTATCCCTCTAATCATAGTGATCTGCGGTAAAAATTTTTACGTTTTCATGAGCAATTAGATTTGACTCCTGATGGCGCGGCTAATGATATCTCTTCTTTTGCTCTCACGTAAGCTCCAAACACATACTACACCTTCAGAGAACACAGCCTAGCTTCAAAAACTACCATCGCTCAATTCTTTGCCGAAGCCTTCCAAATGCGTGTCCCTTTATTATTTTTACCCTCACAGAACTCAATCGCACCTCTAATATTAGGAATAATGAATTATTTTCCCAAGACTTCAATTTACACCGTGACGATGGTCTAGATAAAGAGAAGGATTTATATATGGCCGTGGTGTACTTCGAGCTATACACTCTCGTCTCGAGTCTAAACCCTTTAAAAAATCACCACTGCATTCTTTGAATTCGTTTGCGCCAGAATTCCTATTTGCAAGCGCAAGCTATATATTTGTTGCGGCTATATTCGCCCCTCTCAACTAATTCAAGGTTACCAACAAGCTGTTTATGCAGTCGATTGTATTTTTCATGCTGCTGATCCCAACGACGTTGTTATTTTTTAGGTGATCTTAATCTACCTAAGCTTCTATGGGCCCAGACTGACCAACCCTTCTTTACTGCAACAAATCCCACCTCTGGTGAAGAAAATCCTTTCATCGACTGCTTTATTGGCTCCGGTCTGTATCAATTAAGTGGTGTCACCAATACCTTGTCCTAGTCTTTGCCACTGATACAGGTAACTGCGTCGTTTTAGAAAGTAAACATTTTCTCTCTACGTTGGATAGTAACCACGCTCCCCTTTCTCTTACGTTGTTGTATGACAATGGTCTCAATCCCGTTTCCTATGAGTAATCCTACAGTCTTAATTTTCATAGGGCTAACTACGTCAACTGAACAACCTCCTCAGTATAGACAACTTTACCTTTCTTTACGATAATCCTAACTTTACGGCTAACAATGCTCTCACATCCTTTTATATAGAAATTTTCAAATGTCTCTCCCAACTTGTACTCTTTTTACCCAAGAAGAATCCCTTATCTTCACCACCCTGGTATAATAAAGAACTGCGATCTCTTCGTAACAAGAGAAATAATCTCTGGTATACTTACTTAAAATCGCGTTCTGACGCCAATTTCTTCTACTACCAGTGTGCCGAAATAAATTTCTCAGAACTTTATCATATTCCCTATGACAACTATTTAAACCGAATGGGCCACAAACTCGTTTCCGACCCCAAACGATTCTTTCATCTCTGAATTTTCTTGATAAGTCCTCGGGTGATTCCCAAATTATTGCAAATCTCTTCGCAACTTTTTTTTTAGCTAACAGTTCGCCATCCATTACCAAGAGCCACACCACTCTTACTTTTCCCGTTTAAATAGTTGCCTCAAACGACTTTAGAATCTGTTTAGAGCAAGTTAATGATAAAATAATAAACCTCAAAGATGATTATTCTGCTAGACCTGATAATTTTCCCCCAATATTTTTAAAGAAATGTGAAATGCATCTAGCCCAACCTCTTACAGCTCTCTTTCAGTTTTCTATCACCCAGGGATTATTTCCCTCGACTTGGAAAAGGTCATTTATTATTCCCCTACATAAAAAAGGCCGAAAAGATGATATTTCTACTATCGACCAATTGCTAAGCTGTCCTGCATACCTAAGCTTTTCGAGAGCATTATTTATGACATAATGCTTTTCCATTGTAAACATACTGTTTCCCAAAACCAGCAACGGATTTCTCAAAGGTAGATCTACGACCACCAACTTGACGGAATTCGTATCAAGCACTTTATGTGCACTGGAATCTGGAAATGAAGTTAATATGATTGCCACCAATTTCAGCAAAACCTTTCATAGAATTTCGCGTGATATAATCCTTCTAAAATTAAAGGCCCTTGGTTTCCAAATTAGCTTTATAACATGGGTTCAATCCTATTTAAATGAAGGACATTACTATGTTCTATAGTATTGTAGTTGCGAATGGACGAAATTTGGCGAAGATCTTTGCTGAATAGAGACATTAATATTTGTTTTCGTAGTTTCATCTACTCACCGATAGAGTCGAGCTTATCATGTAACTAGGCAAGATACGAGTATATTAGAACCGAACATTTTCGTATATTCCACGATCTCACAACCAGGATAGAATGTAGTGTCCTTCATCACTCAAATCAGCGAGCTGTTTGGTAAATTTTACAATTGGGGAAATCAAAGAATCAATCGGGGGTGGCGAAAAGATTTTAGATGCAGTTCCGGTGTCCTAGAAGTCAGGTTAAAAGAGGTTGTATGTTTAGTAACCTGGGAGGAATTGGGATTGAGGCTGAAACATACACGCTTATGAGGTGGGTTAGTCGGAGAGGGTTTCCTATTTTGAAGAAATTTGAACCGAGGTGTGGCGAATCGGGTCACTCGAGACAAAGAGGGGAACGTTCCTACTATACATAAAACTCAGGTTTGAGCCAGAAATAAGAGAAGGGGCTTGTGTTTCGTTTTAGGGTTAATATTCTTGAGCTTAATACAAGACTCACGCTTATATTCTGGGCTTACTTTTGGGTATAATTTTCTGGATTTACAAGGGTGGGAACATCGGACCAGCGGTTGAGGAACAACCATTCGTAATTTTATGGAATACTTAATCTGAAGTAAGCAGACTTAGAAACATTGGCAGGATATATTTTCACAGTTATAAATCTTGATTTTAAACTCCTCTTTAAAATATTGTTGTTACTCAGCCAAGTAGAATCAGCAAGAAAATATGCAACTTTAATAGGAAGGCATACAACGTTGGATTCATTGTGATAAATCAGTTTCTTTAATCTGCTGTTCCATTCCCATGAAGTCCAAGGAATTCCGAAGTGGATGAGTGTGAGTTCCGGAGGTGGAGGAACAACTGGTGAAGATGTAATTACTGCAGTTACAAGGATCTTGGTAAATATGTATGTATGTGGGCCAACAGATTTACACACGGGACACCCACAGCCACATAGGAAGGACTATAGACACCTTAAAACGTAAAAATTTCCTTTTTCGATTTTCGAGGAGAATGCAGAATTTTCCTATCAGGAAGTTAAAAACAAAAACAAGAGGCGATAACCTGGAGTTGGGTTCCTGATGCAAACAGGGAAATTTTGATTGAGCTAATAGAAGAGAGCAAGCACGAATTTTAAAGCACGTGCGGTAGGTTTGAAATAAACAGCGTTTAGGCTTGAAACCCCACCGAGGTGCAGACCCGGAGGTCTGTCATTCCTAGAGACCTAATGATCTCGACAGTAGCTTTGACTAAGTTCACAACGGGAGAAGAGTTTTTCTTATTTTTCCGATTCTTCTTTCCCTATGAGAATCCTCTACCTGAGCATCGAACAATCGAGGACTCGGCGTTCTACAGATGAGTCCCGAAACTGAAGGATGCTCACACCGCCTTCCCCTTCTGCGCCACTACTTTCACTTCTTTTCCTCCTGGTCGGGATCAAGTTGATCTGTGCCGAGGATCAGCCTGGCTGAGGGCCAAGCACCTCCAAAAATAGCTCATTCGTGAACAGAGTATTCAGATACCTGGGACCTCTGGATTAGCTAGCCTTATCTGTATACAGCGGATCTCTGTACAGATGGACCATCCTTTCGCAGCTACTCGTGCGATATTAACGGATACTTTCGAGTAATAGGTCACGTTGCACCATCCTGTAAAGGCAAACGCAACGATCCACAAACGAAAGCTTTAAGGAGTGATAATACTGTGGCAAGCCATGATACTATCATTTCCTCCACCCATAGCAGCAGCAAGTTTGTTGCAGGGCACGAGAGCAGCAAGTGTGTGGCCTTACTGCTGCTATTAACATTCCACCCTAGAAGGAGGAAAAAAAAATGGCTCTTGGACAACACAAAGTGATGACCTTAACCTGCTAGTGGACATCGACTTTCTAGGTAGCTCCCTATTCACGGCCAGTAGCAAACACAACAGCACTAATGCAACTCACGATCTGATTACAAGATAAGCTGCCTTCAGACCATACAAGTCTGCTGGTCCGGACTTTGCCGAAGTATAAAGGTCCTCAGATATTATCCTGCCTACGCTAAAGATTATTATGAGGAGTTGAGTAGAAATGATCCACATTCCACTGTCATGAAGAGAAGTTTATGTAGTTTTCGCTCACTGACCCGACAATATATGTAGAGAGTACACAATGGTAGATTTGCTGGACATAGAAGCTGCCTTTATTAACGTCAACACTTCAGCAATCACGACTGCGCTGTCACTTCTGCTGGTACTCGACTCACTTGGAGGGTTGGTCAGTCTTAGGCTAAATAGCAGAATAATCAACTCCAAACTGGTTGGTGCCTTTTGCCAAAAGATGCGCTATCAGAGGTACGCTGCAAGGCGGTGTCCTTTAACCCCTTCTCTGAAACTCACTGGTTAATGAACTGCAGAAATACCTGGAAGCGGCTGGTAACAGGGTGATTGCTTATGCAGATAATAGCCGTCTGAGGTAAGCATCTTAATACCTTTAAAGAACTCCTTAAGCTAAATCTTAACCGATTAACCTGTTTGCTAGATCGCTGTAAACTTCAAAAACTGATCTTGTCCTCTTTTCTAGGAAATATAGAATTTCAAACATAGACCTTCTCTCAATCAACGGCACCCCCGATACGGCAAAATACCTGGGTCTCATTTTTGACATTAAATCAAAACGGAAACCTAATATTCAATAAAGAGTAAGGAAAGCTAGATCAACTTTATTGTCTTGCATGAAAGCCATTTTGAACAAATGGGGCCTTCAACCTAGCATAGCCCACTAGCTATATGTCTCAGTTATAAGACCGATACTCACCTACGGGATGGTTGCCTGGTGGACGGCCTTAGGCAATGGGGTCAACTGGAAAAAACAGAATAAGCAGAATTTAAAGAACAGCATGTCTGTGCATAAGCGGAGCCCTAGGCACTACTCCCTCCACCGATCTAGATATTCTGTTTCCCTCGACATCTTCAGCAGACCTATAGCTGCGGCCTCAGCTATTCGCTTTCAAGCGACTACACAGTGGCCAAGTAAATTATTTGTCCCAACTACATCCCAACATTGGTTTGACAAAGACTTTCATGTAAGCAGGGGATGCTTATCCTCTGGGAGGAAAATGCAGGCAAGGCAATCCATTCCTATATACATAAATGATTCTAAGACTTATAGCGGGGTTGGTGGCGGTGTTTCCTCAGATAAGCTTAATCTATGTAAGCATCTTCTTCCGTATTACAAATCACTGTAGCGTGCTCCAGGCGAAAATGTTGCCGATTTAAAAATACCGCTCCTAAGTGAAAAAAACGTGGTATCTGCAAGGGATATCCACATCTTTTCGGATAATCAGACCCTGAACTCAGTCTCATTAAATTCTAGAACGGTCCTTGAGTAACGATCATCTCTTAGGGAAATGGCACAGCAGTTCAAGCAACACCTATGCTCGGCTCCGGAGCACAGAGACATTCCGGAGAATTGTAGAATCGACGAACTCGCCAAATTGGAACCCCTCTACCTTTCTACCGGAAAAGGTTAGCATCGGCATACCAACTGCTACGTGTAAGCTAATATTAAAGCTGAATGCTAACAAAAGGGCAAACCTTAGGTGGACTGTTGCATCAACACGTCTAGTGACCAAACAGATCTGGCCAGAGCTGGATCTGAATCGCTCTAACAGTTCGTTCTTTTAAAATAGGAAACATCTCAGCGCTATCATGGGTGTCATCACTGGACACTGCCTTATAGGCAACCATGTAAGAAGGCTTGGCGTCTTTACAAATGATTTCTGCAGAAGCTGCGTGGACAAGGAGGAGGAGGAAAAAATAATCCTACATCTAGTCTGTAAATGTCCTGCTCTCTCCCACAGAAGGAACTCCATTTAGGAACTTTCTTCTACAATGAGTTAACTGATCTTGATAATATAGAAGTCAATAGCCTCCTACGTTTCATCATAAGCTCAAAGAAGAGTAAAGAAATTAAGAGAATCATAGATCCCCATGGCATCACAATGGCCCAATAGGCCTGATTGTGTTAGTCTTTCCAACAGCCACTCTTGCATAACCTAACTTTCCCTATGAGAATAGGTTTTTCACTTTTCGTTCCGTCCCTGAATTCTTGAATCGTGCGTCAGCTTCGGTGCCCTGAAAACCTCAGAGTCTTAATTACCAGAGGTATGAATTTTCGGAGATTTGCCTAACCTTTTAAAAGTTTGCTACGTGGCACACTTCACTCAAGGACTTTTGTTTTTTATATCGCTATGCTCAAATGCAAATATTCTTTCCATAGTAGTTTATCCTCAATGTCGTTCAGACTATTGTGCGGGTTCAGACGAACCTTGAGCGTGGTGAAAACCATCAGTAGTGTCGTTTCTCATCGCGACCACATAAACCGGCTTCCCTCCACAAGAACAACGACCTTTCCAAGGTGCGCGGGTAAAGCTAGCGCTAGTCGGAAACTGGATTGAGTTTAACGTATTTATTCATGAAAATGAATAAATGTTGGCTCACCCTTTATATATCAAAGTGAAAAGTATAAGCTATTTACTTTAAATGTAAATAGAATACAAATTAATTTAATCATTTAATTAAAATTTAATATTAACTTCACAAAATCATAGGATTCACTGCAAGGACTAAGGGTAGATTAATAATCCTGCGTGAAATATTTGTAATTATTTGATGCAAAATTTTGAAATTCTATGTGAAGATAAGGAATTTTTTTTTTAAATCCCTCATAATTTCAGTTAGTTACGGACTTAAGTGCACTCCGCCAAACACTATTTACCAATCAGGTTAAGTCCTATCAAGTTATCCCGAAAGCTCATACATATATACTCGTATCTGGTTAAAAAAAAAAATCATTTAAGTACTTTTTAAGATTTTTCAAGTGATCTGTTTGCAACCCAAAACTTTCATCATTTTCAGCGGGTTATAATGTTCGGTGATCGTATTTTAAAACCGACAATCGTGATCTTTTGGGCAAATAATAGAGAACTTTAGGTCAAGATGATAAATGTATGTGAACTTGCGTTCACAAGTTTTGGAACGTTAATTTATCTCACATATTAATTTCGGCTAATAATACTAATCATTTTTCAGGGCACGAACTTCCAAGTTCTCCCTTTCATTCAAATTCATATATATACTCGTAGTAGGTAAATACTGTGTAAATACTTAACATAGTTAAACCGTTTAAAGATCTCTCACAAAAACTAGATTTTTCGACGCAAATCAAAATGCATTATTGACTTAAATGTTAAAACAAATTAATATCACTTAAAGTCAGCAAGCCAAAACCAACTGTACTCGCACGTGTCATTGCACTTAAAGAAAAGTAACAATAAATACCTCATATTGTTGATAAATTTCTTTTTAAGTTAATTAAACTTAACAAACTGACATAACAAAATTTATAATTCAGTACTTCAATGAATGAAATCTATATACGAATATATGTATGTATAAAAGATAAAAAATTAAAAACATGTAATATTAATATCACTTTCTTTTTAAGTACATTGTACACATTGTTTTTGGTATACCATTAATATTAGTTGCAACTATAAACATAATGTTGATTCCTCAGTTTGCAAATCAATCTGTTTAATATGATTATTAAAAAAATATATAGTTATTCAAATATGTATGCATATATGTCACATCTGTGGAAGAATTTGTTCACGTGGTACATGTATGTACGAATGAGTGGATCTTGGTCATTTGAATATGACTAGAAGCGAGATTTGCATATACGTCTAGTGTTAGTAATTTTTTTAGGTACTTTACCTATGTATTTTATACTATGCGGCATTCCCTGAAAACACACGTGTTTTGATAAATGTGTCATACCATTGAAGACTTTCCAGAATCCGGTTACTATTTAGACTTATTTAATTTAAAATATACAATCGTAATCAAATCAAATCATTCAGCTAAACAAGTATTTTTAGGAATTAACTCAGCAATATAAACCTTGTTTTCGGAAAAGAATAATCGACTTTGAATGTAAAATTTTAAGCCAATGGGTTTGTGAATCACCAAAATTCAAAAAAATTAATAAATTATACGAAATACGTTTAAATAAGCCAACAAAAAAACAAGTTAGGCATTTACGTGTTTTCTTAAAAAATATGCGAAATGCTTGGAATTAAATTAAAAATTAGCCATAAAAACAACTTTGCAGGTTAAGTCATAATTGTTTTAATTTATCCGGGATATAACTTACTATTGGAGATTTTACCTTTATACAGACTAATAAAATGCAATCTTCATACATACGAGTTCACCGTATGTTTGCAAATCCGTACCGAGAAGAAAAATAATTTGAGAAACGAGTACATGCATGTGAGTATATGGTATGAACACCCTATTTTAGTGTGGATCACCTACAATACTTAATGTTACTGAAAGCAAAATAATATGCACACATACTATATATGTATACTCGTAAGTAAGCAATTTTTGTTTAGGTTTCAGCAATTTTTATTCTTCTCTTACTAATATTTTGAATATGTAACGCATATACGCATCTACAATATGTATATTGCTACACGTTTCCTACATGTATTTGCATTCTTACTGTGCAGCTTGTTAGACTTGGAATGTCGGGAACTTCCCGGATTTGAATGCGCCACTTATCATGCTTCTGCCTCTTCTTTGAATCTTGACTTCTATTGCTTCTCGGACCGGCTTTTCTGACGACTTTCGTTGAATATGGCAATACTAATCTACATTTATTAGCGCTTGAAGTTTTTCTACTATCGGTTTCTTAATTTAGAAACTTTCGCAATCATGGGTGCTTCTGGCATTTTTCTTTTATACACAATGCAATACGTTAAGAATGAACGCACGACTGTAGCATATAGTTAACTTTTAAATTTATATGAAATTGTTCAGCAATTTTTGCGCCCTCTAAATAAAATGACGAGTTTTTTTGTGTTCAGAATAATGTCCATGCAGTCATTTGGCCTTGGACTATTTCGTAAACGTCATTCTTTATTCGAGCTGAATAAGCAGCAAAAAAAAAATAAAAAAAAATCGGGGCTTGTCTGTTTTAGCTTTAATATAAAATCTAGCACAACATTGAGAGGCAACGGACTTTGAACACTACGTTGGTGTATTCTTATTTGAACTTCGAGTTTGCCTGTTATTCCAGCTACACATTTCACTTTCATTTTGACGTCTTAGAAGATATCAAGTATACGAGGGGGTTTGTCTGAAAAGTTTCCGACCGAACAATGATACAAGACATTTTTTCTCAAACTTTTATTATATTTTTCTATATAGTCTGCTTGTAACTCTACACACTTCTCCCAGCGATGCTCCCATTTCTCTAAGCCATCCAAATAGTACTTAGCGTTTTTCTCTGCAAAATAATTGTTCACGAAGGTGATTGCCTCCTTATTTGACGAAAATCTCTGTTCTCCAAGCGCAGTTTTTAGATGAGGGAACAAAAAGAAGTCGCTTGGGGCTAGATGTAGTGTATAAGGCGGATGGTCAAGCAGTTCAAACCGTAATTCATGGATTTTCGCCATGGCAACCGCTGAGGTGTGAGACGGCGCGTTGTCTTGGTGAAACAGGATTTTCTTTTTCTGCAAATATGGCCGCTTTTCCGCAATTTCTGCCTTCAGCTTGGCAAGTAATGATGCGTAGTATGCTCCTGTAATGGTTTTTCCTTTTTGAAAATAATCGATTAAGATAACTCCTTTAGTATCCCAAAAAACAGTCGCCATCACTTTCCTAGCCGAAAAAACAGTTTGCTTTTTTTGGAGCCGGCTCGCCCCTTGCAATCCACTGTTTTGACCGGATTTTTGTTTCGGGCGTATAATGGTGTATCCAAGTTTCATCTACAGTAGTTAATCGTGCCAAAACTCGGACTTCTTGCGCCTAAACTGCGCCAACAGAGCGTTGGAAATGTTCATTCGAACACGTTTTTGGTCTAACGTAAGCAAACTCATGCCTAAAGGCTTTCTCATGCCTAAATCCTGATTTAATATGTAACAAACACGTTCTTTGGACATTTTCATAGCCTCTACTATCTCTCTCACTTTAATTCGGCGGTCATCTAACACCATTTGGTGAACTTTAGCAATGTTATTGTCAGTGGTTGCAGTTTTTGGACGTCCTGAACGTTCATCATTTCCCAAGCTCTTACGATAAATGATAGTGCAGAGTCCCCATACACAGAATCCAACTCAATTTTGATTTGCGTAGGCGTATTGCCTTTTAATAACAGCTCGATACTCAATTTTTTCCATTTTCACAAAAAACACTCACATCGACTCACTCAAACGACTGTCAACTAAAAACTGCGCGTCCAAAATGACTGAAACTTCGGTAAGTAACTGTCAAAAGATGCACACCTAGCATTCACTAGCTTTTATTGACGAGTGCCGCTATCTTTACGTTGCGGAAGCTTTTCAGATAACCCTCGTATAGGTCTTTCATATTCTAGGTCTGTAATCGTCCCGATATTTGGATTGAAAGACCTCAACTACTTCCAAATTTTTAGTAACTCCTCTTTCATGGAGTATTTAAAATTCCTAAATAACAAAATTAATACCATTTGTAGTAATAATAATAAAATAATGAAGGCTTACGTTTTTCAAATGTCTTCTACGCTTGGGGGCGATTTTAAAGAAAGGAACTTAGAAGTTTCTCTTCGACTTTAAATACAGTCCTCCATTTTGACTCGTGCATTATGTTGGGTTGGAATCTGTCACTTTGGGTATAATTTGGGCGGAATTTCCAGGCATGGTAACACCCCCCGCCCCTGATAAGCTGAATCCCCTTTCGGGTTACCAACCCAATGCCGCTCTACGTCGAGGACTGCTAATTTTGCTTCTGGCCGCATGTACATCTCATCCTTGGTTTTAATTAACTAAAGTGGAGCGTACCTGTCCGTGTTTGTTGGGCGTTGTTTTTATTACATCCATCCATCCATCTTTTCCCGAACAAATCCCCATAATATTCGCAGGCAATCCAGTTCCTTTTCAATGTATTGTAGCAGTATTATCCATTAGTTTACCAAATTATTTGTTTCCACTAGAAGAAGAAGGAAGTGGTTCGGTGTCAAAGCTTCAACAGCTTCCCCGTCAACTACCACGTAAGTAATAGTTCTAGAATTCACCATGTTCTCGGCTTCTGCCATCATGCTAAGAAACAGCTCATCTTTTGGGCTTCGATTGGGCTTTATTTGAATCAAGAGTTGTTTTGCTAAGATGCTCCCAACTCCCCCCCCCCCCCCATGTGTTGTGAAGCTGGTTTCCACTTTATGCCTTCGTGTAAGATTGCGTTTGCTAATTTGCTTTCATTTATGCCGGATAGTTCTCTTTTCGGCTCTTCAAAAGCTCCTCTAAAATTAGTGCCATTGTCGATCCATAGCTCAACCGACTTACCTCTTCTCGAGCAGAAGCGCGTCAGGGCTAGAATGCATGAGTCACTTGATAGGCTATAGGCTACTTCTATGTGGGTTGCCATAACAGTAAGACGGGTAAATAGCACCTCCCAACGCTTCTCCAGATGCCTCTCATCTTAAGTCCGATGTAGTTGACCCCGACGTAAGAAAACGGTTGGGTAAACGATTTGAGTCTAGCTGGCGGTAATTCACCCATCAGGGGTGGCTTCGGAACAGCTTGACGTATTTTGCATGGTTGGCAACAAATTTGTATATAGCTCAAATCTGCCCATCAATCCTTATTACTTTTAAAATACTCCTTTTTAAAGCACTTGGACTGACAGAGCACATACAAATAAGTTTCAGCAACAGTTAGTTCTGATGGTTCCAAAATCGCACCCAATTCGTTTCGCACCAATATACGATTTTTTAGTTCAGCGCGCGTTTTCCACTTATTATGTAGGCGATGTATGTAACGGAGTATGTATGCAATGGTTTTCTTAGTTGTATCGGTAACGAAAAACGCCCATCATCGATGAAAAGTGTCGCACCCGAGATTTGATGGATTAAAAATCGAGCTTCTTCTTTAGTAGGGTAAACGGATAATTCAGCTGGCCAACTATTCTCTGGTTGGTACAATAAGAGTGGTCCCATATACCAGCGGCTATTTGCTGTGAAGTCTAGTTTAGTGGTTCCTTTAGTTGCCTCGTCAGCAAACGTCAGCAATTGATATCCAATCCCATTCGCTTAGACTTGATTCCTCGAGAATCTCACCCTCTCTAAATGCGACGAATTTTTTTACATTTCTATTCTTGCTTTTAATGCAGCAAAGCATAGCTTGTGAGTTCGACCACAAATGCCTTTTATGTATTTGTATTGAATGCCCTCTTACGATGGATTGCGCCATTCTTACACCAAGTACAGCGGCTTCCAATTCCAAACGCGGAATCGATATTGGCTTCAGTGGGGTGACTTTTGACCTGGAACAAATAAGGGCGCATTCGATCTGATCGCCTCGCATTACTTGAAGGTACGCTACTGCCCCGAACGCAAAGTACTAGCGTCAACAAGGCGTGAAACTCTACACGACAGTTTCGGTCGAAATTTATCTTATGCAAATATGGTCTTTTTATTTTACCCATTCTGATTTTCAGTAAAAGGCTCAACCATTTTCACCAAGTCTGGAAATGTTCGGCGCTGATGTGATCATCCTACTGAGTACCAGCTCGCCATATTTCTTAGAAAAGAATTTTTGGTAATATCATAAAATTCGCAATAAGTCTCAAAGGGTCGAAAATACTCATGAGCGTTCTCAGTACCTCTTTTTTGTGGCAACCAGATCTCCATCCATCAACTCGGTACTTAATTTTCGCGATGAGCAAGAAAAGGAAAACAGATCTTCAGCAGGCGACCACCACATAACCAAAATCTGTTCGGATTCATTTAAACTATTCCGATTTTTGAACATTTTTTTCAAAATATGCCGATCTTTTTCCGAGTTGCTCAGGCACTCACGAAATTTAAAATTTCGAATCTGGTCTTTTAAAGAACTTTTATAAACTCCTTGGCTACATGACCAGTAAACCTGTAAACCTCCTGAATTTTCTCTTTTTTTTTCTTTTGTTCTTATTGTTTTGCATTTTTTCATGATGATAAAGCACTCTTCTATTAATCCTACCTCTTTGAGTCCATCATATTCTAGTCCAAAAGTGGATAAGAATGAAACATTTCATTCCACACCGACAGAAACATTTTAGAAACGTTAATGAATTATTTATGAAATATTTCTGAAACAAACGGAAAACATTTTTTATAATCTGCGCGCAAGTTATATTCTTCAACAACTCTAACATCAGCAACATTCTATTCCCACACAATATTAGCAACATTCAAAAACCAACAATGTAACCATAAACCTTTATTTTGTCTAAAATGTGATTGTTAACAAAATTTTGATACTTTTTTCTTTAGTTTGTAAAACAACACTTTTTATTTTGTATCAAATGTTTTTTTCTATTCTCCACACATTATCTGTAATCGTAAACAAATTCTTGATACCTTTTCTTTAAATTGTAGTATAACACTTTTTTTCCGTAATTATAAGTAGCACCAAAAATTGTAAACAGTCAGTCAGTTTTCGTCTTTAAAAATTTGAATTGGTGTTTTTTTTGTTCCGAGGTTTGAAATAAACATTCAAGTGGGTAAGAATACACTTATAATGCCTCAATTAAGTTTTTTTGGAAAATGGGATAGAGAGAGTAAGAAAGATGTTTGGGCTCAGTGGTTATTTCGCACCATGGGTGGCATTCAACGTTTAATGGGGAGACTAAGTTTTTAGTGGAAGTTGGCTTGATGTTGATTTCTAGTCAACTACTCGTCTTACATGATTTTCGTTAACTGAAAAAATGGATGATAAATGTTTCGGGCGAGGCTGGGATTCGAACACCGAACCTTCCGATTTGGAAACCAGTCCACTACCACTTGGGCCACGACCACCCCAAAACAAATCAATGATATCCATAAAGTATCAGCGAAATCAAAAGTATATCGGTTTTCTGTAAAGAATAGTAGCTTTCCGCGAGTGCTATCTTTTGGAAAGAAATCAGTGGAAAAAAAAAACCTTTTAGTGACTAAAGCGTTTTTTTGGTGCTGAATTTTCAAAGAACAAGTGGGTGATGCCAATGTAAGTCAAGCTCATATCCTAAATATTATTCTTTACACATACCCTTTTAATTACTTAGTATTAAACAAAAAAAAAAACACTTTGAGTCAAAACTTACAATACTAGTATTTTGGTAGATTTGGGGAAAATTAAGAAAACAAGAGAGCCAAGCAGCTATATAATAAAGTTAAAAAAATCCGTAAGAAATACAAGACGTAATTACCCGCATTACCCCAAAAAGACCCTCAGATTTACCAACCAGCCTTCACAAACAAACATTACCAACACCCAGTAAGCCCACAATTAAGAACTTTCCCCGCAAACTCCCAGTTTCAAAATACTAGATATCCTCTCCCTCAATAACCCAAACTGAACCTATGGATACATATTCTTGGCAAAATTCCATAAAAAAACCTATATCAATCCAGGTTAACAAGCCAGTACAATCCAATCAATCTAAACCCCAGCACTCTGTTAAGGAAATATACAACATCGATTATCAACCTAAAGGAGAATTACAGGAAAATAAGGAAACGAAGACGGTTGACCCTACTGAGACCACAACTAACAATTATGGTCAAATACTACACAACGAGCAGTCGGAGCCTATATAATATAATAATCCCAGCCACCCCCAACGTTACTACCCTTATCCCAAAGAGACCTATTATTCACAGTACCATGATCAAATAAATTTTCAGACATATGCTTGAGATCAAATGCTATCTGCTTAGACATTAACCGACACGGAAATTTACTCCCATACGAGCACATCCACATATCCTCAGCTTTCGGCAAACCTCTTACATTTTTGATCGATATCCGGTATCCGCCAGCCTCTTTTCTAAATCCAGAATATAGTATATACAACCTGAGTATGCAGAAGATACTCCACCTACAATTACATATTTCCACAATTCTAAGTAAACATAAATTAAGAAAAAAGGTTACTCTCCCTAACTTTCAGGAATTTAAGAAACCAGGAGAAACGTCATTTCCACTTTTTAAGTTTCATGATTACTTTGATGGGCTATTAGGGCTCGGCACCCTGACTTGGCAGATAAAACTTCCAACGTTAAAATCCGCCTTTTATTCAAACCAAATTTTATAACCAGTGATCTTAGCCTATATTCAAATTCTATTGTTGCAAATATTTAAGTTACCAGTTGATATCGAAAATGGTGGAATTCTCGTCGTACAAAATAAAATTAAACCAGATATATGTATTTTCTGTTGAAGTTATTTACCAATCGGTAGATTGGCATTCTTATATTGAAGTACAAGATAACTCTAATAAAATTCAAGTATTTCATATACCCCCAAAAGGTGCAGCCACTTTTTCAAATGCAATAATGCATCATATTAAGACAACAGATGATCTCTCACTTTATACCAAAACTTACAGATATCCTTACGTCCACAAAGCGGAAGTTTAACGGAAAATTAAAAATATTCTTAACCAAGAAATTATCCGACCCAGATACTCACCCTGGAGTTCCCCCGTCTGGATAGTACTCAAGCAAATTTATTCCACTGGGAAACAAAAGTGGAGATTAGCTATCGATTATCGTAGATTGAACGACAAAACGATTAGTGACAAACATAAGCGAGATACTTAATAAGCTATGGAAATCTCACTACTTTACTTGCCATCAAATAGAGATGGCCACTCAAAATGTACCTAATTGAATTTGAATTTGGTGGGGGCTGACGCCTCCAAATTATTTCACTTAATAAAAACTTAGACTAACTTAAAAACTAGGACCTAAAAACTAACAACAGTTAAAGGTTAGGCAGTGATGTAATGGTGGAGGAGATCAAGTTTAAGACGAGAAGTGTCAGGTTAAAATCAAAAAGGGGAGGTTGGAGTTGATCCTAAGGAGCATGCGGGAGATTGGTTTGTTAGAACCATGGGAGGTGCGGTGGGTTGGAATATAGAAGAGACGAGAACAACGTAAATTACGAGGGTTTGCGTTGAAGGAAATGGAATTGTGAAGGGCCGCGCAATCCACAGAACCAGAGAGCAGTCGATGAATGAAGAGAATGTCAGATACGTCTCTGCGTTTTTCGATGGTATTCAGGTTAACTAGCTTGAGGTGGTCACGATAGGGAGGTAAGATAAAAGGGTCATCCCAGGGTAGTCCACGAAAGGCAAATCGAAGTAAACGACGCTGAATGTTCACGATTCGGGATATATGAACTCCCTGAAAGGAAGACCCAACTTGGCTGGCATATTCGAGAATGGGCCGGACAAGGGTAATGTACAGTGATCTTGTCCCGTAAAGGTTGCAAAATTCCTTAGACCATCCTTTGATAAAACCGAGCGATGACTTGGCTTTAAGGATTATCTCGTCTACATGCGAACGGAAGTTTAACTCTCTATCGTATAATATTCCAAGATCGCAAAGGCATTGAACCTGGTGTGCAGGTTGGTCATGCAGAAAATACATGCAAATCCCCTACTTGGGGTCATTGTAGGATTTGAAGTGGTTGCGAGGTTTTTTGTCCAATTCGCGGAAATTTCTCACTATTACTTTATCTAATGCTCAAAAACCGAAGTTTAGATTTGAAAATTAGATACTTAATTTTTGAGCAATTGATAGACATAAGGCCATACCTCAAAATATGGTCTATTATCTTAATCAGTTCACTGTGGGTGGCCGTGGCTCAAGTGGTAGTGTATTGGCTTCCCAATCGGACGGCTCCCAATACCAGCCGTGACCGAAAGACTTTTTTTCAGGCAACTAAAAATCTTGTGAGATGAATGGTTGCATCAAGTCCAATTTACACTAATAATTTAGTCTCCCCATTAAATGTTGGATGCCACCCATAGAGCGAAATAACCACTCAGCCCAAACATATTTCTCTTTCTCTCTATCCAATCTTCCGAAAAACTTAACACCTGCTCCGGCATTTTAAGAGTAGTAATTGAGCGTTAAGTTTAACAAAAAAAAAAAAACAATAGGTATCGGCATTGGCGTGCTACTGTTGGTGGCGCTTCAATTTGATTCGGGTTGAAAGACTGGAATCCAAACAATGGTAAGAACGAGGGCATTTGAGGAACACTTATTGATGTTGTTTATTGGGTTCCGCTATTATATGCTCGTGGAAATTCCACACCATGAGCTGGAATTGCTCTGTGGCAATTCGAATCCAGTGAACATATTGCCAGCAGTTGTAGCTGTCACCGTATTTGTGGCAGAGGCTAAATGTACACTGGAAGTTGTAATACAACCACTTGGGCCAGTTACATCTGAAGTCATCACGATGGCATTATGTTGTTGCGTGGCTAGAATTTCTTGGAGCCGAAGTTTTTCTTCTTTTTCAGTGGCTGCACAAGACAATTTTTTTTGAAGTTGCAAACGCATTTCGTCGAACTGCTTTTTGATATCTTCCATAGCTGTCGATTAACAACTTTTGTCGGTGATTGTTTTATCCAACTCTGTATCACTTTCGTTCTCAAAACGTTCTTCTGAGGAGGTCTCCTGTTCTGAACTCTCGCCCTGAACAGCTTATTTGGGTTCAGTCTGGAACTTTGGCGTTGGCCGATGATTTTCTTTTTCATGGATAGCAACTATGTATGTATATGGCGCTTTGTTCACTGGCTGCGAATTCTCTGGCTGAGAATTGTTTATGGGACAAGGCTCCCAGTTTCAATTCCAATAGAAATATTCTTAATTAAAAAATAAGAATAGAATTTGTTCCGGCGACAAATTTTTTCCAAGCAAAGGGAATTGCTTCCGAATAAAACGCCAAATTTGTTGATTGAAGGGGGTTTTATTCTGTTTAAATTAAATATTAGATATACATATATTTTTTATTTTTATATTTATTTGTTTACTATTTTTTTAGCAATTCTTCGGCGGCGATGGCTTCTGCTTGGGTGTTGGCTGGGATCGAAAATGAAAATGCTGAAAAGTAATACATGTCGAAACAATGCCAGCAGCGTATTCCAACACCCTTTCTTCGCGCTTCTTTTGGCATTAAGCAAGTTCTGTTCGTTTTGAATTCCAAGCAGAAGTCATCGCCGCCGTAAGGGTCAGTTTATACTTAAATTAATTTAACACTCGGTTTTACGGAAAATTGGGTTTTCACCGTATATTAGTGAGCCATGTGCCCACATGAAGAATGCAGAAGGTAATTTTAACATAATTATATTTTACGTAGATGATCTCATTCTAGGCAGTTCAAACTTAGAAGAACTCAAGCAGATCAAGCTCCAGATCTCAAATCAATCCGATGTTACTGACGGAGGTCGACCCAAATATTTCCTTGGAATGAAAATAGACCGCGAAGGCGAAAGGGGTTCTATTACAGTCTATCAGCGACAGTACATAGTTAACCTTTTAAAGCAGTATGGCATGCAGAACTGTAATCCTGTGTCAACACCATTAGACGCAGGGTTTCAAATTAGTTGCCCTCTAAAAGTTGGAAAAAGTAAATCCAACCTCGTATCAGTCTTTAATCGGAGGCCTCATGTACATGTCGGTTTCTACTCGTCCGGACATCCTACATTCCACAAACTTTCTCAGCGCAACACTGATCCTCACTCTAAACACAAAGCAGTCGCGAAGCGCATTTTACGCTGCCTGAAGAGAATAGCTGATCTTAAGCTTCATTACTACAAAACCAGGAACCCCGTAGAATGCTATGCCGGAGCTGATTGGGGCAGAAATTCCAACGATAGGAAATCATAGGAGGGCATTTGTTGCAGCCGGAAGTGTATTCTCCTGGGAATCTAAAAACCAAACCATGGTGGCACTTTCCAACGCAGCAAAAGAAGCAGTCTATATTATGAAGTTGTTAAATGAAATGGGTTTTCCTTTTACAACTCCAATGATTCTCAATAGCGATAACCAGAGCACGGAAGACCTAAAAAAAAACCCTATTTACCGCTCTAGAAGTAAGCATATTGACATAAAATTTCATCACATTCGTGATTTATACAAAAATAATGAAATCTTTTTAAATTATGTTAACACAAATAATATGATGACAGATATCCTTACTAAAAATTTGCAAAAAGTAAAAAAGGCTCGATTTGTCAAAAACATGGGGTTCTACTAAAAATATTTAAACAAACTTTATTATATTTTGTATTTTTTTTTTTCAAATATATTGTGTTGCGAATGAGTGTTAATAATTTGTAAAATCAAGTTGGTAACCCAACATATTTGCTCTATACATTTTGTTTTTGCTTTATCTATCAACTCCTCTCACACTTACACACACTTGCATACTCGTATAGTTCATGCATATTATCTCTAAGCCTTACGTTTTTTAGTCTGGAAATAAACTTTGTTGAAAGCGGATCTTGGTTTTTTATTCTCGATCAAAAGACGAACTTATAATAGTAAGTAGGTTAAGTAGATTAAGATTTATTTTTAGGCAGTTTGTAAGCTTTTAGCACAGATAATAAATCTATACAGATGTCTCGTGCCCGTAGAAAAAAATGGTTCACTTTTGGTCGGCTAGCCGACACTCGAGCACACGAGCTTTCGGAGTAATATAAAGCTTTTTTATTTTCTCTCTTTTTTGCTTTGTTTACTGAAAGATTTTTTTTTTCTCACCACAAGTTATGGGCAGTGGCACAGGGAATATGAAAAACATGTGCAAGGGGCTTGCGGGAAGGGGTATGAAGACTTGGCTGTTTGTTTTCATTCGACTGCAACAGGAAATTACATAATTTTTTATGAATTGGTATTTTGTTTGAGTGTATGGGTATGTATGTAAGAAAGAACAATTTCGCAGTGCATCTTTTTTCGTTCAGCTGCCGGATACAACTTTTTGCGGGATCAATTTGCACTTGCTGCATCCATCTTCATTGTACAGATGGATTAAAATTAAAAATCTGTCACCTGGCTTTGATAGAAATGTTATGCAGGAAATTAAGGAAATAACCTCGAAATTACCACCAAAAGAAAAAGAAGTTGTGGTTATATTTGACGAGATGAGCCTTCAGACGGATCTAACCTATAATAAATTTAAAGATGAAATTGAAGGTTTTGTTGATTACGGAAGAAATCAAAGATATACTCGTAATTCATACGCTAAGTCTGCATGCGTCTTTATGATTCGGAGCATATGTGGAAATTTTAAGCAAGCACCAAAGAACTTGAAGTTGAGGTATATAACTGCCTTGATATATGCGCAGATCTGAAATTAAATGTAAGAGCTATTTGCTGCGATCAAGGACCCACTAATCGTAGTTTATATAGAAAGCTTAGTATAAATGAAAAAACCTCAAGCTTTATTTACAAAAACACATCCATATATGGAATGCATGATATCCCGCATCTATTGAAAAGTATTCGAAACAACTTAGTAAAATACAATTTGACCACTTTTGATGGAATTGTTAGTTGGAAGGTAATTGAATACCTTTATAAAACAGAAAAAAATAATACTACCAAAATATGCCCAAAACTGACAGCGGCACATATTGACCATACTGAATTTCAAAAGATGAACATGAAGCTGGCTGCACAGGTTCTAAGCAGATCTGTATCCTGTGGAATTGAAGCTTTAATAAAACTGAACAAATTCCCAGGACATATAGCCCAATTTGCGAAATCGACAGCTGAATTTATTAAGAAAATAGATCGCCTTTTCCATCTTTTAAATGGAAAACCAGCTCTTGTACGAAACAAAAATATCCATTTTATAATAGAAATGAAGGATTATATATTAAATATTAAACCCATTAACACAACAAATAGATCATTCTGTTTCAAAGGTTTGGCTCTAACTATAGGGAGCGTTTTAAGAATAAGGGAAACGTTATTCATGAATCATGATGATTTATATTACATTTATGTAAATAAATTTAATCAAGATCCATTAGAAAACTTATTTGGGAAAATAAGAGCGCGGAACATAAATAAAAGTAACCCCAGTGTTGCTGAATTTAGCTCATTGATAGCCAAAGTTATATCGATTAAATTTCTATTTAAATCGGAATATTCCAATTGCGAGGAAGACAATTCGGAATACTTGCAGGTGGATTGGAATGCCGTTTTGCAGAATGATACAGAGGAGCAAACTGTGCTTAAAGAGAATATTCTTCAGAATGAAAACTGTTTTGAAAATAACATGAATACTAACAATATAATTAACCCATTAGATGAAAACGCAATATCAGTTAAGGTACCGGAAGTCAACGACCTTGCTATTAGATATTTTGCAGGATACTGCTATTTCAAAACAATAAAAAAGATGAATAAAATCTGTGAAAATTGTGTGGGAGAAATGTTAAAAGACAAGCACGATTTCAATCTAACAGAAGTACTGATAAAATTAAAAGAATATGAGAATTCGAAAGAAAATACAGTTCTCTTGTGGCCGTCCGAAAAATATTTTCAAGTATGCCGTCTTCATACACAAATATTCTCCGCATACTTTGAAAAACGGCCTTTTGCATCCAATTTAAGAGAAAACATAATCAAAGAATGTATAAAGGCAACAAATATGAATTTTCCGAAATGGTTTGATACCTGCAGTGTATGTTACGAGCACAAGATTAATTTAATAAATTTCCTAATAATTGCTCTGGAAAAATTGTAAATGGGTCCTTGCTAAGAACAGAAATAAAAACACGATTCCCAGAAATAAAATAAAAAAATTGCAAAATGTAATGAACGCTTAAAAATGTAAGTACGCCGACATGATAAATTGACAACGATTATTGGAGGGTTGGGAGGGTGGGGGTCGATGCCCTGCCACGTCCTCGTTCATGTCCCCTGGAAACTACTTAAGTAAGGGTGCTTGCTTTAACTATAATTTGTCAAAACATATGATTTCTTAGAATTAGTTTTTCAATTTTGTACTTAAGTAGGCCAAGAGCAGTGATCAATTATTATACAGGTATATATAGATAATACTATGTACATATATTAGAATATATACGTGGTATGTCCCAAAAAGTTTCTAAAGTGCCGAACCCTTACTCTTAAGGTACGTTTTGAGTTTGGGCAATAAAAAAAGTCGCACGGGGCCAAGCCCGGACTCATTTGACAAAACCACTGATAAAAACATGTTTCTTTTGGGATTGATTTGATTGAACCCGTCGTAAATAACCTGATTGGATCCTCTCAGTGCGGTTTCACGCTAGGAAAGTCCACAATCGATCAGATTTCCACACTCCGGCAGATCCTGGAGAAAACCCAAGAAGGCTGCCTATGACAGCATTTATAGAGACGAGCTATATAGAGCGATGTTTAGTCTTGACATCCCTGCCAAACTCGTCCGTCTGTTTGCCTAATGTCGGCTATATGATTCTATGATTCTATTCAGTGTACTGTGTGAACGTGTAAAACCTCGTCGGTCGACAAAAATACAAAACCTCAGTATTTTTCCAAACCTCCACCCGATTCCGGTAAATACGAGGGCGGGTCAATAAGTCAAGAAGTCCAATTTCTGACCTCTTTACTGAAACAGCAACACTGCTCCTGTCAACAGGCATCTGTCAGTTGACTCCTGTCAAAATTTAAACTTGCTGCGTCAGTTAGTTTGTGTTTGACAGCTATTTTTATCAGACTACTCACTAATTTGAGGAGAAAATGGAAAAAAGTGAATTTCGTGTGCTTATTAAGCATTATTTCTTGCGAAAAAAAACCATTACCGAGACCAAGGCTAAGCTTGATAAATACTATGGGGACTCTGCTCCATCGATTTCAATGGTAAAAAAGTGGTTTACTGAATTTCGTTGTGGCCGTACAAGCACTGAAGATGCCGAACGTCCTGGACGCCCAGTTGAGGTCTCTACACCCGAAACAATCGAAAAAATTCACGATATGGTGTTGGCCGACCGAAGATTGAAAGTGCGAGAGATTGTGGAAGCCGTAGGGATCTCGCATGGCTCAGTGGTTTCAATTTTGAATGATCACTTGGGCATGAGAAAGCTTTCCGCAAGATGGGTGCCGCGTTTGCTCACAGTCGACCACAAACGCAATCGTGTAACAACTTCACAGGAAGGTTTGGCGTTGTTTAATCGCAATATGGAGGAGTTTTTGCGCCGTTTTGTAACCGTGGACGAAACATGGATCCATCACAACACACCAGAGAACAAACAGCAGTCAAAACAGTGGGTTTCTAAGGGTGAATCGGCGCCAAAGAAGGCCAAGGTGGGTTTGTCAGCCAATAAAGTTATGGCGACTGTTTTTTGGGATGTACGCGGGATAATCCACATTGACTACCTTCAAAAGGGAAGAACAATCAATGGGGAATATTATGCCAACTTATTGGACCGATTCAATGACGATTTGAAAAAAAAACGACCTCATTTGGCCAAGAAAAAAGTTCTTTTCCACCAAGACAATGCAAGGGTGCACACATGTGCAGTTGCCATGGCAAAAATCCATGAATTGGGCTATGAATTGCTCCCTCATCCACCCTATTCTCCAGATTTGGCTCCGAGCGACTACTTCTTGTTCCCAAACCTGAAGAAATGGCTTGGTGGAAAAAGATTTGACTCCAATGATGAAGTCATCTCGCAAACAAAGGCCTATTTTGAGGACCTCGACAAATCATTTTTTTTGGAAGGGATAAAAAAATTGGAGAAGCGTTGGACAAAGTGTATAGAGCACAAGGGAGACTACGTTGAAAAATAAAATTATTTTTTATCAAAAAATCTGTGTTTTAATCCAAAAGTCACGGACTTATTGACCCGCCCACATAGATACGCTCTCATAATATGGTTTTTCAATGTCTTTCGCCAGCTGTTTCCAGCAGTGCTGCACTCCAAGTTGGTTTAGATCGCATTCCACTTGTTCGCACTCCATACTATATTCGGCCGTCCAAATATTTTGCGTATAGTTTTGAAAACTCCATTTTACCTAGCTTGAAACTAAAGGGAGCAAATACGTACTCGTAAATATAATATAAATTTATCTAATTCTGTAGTCCTGAGCACAAAATTTGACAAAAATCCTGTAATGTATCATAAAATCAAAGACAAGTTCACATCTACTATTGTTACACATTTTATTTCTTGTTTAATTGAGAAGCGAATTAGAGAGATGGTCCGAACCAGACTGCCGATAGTTTATCATGCTCTCTAATATTCGGTTTTGTTCTTACTCAGTGCAAGTGTGTAATCATACGTAATCACTAGTACATCACAAATCCAAATAGTGAAATCGCTCTTGCGCTTATGTACATATTATATATCTTCAACCCCATAACATGTATTAGCCCTTAACACCTCGTGCTTCAAATACCAATCACTTTTATAGTGTGGTGCAACGTCATACCCACCCCCTCCAGCACTTCCACCATCAGGGACCTTCGATTTCATGATTTAATTTACATTGCATAACAAGTTACAAACAAAATAACAAGCACACGTACATAAACCCAAGCAAACCGGTTATACTGGGCAACGTCAACGTATGATGACTTTGCTAATCGCAGTCCATTCAAGTACAGATGGGCGAATGGTTTTTTTTTTTATTTATTATGAGGTAAACGACTTTGCATGTGTGGGTGACAAGTGGCAAGAGCAAATAGCGAAAATAAATAAAAAGATCTTTCTGCTCTTTGTGAGAACATGCAGCTTTTTAAAAAGCTATTTTTTTGGCTTGATTTCATTTTCATAGGACACAACTTCCCATATGAATGAGACATCTGTATAGATTTATTATCTGTGCTTTTAGTTTTAAGTTTTTAAATAAAATTAAAAGAGTCCATGTACTAGGTTTTTGCTATTTAAAAATGTTTTCTTAGTTTAAGCTGTATTGTCATAACTATGTATAAGAATAAGAATAAAAACTGTCATAAACGTCGAAAGACATAATTTTAAATATTATGTTTAACTTAGAGTGACCGCATGGGGCCAGTAAGTCACTATAAGATAATTTTAAGTTATTTAAATTATTTAAGGTAATTTTTAAGCATTTTTTGTCTAGCATCTAAGAGCAAATTAATTAATTAAATAAAAATGCATTATAAACGAAACGGTATGCCTCGCTTAAAAGTGGAACCAAGCAATACATCAATCCGGCGAAAGCACGGTAGTTGCACTTGATATTTCTACGGCATCTGACAGAGTTTGCATCAAGCTCTTTTGTAGAAAATGCGTGCATTTAGGTACAATGAATATCTTCTTCAATGGATTAGAAATTGCCTTTCGAAATCCACAAAATAAGTGTCTACCACTTCTAATCCAATATATTCCTTTGCTGACAGATGTACTATGTTGTTATATTCATATTTCAAAGCAATCAAGATTATGACGAATTTTCGTATTTAAATCCACATAAATAAATTTTATTGTAACTCACTAATTCTTAAATATAAACTACACCTTTTTTTTGATATTAACTTTAATAATATTTTTTTTATAATTTTTAAGAAACCTTTTATTTTGTTAAGGTTACTTTGTAATATCATCTAATGTTATCTTATTGGTAAAATTGGTAAAGTTCATTTATTGGATAGTAAATTCGGACTTGGAAGATTTCTTTGATGTGTGACAAATAAAAACCATTGAAATATCTTTACGTTATCAGTTGCACTTAAATTTCGTTCATCACAATTTTGACTTACGAGTATATTTAAATAATTTGCATTCTTAATTATGATTGCTTCTTCGTCTAACAAAATGATTTCAGTTTGATTGTTTCTAATAATTTTACAATTTTCTTCAAAAATACAATGTTGCTTATACCTAATTCATTTAGTGATTTCAATTCTTCATATTTATAAGTAACATTTTTGTATTTAAGTACAATTTCTTTAGGATATTCCATTTCATTTTGGGCTGTATTTGGTGTCGGTACAAGTATTTTTGTAGGAATTTTTTTTAAATTCTTTTGAAATTGTTGCAAATGTTCAAAAATTGTCTTCATATTTAGTTATGCCTAATTTAATACATTGCATTTTATTTATTTCTATGTTATAATTTTGTATAATTTTGTTTTCATCAGTTAAAATATTTGGGTACAATATTTCATGCCTCGCTGAAGTTAAATTATTTTGTATATGTTATATTTTTCTCTTTTATTAACTGTACTTTAAAATATTGATGTAATACCTGTTTAAGCCAAAACAGCTCTCAACTAATGTTATACACTAAACTAAATTCTACTCTTATACGAGTATGCAATATCACCCTTAAATAAAAAATAAAATGTGGAACGCCCAGATGGCACTTGTGTTAGCAAAGTTGTACACCGTCTACGGGCAACCTCACCACGTTTATATTATACACTTCCTTTTTCTATTACTAACCCTCTTCGAGGTAAGACCAATTTAAGAATAAAAAGCATATTCTGTATTCACGACAAATTGCGTTTTATTTTTCCCTTTTTGCTTCTAAACAAACTTCTTTCGAGGATCGTCTTTGCACCTCAACATTTGGTCCAGTCGAGCCGAATAAACCAATAATTAGGTTTCAACAAATAAAACTAAATCAACCTACTGGAATAATTGCAAACCGGTGTTAATTTACGATTACCACATGGAAAATCACCCACTTAATCTCTTCATCATCAATCAATAATCCCAATCATGATTTCTAATTAATTCTACATCATCATCATTACTACTTTGCACATTAAAACAAAAAATAGAAGATCCACAACTTCATCAAAAAAAAAAAACAATCTAACATAATCATCATCAAAACTTCATTATTAACCATCATCTTATCAATGACAACGTATGCTGACCGTCGCAGCTGTGCACGCATAAACCGCATGAAGATCAACATCTGGGGAATAATACATTAAACAAGTGCAAAAGGTACGTGTACGGTATAATATTTCAGTGCAATTTATATTTAAAAATACTATTTTTTTATAAAATAAATAATTTGCTAATTAAGTACATATACATATCTTGAGATAAATATTGTAATATATACATAAGTGCATCTTAACTTGGTGATTCGAATTTAAGTTACATACTCGGTTAATTTTCATTTAATTATTTATCCACAAAACGTCATAAATGGAGAATTTCATTTTTTGCGCTGATAACTTAGTGGAATACTCTGCGGATATTACTACAAGTTCCCTAAAGTTGATGTCGCTACAAGCCAGGAAAACTGAGCTTTCGGATTTGTGGTTAGAAGTTAAATCTGCATATGCAGACTGTGTTTGTGGTAAACTAGAGCCATTGTCGGAAGAAAATTTAACTGCGGTCAAATCCAAATACAAGCTCTCGACAGAAACTTACATATCCTGTTTGGAATTTATATTGACCGCTTCCAACAAGTTAAATCCTTTCCCTAGTGACCCTAAACCTCTTGATGTTCAAGAGAGTAGTGCTTCGCAAGAGAGTAGTGTTTCGCAAGCTATACTTCCTTTACCAGACAACTATTCTTGAAATAGTGTTTTTTCTTTACCTCCATGTAATTCTGAAAATTTTTACGGTGATTATCTATCGTGGCCATCCTTTCGCGATATGTTCTCGGCGGTATACATAAATCATACTCTATTAAGCCCAGTTCAAAAGTTGTTTCATCTCCGAGCCAAAACTCGAGGAGACGCATTTAACATTGTATTGAAGTTCACTTTAACAGATACCAACTTTGAGCTTGCGTATAAAGCTCTAAGTAATCAATACGAAAACAAGAGGATCATGGTTAATAGTCAATTGAAGATTTTAATGAATCTTCCGATTATAACTGTTGAAACAGATAAAGCCCTTAAGCGCCTTCATAGAGAAGTGAGCGATTGTCTTTCCATCTTAAAAACCTATGGAATCGACACAAATTCATGGGACTCATTCTTGACATTCCTTGTGTCAGTTCGTCTACCTGAGAAAACTCTTTCGCTATGGGAACAGGACTTAAAGAATCCATCAGAAATACCTACCTGGAAAAATATGAGTGAGTTTCTAGCAGCTAGGTATAAAATGCTGGAAACGGTTACTGATATACGCCTCTCTGCAAAATCTAAGAGTTCCAATGTTATTCATGCGGATATGGCTAGAATGGTCAACACACATTATGTTAAATCGAATAAAAATTCCTGCGCGATCTGTCAAGGCAATCATTCACTTAGAATCTGTCCCTCGTTTTTACGAATGTCAGTTGAGAACCGATCTGAAATAGTTCGAAACCACAAGTTGTGTTCAAATTGCTTGGCCTCCTATCATACTTTACAGGAAGGTAAGAGCCAGTTTACATGTAACCATTGTAAGAAATTCATATTCCCACTTCACCACTGCGAGCCATGCCAACTTCTTTAACTTACTCCCGATTAAATTCCAGCAAGGATCCCCAAACAGAAATACAGTCCATCATTCCGTCTACTTCAGCTAATGTCAGTTCATTCTTTTCTACTTCGACGAAAAAGATTCTGTTAGCAACTGCTTTAGTTTCTATTCCCGTCCAGGGTTTCAAATACACTCTTCGAGCTCTAATTGACCCTGGATCGGAAGTCACTTTGATATCCAAAGCTGCACAAGTTCGTTTAGGACTCCCATTTACTCCTATCCATGCCCAAATATCTGGTGTTAACACAACTTTAGCTACAACATCCAAACTGTTATGCCATTTCACATTGGGATCTGACGTAGATCAAAAAGCTGCGATTTCTGCACAAGCGCTAGTTGTTGAAAACCCAACTGGAAAGCTTCCGTCTCAGTCAGTTGAATCTCTGGACATGAGGAAGCTATCAGGACTCAGACTCTCTGACCCACATTTTTACAAGTCCTCTCGAGTAGATTTACTCATAGGAGCCGATCTCTATCCAGACATAATTTTGGAAGGACTCCATCATAATATATCTGGAAAGCTAATAGCTCAAAATGCAATTTTTGGTTGGATCATATCCGGTCCTTTACTTAATCTACATAATTCATCTTTCACAAAGTTCGTTACGTATTTCAACACAATTTCTCGCGATGACGATATAAAGCGCTTCTGGGAACTCGAAGAAATACCAGCTCCCAAGCTGTGATCTTATGAAGATCACTATTGCGAAAGCCTCTATTCCGAATCGACATATCGAGATATTGATGGAAGATATGTAGTGAAACTAACATTTAAGCCTGAATTTCCGGAAGACAAGAAACTGGGACTTTCACGAAACATTTGCGAAAAGCGTTTTTTTTAATTCCGAACGTCGATTAAAGAAAAATCCATTTTTAGAGTCTGAATATAATAAGGTTATAAAAGAATACATAGAGGTTGATCACATGCAACGAGTATATTCTAATGAGTTGATTCAAGACAGCAAGATTACGTCTTACTATCTACCCTATCATGCTGTTGTGAAGCCAGAAAGCTCGACCACGAAACTACGAGTGGTCTTTAATGCTTCAAGTCCATCGGATAATGGCAATAGTCTTAATGACGTGCTTTATATAGGACCGGCCTTACAACAGGATTTAGTTTTACTAATGCTCCGTTGGCGCATGCACAAGTACGAGTACATCTTCAATGCGGACATAGCGAAAGTGTACAGGCAAATACGAATTCATCCTACTCATACGCCATATCAGAGAATCCTTTTTAGAACATCACCTGATAAGTCCATAGAAGATTTTAAGCTGAAAACAGTTACTTTTGGTGTAAACTGTGCTCCGTATTTGGCAATTCGTACTTTGTTGCAATTGGCGGATGATGAGGAATCGAATTACCCCCTTGGGTCCAGAATGCTTCGTAATGACTTCTATGTAGATGATTTACTTTCCGGATCTCATTCTCTTGATCAAGCGCTAAAAGCGCAATCTGAAATCATATCAATCCTAGACTCAGCTGGCTTTGTATTATGCAAGTGGACTTCCAATAATCAATCTTTGCTGCAGAATATTCCTAAGGAGCATATCCTTAATGACCAATTTTTGGAACTAAGTGATCACGGCTCCGTAAAAATTCTCGGGGTATTTTGGAATGCGAAATCAGACTCGTTTCACTTTAAGGTACATCCGATATCCATTTCGAATACTTGTACTAAGCGGGAAGTATTTTCTCAGATAGCCAAACTCTTTGATCCTGCAGGTTGGATAGCTCCAATAATAATCAAAGCAAAGATCCTAATGCAGCGTATTTGGAAAGACAAAACCCAATGGGATCAAAATCTTTCACCTTCTTCGCTATCCATATGGAAACCGTTTGTCACCACCTTCACAGATATCTCAAAGTTACAGATACCGCGTTGGATAGGAACCAATTCGCAGAACATAATTCAAATTCACGGGTTCTGCGACTCCTCGGAGCTAGCCTATTCCGCTTCTATTTATGTACGTGTTTTAGATAGCTCGTCCAGATGTATGAGTCAACTGTTATGTGCCAAAACAAAGGTTGCACCCGTAGAACCAATCACTTTGCCAAGGTTAGAGCTATGCGGCGCAGTCCTTCTATCTAAGCTTATGAAGACAATTATTCCCATGTTTACTGTCGCTGATTCTTCCATTTATTTATGGACCGACTCTTCTATCGTCCTGGCGTGGCTAGAAAAATCTCCTTGTTCTTGGAAGACCTTTGTAGCCAATCGCACTAGTAAAATAAAAGGCAATGTAGGAGACCTCAAATGGAGACATGTGGCTTCGCAAGACAATCCAGCGGATCTTGCAACTAGGGGGATGGTTTCTGGTGAACTTCTCGACAATGAATTATGGTGGCATGATCCAAAATTTCTACATAATACTGAGGTATGCTGGCCGTCCACTTCTCCTACATTTGTTAATGAAGCTGACCTCGAGTCCAAACCTATAAAATCATTTCATACCCACTCCAATCAATTGGAAGATATACTACTTAGGTTTTCGTCCTTTTCCCGAGCTCTGAGAGTAATATCATACGTCCTTCGGTTCACTCATCAATTAAACCCTAGGTTAAAGCATAGAAATTCCATTCCATATCCAACTCAAGATATTACCAGAGAAGAAATAGTTACTACCAAGGAAAAACTTATAACTCTTTCTCAAAAGATATATTTCCAACCTAAATACGAAGCGCTGCATAATAGACAATCGATCAATCAATCAAGTAAACTTTTAGCTCTGAATCCAATTCTTGATGCCAATGGCATAATGCGAGTAAATGGCCGCCTAACTAATTCTAATCTGTCATGGAGTGAAAGATATCCTATCCTCTTACCTTATAATTCACACTATGCCAAACTTCTTGTAAACTTCGCCCATGAGATATCTCTCCATGGGGGAAACCGGTTGATGTTGGTTCTCATTCGTCAAGCATACTGGGTTCCTAAACTCAACCCATTAAAGCTGGTATAAACCACTGCAAAGTTTGTGTGATTCACAAAAAACAACTACGTTCTCAACTTATGGCACCACTTCCTCCAGAAAGAACTGACTTTTCAAAAACCTTTTCGAAAACTGGTTTGCATTTTGCTGGGCCATTTGACATAAAAACTTATATTGGTAGGAGTTGTCGCATAACAAAGGGCTACGTATGCGTGTTCGTGTGTTTCTGTACTAAAGCTATATATTTAGAGGGAACGACAGATCTGTCTACAGCTGCATTTTTAGCTGCCTTTCACCGTCTTCTTCAAGTCCTCTATTCGGACAATGGAAGCAACTTTGTTGGACCTGATAGAATTCTTAAGGACAATTTCAAAAAATACTTAAAGGAAGCCGCCTCTCAAATATTGGTATCGCACAATCATTCCATTTCTTGGAATTTTATCCCTCCAGGAGCACCCCACATGGGTGGACTGTGGGAAGCAGGGGTTAAAAGCTTCAAACTCCATTTCAAAAAAGTGACTACTGGCGCAAAATTCACGTTTGAAGAGTTTTCAACTCTGCTCTGTCGAATCGAAGCTTGTCTCAATTCTCGTCCATTCAGTGCAACATCTGAGAATGTCGATGACATTCTTCCTCTCAGATCGAGTCATTTCCTGATCGGATGTCCTCTTATTTCTTTACAAGAATCTGTACCTAAAGAATCCTGAGTATCTTCAGGAAATGCATAAAAGATACAAATGGAAGTTCCCACACAGAGATGTACAGGTTGGGGATCTCGTAGTTGTACGAAAGGGGCACCTACCCCCTACGGGGTGGCGATTAGGCCGTGTCAGCAAAGTTTTTCCAGGCTCCGACGGTAGGGTACGTGTTGCTAGCATTCGAACTCAGCAAGGTGAAATAACGAGACCTATTGTAAAACTTTGTGTTATTCCTTCAGAATAACTTTGTTTAAGATAGATATGTACTTAAAACTGTTATGATTGAATTAATTAAAGAGTTTTTTTATTATAATAGTTTTAATTATTTGATTTATTAAAGATGTAATTGAAATGAACTATTAATACCGTACATGTATCTTATTTTTATTCATATAGATACAAATTTTTACTGACTTAATATTGTTTATCTAAATGTCTTACATATTTATAAAATCTCAAGAATGTAAATTAAATTATATAATTTAGATAGTTTAGACATCCCTTACTAACTTTCCTTCCTTCCGGAGTGAGTGGAACCCCTCCGGTAAAGTACAAAGGTTCCCAATCTGACTTACGTTTAGATATAGGGTCCAGCTAGGTTTGCAGAAATTATTTCTGCTAAGTGGGCGGCAATGTTTAAGCCAAAACAGCTCTCAACTAATGTTATACACTAAACTAAATTCTACTCTTATACGAGTATGCAATATCACCCTTAAATAAAAAATAAAATGTAGAACCCCCATATGGCACTTGTGTTAGCAAAGTTGTACACCGTCTACGGGCAACCTCACCACGTTTCTATTATACACTTACTAACCTTCTTCGAGGTAAGATCAATTTAAGAATAAAAGGCATATTCAATATTCACGACAAATTGCGTTTTATTTTTCCCTTTTTGTTTTTAAACAAACATCTTTCGAGGATCGTCTTTGCACCTCAACAATACCATTGTTCAATGGTTCTGCTAGATATATGTGCTATTTAACTATCTTTCTTAGTTGTATCTTTAAGCCGATCAAACGTTTTGTTTAAACCATTGTTTACTCTAATTTGCTGATTTAAATCAATAAAATAGTTATGTTTATTAATTTCTACTTTCTTATAATAGTTTTCGATATCTATGTATTCTATCCTCTTCATTTATTGTACGGAAAACTCTTTTTAATGCATTTCGTAAAATATTGTGATATCCCTTAAATGTGAACATCTACATTTCAGTAACAGACGATATCAACTAATGGTGAATGGAGAATGAAATCGCATTTTCTAGCAAAATGGAAAAATACATATATGGAACATTGTATGGATGTCACAGATTGTTCTTGAAATAAGTAATTGGAAATATCAGCACCCCATGGTCAGTTAATCAGTTGAATTTGACAACTCGGTCGCAATTATCCAAAGTATGAAAATTAGGAACAAAATCCTCATCCTCTATAATTTTCTATCAAGGGCAGCGTATTTTGGCAGAAAAACTAATCGGTGAGTACGCTGATATATTTGCTACACAAGGTGGAAAATATGGACGTACAAAACTTGTTCAACACCACATTGACACCGGAGACCCCCGATCAATTCGTCAATCTGCCAGGCGTATTCCATTGGCAAAGCAAGCAGAAGTTGCCGAAACGGTGTCGAAGATGAAAATTGAGGGGTCCGTGCGCATCTCCAGTGGTCCTCGTGAAGTAGAAAACCGCAGTACGAGGTTTTGTGTAGACTACCGACATCTCAACGATGACACAGCTATCTACAGGGAAACAGTTTTCAACTCTTGACTTGAAAGTTTGACAGTTCAGGTGGTCTGAAGAGTGTGAACAAATATTTCAAGAACTGAAGCGACAGCTGTGCAATGCCCCCTTCTTGGGTTACCCCACATCCGGGAAAATGTTCAGAGTGGACGCAGACGCTTACAATGTTGGGATCTGAGCTCTGATCTCCCAAGTTCGTGATGGCCAAGGAAAAGTGGTTGCATAGTAAGGCAAGGTACTCTCGCAGACCTGAACGGAACTACTGCATAGCATCTCCATAAATACCCCTAAAGATAAAAGTTCATTCTTCGGGCAGACTACGCAGCTCTGAAATGGTTACTCCAATTTAAGAACCCTGAAGGCCAAGTTGCGAGATGGATCGAGCAGTTGCAGGGCTACGACTTTGAAGTGCAGCACCGCAAGGGAAAGCTCAACTCAAACGCTGATGCTCTCTCTCGTCGACCGTGCGATGTTAAATGTGAATGCTGCAACCATAACGAAGCAAAAGAACAAGCCACTATCCAAACGATCAGGACTGAGCCAATAGAGGGTTCGAGTATAGATGAAATCCGTTCCTCATAACAGGCAGATTATGATATCGAACCAATATTGGCCTGGAAGGAGCACGAGGAAAGACCAAGCTGACATCAGATATCGGACCAGAGCCAAACCCTGAAGGCATATTGGGCACAGTGGGATTCGCTTTGTGTGCAAGACGGTTTGCTGGAGAGAAAATAGGAAAGTACAGATGGAGCAATATCTTGTATGCAGCTAATCATGCCACGATCCAAAGTCAGCCAAGTACTCTATGAAATACATGACAGAATCTCAGGAGGCCATTTGGGAATAAACAAAACGTTGGAAAAGGTAAGATGTCGAGAATTGGTGCAAAAAATGCATAAGGTGTGCGGCTACCAAGGGCCCAAGAGTAAAGCCACAGGGACGCATGCAATAATACAATGTCGGAGCACCATTCGAACGAATACCCATCAACATCGCTGGTCCGTTTCCCGAAACCTTTAATGACAACCGATACACCCTCCGGCCACTTAGGCCGGAAGTGCTTACCATCCCAAATCAAGAGGCTAAGACTAGATAATATTTTTCTCTTATAAAAGTAACAATAATAAAACAAAAAATCATCATCAAGTTTGCACAAAAACCCACAGATTTTATGATACTTGGAAAAACCTGCAATAGGTAAAAAAAATGAATTTATGATTTTTTTACCAACGTTTCTAACAACAGTTGACACACATACTCGTAAGAGTGGTTTTCCACGAATTACTAATTTTCCAATATTTTTTTTAAATTACCTGTCAAAACCCTCATTTCCTTACCCTGTTCCTTAAAAGTTCTCAGAAGAGTTAGGTGTAGGGTATTAAGGCCTATTTGGAAAATATAGCTTACAGAAATGGTATAAAAGATTAGGAAAAAAAATTAATTCATCAGTTTAATTTACATTTGTTTAGAAATGCTGTTTGAAATGTCAGCATTTACAAATCAAGAATATGCAGACATTATTTACGTTTATGGGCTATGCAATGGAAGTTCAACTAGTGCGCGATAAAGATACCAAGAACTTTATCCTAACCGACGACTTCCTAATAAAAGAGTATTTCAAAATACGTATCGAAGGCTTTGAGAAACGGGATCAGTTTCGAATATACGACCAAATGCGGGAGCTCCACAAGTAAGAAGGATTTCAGGTGATGAAAGAATAGTGGAAGCTGTTACAAATGATTCATCAATCAGCATCAGACACTTAGCATTGCAATTCAATGTTTTCAGACATAAAATTTCTAATGTACTGCATGGAGAAAATCTTTATCCATACCACCATACACCTGTACAAGAACTGCTTCCCAATGGTTTGGAAAAGAGACTTGAGTTTTCTAACTGGTTGCTGGAGCGGAGCTTGGATGACAACCAGTTTATTAGCAGAATTCTTTGGACGGACGAATCTCAATTTACAAGGGATTGGATCACAAATTTTCATAATCTTTATAAGTGGGCTGCGGACAATCTGCATACAATGAGACATAAATCATTTCAATACAAATTCAGCGAAGCGTCAATATGTGGGCAAGTGTACTTGGAAACCAGTGAATCGGCCCCTTCAAACTACCACCTAAACTGAATTCTACAAACTATCTGCAGTTTTTGCGAAATGATTTACCAGTATTATTGGAGGACACTCCACTGATTCAAGTTGCTTCACCATATTTTCAACAGGACGGGGTCAGTTCAGTTCAGTTTATATGCATTTTTATTGTTTCACTTAATTTACTCTTACTTGCTAGACAAAAAAATGCTTAAAAGTTAATTTACGAGTAATTAACTTAAAATTATCTTATTCTAGCTTACTGGCCCCATGCGGGCACTCTAAGTTAAACCTAACACTTAAATTATGTCTTTCGACGTACCTTACTACTATACTATACTATTTCTATTCATTATAATTAAAACTAAGAAAACATTTTTTACAAAAAAACTTAGCAACATGACATTTTTTTTTCTTTTTTATTATAAAAATTAAAACTAAAATCCTACAAACTACCTACAAATAAACTTTAATCTATTTAGCCTACTTACATACATCTAATACATACTTATATACATATACATATATACATTATATGTATATACTTAATATATAAATACATGTATATATATATATGTTGTTTTTTTTTTTAATTTTTTATTTTTATTAATTTTTTTTTGTTTTTATATATTTTTTTTTCTTAAATCTAACTTACTCCTACTTAAAACTATGTAAGCCGGCCGTGGCTAAAAAAATTAGGAATCTGTCCTGGATCAGACCTTTACTATCAAGGTAGAGGAACGCTTCTGGAGGAACATAGCCGTCAAAGCGAACTCTCTCATGATACATATAATTAAGGTAGTAAGCCCCAGAGATCAGGTTGTTCGACGATGTCATTGCTCTTGCAATGTGCCTTCGAGTCAACTTAATAACAAAATTGTCCACTCTTATTAGGTTCGCCCTATTGTACAAGACCTCATTGCGATAGAATTTTATGTACTCAGATTCTGGTGTTCTGTATAAGCGAAGACAAGCCCTAAGGCAAGCCTTCTCAAACACCCGAATCTTTTCCAATAAACTTGCTCTCACGTTGAACCACACGGGACATCCAAACACAAGCATAGGCCGGATAAGGGCCATGTAGCAGATCACCCTCACCCTCGCATCGAGTTGGCTGTTGTAAAACAGTCTCCTTGTAAGGGCAAAAGCACCTCTGGCTCTGGCCAGAGCAACATCAATATGTCTGTTAAAATACAGATATTGATCTAGCCAGATCCCAAGGTATCTGACTATATTTCGACAAGCAAGTGGCTGTCCATGTTGTCCGACGATAGAGAACTTTCGCCAATTCTTTCTGGTATCCCTAGAGGCCCCAGACAAAGGCGTCCTAAAAAGAATGGTTTCCGACTTCTGAAAGTTGATTTTCAACTTCCAGTCATCGCAATATTGCTTAATTTTGTCGAAGTCACGTTGCAAAAGTGTATTAATGACCTCAATCTTTGGACCTGATCTGTACGCAATTAAGTCGTCTGCGTACGCTATGGCATGGTGAAGTGAACCTATCAGATCACTTGTGTAAATGTTGAATAGCATCGGCGAATTTACCGCACCTTTTTGCAGACCGTTTTTAATGTTAAATGTTCCAGCGGAAGTCACATCGCCATTCTTCACGATGAACTGTTTACTGGAGAGCGTATCAAAAAGCAGTGGTTTACTAATGCCCATCCTGTCCAGTTTGAAGAAGAGTCCCTCTAACCATACGGTGTCGAAGGCCTTTTCCAAGTCAATCAGGCAGATACCAGTGCACTGTTTTTTGCCTTTGTTCCATTGGATATCAGAAAGCAGTTTAGACGCAGCATGAATGATATCATGCCCCGCCTTGAAACCGAATTGATTATCCGGAACTATATGTTTGTCCTCAACCCACTCAGTCAGGACTCTATTTATCACCTTCTCGAAAACCTTACTGATGTTTGGAAGAAGACTGATCGAGCGGAGATTCGCCGGATTGGAAGTATCTTTATTCCTTTTGGGAATGGGATGTACCACCGCAGTTTTCCAATGCGCTGGATAATGTGCATTATTCATTGCATTATTAAACAGGGTGGTATAAATGTCCAACGCTTGTAGTGGGAGATTTCGAAGCACAATGTTCGGTATTTCATCGGTTCCCACTGATTTCTTACTTCTAAGTGATTCGAAGATCGTTTGGAGCTCTTCCTTCGAAATGAACGGTGGTAATACCCTTTCGTTGGTGATGACATTATTTGCCATATTCTCTTCACTGAACTGGGTGAAACCCGAGCTCTCGAATCGCCAATTCTCTATTTCATTTCGAAGGCAGGAATTGTGCACAAGGACTCGACTCTCCAGGTCGTGGTTCGGGCCAATGATGTCATTCGCCTTGTACACTTCCTGGAAAGTCGCTCCTATAGCCTCTACCTTCTCCGGCGGATCCTCGACCACAAAAAAGTTGTCATCATCAACGGCCTCATTTGGATCAATGCCTGCTGCTACAAGTATTTGTTCGTTGTTCGTCGTTCGGGCGATTCGAAGACATGGAAGGTCGTTCTGATTATTTCTCCGAAATATTTTATTTATTTGCGGGAACATATTCGGGTTGCTGGTGTTTACAGCCCGAATTTTGTTGTTCCAATACAAACTTACAGAATTTCTGTAATTTTCCTTTATTAATGTTTGGAGGTTTTTAATCGACTGACTTCAATGTCATGATCTCCGGGTTATGTCTGTCAGTGAACTGTCTGTACAAGGTTTTTAGTCTTGACAGCAGTCTACTTTTATGTCGGTGCAGTTCGTCAATGGTTGCGTTGCGGAATAAGTCTTCGTTGTCAGTGTGTTGATACCGTGGTATCGTTTTGTCCATAGTTCGTTTGATTGTCTCGTCCATTAGTCTAAGATACCTGTCAATCTCCTCGTTTGACAGATTTCAATACATCACACTGTGCTGAAACCACCAATTGAATAGTAGGTTCCCTCTAGTATTTGGTATATTATTTCCCCAATCACTATGTTTGGCGTTGAAATCTCCGCCGATAATAAAATAGTTGTCTTCCAATTCCAGCCTCAGAAATCGAAAAAGTGTCTCAAGCTCCGAGATGAATAAGGTGGATTGAGTAGCCTTAGGTGCATAGACAGACACCATGTACAACCGCTTTCCACTACGGAGAGGGATGTACATGACGCATGCTTCCAGCACCCGAAACCTACGTACCACACGACTATATATTCTTATGAAACGCAGTCCCTTTCTTACAAAGATTGCAACACCTCCTCCTTGAATGGAATTGGGTCGGTTTCTTCGTAATATTTCATATCTTCTGTGCCTCATTTTGTGTCTTTTGATAAGCTTAGTTTCGCTAACCAAAAGCACATCAGGGGCTTGGTCTTTAAGCAACTTAAATAGTGCGGCTCGTCGTTCGAACCTAATTAGTGAATTAACATTCACAGCAAGGACCTTTAGGGTTTGCTCCGCCATGTACGTACCCATTACGACTGAAGGTGCGTTAGGCCCGGCAGCAGCGAATATATTTGATCTACCCGCGTAGCCTGTTCCTGTATTTGTCGCTGAAGCTGAGCCATCTGCCCCTGAATAGAGAGCAAGATAGCCAGCATGTCAGGTACAGGTTCCGGTGCTCTAGGCGCTGGGGCCTGAGAAGCTACCTTTGCTTGTTGTACCGTAGTTCCCCTACCTGCTGCCATTTGGGCATAGGTAACTTGGGGAGTAACGGCTGGTGTTTGTGCCTGCACGAGTGGACGTTTAACTTCCACTTTCTGCTGCCGAGCCAGATTTACTCTTTTTATGTATAGAATTTGGGACAACCCCGATAGTTTGCGCTGTGTTCCGTGTTCCTACATAAAGCACAAGAGAGTTAGTTTTTTTCCGATGCTCCGTCCTTACCTAGAGCGCATTCCTCTGACTTGTGGTTCCACACTTCACGCATCGAGGCTGCATTTCGCAGTTCGACGCGGCGTGTTCGAATTTTTGGCAGGGAACACATTGTAAAATGTTTTCGCTCCTCTTTAATTTCTCCCAGTGTACAACCTGGTAGTCTAGGACTTTGATACTCCTTAGACCATCCAGTTTGCTGTCGGGACTTAGCTGAACCAAGAAGAACGGGAGTTTCCGCTTCTCCCTTTTAGCTCTAGCCGTGACAAACGGCTTGACCCCCACGAATTTGAGCCGTTCGCACTCCTTCTCTTTCAGCAGTGCAAGGAGCTCCTCCGGATCAGTCGACGGTTCTAACCCCCTCAGCAGCACTGTCTGCAGGTTCTCCCCCTTCGGGGTGTAGGAGAAGAACTCCGTCGTCGAATCCTTCAATAAACTTTTAATTTTATGATAGCGCTCCACTGTGTTACAGTGGATCGCATGCCTATCTAATGATAATCTTTTTATAAAAAAATTGTTGTCTATGGCCGACTTACATAGTTCTATTGTCTCCTTGAGTTCCATCTTATAAGTGCTTATAGGTGGAACCCTCACTTTTGAAGTGTTTTTTGTTGTTGTTGTTTTTGTTGTTGCTGCTGCTGCTGTTGTTTTTGTTGTTGCTGCTGCTGTTGTTGTGGTTGCTTTTGTTGTTGTTGTTGTTGCTGGCTATTCTGCTGCTGCTGTTGACGTTGTTGTTATGGTGCCTGCTGGCATCTTTTTTGAGCCTGTGCAGGTTTAGACTGTTGGTTTGGTTTTTGTTTGTTTCTGTTGTTGTGGCTGCTGAGAGTCGTGAAGTTCTCCTAGCCGCTCTTTCTCCCTTCTTGCTATTTGCTTACATTTAATAGCTAGCACTCTTTGCTGGAGCTGTTTAATATTGGAGTGAATTCTTTCTACCTCCTCTTCTTCATCATCTGACTCAGAAGCCGCCAGAGATGCGAACATGTTGCCAGCTTCATTATCTTGGCCTTCTCTACCATCAGGCACATATGGGAGATGATCATTTTGCATTTTTGTTGCCGTGATGCTGCCCTTGTTGTTATGGCGCGCGTCTCTTCCCTCGCTTCGTCAGGCAGCTTTTCTCTTGATGCTGAGAGGGTAGTGCGCTTTAATGGGTTCGGAGCAGGCTTCATCTTCCTCCTCCTCTTCATCCTTGGCTCGACCACTACTGCTGGTTGGCTTGAACCAGTTGAAATATCGCCTGAATGTTCAGCTAGTCCCGCTATTGGCATAACGGGCCGCTCCCCAGAATACATCGCGTGATAATATTACGCACTTTTAATTATTTGTTTTTAAGTTACAAAAAAAAAAAAAAAAAACAAAGAAGAAAAAAAAATGACACAGGATCTATCCGACTCGGAGTCGAACCCAGAACTTTGGACTTGACAACCGCGCACACTACCACTGGGATATTTGTAGTCCTATATTCAACTCGCCAAATGTCGTTTTCTATTAGTAACACTACTCAAATAAAAGCCGAATCACGTCTAATCTCCATGGAGGTCTATGAACGACTGACAACAGGACGGGGCTCCACCCCACTATGGTCGTGAGGTTAAGAATTGACTAGATGAAGAGTACGGTAACCGCTGGATAGGAAGAAATGGACCAGTTCACTGGCTGAATTTTTTTATATTGAAAAGAATGAAAGAACTTGTTTATTCAACCGAAATAGCAATTTTAATTGAATGGAAGATCGTATTCTCGAGGCGTCATCAAAAGTGGGGCAGCAGTTAGCATCAATAAACATTCACAGTGCAATCCAAAAACGGGCTCTAGCATGCATACAAAACCAAGGAGGACAGTTTGAGCACCTGTAATAACTGTTTTCGTATACACATAAAATAAAAACTACCTAAGACGACACAAAATCATTTTTTATTCATAGCCTTTGGAGCTTAAAGAGTATCATAAAATCTGTGGGTTTTTCTGCAAACTTGATAATGATATTTTGTTTTATTACTGATACTTTCATAAGAAAAAAATAGTAAGACATTATGTTAATTATGCATTTTCTGGAGAAAAGTGAGCACCACAATCGAAAATTAGCATGGGCAATGAAAATGGAACAGGTTTAGAAATTGGATATCTAAAGACTCAAAGATATCAACTTTATTTAAACGCGGTTATAAAGGCTGGCATTTCTTCTAAAAATAAAGTACTACACGAAGTTTTTACCATTAGTACTAACAGAGCAATTTCCGTTAACATGGGTCAGGGTACACCCAAGTAACCCTTTTCTTAAACCCTCGATAAATGATGTCAACATTGGAGATAGACCCTTACTGTAGAACGATTTTTTCCCAAATTATCACCACCGATTTAGGAGACAACCTGTATAACTACTGATAGTGGCGAGCCTTGTGGAATCCCGTTTTCAAGTTTAACTAAGGACGAGTTATAACCGTCAACATTAACGTGAAATGTTCTTCCCGATAAAAAAGATTGAACTACTTTAAGGATCTTTTTTTGGGAAAAACAGGACTCGATCAAAAGCCTTTTCTAGGTCCCATGACATGAGCACACTATGCTTCGTTCCAGATAAGTTTTCACCGATTTTGTGTTCTAATAAGTGTAAGAGTGTCTCAGTTCCTCTATTGGGTCTAAAAGCGTGTTGTCCTGGGTGCATCTTTTTCTCCACTGTCCTTCCGATTCGTCACGCAAGGATTTTCTCAAAAACTTTGGAGAAAACGGGAAGAAGTGAGATTGGACGATATTCTTCGAAAGAATGGCAGTTCCGTGATTTTTTGGATATAGGTTTAAATTTTGCCCGCTTCCAGTCGTGTGGAAAGTTGCCAGTTTTTATGATGTTGTTGTACAAAGAGCAGATTCTTCCTTTGAGACTATCGTCACTATACTTTACCATATTGTACGTAATCTTATCCTCTCCCGGTTTCGTCCCTTTCGCAGTCTGTAGGGTCATCTCGAGTTCAGGCAGTGTTTTTATATCCATAAAATATTCCGATTGGCCAGTTGAGTTCGAAAGGTCGTCTATTTTAAAATTAGTCTTTTTTTGAATCGTGCTATCTGCTATCGAACGCAAAGGATACATCTATCCTAGTGCTAAAGAATGTAGGTGACCCATCATTAAGAATGACTAGATTATGTTCGTTGGCAAAATTTTCAAACCGTGATCCGTGATTGTATTTAAATCCCAGAATATGCTCTCTGTATAAATTTGTAATTTTTATCGGTCTTATTGCTCTTATTTCAATTGTTTGATGAAGCAGGTTAGAAGAGGATGTAATGTGTGACACTATAGGCATATTGTCTTTTACAAGAATACCTATACCAGATTTTGCATACTGGTAATCTTTATTATGGCGAAAAGGTTGGTAATTTTTTAATTTAAAATATGTTTTTGTATTTGTTGCAATGTGGGTTTCTTGAGGTGAGTTAACACGATGTACTTGACCCTTAACCCAATGCAAGGTAACAGACTGCACGAGAATTGCTGATACAGGTTGTTCAAACTTGTTGTGCATACTTGTTCCCACGACAACAACAGAATAATATTGCATTGCACCGGGATAATGTTACGTAGCTCCGGATACATACGCCGCCGACATGAAATGGATGAGTCTGCATATTGGATGATGGGAACGGCGGTTTCCTATGGGAAACAAGGTAGCTCTAAGTTTTGTATAGGTTTTGACTTGTGACAAGATAGTTGGTGTGCAACTTAATAAAGTTGAATTTAATACGAAAGAATTTGAATTTATTTCGAGTAAGAGTAAGTCGAACAGTCAGAGGGAGGCCCAGCCTCCCCGTTCACGATTTTTTTTTTTCGGAATCCCCTTAAGGGATTCGTTATCTGGCGACCGAGCAGGGACCCCTCCGTACACGACTTTCCCTTTTTTCCTTTGATACACTCAGCTCCTCTTACCAGGATACAGAGTCGATACGTTTCATTGAACGAAAAGCCCAGTTTCCACGAGAACACTGCGCTTATATGTTACATCGAGTATGCAAGAGCATCCAATCGAATGCATCCAAGCATCCATGAGAACACGAAAGGTAGTAAAAAGGGAATCAAGGGGATTCGTGTGAAGCAAATCGTGCCTTAGTAGGTCGAGTGCATTTTAATATTCGTATCCAAAAAGGATAACACGATCCTTCCGAAAGAGCGGTACTCAAAAGAAACGAATTTAAACGATTAACTTTTCGGTGTCCTTTTTCTTCTTTCTCAACGCAGCGTACTTCTATATATAAATCCTAGCATCAAGGAATCGAATACTAAACAAACTAATACGATGTGCAGTGCTGTGAACTTCCTAATGTAAGAAATCCAAGAGAAAATGAAGAAAGGAAATTAATAAATTAATAACATGTTAATTATAAATAATAAAAAAAAATCAAAGCCTCTTATTCAGATAAAAAATTATATCTAGAGGCAAAAATCAGTGGCTATTTGTACAAGCTACGTAAAAGAAATAAAAGGGAAAAGAGTGCGAAAATTGTATAGCTCTAATGAGATTAAAAAATCGTAAAGAAAAAAAGAGAAGAAGGAAAAAAACAATATAATAATATCCTAGTGAAACAAAAAATTCTAAAAGGAGGAAAAAAATATGTCCAGTTAATTTAATTAGAAACAATTTATTATAATTATAATTATTTAAAGTGCAGAACCCAAGTGCGAAATTGTAATTGTGAATTGTATTCAAGTAGTGAAATCCATACAACATGTAGTAGATAGTGTTGGTGAGTTCAAAAAAAAAAGAAGTTAAATTAATATTAAAGTTTACATTTGGTAACTACTTCCTAGGTAAGATAGTAATTATACTCGTAATAACTATTATATTACTATAACCGATCTGATGAGGGCAGCTAATGCCATGTTAGGTCAGATAAGAGAGATAGAAGCTCGGTTAAGGAGCATAGAAACAAGACCGGTAGGTGAACCTGTGAGCGTTGCTGAAAACGCGGAAATCGAATTCTGCGCTCCTAGGAACGAGGGGGATTTGAGGTACATCTCAAACATGGGTGCATACTGTTGAGGGGATCCTAAAGGACTTTGAAATAGTAAGGGCTAAACCCATATATAGGGCCATATTATAACATATTAGGTAGAAAAGGAAGAATTTTAAGATCAAGGTATAAGGGAAAGCTAGAATATCTGAATGGTTTATGGGATAATATACGAATAATATGTTTTTGTAAAGCAAGTAGAGGATAAATTTTATTGCGGTGTGTACCTCCCCAACAAGCAATATCATATTGTTACTTTGAATGAAAAATTGCGTAGTAAATTTTGTAAAGTAAATTGACTGGCACACTTTTCGTAAGAAGTAAAAGTGCCTGAGAGTAGAACGAAAGTATTTTCTCATGGATTCGGTGTGTGCCGAAAAATTCATGTTTGAGCCGATAATAAGCCCCAAATATTTAAAATCCACTACTTCCTCATTACAGAAATAGTTTTCACTGCAGTTTTCATAAATTAGGAATGTTGACGGATGCAAGCTATGAATGCAGTTATTCTAAGTAAATCTTTTGCACTCAGGTGCACGGTAACAGACAGCCGCTTCCAATTTCTGCGCAGATGACAAACTAAATAACATAATTTTCGTTTTACGGCTTATTATATGGTTATGCATCGCAAACCAGTTCCTTAGCAAGTCTAAACCCCAATTAAGTTCAGCGACAAGATCGAATGGGTTGTTTGATTTATAACAAAATCCTATGTCATCTGCAAAAGCAGTTGGTAGGCCTTTAAAATCAAGCGCAAATAAGGTTTTTGCATAGATAAGGAAGAATATAGGTCCAAAACGGACCCTTGCGGAACACCGAAATCAAAAAAATGTACTCTACTTCTTACTACGAGTATCTTAACTCTTTGTGATCTATTTTTAAGATAAGATGTTAGCCATTTAAGTATGAAACCATAAAAGCCAGCTCTTTCCAGTTTAGGCAAAAGTATTTTGTAATCGACCGTATCGAACGCTTTTGTGATATCTATAAACAAACCGGCTGTTTATCTACTAGACATTATTTTGGCACAAAATTTAAGTAAGGCTTACTCAGTAGATGTACCCTTCCCAAAACCAAACTGAAGTGTACTAAGTGTACTTATATAGGTCTATAGTTGCACAACTCAGTAGGAGTACCTTTTTTTAGATAAAGGTATTACATCCGCACATTTCAATACATCTGAGAAGACCCCTGAAAAAACATATCGATTGAAAATGACCACTAAAACATCAACCACAAGGAATGAAATTCTTTTAAGTACTATACTAGAAATTCCATCAGAACCACTAAAATTAGAGTTTTTTAAGTTCGGAATAGTATTAAAAATTTCAAGAGAAGTAAAGGGCATAAAAACAAAGCTGTTTTCTTGTATTGATTCAGCAGCCCAAGAAATGGAAGCACAACGATTCAATATGGATTAACGGAAAATGGTAAAGTTTTGGCTATGTTAGTGTTGTAATCATTAAATTCGTTTGCAATTATTTGTTTATCAGAGACTTCGCTGTTATTGATACGCATAGATTTAGGATTTTTTGAAGTTGGAACCTTATTCAGCAAACTATTTACTATTTGCCATTCCTTCTTTAAATTTCCTTTAACAGATGTGAGACGGCAACGGTAATATTTTTCACGGCAAAGTGGAATTTCCCTCTTCAGTTCTACACGTTTTTTCTTATATTTAATTCTTAGATTAGATTTAGAACTTTATACATTTTCGTCTAAGTTCATTGTTGTAATTGACTTTATTAGCTAGGTGCCATGTAATCCAAAGCTTGAGATGTTTAATTTCTTTTTTGGGTGATAATACAATTTAACCGGTTAATAAAAATGGAGCAAGCGGATTCTGGATCACTGCATAAATACACATCATCCCAGGACTAATAGCTAAGTCTATGTACGAGTAGAAGCATTTGATAGTTGAGTTGAGTCAACATCCTTGAGGAATTTTTTGAATATTTTTGCTCTTAGAAAGGTGCACAATAATTCCTGTCATGCAGTGATCTGTAATATTCAAATCGAAAACGCTGAGGGTCAGAAAAGCGAGCATAGATATGGTCTAAGCATCTTCCTGAAACAATTCTAGTTGGCTCAGTAATGTAATTTTCAAGAAACCTTTAACACATCAGCACTGACAAAATCTATACATAAAACCTCATTTATTTCGTATCCCTCTCTTACAAAACATCCGACACCGCCGGCTGCATAATTGTCATTGGTATTAGCAAAGAAGCTAAAACCAGGAATTTTGTATTCACTTTTTTCAAAATTATACTATATATCCAGATCTCAGACACAAGCACAACATCTGGAACGGACAAGAACGAATTAAGATGGGTGACAAAACTAGCAAAATTTTCTCTTATACTGTCAATAATCGGTTTAAGACGATTGAGTAAGATTCGCTGGAAGACCTTCGATATAATCGAGAGGACGGTTCCCACTAGATCACCGAAATCAAGCAGTGTTGGGCGCGGTAAGTACGTAGATGGATATGGATGACCACATGGGAATTCGGTACTCCGCGTGCTGTTGACAAAACGCCACATGGGCATAGTACCCCAGCGTTAAATCCCGGACCCTACAAATTAATTTGTATCGTTCCCTTGATAATAAATAAATAAATAATCGGGAGGAGTGATATTGGTATGTATGACTTGACTTCAGTCAGCGGTTTACCGGGTTTCGGAACATGCTCTAATCTTATAGTGGCATTTATAAGATAGAGCAGCTGTAGCAAACCTTTTTTCGGTAGCGCTTTAAGTATCCCTCCCGTAATTAAGTCATATCCGGAGGTTTTATTAGGCTTAAGCGTGTCTATAACTTGTCTAAGTTCCCTAAGTGAAGCCTTTTCTATTGGAAGGTTCGTTGTCACGTCTGGCGTATTAACATTCTCTGGAAGCAAATGGTTTGAACGTTTCTGCAAGATGGTTGGCGAAAACGTTAGCTTTTTCTTTATCTTCTTTGGCCCAGTCATCCTGGTTCCTTCTTATTGGCGCCACGTGTATTTGGTGCTTTCGAAGACTTTGAACGGCCCTCCATATGGAGTAATTGGTATCTTTTGTCGCTATAAGGCTTTCTAGGTAGTTATTAATACCTTGGTTATTGAAGTCCTTGATCGATTTTTTCAACAAGTTGCGGAGCCTATAAAAGGACGTTTTATCTTGCTGAGCCCGAGTTTCATGCCACTTTTTCCGCGCTCTTCGTTTCTTCCGATACTGGCAAATTTGTTCGATTCGCGTGGAGTGTTATTGCAAGCCGATCAACTTCTTTTTCAAGTTGATACGGCATTCTAAGCGGTACTTTTAACTCAGTTTTTTTCGACAACCTCTATTCGAAAATCTTCCGAGTGAGTTTTTTTGTTGGATAATCTGGGTGGTCTTTGTTTCTTAACCAAGTATTCGCACAATGAAAAGATAATTGGAGAATGATCGGAGGAAAGATCGAAGCTTTCTTCAAGTTTGATGTAACTAGCGTTTACTCCTTTTTAGACAAAGAAGTCTATCAAGTCGGGTGTTTTGGCGACATCCAAGGACCAGAAAGTCGGTCTGCCTGTTGAGTAAAATTAGCAACCACATTCTATACCAGCCCTGTAAACAGTTTTGCCTTTTTGTGAGATACATCTTGAGCCCCGAAAGGTGTAGTTCACATTAAGGTCGCCACCAATAATAAAGATTGGTCCAAGAGAGTTAAATAGGTCAATAAATTCGTGTTACTAAAAGAGTAATTTTTATTTTTAGCGCGCACTGAGGTCATTTGAAATACTCGTATGTCAAGTTCAATCTGTGCTTCCAGAGAGTGTTCAATGCAGGGATGACCCGCCTGTTGAGTTTCCCGATGTATGATGAGCGTGGTTGTCGCAGTAACCTTTTAGTTCCACGCGCGGTTGTGTCGTCAGGTGAGTTTCAGAAATTAAACATGGGAATATCAACATAAATATAAAAATATTTAGTTCATCAAGCCTTTTCTGTAGGCCGTTGGCATTCTGCGCAAGAATATTGAGCTTCTTTGCCATGATTAGTTACACAGATCTGCTTCGAAGTTGAGAAGCCGTTCGAATGTTATCTTATTTGTATTAGTCAGTTCTTCTAGTCTCTTGCGAATTACTGAGAAAACATTTGCGGCAGTGTCAGGTGATTCACAGTTAGTCGTATTTCCTCGCGCCGCTATTTACGCGTAAGTTTTTCCACTTTTCACTTGCGCATTGTTATTTTTGACGTTGTTGTTATTGGTGTTTTCAGCGGCCATCACGGCGTTTGTTATCTTTGCCTTCTTTAAAGGGGTTGGACCGCTGTTATGATTTCTCGTACTCGCTGACCCTGCGTTTTTAGAAGACATCGTTTTGGATTGATCCCGTCGTTTTTGCAACTCCTTAGCGACTTCGCAGGCTCGATAGTTAGCTGGATGTTTTCCTCTGCAGTTGATGCATATCGCTGGGGACTCTTCGGCGGCACTGCACTCTCGCGTCAGATGTTTTCGGGCGCATTTTACACAGTGAAATGACAGTAAGCTTGAGTATGACTGAATCGCTGACGTGTTTATTGGGGAATCAGCCTCGAGTTTTTTCACGGAGGTTCAATTTTGACAACAAGTCCCATAATTGAATTTATACAGGTGGCGCAAAATTAATCATCCAATTTTGTTTTTGAATTACTTTTTTACTAAATAGAAAAAAAATCATATTGAGTAATGGAAATCTTTACATGGACCTTTACAATTTTTTCTATTAAGTGGAAAAGATGATATCCGCCAAGTGGCTGCCCCCAGTATTGATACACATTTGTGACCGTTTTATCGCATTTTCCATGGCTTTCCGCAAGATTTGCGGTGATAACTGTTCGCATTCTTGTCGAATATTTTCCTTAACGGCTGCGATTGTCTGCTTGTTGGCATAAACCCGAGACCTCAAGTAGACCAAAAGAAAGAAGTCTGGGATGGTTAAATCGGGCGATAGCCAGCAACCAGGAAACGCTTCCTTCACAATATTGTGGGTTGTGCTGTGTGTGCGGTTGCACCACATGTTCACCAAGCCCCGCTCATCCAATTCCAGCAGTAAGAAGTCGTTTACCATGGCTCTGTAGCGATCGCCAGTAACAGTGACCGTATTGCCGATGGCGTCCTCAAAATAATACGGCCCAGTCACTCCTCCCGCGTAAACGCTACACCATACAGTGGCTTTGAGTGGATATAATGGCTCTTCTTGCATCACACGCGGATTTTCAGTGCCCCAGACTTTGCTTATTGACGTAGCCGTTTAAGTGGAAATGCACCTCGTCGGTCGCTTATGATGATTTTCGACACAAAATCGTCCTCTTCGTTGTTGAGATTGAGTAATTCACACGCGACTGACGGTCAGGAGGCATTAACTGATGCACTGTTTGCACTTTGTACGGGAACATGTGTAAGTCTGTCACTAAAATTCGCTGTTCGGTCCGTCTGGTGATGCCTAATTGCGTGATCCGTCGTCTGGTTGATGTTTTTTCGTTCACAGCGACATCGGCAACAACAGCCGCGATATTCTCGGCCGAAAGACCAGTCCGGCGGCGGCCATGCCCTACGTGGTCTCCTGTGGTTCCACTCTGTTCGAGTCGAGTAGCTAAGCGCCGAATGTTTGCCCAGTTGGTGCGACACGATTAGGAAATCGACGTCGAAATTCACGCTGCGCTAACACCACCGACCGATTATTGGTCAAAAACATCGACACAATTATTCCACGCTCTTGCGGAGTACAGCGCTCCATTGCTTGTCTGTTTGTCCACAAATGTCTAGTTCACAAATATCAAATATGATTGACATACGACCCCATTTGCAAAAATTATACCATCTTCCGATAGGGTGATTAATTTAGAATAGAATAAATCATTTCTAGGCTTTCGGTTTTGTCGAAAGTTAACCTAAAAAGAGGGAGACCGCGTCATGAGGTCGTCCTCTCGCTTTCAACACTGCACTGTTTTTGGGGAAGTATATTAACGGCGTCGATTATTTGTAAACCTTTATTTTTAAGGTCAAATAAAATGATTTCTTTAGGGCAAGAGGCATGCAAGCCTCTAGCTACCACGCGTATGGGTCTTTCCGGTTTATTTTCGTACGTATGCCATTGAATCTTCTCGGCATTTAATTTTTGCGAAAGCGAACGGTAATTGTCTGGATTAAGGACATTGACTGTCCATGTATCGTTATTGCGGGATCTTACTCTGTAAGCGGTTGAACACTGTGATTTCAAGATTGTGTGCAACTTGTTATAGTCCGAGATTCCAAAAACGTTTATTGGCGGCGGCGGTCGTTGTTTGGGTTGCTTTTTTTTTATTGACCTCAGCAGTATTAGAGCTGGCTGCCGTCTCTTTTTGTAAAATTTCAGGTAAGGAATCAGCTTTGAGTTTCTTACCTGGTCTTTTTTTAAGCATCCAGTTTGTTTCTCGGACAAGCTCTTCTTCGTCCGTGTGAAGTCAATTGACTCAGAACCAGTTTCCATAACTTTTACACTATCTATGGAAGAATGTTGCTTTGGGAAAAGAGGAGAGTGGTTTTTGTGGTCCATTGAAAGCGTTTGGAGAGACTGGTTTTTTAGTTGCATGTGGTTCATGCTCGGTGTTGGTTTGCTGTGGTAGACGGTTCTTAGGCCTGCTTTGGGGTGGTTGTATGGTGAGTTGTGTTGCGTTATCTGTAGTAATTATTTGTTTTGAGGCTGCTGAATGTGAGGAGATTAGTTCGATGTTTGAAGAGATTCTTTGCTGCGTTACGATTTGCACGTTATTGTCAGAGTGTAGTGGAGATGGTGAAGGTAGCGGGTTTCGATTTGTTTTGATTCTCTATGCGTGTTTTAATTATTTCCGTTACAATCGGGTTACTACCTTTTCGCTTTTTAGGAGTCTGTAGTTGGTGGAGGGAAAGGTTATCATTATAAATCTGCCAAGCATCTCTAATAGTGCAGCGGCGATCACTTTTGATCTTATTAACTGATTTGTACCGGACAAAAGAATCATATGACGTGTGGGTTTCTTCTTTGCAATTGATACAATAGATGCGTGTGCAACTATCGTGAGTTGTGGGGAGGCAGCAGTCTTTACAAATATTAGCATTGGTGCAGCGGTTTTTGGTGTACCCTAGCTGTTGGCATGATACACAGAGCATGGGGTTGGGTATATACTCATCGACTTTGCAGTTAATCCAACCGATTTTGATAGCTTGTGGAAGGCGAATTAAATCAAAAGTAATAGTGGCTGAACCTGTGGGTACCATAGCACCATTCTCTTTCTTCATCATCTTCCTTACTTCCGTTACCTTGAACTTTTCGAGCTCTTCCAGTAGTTCTGCTTCTGGTATGATATGTAGCGAGTAGATTCTACCTTGGACGGAGTTCAGATTAACATGGTCGGACAATTTAACGGGAATCGAGTCAATGAGTTTTGCCTTCAGGAATTTATCCGCTGTTGGAACATTAAAGACTTTTAAGTAGTAAGTCTCCAGATCTCATTGCCTTTACCTCTAAAATGTCTTTTGAAATGTGGTTTAAGCCGCGATTTACTTGGAATGAGTTATACGATGCTAGTGGACGTAGGTTTTCTATTTTTTCTGTTCCACTGATATGTATGTCAGTGTCATTGGTAATCATTGGTAGTTGAGGAAAGTTGTCTTCTACAAATTTTCGTTTGGTTTGTTTTTTATTCCGGCTTAAATTCACCTCTGGTGGAAGGTCTTTAAACCGGTTATGAAAAAATGGGAGTGGGCCCTGGTCCATTTTTCCTTTTGCGAGTTTATATATTTTGCAGCTCGTTAAATAAAAAGAAAAAAAAATATTTCGCTTCCGAGAGAAGGGGTGAAATATATATGAAATATTGGGTCTACAAGTAAGTTTCCAGCGTTTGTCAGAGATGGCGCCACCAGTGGATCCCGGGCAGAAATGTCAGACCCCATGTGTTTTATTTGTAGGTTTTGTATCTGTCAACAACTTTGCAGCGTTATATTTGAGCAGTTCTATCGGTGTCGTACATTTTATCGAGAAAAATCATGGCAAGTTTCCAGCCAAATAAACGTCATTTGGACATTTGAAGTTGAAGACAAAGATCGCCCCGGAAAGCCAAAAAGTTTTGAAGACGAGGAATTGGACGCTTTACTGGATGAGGATCCGTGTCAGATTCAAGAAGAATTTGCTGCATCATTGGGCGTCACGCAACAAGCGGTTTCCCTGCGCCTAAAAGCACTGGGATTCATTCAAAAGGTTGGAAACTGCGTGCCGTACGAATTGAAGCCAAGAAACGTCGAACGGCGATTTTGCATGTCCGAAATGTTACTGCAGCGGTATAAAAATAAATCATTTTTGCATCGTATTGTCACAGGTGATGAGAAATGGATTTATTATGATAATCCTAAACGCAGAAAATCGTATACAAAGCCCGGCGAGCCCGCCCAATCGACGCCGAAACGAAATATTCACGTGAATAAGGTCATGCTCTGCATATGGTGGGATCAAAAGGGTGTCGTATACTATGAACTGCTTCCAAGTGGTGAAACCATCAAAGGACCATTATATCGAACCCAACTAATTCGTTTGAAGCGGGCATTAAAACAAAAACGGCCAGAATATGAGACCAGGCATGAGTCTGTCATTTTTCATCACGACAACGCTCGGCCACATGTTGCGGTTTCGGTGAAAAACTATTTGCGAAATAGTGGATGGGAAATTCTGCCTCACCCGCCTTACAGTCCGGACTTGGCACCATCTGACTACCACTTGTTTCGTTCGATGCAGAACGCTCTTACGAGAATACGCTTCAGCTCAGTAGAGGAAATCAAAAATTGGCTCGATACGTTCTTGGGCTCGAAAGACGAGAAATTTGTTTGGTCCGGAATTCATAAATTGCCAGAAAGATGGGGGAAAGTTGTAGCTTCCGATGGACGATACTTTGAATAAAGCATTGTAACTATGTTTTCATAATAAAACTTCAAATTTTGGAAAAAAACGCTGGAAACTTACTTGTAGACCCAATATATATATAAGAAAGAGAAAAAAAAAATATCTTTTCAGCAAAACACGTCTTTACCTACACGGCGATTTGCTGATGAGGACTGATGAGGATGAGGGGAAGAATTTCCCCTTTCTTCCTTTATAATTGGATAAATTATATTATTCACGCCACAAACCTAAACAATGAAAAGCCTAGCGTCTGATGTACAATTTTTTTTTTTTTTTTTAAAGAACTTAACACTCAAGCGGGTATGAATACACTTACAATGCCACAGCATGTGTTAAGTTTTTTGGAAAATTTGATAGAGAGAGAAAGAAATATATTTGGGTTCAGTGGATATTTCGCTCCATGGGTGACATCCAACATTTAATGGGGAAACTAAATTCTTAGTGGAAGTTGGCTTGATGTTGATTTCTAGTCAACTACTCGTCTTACTTGATTTTCGTTAATTGAAAAAATGGATGATATGTCTTTCGGGCGAGGCTGGGATTCGAACACCGAACCTTCCGATTTGGAAGCCAGTCCACTACCACTTGAGATCATAATATAATCCTTTCTCTAGATACCACCATATGGCTCATCATCAAGCACATGCGGGACCGAATGCGGAACTATATCCTGATAACCAGGCAATTAGAAAAAAAAAACACGATTTCACAACCTGTTATACATATGCTCTAATAAAATCCAATCATATATGGTACAGACATGTGCCATCAAGCGAGTGACTTAGGATGGGGTAAGGGTGAAACCGAATCGCTATGAACAAGGAGTGGCATATGGAAAATTTTTCTAAGGCAATGCAGATTAAAAACAAATTGTTTAAATCAAGGATTTTTAATTTTTTTTATCTACACTTGCTGGTGCTACTCAAAGCCAAGAGAAAAATCCAGCCGTTACAAAGTTGCATGCCAACCATGTGCCTAAGTATCTTTGTTTCTCTTTATCCAGTTTTATAAAACAAATTAAGATGACTTCGACATTTTAAGAAAATTCGCACTCTTGACTACAAGGCTCTGACTCTGTTACTGCGATCTCATGTCCGTGTCCTTTTCGATAAATATTTCCGATGGATGTTAAAGTTGGGTGAGTCAGCATTTCAACCTTAGTACAATCACAGATCTTTCCTCGTGTATTTTTGATCGTATGCAGACATGTGCTAGTACGATCGTGATTTGTTTTGCGTTCAAAAACGTCATGTCAATACAAAAAAAAACTAATATTCAGCTAACTCTTAGATTTTTTTTATTTTTAGTTCTTACATCTTTCCTCTTCAAAAAACACAAAACTATTCCGCACTAAAATATTCTAACTTTTACTGCAGCCACAATTGAAATGCCTAACTAATCTCCGCAAGTATGACGATATGTTGACGTTTATGAACATAAGGGCAATACAGTTCGACTAAGTTAGTTCTGCAAAAAATCTGCATTATTCAACGCAACTAATGCAGTTCTTTCTTAGTGCGTGCCCGTGGCTCAAGTGGTAGTGAACTGGCCTCTAAATCGGAAGGTTCGGCGTTCGAGTTCCAAACGCACCCGAAAGACATTCATTTTCAGTTAACTACAATAAAATCAAGTAAGATGAGCGAAATAATCACTGAGCTCAAACATCTTTCTTTCTCACACTATCCCATTTTCAAAAAACTTAACACATGCTGAAAACACCCCTTTTTTCATCAGACGCGACCCATTTTCCCAGCAGGGATGAACTCACGCGTACCATCTTTTGACAGATGTTACACTTGTCTTCCAGTTTGTCTACCATATAATTAACAACGTTTACAATTTATCCAAATTTTTTATGATCCATGTAAAATCGTATTGGTCCAAGAGCTATTGCCAAATGACCGTCGCGCATGTCGAACTTTCACCGATTGGGCTCTATTGAAAATGTTAGAAGATCCGTATTTTTAGTGATGATGAAATATCGGCAGAAGTTTTCGAAAAAATCATGGATCCAGCGCATCCACTCATGCAACCGATTCCGTAAAGGGCACGTCTTATTTAATAGCTAATGGTTTCAATTATATTTAAATCAAAAATAAATATTTTATTGATAACTGAACTAGACATTTTTTAACTTAAAAGGCAAATTGAGGCACATCTTATGAAAAAAAATACATTAAAGAATAAGTTTGATGAGACTACCATTTGTTTAGCATTTTCAGCCTTTTTTGTATTTCGTTTTCCAAAAATAAACAAATTTTTAAAAATACTAAATTTTATTTATTTTTATATATAATATAAAAACTGTATAATTTTAAATAAAGTACGTACTTAACTTAAAAATGATTCTTATATAGCAACCATTTATGCCTTTGTGCTTTTTGTTTCCAATATAGGTTTATATTTTTTTTATAAATATGTAAATTTGTATATATTAGACGAACATCTTAAATTATTTATCCTATTCTACAGTTATAAAATATTACTATAATATTTTTGCATTTAAATATACAAATCGTCTATTGTGCAATTAAGTTACATATTTCTTTCTACTCTCTGCTGTTTGTTGAAATTAATCTGAATTTAAATTGTACTTAACTATGTACTTGAAAGAATTTTTCATCTTTTCTTTTTACTTATATCTTTTTAAAAGTCGCTTGTTCGGTGTATTGGGTATTTCAGTTTTACCTCTCGAAACGTGTATGAATATAAAAAGATTAGCAAGCTTTTACAACTTCATAGCACTCTATAAAACTAGGGGTAATAAAAAGAGATCTTAACATATATATTTTGTAAATTTTAATAGACGCAAACGATGAAACTATCAACCAACGTGAAAAAAATATATTATACAAATACACATTTGGAGTATGTAGTAATTGTCTGTGACAAGTTATACTTTTAGTAGGTAGATAAGAAAAAAAGATAATAGTTTGAACTAGAGTTATAATAATATTTTTAAGATTTAGCTTATTGCCTCCTAAAGTCATGGTTGATTTTTAGTATTGTACTTATAAACAAGCAATTTAAGGGGGTAGTCTCATGATCGATCTTCAAAAAATCGATTTTTTTTTTTGTTTAATAAGTTGAAAATATACTGTGAAAATTTTAGACCGATACACTAAGTCATTTTAAATTACAGCAAATAATAGGGGAGAGTGTACCCTGCATTTTCTTTTTTTCTCCGAACTTTAAACGCATTTTTCCCGAAACTACTTTTTGTCCGTCGGTTAAAAAAAAAGTATTGGACCGATTCGGCTGAAATTTTAACAAAATATTCTACACATGAATGGTTCTGCACGGTATTAGAATTAGATTTTTTTTAAGTACTTTTTTTATCCCGATTTTAAACCGAAAAAAAACAGTCGATTATTGAAATTCTTTTTTACAAGGCCGCCATTTTGTTATTTTTCACTCAAATCTTTTAAATCTGCTACGGGACAGAATGACAACACTACTGAATAATAATCTTTTTGGAATTTTGATTTCAGATGATTACAAAAGGAGCAATCAGGAGGTCCAGCCACCTACTTTTTTTTGAAGAGACCTACTTTACCTCACCGAAAAGACGTTAAAATATTTTTTTTTATTTAAAAATTTTTTTTTTCTATTATTCAATAGCTAAATAATAACATACTCGTATAATTATCATACGAAGATTGTATTTCATTTTCCCAAAAAAAAATTCTTAAAAACCTTCAAAATCCTCGGACATAAGACTACTCCCTTAAAGAAAAAAATTTGTATATTACCAATTTTTTGATTAGCTGCTACAAATATTTTCTTTAACGAAAGTAAAAAATATAAATACACGAGTAAATAGATACCTATACATATGTTACATATAACAAAATAGTAGAAGAGGCTACTTTCTTGTTGGGCATTATATTGTATTAACATTTATAGATAGCCCACAATGTTCAGTAGAAAAATTTGTGGAAAATATACCAAAACAATAAAAATAATAATAGTAATAATAATTATATTATAATAATAACATCAATAAATTATTTTATTAATATTGGTAATAGTTGTTCATTTTCTTTGCATTTAAGGCAAGAGTTAGAATTTAATACAAATATGTAGAAGCAAAAAATACTACTAATTTTAATGAAGAACATCGAATACTTATATATAATATATTATATATACTTATATATTATATATATATATATATTTACAATAACGTAAAATGAATAAATAAAATTATTAGGTTTATAGAATTGACGAAATAATTAAAAAACGAGGGTGTATGAATAGAAATTTACAATAATTGTATTGTAGTGAGTTTATGTATAATTGTTCGTACATAAATTCAAACATGACCACGCCAACCACTACTACGTTCTGGCAAAAATTTGTCAATTGGAAAAACACACAATTTATACGACTTATCTTTTAAACAAAAATTTTATGTATCTCATAGAAGATTGAAACACGAAAGCAACTATTTAAAATAAATAATTTGTTATTAACTTTGAGTTAATTTTTCTAAAATAAATAATTTTTTTTCTAAACTGCAACAAATAATTAAAAAAAAATTAAAAATGGGTGTTATTTTCAACAGCTCACCGTCACAAGAAACAGCTTCTGAACACGAAAATGGTAGTAGTTTAATTGTTTAAAACTCAATTAGTAATAGTTTCCACATAAAACGTTTTTCATTTCCACAAAACCTAAAATTTTGTATGGGTCAGGTAATAAATACACGCATGAAGTGTATAATTTTCATTGTACATTGTACTTATGATATAAAAACAGTTGAATGATTTTAAGCAACAACTCAAATATGTATTTTTAAAATGTTGGACCCATAGCATTTCGAAGCGAAGAGCGCTTCCGAAAAAGATTAATTACAATAGTATACTTTTGGTTCATTCTGCATTTTTCATGATGGCCCATCCCACTCCAACTGGAAATGATTAAAATGGTAGCAAATCAATAACGGAATTCAATTACAGGAAAAAAGCTAAATTCACTAAACGATGTATATTTTCTGTTACTTGCTGTCCAAATACATTTGAATTTATCAACTTTGTGAATAACTACATCGAAATAAGGATAATCAGCTAAATGACGTTGACAAAAACTAAGGGGTAAGCCAACAGCTAGTGTGGAAGTTTTCATTAAATTAAAAACGCATTTATTGTGAAATCAATGTAAAATTTTATTGATTAATAAAGTTCGGTCTATGGCAATTATGAATGGAACACAACATCGTTCATGTGACCACCATCGCTTCTGTTGTAAGCGACCGTCCGAGGGTCAAATTTATCGATGACTTTTTGACGAATAAGTGGGTCTATGGCCGCAATTTCAGATTGGATATTATGTTTGAGATCCTGAATTGTCCCTGGGTTATTGAAATAGACCTTACTCCTCAATTACCCCAGGAAGAAGTCTAAAGGTGCCAAATCACATGGCCTTGGAGGACCATCAACTTCTTATCTAACCGAAATAAGGCGATCTTCAAATTTCCTACACAATAAATTGATTCATTGAAGGCTGTTGTGAACGGTAGCACCATCCAGTTGAAATCAGAGATCGTCCAAACTCAATTTATTCAATTTTGGAAAAAAAAAAATAGCCAGTCAATATCATGCGGAAACGTTCTCCATGTAACTCCATGTCTCTCCAGCCTCATCTTCGAAAAAGTACAGGGCAATGATGCCGCCAACCCATAATCCGCACCCCATATAGTGACTTTTTTGGGATACATTGGTTTTTCGTGAATCTTGTATGGGTTTTCCCGTCCCCAGAAACGACAATTTTGTTTAGTTACGTACCCATCCAACCAAAAATGGGCTTCATCGGAAAAGATCAAATTCGATGGCAAATTGTCCTGGCAATCCAACATCCAGTTAACAAATCGACGACGTCGTAGATGGTAAAAAAGCTTCAATTCTTGTGTAATTTGGATTTTATAGGGGTGCAAATGAAGATCAACTTTTAAAATTCGCCGTAAAATGTCATAATGAGGGCCAATTGTGAACTTCGGCGACGACGGCGGTGCCTGTTTGATTTCGAACCCTTTTGCTCACAGTGGTGATGTTTTCGCGTGTACGTGCTAGCGGATCATGCTGATATGGAGTTTGACCAGATATCGAACCAGTTTCTTCAAAACGCTTCAGCATTGCATGAATTCCGGATTCAGTAGAGCGATTATGCTGACCGAAAAATCTATGTTGATGTGTTGTAAACGGCTCCATGAATAAAATTGCCAAAGATTGTATGACATCTGTCAAAAAGATCAACCACATTGAATTCAGTAAATGACAGTAATTGACAGCCAACATCCACACCATCTGCTGGCTCACCCTTTATATAAACAACTTACAACTGAGAATAAATCAAAGTCAGTTGTGTTAGCAACCCATATTTATGGTTACTGATTTTCATCGTGTAAAATTTATATACGCCAAAAACAAATAAATATCTCCTATCAAATTACTAATTTTGATAATTTTTTTTAATTAAAGCATGCGATTAAATAGAAAACTAAATATTATATTTGATTATATGAATATTTCTTTTTCCAAAATACCATTTAAATAGAAAAACGTTTTTGATTTAAAGCAGCTTAGGTTCTGAATTTAACGTATGCAATTATGTGTTTCGGCATGGAAAATGAGAGTGCATATAAAGGGTGTTCCAGCTGATAATTTATGGTTATTAAAAATGAAGTGCTACATGACAGAACAACTCGTTTTCATTGTTGAGCAATATTTAAAAATAATGAAGGTTTGGCAGATACAGTTCGAAATTTTCGTACAAAATATGATTAAAGTCGTGATTTAACTGGATAAATTAGTAATGTTTGACACTTTGGCCGTCCTTCAACACATTCGTGAGAGTGTTGCTGATAGTCCATGAACATTAAATCGGCACCGTGGTCAAGAATTTGACCTTTCGAGAAGCAATTGGCTTCAACTGGATCAACAACAAATGGATGCTGATTTTTCAAAAAAAGTTAACTTCAGCCATGAGGCTCTTTTTCATCTTGATGGCTGCTTTGTTAATCGTCAAAATTTTCGAATTTGTTGTTCAGAAAATCCACGAATGTTGAGAAATAAATGCATCCTCAATGTGTCAATCTGTGGTACGCGTTTGGGCTGGAGGCATCATCGGACCAATCTTCTTTGCAAATGCGGCTGGTCCGGCAATAGAAGTTAATGGTGTTCACTATCGTGTCACCATAATCCAGTTTTTTATGCCTCAATTGCAAGATGGTCGCCGATATCATGCAACCATTCACGCCTTGAGAGAGAAAATAGAGCGGTATATCAACGAAATTAAGCCACATTTATGCAAAACTGTCACGGAAAATTCCAAAAAGAGTGCTATTCCATGCAAACCCTATACAATATACTTTATGAATTAATAAAAAAATTTGAATTTCTTATCAAAAACCTGCGTTTTCTATCAAAATTACTTCTTACGTGAACTTTAGGACGACAAATACCCGTATTCTATTTTTAAGTCTTATTTTCGCTTACTTCGGATGTATGTAAAATATAATAACAATTGGATTCTAAAATATATAGTCTGTCATTACTTCAGATTCATTTAAGTGCAAAAAGAAATCGCTTGAAGCATGCAGCCTCGCATTCTTTTGGCTTAATTTCTTGTAATAAATTTATTTTCACATATAAAAATATCCTATGACAAAGTGTAAAATCACAACATTAATTGCGGTTACTTTATCTTTTCATAGTAGTCATCAGTCTTGTCCAAACGGACTTGGCTTGAGAAAAAAAAACCAACACATCTGTCTGTAATAACTGTACGAGTACCATGGATATAATCGCACGATTGAATAAACGGTAGCGTCAATAGGCACTATGAAAGCTACAGATACACTTATGTTTGCTACTATGGTCAATAAAGGTTGTTGAGGAATAGTCAGGATGGTGAAATAGTAGCCCGAAAATGGGCTTGACTCCACAGGTTTGGAGGCTGTACTATATGAGTCTGTTGAACAAAGGATCAAAAACTGAAGAAATTAATTTAAAGGTTACTCTTTGAAAAAGGAAAAATCAGCAGCCAAAATAACACACCAAGTTCTTGGAACTCCGTAGCTTTCGTAAGTCAACAAAGAAATAAAAACAAAGGAACATTTCATAGTCAAATACATAGCAAAAAGGAGCCGAAAAGACTGTTGTTTTTGCGAAAAGGCGGGACATTTCATCAAAGACTGCAGATTCAGGATACAAAATGAGAAAAAGCAAAATTCTACAGAGTTCATAAGTTGCTTTTAATTTTTAAAGATGATTACTCTCATTTCAGATAGGTTAGAGAATCTATCTAAAAGAAAAGCACAAAATAGTAACAGGAAAGTCGAAATTAAAAGAACAATTTCTTTGTCAGTATCGAAAATGAAATAAATATATGTAGAACGTGAATAGATAGATGTTTCTGATAATGAGACAGATGCAGTCAATATATAGTAGTATATTGTAGATGCTGAAAGTGAAGTTGGGATAAAGAAAACAGATAATGTGACACGAAGTCGACGGCAAGTTAATTTACCAACTAGATACAGCGATTATGCCATGAGTTGTTTGTTGATGGTAAAAGAATTAAATCAGCGTAGTTATGAAGAAGCAGTTAGAGGGCCAAACGGATACGCATGGACAGTAGCAATCAGAAGGGAATTAGATACATTAAAGGAGAATGAAACGTAGATAGGCATAGAATTGCCAAAAGGAAAGCAATGTGGGTATTTAAAATAAACTAAACAGGAGGGAAAGGAGAAAAAGAATACAAAGCTCGCTTAGCCGCAAAAGATTTTCGGCGGAGAGAATTTCGATTATTCGGAAATTTATGCACCAGTTGCAAAGTTATCTACTCTAAGGATTCTATTAGCTTTAGCTTTGAGGAGTGATTTACAAATATATCAAATGGATATGAAGTGTCCCTTTTCCAACGATTCAGTTAATGAAAAAGTATATTTAGACAAGCCAAATGGTATGAAAAATGACCCGAAAGTATAAAAGTTAAATAAATCACTGTACGGGTTAAAGAAATCGCCTAAATATTAGAACGAAAAATTTAATGATTTTTTAATAAAATTTTTTAAAGATTATCGTCCTTATACCAAAAGTTTTATGTTTTATTATATGTCGACGATTTAATGATAATAGGAGAGAACCCCGCAAATTGAACTAATTAGGCATGAACGTAGTGCAAGGATAAAATAAACATTGATCAAAAGGAATATTTGCAACACCTATCATACTAAATACAATATTGAAAATTGCAACCCCAATCGTAACCAACATTATAATAGCTAAAGAAACATCCAACGATCCACAGCTGAAAATTAAGCAATGTATGTTAACATGTAGACCGGATTTATCTTTTTCAGTAAGCTACCTCAGCAACTACCTTAGCAGATAGCAACAAGCAGCTTTAGCAAGCTCTTAAGAGAGTTCTACGCTGTATCCCAAGGTGATTTGGACTTCAAACTAGTTTTTGAGCGTCGGACATCTGAAATATTGGTTGGCTACGCTGACTTAGATTGGGCAGGTGACGAAGATTGCAAATCAACATGGGGCCATATGATGATATTATACGGCTGCACTGTTTCTTGATTGCCATCGAAACAACAGTGTGTGGCGCTCTCGTCACCCAATACGTGCCACCAGCAATGGGTGTGACAAAAATCAACTGGATCACAAATTTATTGCTTGAGATTGGACTTAATGGTAGTAATGAACCAGTTGTAATTTTTGAAGATAATTTTTTCTAAAAATCCGGAAAATCACTAACGCCTTAAGCAATTTTGATATAAGACATCAATTCATTCGAGATACGATTTCGAATAACATTATAAATTTAAAACATATTGAAACTATTTGTCAAGCTGGTGACGGACGCACAAAACCGTTGAGTAACAGCAATTTTAATAAAATTTTCAACTTAGTCCTAAAGTAATTTGTAATGGAGACTTGAGCCTTTTTATTAATGGGGGATGTTTAAATAATTAAGCAATGTAATGGTGAGAATTGCAAGTGGTTTAAGTTTGAAAACTTCATATTTAAGCGAACATCTTTCCTTAGCGTTTAAGCATTCTTTCATACCCTATTGAGTTGAAAAGTTATTATTAATTCTATTAGAACAGCTTTGGCTAGCATAAGTTCGACATGGTATTCATGGGAAATGTACATATGTCTCCATCATATGCCAAATCTAAGCATATGTAGACCTTCGTACATAAAGCGTTAACATTATCCAATCTTCAATCCAGCTATAAATTTCGGTCACTTTTTTTCCATAGAACGAGTGCTTTTGAGTATTGATGAAGAATTATTCATTAAGTTTAATAAGACAGTACTTGAGAAGGTTTTCAAACAATGAAGATCCGGCTGTCCGTTACCCTAAATTGTAATAGATCAGAAGAATTCATTTAAAACTTTGAGAAGAATATTCCTTTTTTGTGACAGTTTTTACAATTCCAGAACATAAAAAAAGCTGAGGAACATAGTTTGCGTTATTTAATTGTAAATAAACGATGTGAGAAAACCATTAGTGTTCGTATCTTGTAAATATGTAGCTGCAAATCTGCCTACTGCCATCTCGACCCTCTTATCACTCTGAAGTTGATTCTTGCATGCACTTAAAAGCTTAGTATTATAACGCAAATCAAAATATTATGTTATAATATTCTAACTACACACTGGTTTAAAATTGTATTGATTTATTTAAGGTAATTTCGTCCAAAATCCAGATATATCGGCCGTGATAATCGTGTCGAGAACGAGTCAGTCAAAGAATCTAGAATATACAATTAAAAGCTTGTTGCCCAGCATGAATAAAAATATAAATATATTAATAATTCAAGAAATTTGTGTAGTAGTCCACACCATGGAAAGAGTCACATTCCTATGCGTAATTCTCTATTATAGTTACTTGTCCTCACAGAGATATGGGTCTGTGGAAACTGATAGCTGTTACCAAAAGTCAGTATTGTTTAGGAATATAACGAATACTTAACTCAAAATATTGAACAAAATAGGACAATAGTTCATATTTCTTCAAAAAAAATGTTTATATGAAACGAAACGGCAGTTAACGATACCATTACATCACGGAACAAGCTTTACAAGTCATTAAGGAAAAACAGAAAGATTCACTTCAAAGATTACGATATGAAGGATCAAGAATTTGCAAGTTAGTTATAAAATAAATATAAACGAGTGTGCTAAGATATTAAAGAGTGATCATACAATATATCTGCAATCTAAGTAATCCTATATATCTACATTGCTAATGAGCTAATTGTGGGATTAACTTAACTGCGGACCTAAGCGCATTTAACAGCCCGGCCTACTTTGGAACACCTCTACCAAAACCATCATTGTTTGCTGTTGTATTGCATTTCACTCATCCAAACTGTTTTCGTCTTTCTTTCAATATAGCGGAAACTTTGGACATATGGATTTACCCATTTCTGAAGAAAAAATCAAAGATTAGAGACTAATTATGAAAATATTGTTCTAAAAGTGTAATGTAAAATTAAGGTAAAAAAGGGCGAGAAGTGAATGGATGGCCCAAAATTTTCTCTGTTCCCTTTTATGATTATTTCGTTATTTTGTTGCTGTTGTTGTGGAAGGACGTATGTTTTAGCAGATGCAAAAAAATTTTGGAAAGTTTTTTTCTTTTACAAATTAGCGTTTATATGATTATTTTATTTGTACTTTTGTACAAGGTGGGGCAAAAGTATTATGATTGTGCCACATTTTTTTTTGCAAATAGCATCAAGCGCCATTGAGCTTTAAGGTTTATGTTATAGACAGATAGAGAATTAATGGACAATAAGCAACTGAGCGACACATACCTGAAGAACGCGGAATTTTTGTTACTCCTTATTTGACCAATTTCCGTCTATTGTATTGATCTAGCGTGAATTTCGTTGTCGTTTTTCTCGTCGTCCTGCACCATGTGCGTGAACAATTAAGCATTTGGCTGAGCGTCTTGTGCAAACTGGGTCAACTAGAGATGTCGTAAGAAGTGGCCGGCCCGGTATTGCTCGTTCGACCGAGAATATCACTCCTGTAGTCGAGGACGTCCGAGAGAGTCCACAATTTGGCATCAGCAGTTAGTTGCATCGAATCTTGGTGAAAGAAAATCCCCTCAAAGTGAATTGTATGGTGCGCAATTTGCAGTGAAAAAGTGATTGGATCTTATTTTTTGAGGACGCCGACGCACAGTGGGTAAATTGGCCATTCTAGAGGGAAATAACTGCCAAAATTTTTCAACACAAAGTCAAAATGTTTGTTTACAATTTTAAGCTTAGATAAACCAAGAGTCAAGTACAATTGGAATTAACGGAATTGGTTTACACAAAGCGGTTCTTCTCCTCTTCGCCACTTGCTGGTTGCGTTATTTTTGTATTGATTTCATTTTTCTTTTCACAAGCAAGTGGTCACATAACTAATTAAATTTGAGCCGAGTGCATATCTTTTCAACATATGTTGTAATTTTGAGGTATGTTTTAATTGAAATGTTAAAATTCAGTGCTAATTTTCGTTTTTGTTTTCAAAAATAGAGTGAAAATAGCGTTAAAATAGCGTTAGCTTGGTCTAAATCGTGGTTTCTCATTTTTTTGTTGACCATCCGCCAACTACCGTTGATTGGTTTAAACTAAATATTTAACCACTACGTGCATAGTAAGTTACAAAAGAAATAAATTGCAACTATCTGCTATCCAAAAGGGAACTTTTCGAAGTTTGGCGGAGAGAAGATGCTCCAAAAAAAAGGAGTGTGTCTGTTATGAGCTATGTTTTTAACAAAACTGGGTTAGATAATAGTGAAAATGAAGAGCAGTGCATGAAAACAAAACAAATTTTGCTAAATTTTACCTCTAAGCTAATGAAAGGTGGATTAGGGCTAGGCGAAGATTGGATTTTTTGAACCCTAGTAATGAAAAGTGGTTAGATACTGACATTGTGCTACCACAATTTGGAATAGCCCTTCGTAATACAGAAGCGGAACCATCAGAACTTGGACGTCCTGCGAAAGACTTTCTAGAACTGAGCGATCGTGCGAAAAGTTTAAAAGTGTCCACCCTTGTAGAAACCGAAAGTTGCGAGAAGTTGACGTTTGCTGCTCGACTGAGTCTCCAAAAGGCCGGTAAACGGGATGCTGCCGAACTAATTAACTCGTTGGAAGTTTCCCCAAATAGAGCCACGAAGATAAAAAAGGCATTATCTGCTCCATCTAAAGCTATTACTAAATACAGGCCGGAGGGAGCGCACTGGTTTTATATGTAGATGGGCATTTTACGAAAAAAATCGTACATTTTAATGCAAACGGGTGCTAAGTATCGTAATGCAAATATTTATCCACCATACTGTAGCAAGCCATAGGAGAGAAACTGATAAGAATGTAAGAAATATAAAGTGGCAACACTAACTAGTGATTGTAAAGTGGCCACACTAGCAAAAGAGTCTGCCGGTAGGTAGGAGATTAGTCGTAATTCAAACACACGCCTATAAGCAAACAAATAAAGAGCGTAAATCATTTTTTTTTAAAGGATTGTGTTTGTTTTATTCGCGATAAGGCTAACGCCTAAAATACAATGTTTTGCAAGTGGCGAAGACAAAATGTTACCCGAACGAAGCTTTTATAAGTGTAACCGATATTTCGGCAGAAGTCACCCTGCAAGGGCTTGCCGATTGCACTGCGCAGCGACTTTTGGAGTCTCATGAGGAAGTCCTTCAAACAACTATTTCAAGTCAAAATATATCGATCATATATAAGTGGGGCTGTGATGGAAGTGCAAACCATTCAACATATAAGCAAGCCTTTAGAGAAGAAGATACCAGCTCAGTGAAAACAGATGCTTTTTTGTATGCTGTGTGTATTGTTCAATATAAACGGCAACATTATATGACAAAATTCACGGTCATCATAAACTAGGTTTTGCCGGCCAATCAAACTCATTTTTCAAAAATAAAACTCTCTGCATTGTGTTAGCAAATATAAAATAAAATAAAATAAAATAAATAAATAAATAAATAAATTGATCCAAAGAGAAATTGAAACGGTCAAAAATCAAATTAATACATTAACTTCGACACAGGCCACTATTCATGCGCTGCTACTACAAAGAAGGTTATGGTGCCTTGAAGTCCGTTCATATTTAGGCAGACATACTAAATTTCAGTGCGATACTGTCTTTAGTTTTGCTTTGACAGCTGTTTGTTGTTGACGTTGAGTATGGACAAAAACGATTTTCGTTCTCTCATAAAACATTATTTTTTGAGAGGCAAAACGGCGAAGGAAACAAAAGAAAAGTTGGATAGATATTATGGAGCTAATGCTCCGTCAGATTACACCGTCAAATATTGATTTCGAGAGTTTCGTGGTGGCCGCAACTCCACTACCGATCAAGTCCGCAGCGGTAGGCCCTCCCATGCGGTTACAGAGGACAATGTCAAAAAAATACATGAAATGGTGTTGGCTGACCGGAAAGTGAAGGTGCGTGAGCTAGCAGATACCACAAAGATTAGTACTGAGCGCACACGCCATATTTTGGACAATATTCTGCATATGAAAAAGTTATCCTGCCGCTGGGTGCCGCGCATGCTTACTCCTGACCAAAAACACGAACGCGAGAGCACTTCGAAAGAGTGTTTGGACTTGCTGATGCGGAATCGGGCGGACTTTTGGCGTCGATTGGTAACTGGATTTGGATCCCTCGGACTATTATCTCTTCCCAAACCTCAAAAGATGACTCATCAATGGTGGTGTAGTGGTGCTAGCAATAGCTTCTCACTCGGTTCGAATCCTAGCCACGACAAAGTTTTCATTTGTGTAATTGGAACTCAGTCAGAGAAATCTGCGTGTGAAGGCATAACACTGACATGTAGATTTGGCTGTTATAGGGTTTTCAAGCACAAAACAACGTTAAAATTCACAACCTGGAGAGTCAATATCGAAACCAAACACACCTGAGTTTCACACCACTACATCACAACAATGCTTTCCTTTCTCCTCCTTCTTTCTTTCCGCCCGCGCCCTGACAACAATTTTAGAAGACAATAACAGAAAACACAAAAAAGAATATCATTGACAGACTTAAGGCTGAAATGAACTTATTAGTCGACATACCTAAACCAGGTTATGGTATCACGAACGATGGTAACACTGCGAGGAGATTTTTCCAGCAGTCTTTTCTTGCTTCCTCAATAACTGGAATCGACCTTAATCTTATTAAACGCTTAGATATTATTTTAAAAACAATGGCTTGTAGTTACGCAGTAAACGTAGAAGCTTTTAGGGAGTATACGAAAGAGACCTCAAAGTTGTACGTAGAATTGTATCCATGGTACTACATGCCTTCTAGCGTCCACAAAATACTCATTCATGGTGCAGACATAAAATCTGCTCTACTTCCAATTGGAATACTCTCAGATGAAGCTCTAGAATCGAGAAATAAAGATTTTATAAACTTCAGAGAATTCTACACAAGAAAAATGTCTCGAGAGAAAACTATGCGGGATCTCTTGAATGCACTATTGGTTTCTTCCGATCCCATTATTTCTTCAATTTCAAAAGCTGTTTCTCTTAAAAAAAAAAGATGTTCTTCGTTTATTGTCAGATCCGGCAATAATACCTGCAAGGCAAGGCTCTAATGAAGAAAAGGAAGAAGATGATAATGAAGAAGAGGAAGCAGAAGATTATGATGAAGAAGAAGAAGCAGAAGATTATGATGAAGAAGAGGAAGCAGAAGATTATGATGAAAAAGATGATGGAGGTGATGAATTTTTGTAAATAATTTTTGTACCTACTATTGAAAAATATTTGAACATTTTTAATGATGATATCAATAGATATAGTGTTGAAAATTTTGTGATTTTTTTATAAAATGTTCAATAAAGTGATAGATATTTTCAGCATCAATCGTTTAAGACCAAATATTGTCAACTCAGATGCAACAAAATCAACAATGCATTCAAATCTGACTTATTTCCTCCTAGATTGGCCATTTTACCCACTGTGCGACGGCACTACTGTAACCGTAACTGATGAGCGATACAGATATGTATATGTGAAACGAGTTTTTCGCAGCATGTTGCTGAATTGGATCACGAGCTTTGTTGGTTCCAGCAGGACGGAGCAACCGCTCACACAGCTCGGGCAACGATGGAGATTTTAAATCAGCAATTTCCAGGTCGTATGATCTCCCGTTTTGGCGATCGTCAGATCTGATGGCGCCAGACTTTTCCTTTTGCGGCCTCTTGAAATCCCGCATTCAAAATGCCGTAAAACGAGCACAAATGTGCATCAGTCAGGAGGTGTTCATTTGACCGATATCATTTTTTCAACTTAATGTCATCAATCTTACACCTTCAAATAAACTTTTCGTGAAAACAAAACCCCATTTTTTCATTTCTAATAAAATGGCAGCCAATTTATATTACATTACTTTTCCCCACCTTGTACGATTATCATTATCTTCAAGTCTAATAGCATAGCTCATGTTTGTGTTTTTTTGATTCAAATCTCCTTTCACAAGGGATATAAGCAAATTGAATTTGAACTTGTGTATTGCAATATGAGGTTTCGTCTTCACTTTACAATTCTCTCATTAAAAATGAAAATGAGCCCTTTGTATCCCGCATTTCCCACAATGGCTTTATCCATACTCTTTTCTTAATTTTTTGCATTATCAAAACTTCTTCACAACACTCATAAAAATTAATCACTACTGTTTTTTGCTCACCATTTTTTGGATCCATGCCAACAATTATTGTATTACTTAAATCTAATATGCCTTCAACTAATTCAAATGTCTGATCATTACAAACAAAGGAGGAAAGGAAACAAGAGCTAGCTTTTAAGACGAATGGCGAATGAAGAAAAGAAAAAGAAATTTAACATCAGAGCACGAATGAAAACTGAATAGTGTAAATGCACCATTCAGGCCCAAAAAGCAATTCAGAATAAACGTCCAGCAAATGGTGCCAAAAACAAGCAAATATTAAAACTTTTAAAGTAACAATTATAAACAAAGCAAAAAAGTAATTGCAAAACAGGAAGAAGATTCTTAGATTGGTTATTATTACTGCTTTATATACTCAAAGAAGAGTTGGATATGGACAAAGAGCAGAAAAAAAGCCTCATATTGAAGTGGATTGTTCGCTTAATATAGTAGAACTTAATTAAATGCATTTTTTAATTGTTACTTTTGACGTTTAACGCACATTTTAGAAAAAAAAACGTTCCTCCGAGATTTTGGATTTAAGAGAATTCATCCCTGCCCCTCAAACTTAAGCAAACAATTCTCTTTTACAAATTGTTACAAAAATTTCGCGGGAACAGACCTAATATTTATTCGTTGACAAACTAGGTCGAACTATATTTTTCTCCTTCTGACTTAAGAGAAATATTATTTAGGTATTTACTATTAAAAAAAACAAGTTTGAGTGATACCTTCGACGAAAGAACAGTGCAAAATTTATTTCGAAAAATTCCAATTATTTTTCATTCGAAAATTTTATCAGAGGCAGGGTCTTAGAGGCCCTAAATATTCATGATTCCCGACAGAAGCAGATCCGAACCGATATCCATGGATTGGAGCGTTTATATCAATCAAAATCTCTCACTTACTTAATATCAATACGGTGAAAAAGCTCGACAGATTGTTTGTAGTACCAACTGACTTTACCGTGATTTGAAGTTTCCACTCCCCTGATCAATAAATTAGAATGGAGTGAAGTCAATGCAGCCGTGGCGTCTGAGCGAGTGCTTAAACCGCTTATTCACCCAAGAAAGGTTTTTGTGACGGCACAGCGGACTCATATTGCACATAAATTGAGGTAATTGTTGCAATAGAATGTAATTTCTGTGCCACTTAATGCCAGCCCTGTAAACTATGTTATCTGTATATATAAGGTATGTCAGATTAATAAAATGTAACTTCCTTTTTCTTCGTTGTTTCCCCGAAGGGTATTGTGTTTTTAATATCAAAAAAATAATAAATTATCCGTAAAGTAAAAAATAAGTTTAAGGAGAAACCAGAAGGATTGCCTGAATTTTTAAAGATCATATTGACAAGGTGTTGGGTCGTGCAAACTCGGAAATTCTCCGAGAAGTCGTTGTTGGAGCATGAGGGACTCTGGCAACGGGTACTGACAACCGACGAATCAAAAATGAACGAAGACACGAGAGCAAGGACGAAAATTATTTTATTCGTGGACCCAGTGAAATACATATATTCACTAACAGGCAGCCACTACAGCGAAACAAGTTTGGGATAACTTCGGGATTAACTCGGAAAGTAGGTCTGCTGCGAAGTCTTATAACGACGCGTTTGGATGATTGCAATACAGTAGTGGACTATGTCGCCAAGATAGTTTCGACTTCCCATAGACTAGTGGGCATGGGATGACTGTATATGAAGAATGGGTAGGTACCTTACTGTTAGCTGGTTTACCAGGCGAATACAAACCCATCATCATGGGTATTGAAAGTTCGGGTATCTCAATCACAGGCGACGCCATAAAAACAAAAATACTTCAAGAGGACAGCACAATGGCATTCTATGGACGGAATGGGCAGGGAAAAGGCAAATGTAAGCCCCATAGCAGTAGCAACAACGGTATAATTGGCAGCGGTAGCAGCAAAGGTGGAGCACGATCTTATGAGTGCAACAAAATTGGACTTTTTACAAGGAATTGTCAAGCAAAGTGTGTTTTATACATCATCTGCAGTAAATTTAATGGAACCGAGGGCATGGTACATGGATTCCGGCGTTTCTGCACATATGTCTGGTACCACGCAGATGTTGTCAGATGTCCCCCAACCTCCAAATAAGCAAGTGGTAATAGCCAACAACGCTAGGATCAATGTGGAAGGTGTTGGCAGCCTAAATCTACCAGTTACAGGTTCCAAAAAGGCGGAGGTGAAAGTGTATAACATATTGTGTATACCGGATTTGTGTACGAATCTGCTTTCAGTGATCAAAATAGTCCAAAAAGGAAATACAGTGGTGTTCAATTCCCGAGGCTACAACTGTTCGTAGCAGCTGTTACTCAAGAAGGCGACTTTTCCAGTTGGACAGTCCCAAGGCTGAAAAAGTTTGTGTAGCTCAAGACTTGGAATCTAATAGTAAGCTTTGGCACCGCAGAATGGGACATCTTGACGAACAGAGTCTAAAGCGGATTATTGACCGTCTTTCTAATTTCGGAAGTTTGCTATCAACTGATTGTGAAGTGTGCCTTAAAGGCAAGCAGTCTCGATTACCTTTTACGCAGCAAGGTACCAGAGCATGTGATATGTTGGAGCTGATTCACTGTATGCTATTGAACTCTGAACTTGCCTAAAGCATTTCGGGCGGAAGCTGTAGCAGCAGCACTATACATCATCAACAGATCTCCAAGCAATTCGTCAACACAAAAGGCACCAGAAGAGGCGTGGTTAGGGAAGCCTCCAAATATGAATCACTTGCGCGTATTTGGATGCAAGGCCATGGTTCACATTCCAAAAGTTCGACGTAAGAAATTAGACGCAAATCCAAAGGAGGCATGTTTCTTGGGTACAGCGAAGAGACACATGGATACCGATTTTATCATCTTATGAAGAAAAGAGTCATCGTTAGTCCGGACGTTGTATTTTTTGAGAATCAACGCTTATGGCCAATAAAGGTAACTAAAAATTATGACCTTACTAATTTTTCTGAATTATTCTCAGATCTCGGTGGAACTGAGGGCAATGGTGACAGTGTTTTTGTTTCTGATGGGATAAACATAAAACGTCCAAACAACAGTGATGCGAGTGCAGGCGATTCAACATTCCAACATCGAGCGAATTGATACTTTTGAAGAAGTATCCAACGTACCTCCTCAAAATAGTGAGAACGAGTACATTATTCCACATTCGGTGTCCGAGATAGTTTCTCCTGTGATCCAGTTGCCTCTTAGAATAAGTGAAAAAGAACCGAGATCTTTGAAAGAAGATCACTATGTTTCATATGCAGCAAAGTCAAGTGATCTTCATGATCCAATTTCATTAAGAGAAAACAATACCTGGAAGCTCGTTGAATTACCAGCGAACAAAAATGCCATCAATAATAAATGGGTGTTTAAAACTAAACGAGACAATAATGGAAATATCCGTCGATACAAAGCACGTTTAGTGGTCAGGGATGTTCGCAGCGGAAAGGAATTGACTATGAAGAAATTTTTTCTCCTGTTGTGTGATATAATACAATCCGGTTTATACTTTCAATTGTTACACAGTATGATCTGGATATACAGGGCGAATGACTCGAACTCAAACTTTCTAAATGCTATAATTTTCTTATTTTTTGATAAATTTTATTGTGCTAAAGCAGAAAATGTTGGAAAATACATCAATTTCAATATGTCCACCTTTGGCGCGAATAATGGCATTGAGACGGCCGAAGAAAGTATCGCACGCTGCACGCAAGTGACTCTGCGGTATTTTGGCCCATTCCCGGCGAAGTGCTTGTTTAAGGTGGTCCAAACTTTGGTTTTTTTTAGTGCCAACCTTCGCCTTCAAAATACCCCGGAGAGAGAAATCCAACGGATTTGCATCTGGAGAATTTGCAATCCATTGTGTCGAAGAAATGAAGTGTGGAACACTGTTTTTTAACCAATCTTGGTTGACGCGCGCTTTGTGAGACGGTGCCGAGTCTTGTTGAAATGTCCGCGGTGTTCAACCGAAATGATTGATTGCACTTTCAGCTTCGGCCTTAAATTTCTTTAATTTTTTTTTTGCGGAATTACTTTTAGTGGGGGTGTTGTAATAGAATGTAATTTCTGTGCCACTGTGCCAACTCTGTAAACTATGTCATCTGTATATATGTCAGATTAATAAAATTGAACTTCCTTCTTCTTCGTTCTTTCGCCAAAGCGTGTTGTCTCTTATTCTTTTGATCGTGGTATTATTCTTCAATAGTAATGCATGCTAAATTGCACAAAAAAACAGCCAGAGTTGATGAATATGATGGCATCACAAATTACAGTCCGTAAGCTCAGCGACGTAGGCTACGTAATGCAGCCTCACCTGGTGTTATAACCGGGCCTTTCAGCTACATATAACCTTGACGACGTTGGCAGATCATAAGCCGAGATATTGGTCTTTCAATTTTTGATTTCTTTCTAACAAGTAGAAATAGGGAGTTTTACAAGAAATGCATTTCTGACTTTGAAAGTCGTTGTCAGTTGTCTGTAAAAAAAAATAGATACAAGAATTTCATAGTTCATCAACAGCGCGAATTTTCAATTAAAGAAAAATCAAACCAAATTAAATATTCGGTAATTTTTTCATAAAATTTTCATGAGATATTTTTCAATAAAAGGCGTGTTTATACAGTACGCATCACAAAAACACCTATCGGGGCTTCGTCAATTCATCTTCACTTTTGGCAGCACTATCTCTAATGACATTTCTCAGGGCTTTTTTTTTATTGATTTGTAAAAATTTCAACGACCCCAACACCTCCTCCTTTGCAAATACTTTGCATTTGCTTATTTACAAAAAAAAACCAAATGCTTAAATATTTATATTTTTTAGCTTCAATTTTGTTTGTTCTTGCCTTTTTTTAATGACGGATGTTAATCTCACTTTTGACACTTTCGATAAGGATCGATTAAAATAATTGGGGAGCACAGTTTTATCGGGGCTAAGTACAAAAGCTTGGATAGGTTATCCAGGATAAGTAATTCTATACAATCTTAATTGTTGTATTTCACATGGGATTTTTCAAAGACTATATAGACTACCAAAAAAACAAACCTAATATTACTCATACAGTATTTGTTGAACTTATAATTCAGACACCCGTCTTAAAGTAAAACTTCAGAGAAAAACTTAGATTTAAAGTGAGCGAGTAAATCAGTCTTAATTATTTGAATTTATAAAAATTCCCATAGATAAAATCCTGAATTTTATAAGAGGTTGTCGAACAAAATTGGAAACTTATTAAGTTCAAAATTAGATTCGAATGGTTCTAAAATTGTTTGTTTCAATACTCGAGTAATGTGCATCGCAATGCATTTGGAATATTTCACAAAAAGATAATGTTTTTTTATGTAAATCAATTTTATACAAGATACGATACGATATATGTATATATATATAATGTGTGTGTGTGCGTGTGTGTGTGTGTACCTATAAATATATATATGTATATACCATATCCTCTTGTGCATATATATTTACACGCTTGTATATATACATATATGCACACGATTCGGTCCAAACAAATTAAAATATTTTCTTAAGTTGAAATGTATAATAGATTGGGTTTTTCTAATTTTTCTTGTTTTTTATTTATGTGATTGTTTTATTACTTGTAATTCATATAGCTATATGGATCTTTAGTAATATTGAACTAAATAATTGTCGAAAGGATGATTTGTTACGTCTGAAAATGATAATGTAAATGACAATTTCGTTATGAATCGTACTATCTTTTATGGCACTTAAATTAGTCATAACTCTAAAAGCTGATGTAATGCAAATTGTTTGTCTGCATATATGTAAGTGTAGCAAAAATTATGAAACATAAGAGATGAAAACAAAAAAATTAAAAATTTAACCGATGGATGAATTTAAGCCCAAAATAAATGCACGAATTGAAAAAGAAATAAATAGGCAGGCTAATCCCAATTCTTTCTATTTAGCAGCTGATGTAGCAACTTTCAGCTTTATAAACATATTATCATTACTCGAAGTTGGATCTATTTTACTGATATCTAGCTTTTCGATTTCATTTTCAAGATTAATGCAATTTTTATCGTATTGTGTTTTTGTGGAGTCTTCTTGTTTATCTTTACTTTTCTTCAGGACATGTAAAAGATTTTTTTCTCTATCCTTAGAGGTAGATTTTGAATTATCTTTATCCTTATCTTTATGTTTATTGTTTTTAAACCTAGGAAAAATACATCCATTAGGTAGGAAGCCTCCTAATTTTTCTTTTTTTTGTGGACCTGTTGATGGCGTTTTATTTGTCGTAGTCGAACTTGGATGAATCTCTGTTTTTGTGTTCGAAATCTTTTTACCACCATTTATAACATGATTAGGCTTAGCTATATTATCAGCTATCGAACACAATTTTGAATTATGAATATTGTTAACTTCAATTGGCGCAGGTTCCTGACTTGGTTCTGATATATCACCAGGTAAATCGCTTTTTACTATCTCAGCTTCAGGGTATTCATTGTTTACATTGCCTTCTTCTTTAACTTGTATAATTGCACTTTCGGCAGGTTTACCATTTGAGTTATCATCGTCCGTTACCGCTTTTATCAACGGACCGCTTATTTGGACACATTCACCTACATTTACTGATTCGAGACTATGATCCGTATAAACATTTTTACCTTCGTGGACAGTAATCGAATTGTTCGCTATCCCTAGTTGTTCGCTTTGAGATTCATTGAATATTGGATTTTGATATTTGGGAAATAACTGTTGTGTAGTAGTGTTGTGATAGTGTTGTTGTTGTCGTTGTTGAACTATTTGCTCTTCTCTTTCCCTGTCACGTTGGGCTTGCACAGCATTCCATACATCTTTTAACTCTCCCGATATATCTCTGTCCCGTAAAATAATAGCATTGCTGAAACAGAAATTGGATTTTTAACTTAACAAAAAAGTAATACGGCTAACAATCATATGAATATAAAATATTAAACAAATCGAAAATAACACATTGTTAAAAAATGGGTATATCAACATTTCCTTTGATTGTCGTAGCAAGTAATACACATGTATCTATTTTCATACATTTGCGTATTATACTGTTCGAATAACATGGTATTTTATACATTACAGAATCATTTAATGCACATACATATATATAAGCTGGAACAACAACAACGAAATATTGTAATTGTTTCCCTTTTACTATAATAAAAATTATAAAAATAAAATATAACAGCGGAAACAAATTTGCAGAAAATAAACCACTATATTGCATGCATAATTATACAAATAAAAATTTTATTTCATAATAAAATCCTAAACTTCTCTCACTGATGATATTAAGTCTGTTCGCGCATTAACCAAAACTACAAAAAACAACAACAATCACACGGAATTTTGACAAGGCTTGTTAAAAGACATGTACAAGCAAATAGTGAGAGCCGACTAAATATGCTTTTTCTTCAAATTATATTGTTTTTTTTCCTTTGCACTTGTGCGGTGCATAATAATTTGTCCAGATCTAGGCAGAGATTACAAGTTTTCCACGTTAACGCACGAAGTCTAAACTGATTTAAATTAAGGTATCTGTAATACATTCTTTAGACTGTAAGGTTGATAATATGTGTGCCAGCGAAACCTGGTTCAGACTAAATATCCCTATAATGTTTTATTATTTGTCAACCTACAGTGTGCACAGAAATAACAGAATAATAGATACTGTAGGAGCAGAAACAGTAAAATATACATATGTTAATTGAACACTAAAGTACCAAGTTCTTGTGCACCTGAAATATTGATCGAGTACGTCAATGTTCATGACGGCCCAACTAAATGTTTAATATCCTGCGTCTACATATAAGCTAAATAGAAGTTGCTCGTCTCAGCCTTTTTTTTAGCACACTTTCTCAGTTTTCAGCCCTATATAAGCATGTCGTCAATAAGAGAGAAACGACTTCTATGCATATTTATTAAGAATTGACACTCGTGTATTAGAATTTGGTCAAATTTCTTTGGATTGCATTTCTGACCATGATCTTGTTTTTTATACTTACTAAAAACGCTATGCTTTTCTGCCTCTCATTAACCGGGTTATTGAAGTTATTGACTGACCTAAACTCTAACTCGACTTGTATTGACAGGTGTTAAACCTATTTTACCTAAAATTAATAATTGACATATATTTTTAACCACATCTACATTTCCTTAGTCCTGGAACACTGCTAAGCTCCTCCATATTGTCAACAAATCAAATGCAATCATGTGTACTTTTTTGAAAAACCTATATAAACAAATTATGCATAAGCATTTTCTCTTTTAACTTTCAGAACCAATGCTCCTTGGTTATGATTAACATTTCAGGTCATATTATGCTTAATTTCGATATAATGCGTAACACTCCTTTGCTCGAATTATCGAAGGCATTCCGATAACGTAAATAATGACATCATATCTTGGAAATTGTAGAATTTGTTTTGATTTAGGAAACTTGAGGTTCAACTTCTCTGCGATAGCATGAAGTAAAGATCGACCTCAGTGATCAAGCCTCGGCCAATTTTTTTGTTTCTGAATAACCTAACACTCAAGAGGGTATTACTACTAAAAAAAATGCCTGATCACGTTTTTTTTTCGGGAAATTGGATAGAGGGGGAGAGAGAAAGATGTTTGGGCTAGTGATTATTTCGCTCCATGGATGGCATCCAATATTTAATGGGGAGACTAAATAATTAGCGTAAATTGACTTGTATTTTAGGTAACCATTCATCTCACGAGATTTTAGTTGCCTGAAAAAAAGAATGTCTTTCGGGCGCGGCTAGTATTGAACCCCGAACCGTATGCATTCATTTAATTTACCATAAGTATGCCAGTATGTGTCAATCAAGTTAGGTGCTAACGTCGGCTATAGCTCGCCCGCTATTCTAAAAAAAATTTTAAAGTGCAGCTTAAGGAAAACTTCGAAAATTATGGATTGTTCCTAGAGACCAAATCAGTATCCCGAAAAAAGGACTAATGCGGATCTACACAGAACGACGCACAACTGTGGCGACCCTTAGACAAAAATAAAAAAAAATATGTTAGCTTTTAACTCAATAAACGGCGTATTATTGTAGAAAAATGACTCAATCAAACAAAAACAAAAATGTTTTCTCTTAAAACATAACGGTACTTGCGGTAACACTGTATTGAGTAGAACGATCATATTGCAATTTTATTATGAAGAAGTGTTGTTTTGTTCTAGTGCGTGTAAAAGTTGGAACTAAAATCATGTCGAATTTGAAAGAAGGTATTAGTAGCAAAATTTTTTAGATATAATAAAATAAAAAGACTTCTTCATTTTAAATAAGCTTTGAAACACAATTCGACGCAAAATATTCTCTGCTTTTAATTGCTATGCATAAGTCATATATCGGACTTTGTTCTTGTGTCATCTTTTTTTGCTGCAATTTGCTACCCTAACAACAGTGAATTTTTTCCAGTACAATACCCAACGATTCGAAATTATCATTTGGTCGACGATTGAATTTGAAATCCAAATTCAGAGAAACTGTATAAAGTTATCCATAAACTGAATAATTTAAATGACCGTTCTGATAGTTTAAATGCCAAAATTAAACACGCAGGTGAAGCTTATTATTTAGCGATGAGCAGAAAGTGGAAAGATTGCTCTAAAAACCGTAAATATTTATATAAACGACATTCAAAGTTGTTACAAAAATAACTATTGATACCAACTGAGACAGAAAGCGATCTGCAACCAACACCATCAAGATCCACTGGAGAGCCGCAGGAAGAAACTCGTCGCGGGAGACCTTTAGTGAGGTTTGAGAAAGCACTTATAAAGACAAAAAAACATAGAGTTCAAGATCTCATAAATTCACGATCGATTGAAGAACTTAATTTTGCATGCGATATTTCAAGAGGATCAACATCATCAGCAAGGGGATCATCATCAAGAGAGATGTCAATTGTATAGACGTGTTTATTATTCGCTCTTGACATTAAATCGTTTCTAACCGACTATTCAAGCAAAAATATTACACGTTGTGGTGATAGTAAAGTCCACTCAGATAAAAGTAATGCAAAAGAAAAAACAAACAAAAATTGTCATGTCAACCACTCGCCAACAAGCCCTTAAAGAGAAATGTGTAGTGCCATCCCCATCTAATTCACCCGCCGTCAAAAGTCAAACAAATCTATTTCACCCATCTGACAAAAAAGCTGAAAAAAACCATCTCTATCTGAGCAACTACGCGATATGGAAGTTAATATGATGGCAAAAATTGAAATTAACAACAAGATAAGCGAAGTTATATCTGCTCTTAATAATAAGGTGCAAGAGTGCGAGAGCGTTATTGCAGTACTCCAGGAAGACAACAGAAGTGTAAGAGAGGAGTTAGCTGACATACAATGTAAAACGCGTTTATGTGATGTAATTGTACATGACATTCCACAAACAACAAAAGAAAATGCTGTTGATCTTGCTAGGAATATTGCCGCTAAATTACATCACCAATATTCTCCTCACATAGGTGCTTTTCGTTTAGGAAGTCAAAGTACCGGCAGAAATCGGCCGTTACTCATTCGGCTCTCATCCCACGCTGAACAAAGATCATTACTTTCTACTTTTCGCACCAACAAAGGCCTGACACTCTCGTCACTGGAGAAGGAGATTGACAACACCTTCACCAACTGCAGCAGTTCCAGTTCCACCAAAAACAATGCTAACACCAACACGTCCCGTATATACATGAACGAAAGTCTTTCACCAGTTAATAGCTCTCTATTAAAATATGCTCTTTGTCTGCGCAAGGAGGGCCTTTTGTTCTCTGTTAGAACTCGTAATGGTTTCGTTTATGTAAAAAAGAGTGCAGATGATATCGATATAAAAAGCTCATCAACATCGACTTGAAAAATGTTCTTTACCCGAATCTTCAAAACTCCAGTCATCTAGAGCGAACTTTAAATATCTATGTTTCATAATAAAAAGTTGTAAATTTGTTTCTTCTTTAAATTATTTTAAATCTAAAAATGTTTATAATTAAGTTCTCTTATATAGACTTTTATTCCTGCCTTCTCATTTTCTCCTTCTTTCCTAGTTCATTTATTTTAATTCCTTATGTTTTTCTGTCTTCGTCTTTCCGTTGCGTTTTTAAATATAGATTTATTAACCATATTGTGCTACTTTTATTTGTTTTTGTTAATAATTATGGCTCATAACAATATGTATACGTTTGATGGCAATGCTGAAGTTACTGTGCGCTCAATGATAAATATTTTATCGAATGCGCGTGAGGGGTTCAACATATGTTATATCAACGCACGTAGTTTAAATATCTCTAAGGCAGATTACTTACGTCACATTTTTAATGGTTCGGGTATTGATGTTATCTGTGTTACAGAAACATGGCTAAGGCCTGATTTAAGAGAAACAGATAGGTCGGATTTAGAAGATCCCCTGTACCATATTCCGGGATACAGAATAGTTTGGAATGATAGAATCACGAGTACAATAGGTGGTGGAGTTCCTCTTTATTGTAATATTTCCTTGAATTGCCGTGTAATTGTGAAATCCGAGGATAGTGCTACTGAGTATTTTCTTGCAGAAGTTACTGATGGCAATACCAAGTGCATTATAGGCCTATGTTCTCCGCACTCCAAGAAATCTCCCCATATTATGAACACATAATTATATGCGGTGATTTTGACGCTGACTTTTTCAAATATGACATTAGATCTCTCCAACTCTTAGATTTAGCTGCAAATTCCGCGTTAGCTGTAGTTAACGCATATGCTACCCGCTTCGCACATGATTGCTCTCCGAGTCTTCTGGACCTTTTGTTGGTATCTGATCGGTCAAATGTGTTACTGCAGGACCAGTTGTCATTGGAAGGTGTCACTGACCACGATCTAATTTTCAGCACCTATAACATTGACTTATCAACTTTTCACTTCAGAGATTTCGCTTCAGTAGATAATTACGCACCGCAAGTATATGATAAAGTTGACGTATTGCAATCGCAAATAGTTCACCTATTCAATAACCATGTGCCTTTAAAAACAGTGGTGGTGCGCAATAGAATTTGTCCATAGTTTACGTCTGAGGTCCATAATGCCATTAAAGTTCGTAGGAAACTCTATTCGAATTGGAAGCGAAATTCAACAAATCTGGATTGGGTAAACTTCTGTCGAGCTCGTAATTTCTCAATTTCTATCACAAGACTCTCAAAGAAAAGATATTTTTTATCTAGGCTGGGAACGGACCAAATTCCCATAAAGCTCTGGAGCAACTTACGCTCGGTTGGTGTTTGTAAAAATCATGTTGTAGACGTCTTACCTGATTGATGGCAATAAAACCGAGTTATGGGTCAAGCCACGTTCCTCCTCTACATTGTTTTACAGACCTATTAAGATTCAGCATTTAGTAAGGGAGCAAGAGTCCTTAATGAAAAATGCTATACGCCAATTATCTACGTATCAAATTAATTTCGATGGTAGTTCTGTGCTAGCTAAGTACGAATTACATTTTACAATGCTAGATGGAAGTATATGTAACATTTTATCAGACACTAATTGTTCTGCTAATCCTATATATATGGAACGCCCTAGAAGAAATGAATTTGACTGTGGTTTATGAAAGGTCTCCTAATACCGATCTTTACCGTTTTGGCTTATCCACTCTGCACGCGTAGATAAGGTGTTTTGAATGCCTTTTCACATGTAGCAAATAAGAGGAGCTGAAAATAAGACTATATTCGCGCAAAATAAAAAAAACATGAAGACATTTTTAAAATTCGTATGGGGCTCTTTGTGGATAAGCCAAAACCGGGCTATGAATCCACAAATGGTTTAAACACTGCAAGAAGGTTCTTTAACGACTCAGAAATCAGTTTAGAAATCAGAGGAATAGATTCAAATTTAATAAAAAACTTTCACACGATTTTAAATCACACACGTAAGATGAGTAGGAATCGGACAAAATGAATCTTATGAAGGAAATCAAATAGGAATATCTCAGAAATAAGTATGTATGTACTTACAAATTGAAGATTTGTCTAATAATTCACGAAATATAAGTGCTTCCTCATTTGATGAAATTGATTTAACTGATACAGAGCTTGAAGATAGCGATGACAGTAGTTTAGTTTCAGAATAATTATAGCTTTACTCAATTGTTTTCTTAATTTTATATTTTATATTTAAGGAAAAATATGTAAATTATAATATTTAAACAGAAAAAATAAAATCTGTACATATAAATTTGAATTAATGATTTTTGTGTAAATTTCAATACAAATGACGCACTGTGCGACGTCCTGATTAGTTAGAAAGAGAAGATCGCTGCTGGCTTCATTTTTCCTAATGGTCAATCACAAAAAAGAAGAATCTAACCAACCGAGTTCCATATGAATCTATATATGCTGCGCTCTTCTTCTCATCTACACTTATGACATCAATGCAAAGCTAAACTACTCACAAGTGTGATGGCGCAGTTCTCTTCATATCTGAAAACACTCAAATAGAATGAAAAAGAGAATATGAATCAATTAGGATGCAGAGAATATTTTAGATAGCCGCATTATCTTTATAAGCTAACCTTATGCAAATCGCAATGTCTAACTGTACCAAATATGCTATTTATTAAGCAATAGCGGCACTTAATTAATTGCAACAGTAGAAACAAAACCAATACTGTTCTTTTTTTTTATAATTTGTGCGCGCTCAAGGGATCTAAACACCCTTAAAATGCTTGCACACAGCGCGGGCGAAGTAAAATCAGGGAGGATAAAAAGAGAGGTACCGGTGAACGTTAGATTTAAATGTTTGAAGGATATAATGACTAGGAAATAAAGAGCTAGGCAGGGCATTCCATAAGCGAGTTGTACGGCTTAGGAACGAATCACGAGTACGTCCGAAAGTGGGCTTGAGAAACGGATAGTAAAAGATGTTGGGCGAACCACTAGCAAGTTAGCAGATATTATATATTAAATCATTTTTCTTGACGCAATCAGAGGAAAACCAATGAAGACTAGCATCTATCGAGAAAATAAACTTAAACAAGAAAAGCACCCAGCTGTAGGCACGTCATTTGCAAGAATGGTTTCAAAAAGGCATTGACCAAGAAAAAGAAAAGTATGAGACACAACCGGGAACCTTGGGTTTATTTAAACAGATCGCGAATTTGTTCAATACAATGATGAGAGGCAACCGAATGCCTAGCCAGTGGAGGGTGTGCTTACTTGTCCCACTATATGAAGGCAAAGGCAACAAAAGAAATTGCAAAAACTACCAATCGGTGAAACTGTTAATATCGTATTCGTCTTCGATGAAAATATACGAGAGAATTCTTGAAAGTCGACAACGCAATATTATTAAACTCGTTGGCAGTCAGAACTTAAGGGTAACCCACATCGCGTCGCTACGCAAGAGCTGTACATCGTTTTCACTGATTTGGAAAAAACATTCTACAGATTTTCCAGAGATCTTATACTAAGGTCCTGTCGTTTGCCACCAAGGAAATCACAATGACAATGTGATTTCCCACAGGTTTTTGTAACGGGAAAACTTTTTAGTATTTTGTCAGATAAATTTCGCTTAAACATAAAGGTTTTCTGTACATTCATCTAGCTTTAACATATGAATGGCAATGTTGTAATATAAATGATATAAAAATCTTACGAATATCAGCGGGTGCGACTAGACTTTATCTAATAAGAAGTATGTAAAAAACGGATTTGGCAAAAATTACATGCTGTGCAAATGAATAAATTCTGTCATATTCAACGAAGACCATCGGAGAATCCAAAAAGCAATAAACGCTAGAAGTTCACCCGAAGGTCGAAAAAGGGTTAAAAGAATAATAATTGTCGCATCGTTAACGACATATTCCCAAATAGTGTGACGTGTAAATTGTATTAAAGTCCGCAAATTTAGCCAACTGAACAAGCCGCGTAGTAGCAATGTACAGGGTGACTTACTGAACTATAACTTTTTAAATTGCTATAATTTTTTGATAAATATTATTATGCCAAAGCAAAAAATGTTGGAAAATACATTAATTTTCAAATTGTATCAGTAGTTTAGCGTGCGGCCGAAGAAAGCATCACACGCTGCACGCAACTGGCTTTGAGGTATTTTGGTCCATTCCCGGCGAAGTGCTTGTTTGAGGTGGTCCAAACTTTGGTATTTTTTAGTGCCAACCTTCGCCTTCAAAATACCCCAGACAGAGAATTCCGACGGATTTGCATCGGGAGAATTTGCAATCCATTATGTCGAAAAAATTAAGTGTGGAACATTATTTTTTAACCAATCTTGGTTGACGCGCGTTTTGTGAGACGGTGCCGAGTCTTGTTGAAATGTCCACGGTCTCCGACCGAAATGATTGTTTGCCCAAGACTTCAATACTGCCTCTAAGACAGTTTCACGGTATACGATCGCATTAATTTTGACGCCACGGTCCAAAAATGCCTGCTTTCTGGTGGCTGCCCGAAGGTGTAAATTTTCGAAGGATCTCTCTGGCAAGTAAACTCGATCATTTTGTTTATTGTCATATTGCTCGATAACAAATGGCGACTCATCGGAAAAAACCAAATTCGGCAACTCACCACTTTCGTGCAAGCGTAGCAACTCCTTCGTTCTTTCGACTCTAATTTTTTTCTGTTGCGGTGTAAGATCGTGTGCTTTTTGGAACTTCAATGGCTTGAGCCCAAGCTCATTTTTCAAGATGTGATGCACCCGTTTCAACGATATGTTGAGTTCACGAGCCATTTTTCTTCCATTTCGATGCGGATTTCGCTCAATTCGAGCCTTCACTTTCCGAACCATTTCTGCCGATATTGCTGTTTTTTTATGACCACCGCTATGGCGTTTTGCAACGCTGCCAGTATCACGGTTTGGAAATTATAGCAGTCTGAAGTTGGTTGCAGTTCGAGTCATTCAGGGTGAATATGTTGCATTAGATATTTCAACGGTTAATACAAGAAAAAAATTTGATAAAATAACACAAAATATTATATTAGGAGTATGCTTTTTATCACATGCACTGTGATAAAGGCGATTTGGGTTAGTATGTTAGTTTTGTTAGTTTTTAAACTATAAAGAGAAAATGAAAATGCATTTTTTTTATAATTAGCATGCGCTCAAGGGATTTGGGCGTGCCCTTACAATGTTACCGCATACTGTTTACGAAAGTGTTTGGAGACGCCGCAGTAACAGGTCGAACATGCCTCAGGTGGTTTTCGAAATTCTGTTCGAGTAAGATTTCTTTAAAAGATGAACTCCGACCAGGAAGACCATCAGATGTTAATCATGAAGTACTCGCATAAACTTCCGTAGATGTGGGAATCGAGTTCATCGGATAATTGCGATGGATAGCATTAAAAGCTTGATTTTGCGTAGAAACTTTCTGAATGGGTACCACACGAATTGAGTGCTGAAAATTTAATAAACCGAATTTCTATACACACATAACTTAAACCTTGCTTGTGAGAAAAAGGAGGCGTTTTTGGACCGCTTGGTTACTGGAGATGAAAAGTGGCTAGCTAATGTGGATGTTGCAAAAAGATTTACAAAGTTAAAACTCCATCCTCTAATCAAAAGCTGTTGTGCACCAGAAAAAGGTAGTGCTGTAACGTTTGTGGGGCCGCTAGATTCTGATGTACTATGAGCGGTTTAAACAAAATGATATGTAAAATTTAAATTTATTGCATTCAGCTTTATATTTTCAACACACCATTTCAGCTCAAGGTCCATCTTTAGGGTGTAGTATTTATCACGACAAAGCAAAACCGTCAAAAAAGTTGCTGAGTTGTGTTGGTAAATTTTATCCTAGCCACCATATTCTTCTGTCACCATAGGATTGATTACCACATATACCGATCTCTACAAAATTTACTTGATGGAAAGAGGTATTTAAATGTTGTGTCCAAAAACAACAAAGAAAGAACTTTCTTTCCAATGGATTGCAAAAGCTTATATTTTGAACCAATTTTTAAATAAAAATCGAACGAAAGAACTTTCCCCTGACCCTAATACTCGTAGTTAGTTCATAAAAATTGCCACCTATTAAATTCATTACCGAATAAAAAAACTGAAACATTATAAAAAAGTTATATGTATTTATTACAGTACTGTGCAAAACCTAAGCAACCATCTGCAGTCAGCATTTCATAGTAAATCTTTTCAACTTTCTGCTAAACCAAATAAAAAGAAATGGATATATAATGACGTGTAACAGTGTATTTTGAAATTCACAACTTTTTATAAAAGTAATAATACTTCAGATTTAAAAAGAGACGCAAAAACCAACAAAGTAGCCAAATTGAGCTGTGCAAAACCTAAGCAACTTTTTTAATATTTTGTGTAATATCCTTTATTTTGAGTAACAGAGGCGCAACGACGATGCATAGAAGTAATTAACTTTGAAAGTGTATCCTGAGATATATTTTTCCACTCAACTTTCAAAGCATTGAATAGGTGAGACCTGTTGGAAAAGTGTTTTCCAGCGACACGGCTTTTAAGGATACCAAACAGGTTTTCGATGGGATTCAAGTCGGCCGATTGGGCCGGCCATTCAAGGACTTGAATCCCACTATCCGCTAACCACTCCTTTACCAACTTCGATGTGTGTTTCGGATCGTTATCCTGTTGAGACACACAACGAAGTGGCATTTCCTACTCCGCATTACCGATTCTAGAATGGATTTATATTTGAATCGGTCCATGATTCCGTCTATTTCGTAGAATGGACCTACACCTCCTGCCGAAAAACAGGTCCACACCATCACACTACTCTCACCATGCTTTATAGTTGGTGTGCAGAATCTGAGGATTGAGTCGCTGCCCTTTACGACGTCTCACATAACATAGCCCATCAGAATTAATTAAATTAAATTTTGACTCGTCGCTGAAAAGAGCTATTTTTAATTTTTCAGGAGACCAATGTTGGTATTTTCTTCCAAAATTTAGCCTAATATGAAAAAAGATTTTAGTTTGAATTATGTTTAAAGAATTTAATTACACTACCTGTTCCTTAAATGTCTTTTTGTGAGCATCGGTTTTTTGCACGGCCTGTAATTTCGAAGATTATTTTCAATTGTGCTAACATCAATGTTAAAATCAAGTAATTTTACGACTTCATTCGAACTTATGAACGCTTGTTTTTTAATTACACCACAAATGTTTCTATCCGTTCGACATGCTGTCTTACGCGGCCTACCACCGACATTTTGACTTTCAACGACTCCTGTTGCATTATGTTTTTTTATTAAACGTGAAATAATCGACTTATTAATATTACAACGTTTATCTAATGTTGCCTGAGTATCCCCAAACTTAAATTCATCAATAATCTTTAGTTTAAGAAAAGAAGAGTAACTTTGTGGCGACATTATTAAAAAATATCAATTATGCGATTAACTTAAAAGAAAACTGATCAAAGACAATCACTCAACATCAAAGACAAAGAGCTTACAACATTTCATGTGTAACCTAACTTGACAAGTACTGTTAGCTATTTTTTTTTTTTACAGTGGGTTACAAAGTTGCTTATGTTTTGCACAGCTCAACTTGGCTACTTTGTTGGTTTTCGCTTTTTTTTAAATCTGAAGTATTATTACTTTTATAAGAAGTTGTGAATTTCAAAATACACTCTATTACACATCATTACATATCCATTTCTTTTTATTTGGTGGAGTAGAAAGTTGAAAAGATTTACTATGAAGTGCTGACTCCAGATAGTTGCTTAGGTTTTGAACAGTACTGTATATTGGATATGTACCTTAAGTTAAGGATAATTATCAAAAAATGTAATGTTATAAGCAGAGCTAATAATAAACTAAAATAATAACTAATTAAAAAAAATTACCAGATTACCACTCTAGAAGGAATACATTCAATTCTTACAAACACAAAACGAAAACTAATGTGGTATTTGAAGATATGTATTATGATAATATGGGATATATAGCTAGAGAAGCATGGCTTTTTTAATGACATTTCAGATATTACACGAAATCTTAAGTGAGTTAGTTTGCCGTCGAAATTATATCGAATGATATTTAATAAGAAATACTTCTGAATAATCAAAGAAGCAATACTCAATACTATTGAGAGACTGAAAGTAAATGGAAATATTTTGCCATCATCAGCAGACTTTCATCGCCATTCAAAGAAACTAACTGTGTGTGCAGAACAGTCAGATGTATGTACAATGTATACATATAATGAAAATAACCTCTTCTGACTGACCTTTAATGACACTCATTTTAGTACAGTTTGAGATTTACCAATAGATTTCACATAACGTTTACCTCGACAAACATTAACTTGGTATTTTATGTCGGGCGCAATTCAAGATAAGGGCAGAGTATCCCTCAATAACTTGCGCATAAAATAAACTATTTGCCAAGTGGCGACTAAGATCAAGAAAACTATAATACATATATTATATCCAAATTATTTGTTTGTATATACCCTGTGTTATGAACACTTACGTTTAATATAAATTAAAATACAATTCATGTTGCAAAGTATCAAAATAAGTTTAACAGACCAAATAACACGTTAAATATTTAAAGCTCCTTTTTATTGATTAATTACCAACTTTCTGCAATATGCAGAAATACTATCAAAAACCCTGTCTGCGATACCTGCACATACTGATATCATATAAACGTGGAACATTACCGCCACATACTATGGCAATGCATAAAGCTTAGACACTCTTCCGCTTACTATCTGTATACAAAAGGAAATCATTTATATGGTGTTTTTATTAAGTGGAATACAGTCGCTGAACAAAACATTGATCTCAGCTCTTTGATATGAAAAAATCTTGGGAAAATAGTTTTTTTTTGCTTTATTTTTTATATTTTTTTAATTAGAAACATTTCAGAAAAAAAAAAAAAAAAAAAAAAAAAAAGACAAAACGGTATTACACATTAAATATATTATAAGTCTAATACATACTTTAAATGATCTTACCGTATTAGCTTAACGCCGGGATTCATAGCTTCAACAAAATCGCACATGAGTTCAACCATAGCCCTCCTTTCTTCAGGGTCCTTACTATGCCTGCCTGAATCTTTGAGTACTTCTGGATTTGCCATTACCGCGAATACTATTGGTGGATTGCGAGGGCTTCCAGGTGGTACCTTTAAAATTGATAAATTAAGACACATACTTCTAAATGTACTGTATGTACTGTACCCGCATGCCCCCATATAAAGGTATTGGGTCACTAGGTTCTTGCGGAATAACAATTCTTGTCCAACTGAGAACATTTATAAATAGTTCTTCCCCATGCTCCGTTGTGGTTCGAATGCACATGTGGGGCTGCGGTGGATTCTTGAAATGTCTGTAGGCACGAGAATGGCGGTAATGTGGTGGAGATGATTGTATTATAGAACCACCAATCATAGGTTCATTTTGATACGAAATCTCGGTGTTATTTGAGTCATCAATTGCAAAGGACGACGAAGAAGATGGCGTCTCCAAAGGCATATTTTTTATAAGCCCACAATTATTGAGCTTTTCCTCCGATATAAAATCGTCCGACATATGTAACAGCCTTTAAATAAAACTACTGTTCTTGACAACTTGGAGCCAAAGCTAACAAAAATATTTTCAATTACATTTTAGCCAGACAGAAAAAAAAACAACAAATTTTCCAATTGATTATTTCACCCAAACAAACACAACACAACACACAAATCAACTTTGTCAATTTCTTGACATTTCTCTTAAAATCTTCAACCCCTCCAGTTCGGTCAGTTAATCAAACAAAACACATTAAAACTACATACATGCATCGTTTGTATTAACCGATTCACCCAGAAATATTTTTGGAAGTTATTTATGGGTCTTTATTTATAATATGTTTATGTTGCAGAGCGATGCATTTTTTTCACATTTCTTCATCACAACAAAGGGATCTGTAATATGTAGCTCAGTTAGTCGCTAAATTTGGACGAAATGAATTCAGTACATTATAAAATGGTGGTTGTTGTTACAGCTCACATTGTGTCGAATGACAATCGTATTATTTTTCTGCTAAGAGCTCAATTTGATTTGATTTAAAATAAGTCATCATAAAACAATGATGAAAATCTCAAAATGAATTGAATATTGGAGAACAGTATAATATAATTAAAATTATATGAATTAAAAAAAAGTAAAACTAATATGGGAGTGCAGTTTCAATTGGCATTTTAAACAAAAAATAAAATGATTAGCCGCTTGTCAGTATGAAATATACACAAAATTAATTGCTATGAAAAATGGTCTCCTAAAACTCTAAACAAAACTAAATTGCTGAAGAAATTATTATTAACAAAGTTGTCGACAGCTAAAATATCCTTAAGAACCTTAGAGTCATATTATTTTCAAAGCTATACGTAATTAATAAACAAATTCAATAATACAATATTTATTTGTATAGTGTTTTTTTAATATTATAAACAAAGAAATTGGAACAAACAAGCATAACGAAGGATAGCCAAACAACAATGACGCCGAATAGCAAAACACTTGCTTTCAATACGGTGGAATAAAAAAGGTGACTTCAGGACAATACGCGAAGATAGTTTTTTCTAACTGCCCTTTTGTCTAGTTTAGACGCTGAAGGGATTTCGACGCTCCACTAACTGGCTGTCAGGCAGGCACCTATGTAAAAAGCCTCAGAAATTAAACATCTTAACACCGCGTATCCACGAGACATCGCTGGTGTTAAGAAATATTAATTCATGAAGTCAAAATGTCCAGTGGAGACGAGTAGTCTGCAGACAAGACATTTCAAGAAATAAATGTCTGATTTTTATTCAAGAAATCTCTGTATACATCAACCCTGAAATTTTCTTGATAGTGCTTGTCAATGTGGAAAAAAAAAATAAACAAAGAAACAAGGATGGCTGACTGGCGTATGTCGTTCACACCTACTCAGGCAACCTACACTCGCAAAATGACCTCTTACGTCGTAATTTGTCCACCGAAGTTAAAAGAAAAAATGTCAGACGAAATGTCTGAAATTTAGTCTGACATATTTGTGTCCCGTGGAGACCCGGTGTAATGCACAAAGGTTTTATAATCGGAACCAACAAATTTATTAATTGTAAAGGCTGTATATTATTATTTTCTGTTCGAGGGTAAGTAAAATGAAAACTAAGAACAAAAAGGTTAAAACAGTAACTATTGCAATACTGAGCGGCAATTCAAGTCAAATCACAACTTATCATTTATATATATATACATATTTACACTGCGAATTCGTTAATTTCGTGTTATTATAAATATTAGTAACTGTACTCGTATTAATAATAACTTTTTTGTTTTGCGTTTAGGCGATTAATTTAAATACCAGAACCGAAATAATAAACTTTAAGGAAAACCCCACAGAGGAATGCATAGCCAAAATATTTAGGCAACTACATGAAGATAGTAGTATAATATATTCTATGCAAATTTGTATTTAATACATTTATAAGTATGAAAGTTAATACGTAACGATCGGGCAATCAAAACTTTCTTCAGTATTTGTATTTATAAGAGCAAGTTATGAAGAAATATTTCACATATACAAAATAATAAGAATTTGATTTTTGACAAATTGGTGAATGTTAACGTTGATTTTAGAGCAAAATAATTGTGTTAACACCTTTGGAATTAAACCAGACTTGCTCAATTTGACATATTATTTTTTAGCGGCAAAAAAGGCACTTTTTTTTAGACCTACCGCAATTCCTCATCATCGACTATCGTCAGTACCATCGCAGAGGCGTTTTTCGTTTCCGGATTGCATTTACCAATCTATTCAAAATTTAATTTATATGAACTTTTAGTAGCTGAAGCAGAAATCTGTTTTCACCACATCTCATGAACATTTAAACAGAAGGTGAAAATGGACCCTCCTAAAGGAAAGAATTTGCTCAAAAAAAGAAGTTGGTTTTTGTTAATTTGAAGTCGCAAACAATTAAAATTGGAAAAATACACTGTTTTACAGACTCCGTAATTTTATTCAAATGTAATGTTTATATATATATTTAACAGTCAATTACCAGAAAAAAAATCAACATGGGATAGGATTCTATTTGATTTGGATAAAGAAATAGACCCAATGGCGAATTGTCTGCTGAAGTCTGTTTCAGAAATATAAAATGATGCCTTTCCCTGCTACCATTACAATACATGAATTGAACGAAATATAAACGAGCCTTTTTGGGCAATATTCCTTTGGCAAATTTCAAACCCAGATTTATGTATAAATTGAATTCAATTTATTACAATTTTGATACATTATGATAAATGTACGTCTTTTATAGTGCTTGGAATAAAATACAGCATTAGGAAGGAAATCAGCACAACTAAATGCAGAATTTCCAGTTTAATGCATACCGAAACTGTCCAAAGACAGTATATGAAGAGTATAGATCTATACACAAAACAGAAATAAGTGACATTCGAATAAAATTGCAAGGACATTATTATCAAACACCATTTTAAAAGGATTTACTTGTTCCTGTAAACCCTTAAAACAATTGCTCATTTCACATTGACCTCCATTTCCATTCGATACTCGGTTTCGTCAAGTTTCGTTAACTTTAGTTTCAGAATGGAGCATTCAGTGCGGAAATTTGACAGGAAATTCTTTTTTTAGTTTATTTGTTATTATAAAAATTTCATTGCAAAATGCAATAATTTTGTAATTTTGAATTTTCTGAATTTATTTTCCATTTTACGATTTCCTGCTATGAAACCAATCCGAATGTAAACAGTTTGACAGATTATTAGGCTTGCTCAAGTAGATTGAGGATAACTTGAACTTTTGACAGAAATTAAGTCGGCTTTTCATTTGGTTTTGACATAAGGTTAATCCCACTGAAGTGTATTAAGGTTAGGTCTTAAGGCATGCTCTTCGAATTCGAAACTAAAATATGGGAGAACTAAAGTGAGAGCTATAATCAACTTTCGCCCGCATATGCAAACGTGCAATTAAACAGGAACTTATGAGACAACACATAATAAGGATAAACAAGGAAAAGGGATAGGAGGTTGTATCAAAGGAAACGGGCAAATCATGAAAGTACACTTTCAAAATTGTATTTCGGATTTATTTGACAGATAGCTATGCAGGCAAATGCGTTATGGTTATCGGTAAGTATTTCCAGAACTTAAGGAAGCATTTCGTTCTTTTATGACATTAGCTTTTGGTTCCCTTTGATTATGGTTGAGCCTTAAGTTTTACAAATTTCGTTCCACGGACTAGGTAAGAAGTACGTTCAAACCATCAATCAGAGAATGCGAGATAGTGGCTGAATTCTTTAATGCAGTACTGAAGCTGTAGTGATAGCGTTTTAAATAGCAGTGTACGCGTATGTACTGCGCAAACAAAAGCAATCTTTGCATCAAAAACGGATTTGATGTAATATTTTTGCTTGAAAACTATACAAAATGGAGGCTACGCCACTCTCGTCAGTATTTTTTCTTATTTTATACCATTTTGCATTGTGTTGACTCATCTTCACGATTTTATTAAATTAAAACAACATGCAGATGACATTTTTAAAAACATCATTGAGGCATTGAAGTGGAAAGTTAATTTTAATTTAATTTTGGTGGGGGCTGAGGCCCCCATTTATTGGCTTAATACAAGCTTAATCTAACTTAAAAACTAACAGAAAGATTTAAGAGCTAGTGACCAAGGAAGTGATGGAGGAGATCTTGTTTGAGACGAGGAGTGCTCAGGTGGAAATGAAAAAGGGAGAGGTTCGAGTTGACCTTTCGGAGCATTCGGGAGATAGGTTCGTTGGAGCCATAAGAGGTGCGGTGGACCGGTAGATAGAAGAGACGAGGACAACGTAGATTGCGGGGGTTGGTATTGAAGGAAATGGAGTTCAAAATGGATGCACAGTCGATGGAACCTGAGAGAAGACGATGAATGAAAAGAACGTCAGCAATATTCCTACGTTCTTCTAACGAATTCATATTTAGAAGTTTGAGGCGGTCTTGATAGGGAGGTAAGATTAAAGGGTCGTTCCATGGCAGGCCACGGAGGGTAAATCGGAGGAATCGACGTTGAATACCCTCGATTCGGGAAACATGAACCCGGTGAAAGGGGGACCAAGCTTGACTGGCATACTCAAGCAGGGGGCGAACAAAGGTAATATAGAGAGATCTGGTTACATACGGGTTGGAAAATTCTTTGGACCACCGTTTAATAAAGCCAAGTGATGAGTTGGCTTTGAGGATCATCTTATAGATATGCGAACGGAAATTAAGCTCACTGTCGAATATGCCAAGGTCTTGAAAAGACTGAACCAGGGGAATTGGTTGACCATGGAGAAAATAAAGTCGGGGGGGAGACGGGTTGTATTTACGTGAGAAGGTTATAAATTGGCATTTGGCTATATTAAGTTCTAGGCAGTTTTTGAAGCACCAGATTGAAAACCGATCAAGGTCTTCTTGAAGAAGGGCAGAGTCCTGGGGAGAGGAAAGAGATTTAAAAAATTTTGTGTCGTCAGCGTAAAGGGAGAGGGAGGAGTGCTTAATGACACTCTCAACATCGTTGATAGTAAGAATGAAGAGAAGAGGGCCAAGATGGCTGCCTTGTGGAACTCCAGATGAGGCCAGGAATGGAACAGAAAGAGCGGATCTAAACCGAACACTATAATATCGGTTTACCAGGTAAGAAGAAATCCATTTTAAAAAGAGAGGGTCAAAGCCGAGAGCAGACAATTTGAAAAGGATCAATTTATGAGATATCTTATCAAATGCTTTAGTGAAATCAGTTGCGATAACATCGATTTCTTTGCCATTTATAAGGCTGAGAGTGCAAAAGACACGAATCCTACTAGATTAGTGGTAGTTGATCTACCTTTTAGAAAACCATGTTGTCGGGGTGAAATAAAAGGCTTGCATTTGAAGCTTAACGCTTCGTATAAAATGCTTTCAAAGAGTTTGGGTATATGAGAGAGTTTAGCAATGGGACGATAATTGGTAACTTCATGCTTAGATCCCTTTTTGTGTATTGGGATTATAAAAGAGGTCTTAAAAATCTGGGGAAATTCACCCTGTGTAAGCGATAGACGAAAAAGGTAGGAAAGGGGTTGGAAGAGGTTGGAAGAGCATTTCTTAAGAAACATGACGGGGAGTCCGTCTGGGCCAGGTACAAATTCATCCTTAAGATTTTGTAACTTTTCTTCAATAACAGCAGGATCGAAATTTTGAGTGAGAAAGGGACCAATAGAGAAATTTGGTAGATCATTGAAGTAAGAGGGATCTGGTACGAAGGAGTTGTTGGCAAATGATTGCTTGAAAAATGTAGCAAAAAAGTTGGCGATGGTAGGAGGATCACATGAAGTTTTGGTTTCGAAAGCGAGGGAGGAAGGATAACCATCAGTTTTACTTTTGCAATTGACAAATTGAAAAAAGGACTTTGGGTCATTTATGAGATTGGTTTGCGCACTATTCAGGTAGCGCTGATAAAGAGAGTTATAGAGTTCAATGAAATGAAGATACGAGTATGTACCTAGATAATTTGAATAGTCGGAAGAAGAGTGGGTGCGAAGGAATACCGCCCATAGCTTGTTTCTTTTGTTTCGTAGAGAGCGAAGTCTACGATTATACCAAGGAGGGGATGTAGAAGAAGTTTTATGGCGGGAGTAAGGCACATAAAGGGAGATGGATTTGAATATTTCTCTGTAAAAAATGGAGAGGGCATCAACCAGAGATAGATTGGTAAACTCAAAAGAAGCACTGCTTAGATAGGTATTAATTTTACGGAAATTAGCTTTGTGAAAATTGTAAGAAAATAGAACTGCGGGGGGAGGCGACTGAAGGGGAGAGTTGTGGAAAAATGAGAGAAGAGGTGGAGGATGAAAGTTATCAATAGTTGAAAGAGATAGGGGACAACACGATACTGAGGAGTTGATGGGATCAGTTGTGAAGATAAGGTCTAATTGCCTTTCCATATAGTTGGAAACGCCACTGACTTGGCATAGACTAAAGTCTGTTAGCCGATCTAAGAATAGGCATTCCTTAGTAGAAATGGGATTGGAAGCGATGAAAAAAGATAGGTCTTCAGATGGAGTCCACTTCAGCTGAGGCAGATTAAAATCGCCGAAGATAATGATATCATCAAGCGATTCTGATAAGTCGATCAAATTGTCAATTGCTGCAATAGCAAGTACGAGTAGGATTCGATAGATTGCGCCGGAAGAATGTAACAACACATAACGTACAAGCATCTATGAGTGAGGGTTATTTTAACCGACACAAAGTCGAGCTTAGGAGAGTATGATGTTGCAACGAGAGAGGAGTCCAAGCTGTTGTGAATAGCCAGTAGGACACCTCGACAAGGGCATTCAATCAAGGGGGGTGCGCGATCATCATCCCGAAAAACATTAAAAGAATTAGGGAATAACTCCTGGTTTTTTATGTTGGGGGGGGATAAGATTAGTTTCGGTCAGAGCATAGATATCAAATGGGAAAGCATGAGATTGGCGGAAAACAGCGTGGGTTTTAGAACGGAGTCCTCTTACGTTCTGGTAATAGAAGGTGAGAGGGAGGTTTTTGCATGACTCTTTAGGGTCGAAAAAATTTATCATGGTCAAGGCGACTGCGTTGGAGGTGTGCGACTCTTTTAGAGTGTACATATTGGCGAAGAGCGGCAAGATCGTCTGCAACTTTTTGGGGGGGCGTATTGAAAATCTCGTGATACTTTATATAAAGTTTCCTGAGACTGGTAACGTCTGTAGGGAAGCCTTCCTGCTGGATAGAAACCATGACGCTTGTTTTTGTTTTACCCTCGTAGCACACCGAGTCGGATTTATCGTGCAGATAGGCGAGATATAGACGTATATTCTCATATATCTTTTTATATCTAAGCCTAGAGAGCGCATAGCGACATTCGGTGGTATCGCTAGTTTGCTGCGTTAATTTAACAGTGGGTGGCGAAAGGGGGTCAGTAGAAGAGTGGTAATGAGTTTGGTGTCGCAACGGCTGGTTTTTCTGAAATAGGGTTTAAAATGTGAGAACTGATGAAATTGGGATACTTAGCTCCAGTTCTGAAGTCGAAATTAGGGAAAGGCGTGTGTGTTAGGGGTTGAATGGTGGGAGTTTGAGTGGCAGGAGTTTGAGTTGTAGGGGTTAAGTCGAAGGAGACACGTTGACGTTGGGGCTTGACTTGAGGTGGAATAGGGGGAGTTGGAGTTTGGGTGGGGCTTAAAATTAGGAAAAATTGTTGTTTTAAAACTCCAATTGGAGCTGGGTTTGTTGTGGGAAGAGGAGGTGGGTTTTGGCAAATTGGATTTATTTACTAACTTATTTGTTGGTTTAGGTATAACGGACTGCTTGGCTTTATCCTGCTTCTTGGGCGTATTTTCCAACCATTTGCAGACACGCATCTTTCCAAGATTGAAATTGTTGCTGGCAGGATTATGGAATAACCATTCGTACTTGGTTGGAAGATTGAGCTTGAAGCTGCGCTTGCTTCTGTGGTGAGATGTAGGAAGCAAATTGCAGTGGCTAATGGTAATGCCATATTTCTTTTCGAAGAAATTTGAGATCCAATCAACATCAGCGTTTGGGGGGGCGCCTTTGATAAGAAGCGTAGTGACCAATTGATTCTTCGAAGCAAGCTTATCAAGTCTACGTTGCCATTCGGAAGGTGTCCAAGTTGAATTAAAATGACTGATAAGCTTCCATGGGGCAGCGATTGGAGGAGCTGACATAGAAATATTTTCTGCTGTTAAGTTGGAAGAAACTTCGCAGGAATCAGTGGGTTGAACCGTCCGCACATGACTTATATGTGGGGGTGAGCGTGAATCCACTTCAGGTTCCATTAATTCAGCCATGAGTGATGTATTGTAGGGAACATTCTGGTAAGGCTGCAACAAGTTTTGTGTATCAACGATTTTGCTGTTTATTGTTGCGATGTGATGTTCAATATCGCATACGAGGGATCGAGTCGCGGTAAGTTCGTCGCCGACATCGTTCACTTTATCGAAGATAACTTCGAGCATGGGATCACAGTGTTTGGGAGAGAGTTGTTTGTGTGACGAGGACTGAAAATGAATGTCTATGTCGTCACGCAGGGAGTTTATCATCTCGCAGGTTTTTTGGTTGGAGATAACCTGCGCAGAACACATAGCTTTAATGTCAATCAACACTTTATCGAGGTGACGTAAGGGAGTTTCTTCATTCCTGAATCTCCCGGAGTCTAACTCGATAAGATCAGCAATTTGTTTGTCCATGTGCTTTACTTTTGATTTTATTACATCGGCTGAGTTCTGCACTGAGTCACGTAACACTGTTTTCTATTACCGAAATTTTATCCGTAATCTTTTTGGCGAGTGCGTCCTGGTAGGAGTCATTTGAATCACTTAGGCATTTTATTGCCAAAAGTACGTGTGAAAGTGAGATACTCTTACACTCATCACAGAAGAAAAGTAGGTTATCGGAAAATTCTTTAATAAACACCGTGTTTCTTTTATTTAACCTGACACAAACGGCATGAAAGGCGATCCCACAAATGCCCTTGCAAGCTACCCAGTCAGCATTGCTGTCATCGATTACACAATTGGCAATTCCGCAAGACATATTCAAATTGGTTGTGTAGGTCAGTGAGGGTATAGATATAGGTCGAGTTATTTTTTTTTATTTATTTATTTATTTTTTTTTTATTTTTTTTTTTGTAGATAGGGGCTTTTATTTGCACTGAAATCTGCCAGTAGACAAAAAAAATAATGAATTCGAGCACTGGGGGTTATTAACCGGAAAATGCAATTTAACGAGATTTATAACTGAAAATTGAACAGGTGAATAGGGAGAACAAGAAAAACACGTCTAACTGGTTTGAGTCGCAATGAACAATTAATGTTGCAATGCATAAAAAAAGCATCATTTATTAATGATGCGCATTTTTTTGATGTTTTGATGAGTATCTGTAAAGTCCATTCACAGCTCAGCGAACTGCGAATACGAACGAGAGAGTATTCGCAAATTTTGATATTTCATCCACAGCTACTTTTTCACTTAAGGGCTTAAGGGCTTTTTAAGTGGTCAAATCTCTGCCGCGCGTTCTGCACATGTGCTATTTAGCAATAAAATTAATGAAAAAGAGGAAGTGCAGATGGTGGGCTCGTCCTCTTTATAAGGAAAGAAAAGAAAGATTTTTTGAGACAACTTTCAAACACCCCAAAGAGCACGATGAGGACGTTTTCTTTAAAGCAACAAGAATCAGAAAGCAGCATTACAATTTATTGCTAGGCCTGGTAAAAGAAAAATTTAAAAAAAACATCTATACGCAAGCCAACCGTAGCCGAATGCAGACCTGTCATCGCCTTGATGTGGGTTATAATATAATAATAACAATATAAATTATGGTTTTCCTTTCTTGTATATGTACGTATTTATCTCAAGGAGTTTCGCCAAATGATTTAGCTTGTACTTTCCGAATGGGAGCGTCAACAATCAGGGCCATTATCCGCGGAGTTTGTGAAGTCCTTTGGGATGTATTAAGTCCTGTATACATATAGCCCGCTATGATAAGAAGAAGATTTGATAAGATAATGAGATTTGATTCATGCATTAGGTATGAATTTAGAAAACAGAAAAATCATAAATCTAATGCTTCGAGACAAGAAAATAAAACTAATTCCGGACAGAGTAGTCATCGATGTGACATTCAAGATCAGGGTAGAAGAAATTCAGGACAGCATAGAAAAAATTATCAAAGTCAGGGAAATTCAGGACAGTATCGACAGAACTATCAGGGAAATACAGACCAACATCGACGAAATTATCAGGCTAACTCAGGACAGTAGAGACAAAATCAAGAACAAACATACCATAACTCAGACCAGAGACGACAACACAATTTACATAGACCAGAACCTATGGAAATAGGTAACGTACAAAACATCACAAACAAATAACATTGATAGTCGGTCATCAGAGTCAGGAAATATAAGTTCGCATAAACAGAATGACTGTCAACAAAGATCAGAAATGCCGAGTCCCAGCGACTAAAAACAAAGCCAAACATGCACTACAGATAATACAGATTTTTTTTGGAATTATCCTCGGATGGGGCTTGGGGCTAATTAACAAACAAAACTACATAGCTTTAGTAGATACAGGTTCAAACCTTAGCATAATTGACGACAGATTAGATGAATTTAAGAAAATTCCTATTAAGCCATTATATTTTACCACAGTTACTGGTAAAGATAGTATATAATGTATGAGGTACATACACCCATATCAGATGAACTTAGAGCTCCTTCTAACGCTCTAATAAGATGGAAGGTTAAAAGACTTTGCAAGAGAAAATACCAATTTATAATTGGCATTGATTTATTGAATGTAATGACGTCGAAAGACACAAAACAATAATATAGTTTAGCTTAGAGTGCCCGTTTGGAGGGCCATTAAGTTAGTATAAGTTCGTTAAGTTATTCTAAGCTAATATTTAAGCATTTTTTCTGTTAGCATGTAAGTATAGTAAATGTAAGAAGTATAAAATAAAATGCATTAAAAAAAAAAAAAAAAATTGATTTATTGAATAAATTGGACCCTCTCATAAATTTGGATGAAGGAACGATAAACTTAAAAAATCAAAGTTTAAAATTCATTAACCATCCATACGCAGTAAAAGAAGTTTGTTTACTCGAACCTATAGATCGTAATACCTAGCATATAAAGTTTGATCATTTAAGTAATGAAGAACAACTAGAAGTCGAAAAGTTAATGAAACAATTAGGAAAACTATTTTTCAAAGAGGGCGACAAACTTACTAGCACCCCTGAAATACTCATAGAACACAAAATTGTCACAATAACAGATCAACAAATAAACGCAAAACTATATAGGTATCCACCTCAACATGAGGCAAAGGTTCGAAGACAAATTAGAGAACTGTTAAAATGAATTCATGAACATTTGATTTACCTTTTGTTACACACGTATGTGTTAGTTTTTACTTATACTCTTATATATTCTATCGCACTTACATTATGTACCTTTTTTACTCAGTCCAATTAAAGACCTTAAACCGATTGGTCGTGTTTTCTTTTTCGAACCTGAACAGGTTATGGGCCCAGACGCGTGGTAACTGACGAGTTTTTTTTTGGAAATTAGCAATTGGGAATGGGTCGCGGGAATTGAAATTTCGGATCAAAAAAGTGGAAAAGTTATTTTTGTATAGAAAAATGGACTCTGAAAATAAAATTGAAAGGCTGCAGACGGTGGATCAATGGGTGACCTGGAAGTTCCAAGTAAAGTTATACTACAGGCCAGTGATCTATATCGAGTTGTAAGTGGATTGTTAAAAAGGCCTGACGATGAAACTAAGTCAGATTTTAAAGATTTTATCAGATCCGACTTTAAGGCACAAAAAATTATTGTTACGGCCCTTGGTCAGCAGCCACTCATACACATAGTTAACTGTAAATCATCGCATGATATGTGGATTAAATTGGAATCGGCTTACGAACAAAAATCTCAGACGAACATACATATGCTTCAGCAAAAATTCTATGCATTTGGAAAAGACGAGAGAGACGATATTGCAACGCATATCTCAAAGCTGGAATCCACAATCGCACAACAGTTGCGCGATTTGGGTGAAACGGTATCGGAAAGTATGTTAGTCACAAAAATTCTGATGACGCTACCAGAAAAATACATGCATTTCCATACGGCATGGGAGTCAACGGGAATTTCTGATCGTACGATACTAAATCTCACCAGTCGCCTCATTATAGAAGAGACCCGTTTGTCACTTCATCCAGTTACACACCAAGAAGATGCATTCATAGCAGAAAAGGCAAAACGGTTCACACAAAACATCCCACACGTGAACAAGAACAACAGAAGTAGCACTAGTGGTAGTGGTGGTAAATGTTTCTTCTGTAAGAGACCAGGGCACTGGAAGAGAGACTGTCCAAAAAGAAAACATGAAAACCAAACAAAGGACGCGTTTATTTCCACTCTCCTTTTGAGCGAAAGAGATGGTGATGCTGAAAGTTGGTTTTTGGATTCAGGGGCAACGGATCACATGACTTTTAACAAAAAAATGTTTTCATCATGCAGAAAATTCAGTCAACCCCAAAATGTATGCGTTGGTCATGGTGAGTTAATAAAGGCATTCGGTCGTGGTGACGTGCAGATTTTATCGTTCAACGGTTCAACTTGGTTAAAGAAATGCTTAAAAGATGTGTTGTTCGTGCCGGACATAAAAGTAAATTTATTCTCGTCTAATTCGGCTTTGGATAAGGGACTTCGATTAGTGTCTAATCGTGAAAAATGTCAATTGTTGGAAGGAAACAATATTGTGGCAGTGGGACTGCGCGAGAAATCCTTGTTTCGAATGATTTTTAAGATAGTTTTTCCATGTGCTAATATAGCAGCAACCAAAAATGACAGTTTAAAAATGTGGCACGAGCGACTAGCCCACCAAAACCCAAGATTGGTTTCAAATTTTTTGATCAAAGAAAATATAGCTGTCGTTAAATCAGATAACTTTTTTTGTGAAGCATGTGTTTTCGGAAAACACTCAAAGTTAAAGTTTCCCGCAAGTAAAAGTAAAGCAAATCTACCGGGTGAGTTGATCCATGCTGATTTGTGTGGGCCTATGCAACAGCCATCGCTGTCAAATACTCGATTTTTTCTTTTGTTTAAGGATGATTTTTCCAACTATCGCGTGGTGTATTTCTTAAAAAAAATAAAAACGAGGTCTATTCTTATTTTGCGGAATTTATTAATAAATTAAAAACAGAAACAGGTTATAATGTAAAAACGATAAGAAGTGATAATGGAACAGAATCTGTAAATCAAGACTTTAGAAGTGTGCTGCGAAGGTATAAAATTGCTCATCAGACATCGGTGCCATATTGCCCGGAGCAAAATGGGAAGGCTGAACGAGAAATGAGAACTCTGGTAGAGGCGGGGAGGACAATGACACACGCCAAGAGTTTGCCACGCAAACTTTGGGCTGAAGCAGTCAACACTGCAGCTTTTATTATAAATCGGACATCTTTAGATAAGAACGGAAAGTCACCTTTTGAGCTGTGGACTAGCAAGCGTTTGTCGAATTCCGTCGATTGGAAAGTTTTCGGAGAGGTATGTTATGTTCATATTCCTGAACAAAAAAGGCGGAAGTGGGATATAAAGTCTGAGAGAGGTATTTTTCTGGGATACGTGGAAGGGACTAAAGGCTACAGAATATGGATTCCTGGAACCAACAAAGTAAAGGTTAGTCGTGACGTAATTTTTGAATCATTTCCAGATTCCATTGATGTTGGAGATGAGGGACATCCCGAATTATTTGATGGTGCAAGTAACGATGCAGGTGACGATGCAAGTGGTGACACGAGTGGCGACGCAAGTGACAATGTAGGCGAAAATGCAGGCTGTGATTGAGCTAAGGAACAAGAAGGCAATAATATATGCGAAGTTCCGCTTAAGTATCATCTGAGGAATTCAGCAAAGGCTAGCACGAGTTTTGCTTCAGCTATGCTTGCAGGTTGTGCCTTTATAGCATATGTGGAGCCCAGAACTTTTGAAGAAGCAGTGCAGTCCGAGGATTCGGTCAAGTGGGAGCAAGCGATGAAAGCGGAAATGGGTGCCCTTAAAGACCTGGGAACTAGTAGATCCGCCTAATGATCGAAAGATTATTGATAATAGATGGGTGTTAAAATTAAAAGTGCCAGTTCAAATGATCCTGCTCGTTACAAGGCGAGACTGGTGATTAGGGGTTTTTCTCAGATAAAGGGCGTCGACTATGAAGAAACCTTTAGCCCAGTAGCCAGATTCTCATCAATTCGTACAGTTCTTCAGTTAGCAGCCTTAAAAGGGTACAAGATTAAATAATTTGACATAACAACAGCATTCTTAAATGGCCACCTCAAGGAAGATATTTTTATGAAGCAGCCAAAAGGTTTCGACGATGGAACAGGACGCGTTTGTAAACTCCTCAAGAGCTTGTATGGGCTTAAGCAGACGTCACGGGTATGGAATGAAAAATTTTCATAATTTCTTCGATCCTTTCGACTAGAAATGTCAAGAGCTGATCCGTGTGTTTTTGTTGGAGAAGACATTGTTTTGGCCATTTACATTGACGACGGAGTTATCGCGGCAATTGACGAAGACAGAATCTCGAAGGTTATCAACTTCCTGATGAAGGAATTTGCAGTAAAGGTTTTTGAGGCCAGATATTTTCTCGGATTGGAGATTAGCCAGAGAGCAGACCGTACCATAACCATCAATCAGGCGAGCTTTGCTGGAAGAATAATTTCCAAATTTGGTATGGCAAACGCAAATTCTATTTCAACACCCGCCGATACCTGGAGCTTCCAAAATGTTGACGAAGAAGGCTCTGGCGATGAAAACTTTCCATATAGAGAGGCAATTGGCAGCCTCATGTATCTGGCTATTGGCACCAGACCCGACATATCTTTTGCGTTGGGTGTAGTGAGCTGATACATGGAAAATCCTGCGGAAGTTCATGTTAAGGCGTTAAAGCGTATCTTGAGATATGTAAAAGGAACACAAAACTATGGTATTGTTTTTAATTCGATATCTAAATTTAGCTTTGACTCTTACAGTGACGCTAATTATGCTGGCGATCGGAAAACCAGACGATCTACCAGTGGTTTTATATGTTTTTTTGGTGATGGTCCTATCTCCTGGAGTTCTCGGCAACAGCGGTGTGTGGCGCTCTCGACGACGGAGTCAGAGTACATCGCGGCGGCCGAAGCGGTAAAGGAGATCTCTTGGCTAAAGCTTCTACTAGAAGATCTCAATGTTCGTTATCAGAAGTCAACACTGTATCTGGACAATGAAAGCGCTATCAGGCTGGTAAAGAATCCGGAGTTTCACAACAGAACAAAACATGTTGACGTCAGATACCACTTCATAAGAGACAAATATGCAGAAAACGTTTTTGGTATTCAACATGTTCCATCCCAATTGCAAAAAGCTGAATTTTTACCAAAGCTATCCCTAAAGAACGACTCCAAACTTTGAGGGATATGATTGGTGTGGTGGTGGAATGAATTATTTATTGTATTTTTTTTTTTTTAAGGAATTAGTTGTTTTGTTTTCTCAGTTTTTGGAAATTATTTAATGGAACATAATACAATATTAAACCTGTATTAAAATTATAAATATCGAAAGTAACGTAACAATCTAATATTAATGAAAGTGGGAGTGTTAAAATGAATTCATGAATATTTGATTTACCTTTTGTTATACACGTATGTGTTAGTTTTTACTTATACTCTTATATATTCTATCGCACTTACATTATGTACCTTTTTTACTCAGTCCAATTAAAGACCTTAAACCGATCGGTCGTGTTTTCTTTTTCGAACCTCAACAAGGACTTATTCGGAAGAGCAACTCCAAATATTCCAGTCCCCTCATAGTTGTTCCTAAAAAAATGGACAACTCAGGCCAGAAAAGTTTAGAATCGTAATAGATTACAGGAAACTAAACGCCGTTACTATTGACGACAAGTTTTCACTACCTAACAGTCATATTGGCAATTCCGACATAGAGAGATTCCATAGAACAATATTAGAAAAATGTAGAATTTTAAAATTAAACAAACAAAACATATCAGTCAAAAGATTAGTACAGCAGACAATACGAAATTATAATGAAAGAGTACATTCAACAACTACTCGTAAATCTACCTCTAACGAAGTTCAATTCAAAAGAATAGATTTTGAAAAGGTTAGACAAAATTTAAAATCAACAAAGATAAAATATATTAAAAAGGCAAACGAAAATCGCGAAAATTATATCGAAAAAAGGTCAATAGGATTTATAAGAAATTATAAAGCCGTCAGGCATAAACATCAATCTAAATTTAAAAAAAGTAAGTTGATAAATATTCATACTACTTATATTAAAAGACAACCAATATTTTCAGCTTTTCACGATAACACTGTTAATCCTACTGATAATACCAATTAATGGATCACTGCAAATATACAACATACAGGAAAGAACAGGCTTTACACAAGTTAAACTAAACGACGTGGACCTAGTTATTAAATCAAATATAATTATTCACAAGATAAAACCACTAGACATAATCAGTTTACTAAATGACATTTCAGTGAACATAGACAAACATTGACATTGAACATAAACAACTACTCGAAACAGAACTTTTACATTTGTCAAATAAAGTTAAAACTCTTATACCCAGAGAAAACAGAAGGAACAGAAGGTTTAATTAATATTGTAGGAAAAGCATCAAAATGGCTTTTCGGTACAATGGGCGAAGAGGGTAGAATAGATATAGAAAACCATTTAAGGAATGTAGAAATTAATAACCACAATACAATAATCAATTTAAATCAGCAAATTATAATAAATAATAGTTTTAACAGTACGTTTTATCAATTAAAAGATCTAATTAAGAGAGATAGAGTGATTATTTTGCAGCAACTAAATAGTATATCCAGTAAAACTATTGAACAGAATTTATTTTACGATCAATATTTTAAAGGTCAGCTAATAAAAGAAAAAATTGAACATATCCAGGACAACTTAGCTTCAGCTAGACATCAAATAGTGCACCCAAATATTCTAACTGATGAAGAAATTCAAAATTATACGAGTAACATTGATTTGAATAAAATGAAATATATTAAGCTAGGCATAAATAAATATAAAGAAAATTCCTTAATATTTGCAATAAAAGTCCCAAAAGAATTCAAAAGAATATCTTTAAAAGTAATTATTTATACCAATACCAAATAAAGATTTTAAAGAAATTGATTATCCTAAAGAAATTGTTATGGATTACAATAAGGTTAGTTATAAATATGAAGAATTGAAATCATTAAATGAACTTAGTATAAGCACTCATTGCATTTTTAAAGAAAACTGTAAGTTAATTAAAAACAATAAAACCAAAGTTATAGTATTAGATGAAGAAACAACAATAATTAAAAACGCAAACTATTTAAATATAAGTCAAAGTTGTGACGAACGAAATTTAAGTATAAATGGGAACATGTTAATACATTTTAATAATTGTACTATAGAAATTTGAGATCATTTGTCCAACGTTAAAGAAATCTGCAAAGATCGATTCTTTTATCAAATGAATAAGAAATTTACCAATTTTACCAATAAAATAATATTAGACGACATTGTATTAGAAAATGAAAATAATCTCAACAAAATCAAAGAATTAGAGTACTATAAAAATGTGTCATATGGATTAAATTTTAGTTTTGTCATAATCTGGATCCTTTTAATAACAATAATGTTGCTTTATTACAAAAGAGAAACAATTATTAATGAACAAGTAAAAAAACAAAATTCAGGAGAATTTTAAAGTAAAGGACGGAGAAGTTATATACTCGTACAAGGCAGATACATTAGACACAAAAATAAATGAATTCTTAAAGCAAAATTAAATTACAAAAAAATATTCCCAGGCATATTAAAATAGAATCAAATTACAAAAATGTTCCCAAGCTTTTTCATGCTGACCAGTTGAAAATTTAGTTGCATGTGCCTACCTCTGGAAATGCAGAAAAAGCTGAGTAAACATTTTATTAGATTATAAATAGACGTAAGAACAAATTCAAGACACTGGCTTTTCCTCTGTCAATTGAGTTCAAAGTGTTTTTCTTTTTTCTTTTTATCAATAAAGTGAACTAGTCAAAAATATGTATAACAAAATTGTTTTTTTTAATATAAAACACCAAAGAGAGATATAAAATTAGGGCAGTGAAGATGAAAAAAAAAAAAACATATTATACAATGCAAATACCCGACCTCTCCCGCTCCTGGTCATAAGTACTGTTGCTTGCACTCGCGCACTGCCGTTGCTGTATTTATCAATATGATAGTGACTGTTACAGTTACATTTCAGCTGACAACTGATGGAAAGCAGGTTGTGAGTATGAATTTTGTTGGTGCACTGTTTCCTATTGCTGTAAGAGCATAACACGTGCAACAATTTGATTCCGTAAACCAACACACTTGCTTAGCATCATTCATGTTTGTGTTTTCTGTGTTTGTTTTTGTTTTGTAATGGCGCGAGAATTTAGAGTGACCGCAGCAAATATTATTTTTTTTTATTTCTGGTCCGCGTCAACTTATAACGTTTTTTTTTTTAAAGAACTTAACACTCAAGTGGGTATGACTACACTTAAGATGCCAAAGCATGTGTTAAGTTTTTCGGAAAATGGGACAGAAAGATTAAGAAAGATGTTGGGGCTCAGGGGGAGACGAAATTATTCGTGTAAATTTGTTACGTGTAAACCACGCCCCAAAAATCCTCCATTCCCGTTGGTCCTTTTGTTGTCTGTTTCACCCCTCTGCCCTCCTGCCTTTTTCTTGTTTCGTCCCCATTCTTTTCTTCCCGTCATGCTCTGGATGCCACGGTACAGGTGAGATTTACTGGATTCTTTGGATCCAGCTCCCTTTTTTTGCCTACCGCTACAGAGATGACTAACACATATAGGTACCCCGGATAGAGCCAAGTGGACGGCCTGGATACACTAACAGACGGACGGTCTGCCTCCCTGGTTTTTCAAAAACCAACAAAATAGAGGAAAAAACAAAGGTTGCGGAAATCAAATTGAGTGCTTTCTGTGCATAATGATGCGGTCGAAGTGGTTGAACAGCTTCCTCCATTAATGAAAGATGTTTTCCCTGATTCACAAATTTTATCATGTATGGCAATAGGACGAACAAAATGCACACAGGTAATAAGGAAAGTGTTTGCTCTTCCGCAGCGAGAAGGAGTTAGTCGGTATATTGTAAAAAACTAATTTTTCAATATTGAATGATGAAAGCACCGATATAACCAACTCTAAACATCTATGCTGCCTGGTTCGATTTCTTCACCCAGTTTACGGAAAGGTCGTGACCAAATTTTGGATATGCTCAACATCAATGCACTGGAAACTACCGCAGATGCTTTATTTAATGCATTTTTGAAAATGATGGCTGCAAAAGAAATGTCGCTGGAAAATATTACAGGTATGGGTTCAGGCAATGCCTCCGTAATGATTGGTATACGAAACTTATTTTACACTAAATTGAAACAAGTTTATCCAAATATATTCCTGATGAAATGCATTTGTCGTTCCTCGGCACTAGTTGCTTCATACGCTTACAAGTAACTACCAAAGAGTGTGCAGAACTAATACGAGGAATTTCTACTTACATACCATATGTTTCGGAAAGTGATAAAAGTTCAGCAGAGTTAGCTTAATTCCAAGAATATTTTGGTGGAGAGGTAAAAAAAATGTTGTAACCAGCAAGTACTAGCTGGCTTTCACTTTATCATTGAAAATTCGGATGTATTAAGATCCTTTTTTCAAATAGCCTTGTTCGAAGATAAACGTAAAAAAGGCGACAAAATTCACGAACACCTAGAACAAAAAAAAAATAAGGCATATTTTTATTTCCTAAAATATTATCTATGATTTTTTAACGAGTTTAACGAGTTATTTCAGCACAGGAAGATCTTAGTTCACTGTATTGTGCAGGAATGTAAAGTCCATTTTTCTCTCTATCGCCCCGTAGCATTTGTTCATTACTGGCTTTGACAATTCATTCGTTTCGTAGTTCATTTAACGCCGTGCCCGAGTGCTGTGCGCAGTATCCAAAGAAATTCAAGAAGTCCAACACCAAAAGGGAACAACAAAAAAATTCCTCAACAAAAAGAATTTTCATCGTCTGAGTCCGCAGAGTGTGATTAAATAAAAAAAAAAAAAAAAAACAACAAAGAAACCAAGAAGAGGACAACAAAAAGAAGAAATAGCTTCCTGACAACAGATTTTCACAAGAAAAAAAAAAAAACAAAAGTAAAATGTTTCGTAATAAGTTGATTGTGCTGTGCCTGCTCGTTGCCGGGGGCTCCCTGATTTGTGGTGAATTTACATCAGAACCACTGATGAACGGAAGCTATGAAGATCAAAAAGCGTTGGACATAACAGCCGCCCCAATTAAGGAAGAAGTGCCACTAGAAGCTTCTACTATTATTCCAGCACCTTCTAGGAAAACTACCACCTCCACCACCACGACGACTACGACTACGACCACAACAACAACAACAACAGCAGCTCCAACTCCAACACCAACAACTTCAACCGTAGGACCAACTCCTGCCCCAACAACCGCAGAACCAACTCCTGCCCCAACTCCAACTCCAATTCCAGAGCCAGCTATTGGTAAATGGAACTCCACGTGCATTTTACTCCAAATGGCTGCTCAATTGAACTTCACATACGAAACTGCTGATAAGAAGAACGCAACTGCCATTTACAATATCCCAAGCACAGCTGTAGTTCATGATGCTACCTGCGATTCGCAGACCCATCAACAAATCGTTCTTACTTGGAGACCTGCTGATGCTATCCACTCGTTAACCATTCAATTCGAACACAACGACACTAAAGTAAATGTCGAAATGATTATGTTCAATCTGCCAATCGATGCAGTTGAATTCCCCAACACTAAGGCTAACCAAACTATGCAAATGATTTACCGTGGTGACATCTTGGATGCTCCTTACAAAATGTCCTACCACTGCACCCGGGCACAGAAATTCAATTTAACCGAAACCATCGCTGACGAGATCACCGTTGGTGTTCTTCGACTTTCAGACGTTCAACTCGAAGCCTTCCGCACCGATAGTAACTCTACCCAATTCTCCACAGCACGTGACTGTGACAGTTCCGAGACACCAGACATTGTTCCAATTGCTGTTGGAATTGCTTTGGCTGTACTCATTCTGATCGTTTTGATCTCATACTTGTGTGCTCGTCGTCGTTCCACTGCACGTGGTTACATGAGCTTCTAAAAACCAAAGGCGATGTGAAAATGTCCCTTAATTCCGAAACATTCAATTAAAACAAAACAACAAAATGAACATAAAGACTATTTTAAACAAACTAAAAAGAAAGTGATGTGTAAATAGATAAACGGTTTAATCGTTTCCTTTTATTTCCGTTTTGAAACAATAGAGAGCCGCCAGAATTGCCCCCAAATCTATCGCTCTCTATCTCTCGAACTCTCTTTTCTTCAATTGTCTTTAACAAATTCAGTTGTAAACTTCTTTCATATCAAATTCACTATCATTTTTAACTCATCTCTCTCTTTTTAAAGCATTTCCCTAGAAAAAAAAAAAACTTTTGTAAAATCAACTAAATATTCCCATTGGTATTATTGTTTTAATTGTACTCTATCCGTTGGCCTTCCTTGTGGCGCCGGCAAACCCAACCAACAACTCTTAAACAATTTTGTTTCTAAGTTACAACGGAGCGAGTGTTTTCGTTTTTATTATTTTTTTTTAGTTTTTAGTTTTTAGTTTGTGGAACACAAGTTGGATAGTTAGGAAGTAGAAAATATTTTTTGTATGTATTTAGAATTGAAAACAAAAACAAAAACAGGAATAAAAACTATAACTAATTGGTGAGGAGGAGGATACGCGTATTAAAACAAAACACAACAAGACCGAAGGAGAGGAAATTCTTACACCAAGACATCAACACAAGTGATCTAGTTGTAAAAATGGCTCGAATTTTCATAAAACCAAGTTTTTTTCCCTTCAATGGGATGCTCAACTTAGTATATTGCGTAATCCAGATGCACTTATTATGACAGACTTAAACAACATATTTGTCGGTTAAGAATGTGAGAATTAGATGCTAAAGTTGCCGTTACTGAAATGATTAAACGCTTGTCATTTGAGGATGAGTCGATGGTACAAATGGAATTTCTTAAAGCGGAAATAGCATTTGACGTACAAAAAAGTTGCAACCTATTAATTTCAGCTATTGTAAAAAAAATTAATCCCTTAATAGCTAATAAAGCTACTCACGAGTTAAGAAATCTTTCCATATTTTTGAGCGAAGATAAAAAGTGTTCATTGAAAAAAATGCCAATTGACGAAATGTGGCATGAAATATGCAATTCAAAAAATTTTAACGATAATTTGTTGTTTCCTACGAGGGGCGTTCAAAATATTCTCGCTATCGGGGTGAAGCTGTGGTTGTATATATAAATTGACTTATTTATCAAGTAATACTATTATTTTAGTGCATTCATGTAAAATTTCATATAAATGTGATTATTAATTCGCGTTTTATCTCTAGTTAAACAGAATCATAATGGCAACTGAGACGATGATGGTGAAAATTGAGCATCGCGCTGTAATTAAATTTCTCACTAAGCAAGGAAAAAGTCAAAAAACTATTCATGAAGAGATGGTGGCTGTTTACCAGGGTTGCGCACCTTCATTATCAACTGTGCAAAGTGGTCAAGTGAGTTCAAGAGAGGCAGAGAGAGCATTGAAGACGACCCCCGCTCCGGCGCCCCGGCTACTGCTTGTACGGGAGAAAGCATCAAAGAAGTCGAAAAACTTGTTCTTGAGGATGCCCGAATAAAGGTGAAAATGATGGCAGAGATCACCAAGCTTTCAATTGGTACCATTCACACCATTCTTCATGACCATCTTAACCTTTCAAAGGTCAGTGCAAGGTGGGTGCCACGAATGCTCACAGCGCCTCAGAAAAAAGTGGGAATCGCATGCTGTAGAGAGCTTTTGGAGATGTGTAGTGAGAACGCGGACGGTGTTATGGATCGAATTGTTACTGGGGACGAAACATGGGTCCACCACTAAGGAACAGACCCCCGAAGAAGTTCAAAGTCACTCCGTCTGCCGGGAAGCTCATGGCCACAGTTTTTTGGGACTCAAAGGGAATCTTGCTCATTGAGTACAAAAAAAAAGGTGAAACCATCAACGCCACATCCTACGCTTCCACTTTGCATAATTTGCGGGAGGAAATTAAAAAGAAAAGGCGGGGTAAGCTCGCAGCGGGTGTGTTGCTTCTTCATGACAACGCTCCTGTTCACACGGCGCGAGTTTCCAAGGCAGCTGCGCGAGGTTGTGGTTTCAAAGAAATCCAACACCCACCCTATAGTCCAGACCTTGCCCCTAGTGATTATTTCCTGTTTCCGGATTTGAAAAAATGTCTTCGTGGAAAAAGATTTTCGGATGATGAAGAACTCAAGTCGGCAATAAATGGGTATTTTGCAGAGAAAGAGGAAATTTATTTTTTAGAGGGTTTAAAAAAGCTTATCTCAAGATGTAACAAATGCATTGATGTTAGGGGAGATTATATTGAAAAATAAAAACAATTTAAATTGAATTCGCATTTTCCTTCATATCGATACCGAGAATATATTGAACGCTCCTCGTAACTTAGGAAAGATTGCCAACATAGCGTTGACACTATCTTACTCAAATGCGGAGGCAGAACGAATTTTTTCAATTGTAACCGATGTGAAATGCAAGAAGAGAAATTGGTTAGGAAAAGATTATTATAAACAGTATTTGCCAAATATCATCATCATTTCAATCAAAAAACATAACTTGTTTCAATTTAGTTGTGAATGATGATCACTTATTGTTACACAATTCAAGCAATGTGTATTCTTGAATATTTGTAATTTAAACTTAAACTCTAAGAGTAAACTACCCTTGTTTTTATGCAAATGTCCATGTATTTGTATTGTAATACGTTTACATACATTTATTTCATTGGGCCTAGTTGTTTTTAAAAGACTAAATTTGTTTTTTCCAATAATGTTTGCCTTTTTTTGTATGTAATCTAGTGGGTATTTTTAAACAACGGCGTGGGGAAAATGGTATTTTTCGTTATTGCTGTGGGTAATTAGTACCATAAAATCTGACATCACTGATTGGATAATGTATTGTGGAAAAGATAAGAAGCCGGTATGGACAGATGCGAAACCAGAGTGTAGAGAGAATGCATGGACGTGGAAGGCGTGCCTATTGTATATTTTTTCAGTGGAGTTGGCAATGACGATTTTATGGAAAGCACTGTCTTCGCAATTATTGCGTTGAAAAAAAGAAATAATGTTTTGGTAATATGAATTTGACTTAAAATATGAATATAAAAGTTGAATAAATTGAAGTTAAGTGTTTATTTTTCTATGGTGTGTTGTTTGATCTAAAACTTATTTTTTCAAGATCAATGCACTTAATCGTCATCAGTGGTCGCTTTCAATTTCAGTTGATGAATCTTCGCCGGGTCTAATAAGAATTCTCTCGGTGAAGGTATCCCAACTCAGTTCATAGCTCAAATAACTTTCTTCTGTCCTTATGGCCTTATCGCATGTTTTTTTCCATTCCTCGACAGTAATTTTTGCAAACTCCTCTTCTGCTATTTTCTTGATGTCAGCTAGCTTAAATGTTGTGTTTCTACCCAACACTCTTGATTTTACAATAATCCATATATTCTTAATTAGGTTCAAGTCCGGATGGTATGGTGGTACCTCACGGCCAGCTGATCTAATCAAGTCGTCTATTGGATGCTGCGAGAATGTCTTGTTTTGTCGAACTAAATCTTACAGCATTGAAGAGCTATGCGCAACATTATTTTCTAGTAGCCAATTAACTAAATCCAATTTCGTTGCTGATGAAGTTGGGGCTCGGTTTTTTAATTTATTGTGATAGGGGGCGTTGTCCATTACAATAACCGACGCTTCCTCTAGCTGGTCCAGTACCAGATCTCTTAACCATTTTGAGAAATTGTCAAAGTTCATCTCATCATGATAGTCACCCGACTTCGATCCAGATTTAAAGATTAGAAGACCGTTTCTGACAAATCCATTTGAACCACCAGCGTGTGCAATTATAAGCCGAGATCCTTTTCCAATAGGCTTTTGTAGTCCTTCCGCACTTTCATCAGCTCCAGTTTGTTCTTGTTCATTTAATATTTTGTATATGTTCCTATGCGAAACTCCAACAAATTCAGCTGTTTTCCTTACAGCTGCTCTCTTAGGTGCTTCATTTGCATGGTTGTTTTCATAATTCAAGTTTTTGCGGTAAATTTTCAGCGTAAGCACTTTTGCTTAGGGTGTTAGGCTTTCCTGGCTTAAAGCAGTTAATTGTATACAAATTTACTTTTTTCTTACTTCTACTCCTTGCAAAAGTTTTTTAAATCTAATGGTAGAGACACCGTGTAGGACTTTATTTTTAGAAGAAATACTAGCCTTTGTAACGGCGCTTAAATAATTTTGATATCCTGTTTGAGTCTTTAGATATCCAATTTCTAAACCTGTTCCATTTTCATTCTCCATGCTAATTTTTGACTTTGAGGTCACTTTTCTCAAGAAAATGTCCAATTAACATAACGTTTTACTATTTTTTTCTTATGAAAGTAACAATAATAAAAAAAAATCATCATCAAGTGTGCACAAAAACCCATAGATTTTATGATCCTTGATCGTTGTAACCGAAAAACTATCCGTTCTCGGTATGTATGTAAATGACAACCTACGTTAGAATGCCGACATATTTAATGTGGCTAAACATGCTGCGAAATATGTAGGTTCCTGCAAACGATGTAAGAAATATTTTTCCCCCTCTGATCCTCATTATATATATACGACGTTCATCCGCCCATAATTGGAGTACAATACCCACTTCTGGTCAGGCGCTCTTAAAACATTCTTGCACCTGCTAGATAGGATTCAAAACCGTGCGATAAGACTCATAGCTGATGCCGAATCACCCAGTCAGTTGACAACCTCGCACACCAACAAAATATCTTCTGTCTCACCTTTGTCTATCGCTATTTTCACCACCAGTGCTCCATTGAAAATGCCAGTAGCATGCCGCCTTTTCAAACTTTTAACCGTAACACTCGTCTGGCTATGAAGGCTCATCAATTAACCCTCAAGCCCACTTTCGGACGTACATTGAACTATCGTGCTTTTTTCCTAAGCCGTACATCTCGCTTATAGAATACCCTGCTGAGCTCTTTATTTCCTGACCATTATAACCTTCAAACATGTAAAGCGAACGTACATTGGTACCTCCCTTTCCTCCCTAATTTTACTTCGTCCGAGATAATTTACACTAACCAACAATAGATAAGAAAAAATAATATAAATTCATTTTATTACATACACACTATACCAATTTATAATAAATATAACGTCACAAAAATTATACATTTTGGTTCTGAAAATAAAATCACCTCTGCTGTTACAAAGTTGTTTTTTTTTTACACTCCCTCTGGTCGAGATTATCACTGGCGCAGTCGGTACGATAGCAGTACAATCTATCCCGTACGTTGTGACATTTTTTTTCGTTGGTTTATCGGTAATAACTTTTCAATATCGACGGTTAATCGATATTAGTGATGTACTCGTAAAAGAACTCGTATTATGTGTTGTTAAAAGTGAAGAGACGGCATCTTGAAAATCATCATCAGCAAAGGATTATAGCAGCAGCTTAACAATTACCAATTCGAAGGGTTTCAACCTCTAAAGTTCAACATACCAATGAAGAAAGCATCGTTAATAGTACTGTACTCGTAAGTTGAGTTGTCATTCTAACTCATTGATTTATTTCTTATACACTAACGTACCATTGTTATAGGAAATGCCAAATTTTAGTAATAAAAATAAGATAAAAAGTAATCTTTATAGCCTTAATAATTTTATTACCGAAGGGAAAGATAGTGAAGTTGATTTAAGTAGTGGTTTAAGTGACCAGTATCGTAAGTGTTTGTGTTTACTGTGTTTGTTTGTAATTATAACTAGGGAATTCAGGGTGGACGTAGCCAATATCCGCGGGCTAAAAAGTAATCACTTTTCTGCGTACGTATGTAAATACAGACCAGCTGTTTTGGCACCTAGTGACACACAGGTAGGTCCCCTCCCACACCTCTCAGATCAATCTGATCTGAAGCTACCAGGTTATGAACTTGTGCTACTATTCTTTCCCCATCGCGGTCTCGCCATTTATGTGCGTATGTGGTAAGCTACATAAATGGCGGTCTCGCCATTTATGTAGCTTACCAAATTCCACCACAATGTAGTCCCTGCTCCAATACGGAATACAATTTCATGTGGTTAAAATTCCATCTCCGTAAGCAAATTATCCACTACTGCTTTATTTACAGAAGCCCCAAACTGGACAGCAACTCGACCTTTCACGAGTTTGATGCGCTGTCTGACTCCATTCAAAGAACTGTATCCCTGTAACCTCATACTGAAATCGTGATTACGGGCGATTTCAATATACACAATTCTGGTTGGCTTCGACATTCTGGACAGACAACACCAGAAGGACGGTGAGTTAAGAACTTCGCTGCAAAAAATAATTTAACCCAGTTTGTAAATGAGCCCACACGAATACCAGGCGTTTATAGTCATACCGCTAACACCCTGGAATTGTTTTTAACTTTAAACCCTGATAAGTACTGCGTTAATATGCTCTGCCTCTAGGCTCGTCGGACCATTGTGTCATATCAGCAAAATTTTCGTCCACCCATCACACGATTAGGGAAAAGATTCCTAAAAGAACCGGTCGTTATGTTTCCTCGATAACGACGTGGATGCCGCTGCTGACATGACCACAGAAACTATTCTCTTTGGAATGAGATGCTTTATCCCTCATCGGATGAAGAGTATCAAACCAAAAGAAAAGGCAGGGTACGACTCGAGCTGCAAAGAGGCTATCAAGGTTAGAGAAATGTTTTTTTCGGTGCTACAAGACCAACCCGACAGAGGAATAACGAAAAAAGTTTAAACGAGCCAGAAATGACTGCAACGTCTTTCTCAGGAGTGTGAAATTCTAATACGACCAAAAACTGAGGCAAAATATACTGCAATGTCCCAAAGGCAGTAAAAATTTTTGGTCGTTCGTTAAAAACATTAGAAATTCTGCCTCATCCTCCATACCAACGCTCATTTGCAATAAGATTCCAGCTGTCAGCTCTTTGGACAAAGCCAGTCTACTTGTTGCACACTCCCAGATTGTGCTTTGTCCCCGCCTACACATGAGTGCGTCGAATCTTCAATGGGACGAATCCACTTTCGCACTTGTGTAGTAGCAAGAGTACTGAAGGATCTCAACATGCATAAATCCGCTGGTCCAGATGGTATATCTGCCCTCCTTCTGAAGAGGTGTTCTTCCTCGGTGGCAAAACCACTGCGTAAGCTTTTTCATCAATCTTAACTCCTTAGGACTCTTTCCGAGCAGATGGAAAACAGCATTTGTCCAGCCCGTCCCTAAGAAAGGCGAATCTTCTTCTCCCTCCTCCTACAGACCCATTGCACTTACGTCCCTTCTCTCCAAGGTCATGGAAACGCTGATAAACCGTCAGCTCATGAAATATTTCGAAGCAAGAAAACTTCTCGATGACCGGCAATATGGTTTTCGTAGCAACAGGTCTACTAGTGATTTGATGGCTTGTCTCACCGAAAAGTGGAACCAAAGCGTACATAAATCTGGAGAAAGCAAGATAGTTGTACTTGATATTTCTAAAGCATATGACACAGTTTGCCATCAGGTTCTTTTATCGAAAATGCGGTTTCAACGGTTTCAAGTCTGATATTCACAAAATAAATGCTGGTGTGCCCTAGGGCTCCGTTCTGTCTCGGACACTCTTTTTAATTTTCATCAATGATTTCTTGTCTGCTACTTCTAACCCAATACATATATTCCTTTGCTGATGACAGTACTCTCCACTTTTCATATTGGTTCCGGGATTCACGTCCTTGCACTTCGGCTGTAGAATGGGAACGGCAGCGTATGTTAAGCTCATTAAATTCCGATATTAGCAGCATAACCAATTGGGGAATTATCAATCGGGTGGAATTTAATGCTTCCAAGACTCAATGCTGTCTGCTGTCATTAAAGCGAAATTCAAATACATAGCCTTTATCCATGAATGCCACTTGCATAGTCGAAATCGATAAACTTTCCATTCTCGTTATGTGTGTCAGTAACAACTTACGTTGGAATGACCACATATTCGATGTCGTCAAAAATGCTGCGGAATGTCTAGGTTTCTTCAAGCGATGTAAGAAATATTTTATGCCCTCTGATCTGGCCACGGATTTGCATCCGTAGAATTTGTAATCCATTGTGTCGAAGAAATGAAGTGTGGAACATTGTTTTTTAATCAATCTTGGTTGACGCGCACTTTGTGAGACGGTGCCGAGTCTTGTTGAAATGTCCACGGTCTCCGACCGAAATGATTGTTTGCCCAAGACTTCAATAATGCCTCTAAGACAGTTTCACGGTATCCGATCGCATTAATATTGACGCCACGGTCCAAAAATACGAGCGGAGAGCGGCCATCGGCGGTTATGGCGGCCAAAACCATCACCATCGGTGCTGCCTGTTTTCTGGTGGCCGTCCGAAGTTGTAAATTTTCGAAGTACCTCTCTGGCAAGTAAACTCGGTCATTCTGTTTGTTGACATATTGCTCGATAACAAATGGCGACTCATTGGAAAAAACCAAATTCGGCGACTGACCACTTTCGTGCAAGCGTAGCAACTCCTTCGCTCTTTCGACTCTAACTTTTTTCTGTTGCGATGTAAGTTCGTGTGCTTTTTGGAACTTCAATGGCTTGAGCCCAAGCTCATTTTTCAGTATGTACTGCATCCAACGCTATGTTGAGCTCACGAACCATTTTTCTTCCACTTAGACGCGGATTTCGCTCAAATCGAGCCTTCACTTTCCGAACCATTTCTGCCGATGTTGCTGTTTTTTTATGACCACCTTCATGGAGCTTTACAACACTGTCAGTATCACGGTAACGAGCTATGGTTCGAGACACAAATGATTTATTCACATTGAGGTGCTGGAGGGCTCTGACGATAGCTACTTGTGGTTTTTCAGCCAAATATAAAGCAATCACACTATCACGTTTGAATTCCATCGCGGATAAAAATTTTTCAACACAACTGAGACGCAAATCGTTTAAAAGGCTTGTAAATAATAAAATTATCTGTCATGTGTCAAAATTTAAGCTCACTGTCATTAACAGTTTGGGGATTATAGTAGTCTGAAGTTGGTTGCAGTTTGAGTCATTCAGGGTGTAATATCAGTCAATCAATTGACACCCTCGAACACCGACGTAATGTATCCTGTCCCACTTTGTTTTATCGCTATTTCCACTACCAGTGTTCCATTGAAATCGCCAGTAGCATTCTGTCCATTCAAATTTTCAACCGTAACACCCGTCTCGCTATGAATGCTCATCAATATACCCTCAAGCCCATCTTCGGATGTACTCTGAAATATTGTGATTCTTTCCTAAGCCGTACAACTAGCTTGTGGAATTCCCAGCCGATCTCTGTGTTTCCTGGTCGTTATAACTTACAAACATTTAAAAACAATGTACATCGGTTCCTGTCTTTTATTTCTCCTTAAATTTCCTTCGCCCGCGCTGTATACGAACATTTTAAGGGTACAAAAACCCCTCGAGCGCGCGCTCATTATAAAAAAAAAAAAGAAAAAAGACCATCTTACATTGATTTATCCGAGCCCAATGATAGTGTTATTAATCTCTCTAACATGACTATACAGTCCACAAGTAATACACAACCATTATCATAACTTCGCATTTAGGACGGTATTAACGATTTGCTAAAATTTGGTGGCAACCAAAGGCCCTCTGTATGAGTTCTTAACGAACATTGAAGAAATACTCTCTCTGATAAGGTCAACAGACGGAACTAGTTACGGAAGCCCTTGCTTCGGGCTATCCGAAGTAAAATGGAGGGACCTGCAAATTAAATTTTTAGTATATACGGTATCCCGCTGAACTGGGACAATAATCAATCAAACCTCATATTTCACCACGCCGATAAACGTAATGAGACATCTCTTACAGGGGATTTACATGTTTTGAGGCAGAACGAAAAAACTATCGAACAATTTTACAGTGAAGGAACAGAAGTACTATCCGCCATGAATAACCATGTGCATATTCACTCCACAGATTCCAAAATTATAAAGTCCAAACGAGAACTTTACGACGAAATGTGTCTAAATGTGTTTTTAATCGATTTAGGAGAACCTTTGGGTCCTACTGTGCGAGCAATGAAGTCAACAATCTTACCAGAGGCTTTTGCCTCCTCTTACTCCTCGTCCGCACGCTAATGAACAGCCACAAGCCAATAATTTCAGGCCATCGTACTATACATAGTATCAACGAACAGATGTTAGAACCAAGGACTGATAACATGATGTACTACATATACGAAAATTCCCATTCCTCATCGGAAGAATCAACTACAGATGGAAATGGCTACTATCCAACCCTGGATGAATTTTGCGCTTTTCAAGATCCACCTAAAATCGAATCGACTACAAGTAAGCAAGATTTGAATTTTCAAGACCCTGCCTCTACCAGTCAATTAATAGACACGCATGGACACTCTTTACCCTATATCCATATCTCATCACTCTTCGCAAGGCCCTTGAAATTGTTAATAGACACAGGAACCTCGTCGTCTTTCGTAAACACTGAACACATTCCTCAAGATCAAGAAATTGTCCCACTGTAATTGTAAAAACTACTCTAAACCAACCTACAATTAACAAGCAAGTACGTCTACTAAATTTTTTCGACTTTAACTTTCCTGGAGAAATGAGACTTCTCATATTCAAATTCCATGGTTACTTTTTACTATTTACTATACTAGTTATTTGGTCTAGATACATTGAGTTCCTCGATCTAGAGACAAAAACACTTATTACTCCAATTACTAAAATTCCCTCGCTTTTTAAACCCAATTTCATGTTGGTGAAATACAGTATTCCCCCTTACTCTAATGCATTATCATGATTCCTGTAGACTTTCGCAATGGCGACATTTTTACCAAAAGTATCGAAATCAAACCTGGAGTTTTTATATCAGTAGGAATCTACAGCGTCTATAACTGGTACAGCCTAATTGAAGTACGCAGTCGATCAAGTAATAATCAAACAATCTTGCTGGAACACCCTTTAACAGTGAACACACTCTTCAATTTTGAAATTTGTGAAGTGAATAACTTTGACAAGACGTACGGGAATGACTAGAAGACCCAACTACCAATCACATTGCTGATCTGATACGGCTAGAACATCTTAATTCTGAGGAACGAAAATTAACTACAGAGTTATGTAGAAACTATGAAGACATACTCGTATTCTACAGGAAAGGTCAAAACGTAACCTTTACCAATCAAAACTTCGGACGACATACCTATATACGCAAAATCATATAGGTACCCTTATGTTCATAAAAATGAAATGAATGAATGAATGAAATTAAAGATATGCTGGCACAGGGAATCATTCGACCCAAAAATGGCGATTTGTTATCTACTATTGTAAATTAAACGAAAAAAATATAAATTAGTATCATCCTCCTAATATCAATGAGACCTTACTAGCGAAAAGTAGTAAAATATGAGGGTTGTGATCCCAGCAACATAAGCGACCGGGAAAAAGACGCCTTTGAAAGGCCATTCTGGCCAACCAATCGTTTACTCAACAGACGGCAAGCCAGGGAGATGTTACTGCAAAGGAGGGAGTGGAAGCCGATCAGGCGCCCTCTACCTCCTACGCGGCAAAATTAAAAGAGGGGCTAGCGTCTCTGGATAAAAGGCCAGTTTTAGCAGTAAAAGAGTTATAACTGACAACGTCGTGGAGAAGAACGATGAGAAAAAGGTGAAGGCTGGTACTTCCTCCGCATTGCCTCGTAAGCAAAGCGACCCTAAATTCGAGCTTCTCGTTGCTGTGATAAATTAGCCCGAACCTTGTGGTCGTCAGACAATCTACTAGTGGAAAAACGTTGAGAAGAAGTTCCAACACGTCCTATGAAAGGAATTATCCACTACAGAAAACGGGGAACTTCAATTCGATGGCACTGGTTGGGCAGGTGGACGCAGTGTTGTAGCCTTCTGTGGACTTCATCAGATGCTCCGTTTGGGAGGTGTGCGATGCTTGGAAAGGTATCAAACTAAAATGCACGATGGTGGCAGAGTTGGCAAAGTACACTCTGCCGACGGCATGGGTGTGAGTTCCGCGTCCCTACACATGCCCTAAGAAGCTACTGGTACTACTCCATGTGCAGAATCGGGAACTAAAAGCCAATATATGGAGAGTCATTAAGACGGGGCCCAGACGGCAATAAGTGCAGCATTTTCTGCTGTCTCCATCATCGGAAGATTGATGTTGAAGCCATCGACTAGGGGAAAGGACGTGGAGGAACCCCCGCAAAATGATGGAAGTGCTGCAGATAAACCTGCACCAAAGTAAGGCAGCGGCGGTCTGTCTGCTGAAGTACATCACCACACAGGACGCCACAGCCGTACTTATACAAGAACCCTGGATCAATAAGGACAACAAAATCCAGGGTCTTAGGATGAAGAATTCCGCGTTGGTCTACAAGGCAGAAGGTAAGATCAGGACTGGCATCCTAATCAAAATGCAAATAGAGGCATTTCTTTTGAATAATTTCAGCACAGGAGACATGACGGTGGCAATTGCGAAAGGGAGTGTGGCAAACCACTTTGTCTGACATCGGCCTACTTCTCCTACGACTCCGAGGTAGTTATCTCGGAGAAACTAAAGGACTTAGCAAGGCAGAAAAATTGGTTGCTGGTGCTCCGCTGTGGCGCAAACGCCCATTATACACAATGGGGAAGGAGTGATATTAACCCAAGAGGTGAGTATTTATATGACTCCATTATATCTTTCAACCTTAATATCTGCAATAGAGGAAATTCACCAACGTTTCTGGAGAAAAATAGGCAAGAGGTGCCTGATACCCTTGCTACAAATGCAGAAGTGTTAGAAATAAGGGAATGGAGAGTAGTCGACGAAGCGTCGATGTCTGATCAGCTTCGAGGTGAACTTTCAGAATGGGGTATATAGTTTTCAAAGAAATCCTAGGAAGACTGATTTGGTCAAGTATACAGAAGTGGTAAATATACACGATAATATTGTTAACTTAGATAGGGCGGTATAAAGTATTAGTAATGCACTAATAATGGTGTTCGAGAAAGCTTGTCCTGCTAACAGAACACCTAAAAGGGCTCAACCAAAATGGTTTAACACGGAGATAGGTTTAATAAGGAAAGAGGTTAGGAAACTCTATAATAAAGCGAATTTTTGCAGAAGTGACACTACATGAAATGAGTACTATGAATGTAAAAAATAAAAGGGCTTCATTGCATCTATCACTGGTTACTAGCTACCATAGAAACAATTTCAGAACCTGGGCTAAAAGTAGTCAAGAGGTTTTGGTAACGCTGGTGGAAACCCATTTTGCCGGATCCACATTATCAGATGACTCAGACGGTGCAGCATACTGAAAACATTAACCTCTGTCTCTCTGAAGAGGAAATAGGTGTTCTTAATAATAGGAAAAAATTACGGTGGGCAATTCTGTCCCTTAAGCCGTACAAATCTCCCGGCCCGGATGGTAGTCTAGTGATTATGATACACAAAGCACCGGATTCAGCAATCCAAAAAATTATGGAAATTCTTAGACACAGTTTAAAAATAGGGTACATACCAATAGCTTGGAGGGAAGTTAAGGTGGTTTTTATACCTAAAGCTGGCGAATAAGTCTGTCATCATTTATGCTTAAGACCTTAGAGTGATTATTATTGGAGATTCATATTGGAAACAAATGCAGTAATGGCTTTTTGATTGAGTCACAGCATGCATGCTCGTATATGAAAGGAAAATCTGTAGAAACCGCCCTGCACGAGGTGGTGGGGAAAATAGAGAAGAGTCTACACTTCGATGAGTTTATGATGGCGGCCTTAATCGATATTGAAGGAGCCTTCAATAACATGGAGTGCACCGCCATTAAAAGCACTCTAGTAAACGCTAATATTGAACAGGGTATTATAAACTGGGTTTAAATACTCTGTTAAAATAAACTGTTCCATTGGGCAAAGCAAGGTTAGAATGTCCATAACCAGGAGAACCCTTCAAGGTCGAGTCATATCGCCACTCCTGAGGGCGTATGTAATTAACGATATCCTTAAAAAGCTTAGTACAATGGGTATAAATGCCACGGCATACGCAGATGACGTGGTCATAACAGTGCAGGGAAAATACTTAAATATTTTAGCGACATTATGGAGGTTGCCCTGAATATGATCAGCACTTGGGGAAAAAACTGTGGTCTCACTGCCAAGCTTTCCAAAATGGAAACCAAAAAGTACGAAATACAGCAATTCAGAGTCTTAACGAAAACTTTTACAAACTTAAAGGCTTTGAGTCTATGTGTAAAAGATGTAAATCAATCAATAAATGAAATGAAATAAGGCGAAATGAATCAAAAGGGCATATAATGCTTTTTTTATCTGCAGAAGAACGGTAGGAAAAATTCGGGGTTTCAAACCTGCTACGGTGTATTGGCTGTATACGGTGGTGGTAAGACCCATACTTACATATGGCACACTAGCATGGTGGAAAGCAACAAAAAAGAAAACGGTTTTCAGAAAATTGGAGGCGGTTCAAAGAACGGCTTCCGTAGCCATTACAAGTGTACTCCGTACCACCCCCATGGCAGCATTGGACACTTTGCTGCACCTAAAACCGCTTGATTTACAGATCAAAAAACTTGCTGGTAACAGTGCGATACGGCTCACTAATCTGGGTTACTTCAAGAGCAGTAGCTTCGGACAAGGCACGGACCTAACAGAGCTACTGCCATGCAATCCAATTCTATCGGATGAAATTCCTTCCTTGGTCAACTTCGACATTCGGTATGATATAATATATCAGGAGAGGGAGGACTAGAAAAAAAAATTCAATAATCAGGTCAAATGAAATTGCAATTTTCACAGACGGCTCGAAAACAGAATAAGGAACAAGTTCTGGTATCTTCTCATACGACCCAGACTCAGAACTAAAAGTGTCTATAAGACTACCGGACGTAAGCAGTGTCTTCCAATCAAAGGTTCTGGCTGTCCTCAGGGCGGCTGAGGTAATGCAGATGGGACCGGTATCCGAAAGAGATATCGCTACTTACATCGATAGTTAGGCCGCACTCAAGGCAATGGAATCGACCAACATTGATTCTGATACAGTCAGGGGTTGTCGCACAGTGCGCAAGGAATTATATAGTCAGAACCGGTTGAGAGTGTGCTGGGTGCCAGGCCACTGCGGTATAAAAAGAAGTGAACAAGCGGATGAGCCTGCAAAAAAAAGAGGGCTACTCGACAATAGGGAGGTTGCAAACCATCCCTCTGCATAGTGAGGGACACTATCGAGGAAAAATCACAAAGACCGACAACCTAGGGTGGTCAACTCTTGAAGAGCACAGGGTATCCATGTACAGTATTAGGACAGTAATAGTAACCCTGACAGGACACTCCTGCTGAAATACGTAAAGAGACTTAAATTGTCAGGTACGGATCTTGCGGATTCTGCGGTGAACTGCAAGCTGTTGAGGACTTAACACACATACTGTGTGAATGAGAGGTAATATCGCATAGTTGAAGAAAATTGATAGGGAAATACAATACTTTTTCGAAAACCTAGAGGAAATAGAGCGCACGAACTTCAGAGGCCAGAAGCCAAGCTTTTGCAATAAAATTGGATGTTTCACCAGGGTGACTGTTTAGGTTCTTGCCATTTCAATATATATTCAACTGGTTCCATAGGGACCGCGATGGGTCCGTTTTAGTGCCTGGTGATGGCACCATACCCCTGTTTTAACCTACCAATCTATCATCAATGAGATTCCAGATAAATTGGGCAAACGTCTCTATTTTTCAACTCTCGATTTGGCAAACGGGTTTCACTAAATCGAAATGCATACTTAAGATATTCCTCTAACCGCTTTCTCGGTGGAAAATGGCAATGATGAATTCATTAGGATGCCCTTTGGTCGGCAAAGTTTGCCCTGTGTATATTGATAACATCATTGTGTTCTCGACTTCCCTTCAGGCATATATAGAAAATCCCAAAAAAGTTTTTAACCGACCGAGGGAAGCAAACTACAAAGTACAACTCGATAAATCGAGAAGGAAACCACATTTCTGAGACATGTTATCACCCTAGATGGAGTTAAACCTAATCCTGACAAGATTCGAGCAGTTAAAGAATTCACTGTTCCAAAAACACCAAAGGAAATAGAATACTTTTTAAGATTAATCGGTTATTACCGCAAATTCATAAAAGATTTGCGAAACTTACCAAGCCTTTAACCGTATTCTAGAAGAAAGGAGTTGAAATCGAATTAGACGAAACGTATATCGCAATCGAGAAGGAGCTTTTGGCCATATTTTGGGCCATGAAATACTTCCGGCCCTACCTGGTCGGCAACAAATTCAAAATATTAACTGACCCTAAACCTCTTCAGTAGTTGAATAGCTTGAAGGAACCGAACTCAAAATTGGTTCGTTGAAACTGGAAGAGTATAACTATGACATCGTGTGTAAAAAGGGTAAGTCGCAGTAAATCAGTGACAAAGTCAAAGTTAATGCCAATGCGACAAGTTACCCTACAATCCATTCCACGGATGAAAATCTTGACGACGGAATTCCGATTGGGGAAAATCGGCTAAATGAGTGTAACTTCCAGATGATTTTGGAAACTTCAACAAATTCACTTAAAATAGTGTTTAAAAATTAACAAAGGCGATGTATCCGAAAAACTTCAAGACTGTTCAGAACGTCTATTTAAAATACTTTTCTCAAAGTATAACCTTTAAATTATTGCGTTGCACAGAATTATTGGCAGACATAATCGAAAACGACAAACAAATTCAAATTCAAATTACTTTACCTAATGAGGAAATATTATTTTCCCTTTATGTCTAGAAAAATTACACAAACCATAATTGCGTTAAATGGCAAACCTTAAAATATGATAGGATCCACCAAAAGTGATATACGAAATACCCAGATACTCATCAAACCGCTAGATATTATTCATATTGAAATTTATACTATTAATTGAAAGACTGTTCTAACAATAATATTGTAGATAAATATTCTAAATTCGCTGCCGCTAAACCAAAGTTAATTTCTGAGGCATGTTACTCGTAGTTGACTATCTGGCATCGGGTGTGCTGGAGGTACACGAATTTTTCCGGAGAGAAGGCATATTAGAAAACTTTGCGGAATGAGATGCGACAAGCATATGACACGGACATAAATAATTCTCTGCACGTCGAAAAACTTGTAAAATAAAGAATTTAACTGAAAATATACCCCTAAAGCGCTATGATGAATATGTTAGGATGGCTCGGTTTAGTAAGATGGATTTCATATCGAGTAATGATCGCTTGGCTCTGATGAGAATTAGAACTGATGTGAAAAACCCTCAAGCAGTTCCAGCTAATTGTCGTGGCAAGCTCAATAGTTTAAAGCGCCCGTTGACATTTACTGTTTGCATATTTTTCTCAAATCGATCTAACATATGTATATTTATATCATTGGTATTTTTAAAGCTGAAGCATTTATCTTACGACAGCAATTGCATTATTTAAGAATTTCATCTTTTGCTTTCTTAAGAGACCTCATCAATAGCATTTTAGTCAGTGTCTCCATGTAAATATTAGTTAAGCCATTGATAGGCTGTTATCGTTTACAATTTGGATATCGTTTCAAATAACATGTTACGGCACACATTGTACGAAATTCAAATAGTATTGCCAATGGAAACAAAGCCACCGTGACAGCTGACAATTCAGGCTTATTAAAAATGGAGCGCTACATGAAATAGCAACGCATTTTCATTGTTGAGCAATATTTTAAAACTATTGAAGATTTTACAGCTGCAGTTGGCAATTTTCGATGATGCTGATTTTCATCTTGATGGCTTTGGTAATCGTCAAAACTGTCGAATTTGGGGCTTAGAAAATCCGCGAGTAATTATTGATTCTTCTTTGAAAATGCGTTTGGTTAGACTGTAACAGTTAATGGTGTTCCCAATCCAATTTTTTGTGTATTCATTTCATTTTATACGCATTTATTGGCATTATGATTTATGGGTCTAGATGAAACCAATGATCAACAAATACTCCTGGGTGTGCTTGAATGCTGCGAAAAATCAATAGCTTTGCCTAAGAACAGAAAAGGCTCATATCCTTTTATATGTAGAGAACTAAGATCAAGGATCCTTTAATAATTATTGAAGATTAACCGAAACAAAATTTAAAATGCTACTGTCCTTGGTTCAAGAAGCTTTACGGCAGGAAAATATCTTGATGAGGGATGCAATTACTCCTGCGGAAAAACTCTCACCGACATTAAGGGCTTTGGCAACTGGTGAATCGAACATAAGTTCTAATTTCTTTTCTGAGAAAAGCAGTACCGGAAGAATGTAGAGCCATATATAACAAATTAAAAGCAATGTGCGCACGAATGATGCAGGTGCTCTATGACAAAGTTCTTTGAGTAATATAATAGAAAATGCAGATACAGATTGGAAAAAATGATGTATCAAACTAACACATTACATAAAAGATCCGGTCTTGACTTCTTAATACATTTTGCACCATGCTAACCAGCAACGACATGTACCGAGATAAATCCTGTAACATAGTAACGAATATCAAATCGAAACTTGCCCCGCTGTGTGCAAACATTTTAAGGGTACCTTAACCCCTTGATTGTGAGCTATAATCTCGACCCAAGGGTGTATAAAAAAAAAACAAACTCTGTAACAGCAGAGGTGATTTTATTTTCAGAACTGAAATGTAAAATTTTTGTGAAGCGGTATTTATTATAAATTTTATGCTTAGCTATGATAAGCGTGTATGTAACATGACTCCTTTGCTTGGGAACAAAATTTTAAAAGAGTGTGGGAAAGTAAAAGTGCTGATTTTATTAAATTGGTATAGTGCGTATGTAACACATATAATATAATAATACATATCCGCTGTAGGTTAGTGTAACATAATTCGCGCGTTAATTTATAAAAAAAATTGAAAATAATACTTTCTATAGGTATCCGACGGAAATAATAAGTAATTAAGTAAAAACAAGAACTACAATGATATCCAAGAATGGTGAACCCGAGAAAAAAGAATGAAAATTTAAAGATTTCAGTATAATGAATTCAATAACAAAAACAAAATAAAACAACAATCTGTGATACATTGTTGTTAATATTATAGTAATTTTGATCATCAGAAGAATTACAATTTCTGTATTTTTAAAATTTGTAAATAACTTTCGAGCCTGTAAATCGAAACACTAAGCTTAAAATTATGCAATATTTTGTGATAACATAAACAAAAACATACAATTCCTTACAAAATAGGTCAAAGAAACGTCACTTTTCTTGTAAAGAAAGGGAGGGTTAAGATGGTCGTTTCCTAGAGAACCTTATTGCAAAACTGACCATCCAGGATCCACAAAAAAATGCAGAAACCGTCCTTCGGTTATGTTATAATAAAAAAATATATAGATTGACATCACAGGAAATAATTTTGCTATAAAAGGGCATACTTCAACCATTGGATTTCACTTCCACAACTTCTACAACAGTTTGACAACTTTCTACAACTTCTTTAATCCCGTCCGCAGCTCGAAGAGCTCTATTTATATAGTCACTTAGTTTTCGTATTACATTATTGTAGTTACAGAAATAAAGTTATTTGATTTTTAAATCTAAAAGTACGAAATAAATTATGCAAATATGCGTGGGTTTCGGAGCAGTTTATCCGTTTCACCGTATGGAGTCTCATCCAGACTGATAGCTTTAACCTTCTACTATATTTCAATCGCTTGAAACTGATAGGCTTACGACGCCTTACAACGTGAAGTTAGTGAGATACCTTTTGTTCATTAGCTTTTAACTGGGAACGTTGATCCTGCTCGTTTTGAAAATCATTTCATTGAACAAAAACTCACGATATACCATATTAGATGTTTTCCTTCGTCCTGCTTTTATGGACCCTATATAATAACAAAAGACCTTCCTCATGAGCGCTATTATCAAAGATATGATATCTTAAATATCAGTAATGGCTGCAGACGAAATGCAGCCGTTGCGCGGCATAGTAGAGGAAAAGTTATATAATAACGACTTCGAACAAAATACAGCAGACAACGAGGACATAACCATTGTATCCTTAAGGCAGTCTGCTAAACATCTCGGATGATTATTATAGTAAAGACTCAACAAATAAGTACTGAGTTTGTATTTATGACAGAAACTTGAGTTCGGTTCCTTTTCAGATTTTACTTTTAAACCAATTTTGATGCAGTTGCCATTATCGAATTTAACTAAAGTTTTGCACACGTTTTTTTAATGAGAAAAATTATTTAACTATCATATTTAAAAAATCGACGTTAATTAATAATTAATTTAGTAAATGAATAAAATTGGCGTTAAAATTAACTTAATTAATAAAAGCGTTAATTAATTTTTCTAATAATTAACATTATAGTAGTTTTTGCCATTTTGACTCAGTTTTAATTCTTGGATTAATGAAATAATAATTAATTTAATAAATGAATACAATTGGTGTTAAAATTAACTTAATTAACAAAAGGGTTAATTAATTGTTTTAATAATTAACATTATAGTAGTTTTTGCAATTTTGACTCAGTTTTCATTCTTGGATTAGGTTGAAATTTGGCGTACTTTATTTTTTTTTTAAAGAACTTAACACTCAAGTGGGTATGAATACATTTACAATGCCTCAGCATGTTTTAAGTTTATTGGAAAATGGAATAGAGAGAGAAAGAAAGATGTTTAGTGGAATTAATTAATTAATTATTTAAATGAATTGACCTTATTATTCACTAATAATAAATGAAATAGCTCATTAATTAGAAAATTTAATTAAATTATAGACGTGTTTTTTGGCATCGGTTTCAGCGCTTAATTTTCATAGCCCAAAAAAAGGTTATCAGCTTTAATTATTAACATTTGGATAATTTGGAATATAATGGATATATGGAACTATTAACAAAAAAACACACCTAATATTAACAAAACAAAACCATAGAGGAGTACCACAATTTCTTTGAATGAGATGCTATTCATAAGCTTCGTCTAATATCGCAGCAGTTTCAAGGAAATTCTGTAGACTTAACTTTGAATCAAAGTTCTCTCGCAAGACCAAGCATACGAGTTTTTAGAAAAATAATAAAATTCTGTGCATTTCACATTAAGAAACTCGACTAAAAAAAGAATACAGAAAAAAACCTTTGTAATCGTGACCCACTTGCGAATATAAAACGTTTGCGACGATATCGAATTAACTTATTCCACCATAAACAGTCCTTTGTGCATAAGGTATTCAAGCTCGATATGTAGTAGTTCACCCTTATGCTCAGAGTAAATCGTATGTATGTAATTCATATGAATAGATTTTTTAAATGATTACATACAACCTAAAAATACTGAAAGTTAAAGTCATTAATACCTATAGAAAAAAGAATGTGGACCCTATTAAGTAAAAAAAAATATTATACGAAAAAGGAATTAAAAAAAAAAAAACATTTATTAACATACCATATTTTCTTTTTAGACAGTAAAATATGGTAGTTCATACCTAAATCTTAAAATTTTTAAATTCAAAGTTTTTAGGGGCTAATATTTATTTTTAAATTTAAATATATAAACCGATAGACTAAGTCGAAATACATAAGTTAAACATTAGATACACCTTACAGAGACCGAATGGAGCTCAATGTAGAATCAACATGATTCAAGTATGTTAAGCTAGTTTGTATTGTAGCACTGTTTGTCTAGTTTAATTGTTTGATAAAAGAAACATATGTTATATTGAAAATGAATTGTTACTATTCAAAAAATCTCCAGTAACACTTTGCTTGCGACCCCTTCAAGTTTTTAAAAGTTTTCCATAATAAATAATAAAAGCAAATTCTAGTTTTGACCAAAATTGGTAAAAATAATCTTTTGGACTCAAAAACTCTGTTAAAAATAAAGAAAATAAAGAATTTACATTCCCAATGAAAATGGCGAAAACATCACAAGCTTTCGAAAACTTAAATTTCTAAATTGTAAAAACAGTTAATATACTAAAGATTGGTTGCATCTGGAGGTTTAGTTATACTTTAAAAATACACACAATTTAAGTCAGCTTACCAGCTTACTGGTATATCTAAACTGAGTTTGGTTGACCGAACTTGTAGTATGCATACACACGTATGTATGTATATTCATTTTCTTTTGAACTTATTGGCTACATATTTGTGTAGCTGATTTCACATGAGTGATGTTGTAACTTGCCTTGGAAGACCTGTTTCAGTTGGTTAAAAACATCACACGGGTTAGTGCGTTAAGTTCAGTTTATTCGGCTATTTTTTCTTTTAGAAATATGTGTGGAAGGAAATTTTACAGTGTGCGAAAATTAGTTTGTTAATTATTGTTTAGTTTTTGTTATACTGATTGATATGTAGTGCAGTTTTAGCTTTGAAATTCGATTCGTTATACTATACTCGTATATGAGTATGTTCAAATTTGGTGCCAACTATTATTTGAAAAAATGTAGTTGTATAATTTCATGCGTATATGGCACATGCATAAGTGATAAAGTGAATACAAATTGATGGGAAATTGGTGTTATATGTTATGTGACAAGTTTAGATTCATTTTATAAACGGATACAACGCACACCTTAAAGCAGCTCTAACCATTTTGAGTATACTCTATTGTATTTTGTAGGTATATGTTTGAATAACAAAAATATTGTTAAAGTATTATCATACAGCATATGTTACACGTTATTTGCTTGATTGTGAAACCAAGTCATGCACAAAACTACATGTCTTTGCTATCAAATTCAATATAATTAATTTAAAATAAGGTTTAATTTCATACATTTCATAATTTGCTTATTTTTCGAAAATTAAAGAATAGAACAAAGCAGCAGGTGTACGAATAAACTTTACGGTTATATTCCAATACGGCAATGAATATCATAAGTCATTGTAAATTGCTATGAAAGTGTGTCGACAATTATCAAATTATATTATAAATAGTCCTGCTATAAGAGCACCACTATTCTAAAGGTGATACTTAAAGTATTTAAAATAAATCATTTGATCAAACAATAACACAATTACAAAGGCAGTTTGTAACAACTATTCAAATGGGAATATGTATGTATGTATGTGTAACTAAAACACATAGAATAACCTAATGCCGTCCAAAACAATACATACATAGCTTCATAACCCGCATAGTAATTACATTTTCTAATGCACAATAGCATTTAATACTACGTTATTACTGATCTACTATGTATGAGTAAGAGTATGTTAGGTATGAAAAATATTTTCTTTTGGTTATACGAGTACAGTGCAATAAAACAACCTTCTAAAGCTAAATTGCATGTTATTAGATCTTAGAAAGGTATTTAAAGTAAAACGTAATCGCACAAAACGATTTGATCTTTATACATACGTATGTATGCATTTCTCATTTCTAAGCATATGCAAATCTGGATCGAAAATTCATTAAAAAAGTACTGTATCGTACAGGTAAATTGTCTAACCAAAAATTGAGGACGTGAAGTCAGTAGACCTTTTAATATTAGACGTACTAGGGGAAATATACCATATCCATATTAGTAAGTTGGTGCATAAATAGATACGCTTATGGATATGTAAAATACACATGTAACATATAATATGATATGTACATTTATTAATTTTAAATTCCACGAGTGTAATAAATGAAAATAGGTGTGGATATGTATATGCTTTAACATATGAAACGATATCCATCCAAATATGCACGTACGTTTCTATACATACATATACAATACATATATTATATGTATTATAGGTAAAATGTACAGATTTCTATGTAAAATAATTACGTTCTGTACGTGTTTATTTAAACGATTTAAGTGATGAAGTTATACCTACTAGCAAGTATAATAGAACTGGTAAATACATACATATGTACATATGTAGGAACAACTTATCCGTGGGTTTTCAATTTGTTAAATTATAAGGAAAGAATAACTCAGCAATCAAAATAAAAAAGCAAACACAATTATAATTATTTGACTGAAAAAAAACTAAAATAAAATTGAGTAATTCAATAGCCAAGCGAAAAAAAAAAATAAATTTAATATTAGGAAAAATTACTACTTCGCTACTTAATTTCTCAGGCTTCACTTCTGTTCGTCTTATTTTTTCTAACTCTCCTTTCCGGCTGTTTTCCCTATTTTCTTCTTATTATTAGCCCAACACTTTTAACCATCTTCGTTTCTCAACTTCTGCTTTCTGCTTTCAATTTTCGAATTCAGTGCAACTTTTATCTATATTATTATGATCCATCCTGAAGCTCAGCCGCCTCAAGCGAAGAAAGGTGTTCATTTTGATCTCCAACATTATGATCCTCTAAACCTGACTCTGAATGAAATACACGCCAACGCTCCATTAAATCTCTTGCTGGTGAAGCCTGATTAGGTCCTGTGTGATCACCGACTTTCCTTACCACATAACAATCGTTTCTGTTTACCTTAGTTACTTCATAGGGTTCTATAGTTTATCCAAGAATTAATGTCAGTACAAGGAAGATAGGACATTTGCCTCTTAGTCTGGTTGCAATAACATGCATAAATGTATCCCTCTTTAAAGCTCTCACAGGGTTGCCATGGTTTATATGATGAATCACCACAAAGAGAAAGAACATTTCGCTTAGGGTTGCCATCTCCCCATTTAAAATAAACAAATAAAAATATTGCTGGACGATATAAATTTCATTTATCTTTTTCCTCACCACCAAGCGGTGGCGCGTTTTTTTAAGGGTATCCCCAGTAGGCCTCATCCCTTTTTAGTTTGTTTAAAAAAAATTGTTTCCGAAAACAGAACAAAGAACTAAAAAATATATGTATTTTCATTTATTCATGATAAATATAGTAAACAAAAATATAATTCATAATAAATATAGTAAAGCATAATGTAAAAATATAAAATTTCTTTAATTTAAAGTAAAAAATAACTTCATTAATTTATAATGTTAAAATCTATTAGTCTGATGAAAATTTAGTGCTGCTATTATCGTCATTTATATTTATTACTAATCTTTCGACTGCTTCCTCGGCGAAAACGTCCATATCCCACATCTTTGGCTCAACAACCTGTTCAACGTGTTGCACACATTTCTCACTGTCAACTCTTACAAGTGCTGTTGTTAATAATAATTTAATTTCTGTCATTTTAAATGACTTGTTTTGGCTTGCTACAAATCCTTTTACCTGAGCCCAAACCAATTCTATTGGATTTAGATCGCAGTGATAAGGTGGTAAGCGAAGCACTTTATGTCCTGCAGCTTGAGCATTTTAATCCACGACATAGGTTTCATACTTGGCTTTGAAACGTTTAACGATTTCAAGCAACCCTGTTTTAACCATATCATCCTCAAAACTTATAGCATTAGATCTCAGCCACTTTTTTATGTCATCTTTTCTAGTAGAAGTGGTTGGTGCTTTATTTTTCTTTCTCGAATGGTAGGAAGCATTGTCCAAAACTATTACGGAGTTGGGTTCCAGGCGCGTTAAAATATCTTTGAACCATTTCTCGTACACTTGGGCATTCATGTATTCGTGGTAGTCCTCAGTTTTTCCTGAAATAAAGCATAGCAGCCCTTCATCTACGAAACCTGTAGAACTTCCAATATGGGTTATAATTAGTCGCTTTCCTTTTCCAGATGGTGATCGCAGTCCAGGTGACAACCCTTCATTAAAAGCTTGGCTTGGTGTTGTAATGGATGGATCCACCCACACTTTCTCCCGAGTCCCTCGTTGAGCCAGGTCTCATCAGTAAAATATTTTTTTTTTTCCTCTTCTCGAAATTTTTTTATTTCGCGTAAATACTTTCGTCTCCATGAAATAATATCACTTCTTTCCAACAACAACTTTTTACGCTGACGTTTGACGAATTTAAATTTCAGATCTTCTTTTAACATTGTATGTAAAGTTGATTTGCTTATTTTTGTAATATTTGCATTTTGTTGGGCTTCATGCAATATTTTACCGACCGTTGGTAAATCGTTATCCATGAAAAATTGATGGACTATGCGCCTAACGGCATATTTGTCAAACTCATCGACCCTGCTTTTGCGACCAGAATTATTTTTCTTCTTTGAAGGCGAATTGTGGCCTTTAATTTCATTTTCCTTTAAAAGCTTATATACAGTTCGTTCCGTAACAGAAAAGACATCAGCTGATTTTCTCACGGATTCTGTTTTGCTTTTAAGCAGGCCATAAAATTTGTTAGTTGAATTAACAATTTGTTGTTTCTTTTCTGCACTTACTGCCTTTGGAGACTTTGTAGCCATTTTTCTATTTAGCCAAAACACAGTTGCTTAAAACTAACTAATCACTACAAATTTGACACAATATCACTAAAACGCACATAGTCCAACAATAATATGATCACTTATTGCACTGCTTTTAAAATAAATTTCCTTTTAAAATACAAAGTCGAAAAAAATGGTTTGACTACATTTTAACGGTTTCTCAAAAAGAGGAAAAAAACGCAAATGATAACACCACCACACATATTATTACACACAAATTCATTTTTGTGTTCTCAAAAGCTTCAAACTCCATAAGCTCTGTAACAATAACACTGAAAAATCAGTAACGATGTGTTAACATTTGAGAATGGTAACACTGCTTTGATGAGTTTATTTTCAATACACACAGCCAGCAGTAATGGCGAATGGTTATTTTATGATCATTCTGCCCACGGCTATCGGGCAAGCAAGTCATAGGGTGGCTGTGGTTAAATCTGAAAATAATTACAATAATAATTGTACACAAAGTTCAGTGGCTTCGTTTGTGTTTCAGTGGTAATATGCCATTGAGTCCACCTACAGGCACCATTGTTAGAAAAAAAGCTTTCCCATAAGCCCTGTACTGACTTGTTTTGTTGGATAAGGTATAGGTACTTCGGATACAGCATATGACCTGTAGCGAACTGTGTCTTCGGGATAGTAACTGAGCTCGCAAATTGTAAGTAGCTGCGTTCTTTTCCTTTTGTCGTAGGAAAAGGAAAAGGTACTTCCCTTATCTGCCTTTTTTTGTGTTTTGGATTGGATTCGCGGTTGACTTATTTTCAGGACAACTTTTGGCAGTGTGCCCGAATTTATTGCATTTAAAACAATGACTGCTTCTCTCTCTATTCGGACAAGTGATCCGCAATTTTTGTACCGAACTTAATGTTGACTGTCTCCTTTTGCAGCCGCCATTGGATTCGACCTGGTCGCAGCGTCAAGCTTACAACGTGGCCTCAGCTTTAAACTTTTCATGAGAGTTCAGTCCGTCCTTCAAATTATTCAAAGTTTTTGCTGAATGCTCTTGTTAAGTACGTCACCCAGAATACCAGCAACAATGTGAGATAAAAGGCAAACCCCATCTATTGTTCCTCCTGGAGCTATTTGTTGCATTCGGTAAAAAATACTCTAGGAATGATTCCTCCCTAGTTTTCTCCAACGTTTTCTGAACATTTTCTCATTTTGGTTTGTCGAGCCCTTTTAGTAGAAATGAATATACGGGCTCTCATCTACAAATCGCAGTTTCAGTTTCAAAGCCAGCTTGACAGCTCCAAACAGCAATCGTCTCGAAAACAAGAACTTTTGGAGCTCTCCACAGTTACAAACTTTGGATACTCTCCCGAAATCCGCAATCCATGTTTCAGCGCACTTTCCACTTTCTCCACTGAAGTTTTCTGATGCTTCTTCCACATCCTTGAATTGAAAGGCACTTTATACATACATATACTGTTCGTTGATGGTCCCCGGACGATCTTAATGTTATTTGCTCTTGCTCTTAGATGGAGTTGTCATATTTTAACTATCTGTTGCTTGACCGAGATCATCTCTTAAAGATGTGTTGTTTCTGTTGAGCCAAAAAAATAAAATAAGTTTAATACCTTTATGTGGGATACTTTATTAAATTTGTTCCTGTTACAAAATACACGTCTGTTCGCGCTTAGGACTGAAGGAAGAAGAAGGAGTTATAATAACAAAAGATTTATAATAACTTAACGAAAAAGAAAGAAATGTTCATATGCTACTTCATTTATGTATCTCTTTTGAATCAGTCTTGCCACTTTGCTTATATAATTCCAACATAATTCCAACAGTTTCCAACGCCTGGGATTCCCCGATCGTAAATGTTGAGCATGGGCGCAATCAGTTCTCTTGTTTATCGTATTGGTAAACTACTTTCCTTTAAGATTGTTTGTACTTCCTTAACTGCTAACTCCTCCAGTTCATGTTTTTCATTTTTATTTTAAGCATTTACCACCCAGGTGGGTATGATTACAAGAATAATGCCTCAGCATATGTCCAGTTGTGTGGAAAATGGGATAGAGAGAGAAAAAAAGATGTTTGGGCTCAGTGGTTATTTCGCTCCATGGGTGGCATCCAACATTTAATGGGGAGACTAAAGTTGGCTTGCTGTTGATTACTAGTCAACTGGAAACTCGATTTTAAAGTGGTTACCGAAGGTGAAGTTTTTGACTGTGCTACGGCTATTAAATCTGACTCAATTGGCGTGGGCGGTGTACCCATTCGCTTCATTAAGCTTTTGTTACCCGAAATTATAACCCACCTGACTCAAATTCTTAACCACTGTATAATGGCATCCACATTTCCACAGTCCTGGAAAATTGCAAAAGCTATACTGATTGTCAACAAATCCAATGCAACTCCGTCAGTGCCTCTTACCGTGTCTATCAAAGGTTTTTGAGAAACTTATATCAAAGCAGATAATAAGTCATCTTTCTTCTAATAATGTCCTTAACTCTTTCCAATCTGGGTTCAGAAGTAATCACAGCTGTTCCTTGGCAATGACTTTGATAAGGGATACGTAACACTTCTTTGCTTATTTGATTTCTCAAAAGCCTTTGATAAGGTAAATCATGACATCTTAGGCTGGAAATTACATAACTTTTTAGGTTTCATTGAACAAGCCGTTCAGCTTCTTAGAAGTTAGCTTTCCAATAGATCGCAAAAAGTTGTCATTGGTGGCAAATCCTCAGTCTTAAAAATAATTACATATGGTGTACCGCAAGGATCGATTCTCAGTATGTCAGCATGCAATGAACATATTCAGCTTTATATGTCTCGTCCTATGAATTTGATCGCTGAACTTGCGTTAAAATTAAATGAAGCCTTATCAAAAATATATGATTGGTCGGTGGCTAACGGATTGTTGCTTAACCCAGCGAAATCAAAAGTTCTCCTGATATCTAGTCGAAAATTTGACATTAACGTCGTACCAGACTGAGCCATAAGATTGATGACTCTAGGATTAAACGTGTAGAGTCAGCAACAAATCTCGATTTTGTTTTAAGTAGAAATTTATCCGGGTACGATCATACAAACCTTGTCATTGGTCGCATTTACGGATGTCTACGAAAGCTCTGGCTAACAGTTAGCTTTACCACAATGGCAGCTCGACAGAAATTAGTAAGGACTTTAATTGTACCTTTAATAAGTTATTCTGAGGTGGTATACAGTGGCCTTGATTCCTTAACCCAGCGAAGTAGCTTTCAATGACTCAATGGGATACATGGGCATCGTAGACATGACCATATTTATGCACATTCAAGAAGCTTATTTAAATGTACCTTGGAAAAATATCCTAACTTCAATATCTTTCATTTCTTCAATTCCCTGTGTATTCTCTACACACGATCTTTTCTTTTTTTCTCTATTTTGTATTTTTATTTTTTTTAATGTTAATTAATTTTTTTTAATTAATTTTTTATTAACAATGAATATTACAGTTTCTGACATTTATAATTCCTGAATTTTATGCTACGAGTAATGTTTCTATGCTTAGATATGTTCTGAGTACTATAGAAGAAAATGTTCTTAATATACACTTGAAATATGTTATGCCAATAATAATACTCGTAAATTGAAATTAAAATTGGGTTTATCTTACTTGATTTTTCGTTAACTGAAAAAATTAATGTCTTTCGGGCGAGGTTCGGATTCGAACACGGAACCTTCCGAATTGGAGGCCAGTCCACTACCCCTTGAGCCACGGCCACTCATTATTATATGAGTAGAACTTTCCCCAAAGCAAAATACACCGTTGGCTTCCAATTTGTTAAATTGTAAGTATAATTTAAGGGAAAATTAACTCAGCAATCAAAACAAAGAAAGTGAATACAATTCAATTTATCTTCTTACGGGGGCTAAACCTGGGCCTCAACGAACAAGCCTTTCTAATTAATCTGGTCCTTAGCTAACTGGCTGTGGTTGCAGACGCCAGGTCGGTTAAGGTCCCCTTCTGCTTGTGCGCACCACGTAAGGTGAGTTCTCCCTATACAGCGTTGTCCCTTCGGGTTGGATTCAAAGACTCTGCTGGCCGAAGCATTGCAGTGCATTCGCTCTACATGTCCTAGGCATTTCAGGCGACTGATGCACAGTTTTCTGAAGTCGATGGTACTGTACAGGTTGTATAGTTCGCCTTTGAATCTTCTCCTCCAAAGCCCGTCGACGCATTTCGAAGGATTTTTCTCTCGAAACGACTGCGGATATTTGTTGGATATGTTGTGTCCTATAACAATTCAAATTATTTGACTTAAAACAAAATTAAACAAGTCAATAGTCAAACCAAAAAAAAAATGTATTATATTGTAATACGACGAACAAAGACTGCTTCTCTGCTTAAATGTCTAAGCCTGTTCGTCGGGTCTTTTCTAATTCTCCTTTTCGACTGATTTCTTTATCTTCTTATCATTATTAGTCCACCTCTTTTACCTATTTTCTTTTTTAATTGAGCGTAACTGTTATCTACTCAATGGTTATCATTAAACCCACGTATAATGTGTGTTGTTTCATATATACTTACGTTCAAATGCAGATATACTCAAATCTCTTTCGATACAATCGTTGTGTATATAAGTATCTGGAAAATAGTGGTACATGCACGATCATATACAAAAATATGATAAGTTACAGGCATCCATATATATATAGAGAGACTATGCAGGTACTAATAAATTTGTGTTGCCCAACACAAAACATATCTAAATTATTGTACATGCGAGTAAACAGCTTTAGATGATAAAAAAAAACGGAAGTCAGCGAGTATTACATCTCTAGGATATACAAAAGGATAAAAGACCGGCGTAGCGATTGATTGGGAAGTTGCTGACTGTCCTAGATCTTGGATTAGGCCAGCAGCGCAACAATCAAGTTCGCAGCGAAGGGCTTGCCTTACCTCCCAACTGTAGCTGCATGAGTAAACTGTTACTCATGTAGGCTAAAATGGCAAGAGCATGCTCGGTTAGTACCATAATACCCACCTACGCCTTCGTAGGACTCAAAACTCTATATGGAAGAGATTACAAATATACATTGTTGACGACTTTTGCAAAAGTTTAGAAGAAATGACCGGATCTGCACGTGGAATTTTCGGGCCATTTCCAGGCCACGTGCAAACAAACAATTAGCAGATGTCCTTGACTGCTCTTACGCAGATATCGCCTTATTCTTACTTAGGTGGCGCTACAGTACTTTGTGAACCCGGGCCTCAACTAATAAGCCTCTCCAGTTGGTCCGGTCTTTCGTTAACTACCTACAGCTGTGCACTCCTAGTCGGTTGAGGTCACCTTCTACTTGTGCGCTATACTTCAGGTGAAGACTTCCACTATTGCGTTGTTGCTCCGGGTTGGTTTCGAAGACTTTGCGAGACAGAACATTGGTATTCTTTCGTCTATCTATTCATCTCAGACAACTGATGCGCTGTTTTCAAACTATATCGATATCGCGACCGAATATTGTACGAAGAATTTTCCCTTTATAACCCCTCCAAATTGGAACCATGGCCTTCTTTGATGCATTTCAGCTTTTGATTGGTTTTTGCTGGTTGATCACTCTTAGACCATGATCGTCATGGATTGATGTTGTTGTGGATTGAACGAATACTGATTCGTTGTGTTAATTGAATCTCTTTCAATTTATAAACCCCAAATTCAATTATGGTGTGTAATGCATTTAACTCCTCTGCATTTTCTTGTACAATTATATGGCGATCTGATTCAATTATGATTTTGATGTTGGTCATCTTTGAGTGAAAAATCCCCAAGAACGGAATTTCTTAAATCAGTTTTGAGGCGTGCGTTGTGTTAAGCAGCCAACATTATACAATTCACATATCCATTTGTAAGCCTCAGCAGGTGTTTTGCCCTTACGGAAATAAAAAGGTAAAATATACAGCCGAGCCCTTGCAATCGCAAATGTGCGAGATCAAAGCGTAGGTACGGTCTAAATCATTCTAATTGAAAACCTTCGACTTAAGGTATCCCCTCAAAATAGTCGCATTGTGTAATGTCCAATGAGAAGGCCATATGTTGCCATATCCACAATTTATTTACTAGGAAAATGACCCTCAACTTCTCCATTGAGATTCAAGTGCTGTGCGGATTGGCACTATTTTGCTGAAATGTTGTATTCGGGAAACAACTACAGTTGCGGTAACAGAAATTCCATCATTCAGCAATACACTTCAACAGTATGTATTTCTCCCTAGTTCAATAAATTGGACCCAGTTATGTCTTGGGCATAAATCGCATAGTACGCTTTTTGGACGACGTAAATATTTTTGATGGCATTCTCTATCATTATTGAGAAACAAGTATGTAATGCAAGTTTTATTTTTTTACATGGACAGCGATATGAAAATTTGCTCTTACCTACTGCACGATTTGTTGTTCGTGGAACTTTAATTTCTTTTTAAAAGTATTTAATTTTAGTAGCACACGCAGTCCTTTTTATCGATATACGTGGATTCCACATAATCACGGTTCATCAGATATAGAATACAATTGCCAAATCGGACGATGGCGGTAGATGAGCGGTCTACCACAAACAAATGGGGTTGTTCTAAGTTCCAATACATAAGGAAAGTAAATCTGGTTCTTCAGAAAAATGGAGGGCTTCAGCTAACGCCAGCCGCCAATCTTACTTGCTTTCGATGTCATAGTGCCTAGAGGGCCGAAACCTTCATTTGATATTCTAGCTATCTTGCTCTCTATCCAGGTGCTGATAGCTCAACTTCAACGTCAGGTACAAACACAAAACTACGCACGTAGAACAAATTTATATCGAGGATCCCGCATCTACCGTGGTAGTATGTACCTCGAATGCAAATTCATTTATAGAGTTCAAACGAAGATCCACACTGTTTAAGTTGCTCAAAGAGTAAGTCCCTGATGTGCTTTTGTTTAGCAAAGCCAATCCAACTAAAAGCACAAAATGAGGCACAACTTCCGAACTCCATACAAAGAGGTGGTGTTCCGATTTTTATTAAAAAAACCTTGCGATCTAAAAGAGTTAACAGCCCTGTAGTGCAATGATTCCAGCTGCAGGTGGCCTGCCAAAACCAGTTGTGCATATTCTCTGCTTATGGTCCTGAAGTTACTCAATCCACTGCATTTATATCAAGTTCAAGATTCGTTGGAATCAGAAGCGAATTAAACGGCAAACACAGAGATTGGGAAAACAATACACTGGAGGAAACCTAATTATCAGTTAGTGACGTCACATAGTATTTTGCGCCGATTGGTCTAAAGCAATGGATAACCCGTCGTTTTCCACCTTGGGTCTTATCTAGATCTCTTGCTCTTGGATCGCTCTCTTCGAACATGCTCTACCCATTGTTCAAAACGAGCCGAGAGATAAATAAAACAAATGGACGGGATGATAAAACGAACTCAGAGGTCATGATATTGATATTATCGATCAAAACTTTCTAAATGAAACTGGATTATTTTGTATATTTCTATTGGAATAATAAGATTCGGGATGTAAACACCAGCAATATTTCGTAGGAGAAGTTGAAACGACCTTCCCATTCTACAGATCGCTCCATAGATCCAGGAAAAGTTTACGATGTTGATAACTTCTTTATGATCGAATATCTACACGGCATAAGAGCATTTTTGTGGAATGTACACAAGGGCAATGTTGCTATTGCGGTTCAGTGCAATCTGGATAGTCCAGTCCTTTTGCGCAATTTCTACTTTCGAAATAAAGTGGAGAATTGGCAATTCCAAAACTCTGGTTTCGCTGAATTAAATTATGAAAAGGTTGCAAATAACGCCATCGACGAGAACGAACTGCTCTCATTGAGTTTAAAGGAAGACCTCCGAATGGTCTTTGAATCACTGACAGAGGAGAAACCATTTGAAGTGTATGAGATACCAAATATTGTACTTCGACATCCACAATTAGAAGCGGTAGTTATTAACTGCAGCCTGTCTAATAATGCATTGAAGAATGCACTTTATTTAGCCCATTGAAAGGCATCGATAGTGCATTCTATTCCCAAAAGGCCTTCCAATCCGTCGAGTTTCCGATCGAGAAGTCTCCTTCCGAATATTAGTAAAGTGAACTTAGTCAGGTTCTACTAAGTAGGTTGAGAACAAAAATAAAATTTCCGATAAATAATTCAGTTTGACAGTGGTTCATATAATTTCATACGCAGCATCTTAATTGATATCTGCTATCTAAAAAATAATCCTGGTTGATTTAGAAAAGGCTATGGCTTGAGAAGCTTTTCTTCAAGCTGAACAGGCTGGTCATGAGTAAACCTTTCTTTCGTCCTTTTTTAAATATGCTCGTCAGCAGACATTTTATCGTGGAAAATGTAATAAGGTGCAACGTGCAACAAAGTATCGTTTATTCACTGATTCTATTCAATATCAACAATCAATTTTATAGAATTACTTCACCGAACTATTATGTACGTAGATGACTTGATCACGTGCAGATCAAGTCAGAAAAAAAGACTATTAATACGCTCTCGCAACGTGACTTCAATAATACGATTACTCGTAGTAAGAAAAAATTACGATGACTAGAAGCTGAAGATAAGCTTTCAAAAGTCGGAACCTATAGCTTTTTTTAGAACTCTTCAGATTCCAGAAATAATTGGCAGAATTTTTTTTTTATTGTGAGACAACATTTCCGAAAATTAGTTAGATATCTTGGAATCTGGCTAGATCTACGTGTATATCTATATTTTATATAATAATAACAATCTAATAATACGCAATAGTAAGAAAATGCAAAGGCAGTACTGTAACTATTAAATCACAAAAGTATCTATCATTTGGTTTTGGTTGGAGAAAATATATGTATAACATTTGTTAAAAATCGTTACCGCCATTTTTTTTTAACAGATTGACTTTTCTTAAACGGTTTTATGAGAATAAACTTTAATTGGCATGTTCGCTAATCTACTTAATCCCCCAGTAAGGTGTTCAAATAGACAAACACCATAACCATATTTTTGAATTTCGTTTTCATAGTAATGTAACTGACTTTATAATTAGCATAACCAGTTATTGTTTTTCGAGTGAAATGAAAGTTAAAATTCCTTTGTGGCAGTACGTAGACATAGTTCATGTCTACGGTTCTTGTCACAGTTATTCGTAACAAGCGAGATTGGAATGGATAAAATTAGTATTTTGCCAAGTACTACGGCAATCAACAAGATGGCTTCCTGGTTGGAGCAGATGGGATATTCGAGAAAAATAGTGAGAGACACAGACTGTATGGACCGAAAGGAGAATTAATAACATTTTATATTACGTCAAAAATCACCAATAGAGAATCAGAGAATTAAACAGAATTTTATTCTAAGAAAAACACACATCTGTAGAGTTCATTCATAAGGCATGTACATTATTACTCGTATATGTACATATAATATAATATATTTAATCGTAAATTTAATATATTGAAGTACCGTCAGAGGGTTAACAAATGCTTTTGGAATACTGCAATTACATTGACTGATGATATTTATTGGCTAGTTGTGGTGGAATGAATCACATTTTACGAGAGACTATTTGTAAATAACAGCGATTTGCCGTGTGTAAATTGTCAATGAGGTACAACTGAATGCTAATTCCTAGCACTTACCATTTTTTTAACACTTTGAACCACGCTTTGAATTCTCTTCCAATATGACAAGCGATTGGGTGGATAATGAAATGTGAAGTGACACCCAATTTGTGTGAAAACTGGGTGAAATTCCTCAAAGCTGAGAACGAAAGTTCCGATAAACTTACCTAAGTCAAATATAGGAGGTATGAAGCGCCATGATAGCTCGAAATGCATCTTTATTCGAATCACTTACCAGTTCATGAACACAAATCTGGCAAGATAAGCGTTATTAAATTTTCGGCTCCAGTCCGTGGGAGTAGACCAATGGTAAAGGGACCAGCATTATCACATCCAGTGTTTGAAAGTAGTCGCATGAGTTGAATATACTCAGGTGGCAAGTCACCCATAAGCTCCTTCTGGAAAATGCGTTTCTTACATTGACGAACTACTTTCCAGATAGGATTACGCCCGCCCGTTACCCAGTTTCGTTGTAGAACAATCGGGAATATCTTTGATACACCTGGGGTGAGATGGTTGTTGTGTAGTTAGCTTAGCGAACTATAAGCAGAATAATACGGTTATTGGGAATAATTAAATGGTGCTGAACCTAAACCACATACAAGCATTTTTATTTGAACTAACTCGAACTAACCCATCTTTATGGGTTGAAAAATATCCATCTAGTGGTAGGGTCTCGGTTAGGTAAAGGTTAGGTTTAAGATTTAGAGCTTTGCAAAATGAATTTTATAATAGGTTTGTTTTTGTTGAATTAATTATGGTGACAGTATTTGGGAATGGAACATAATTCGACCAATTCGAAGCAACTCTGTCCACAATGATATTTTAGCGATAAGATTTCGAACAACATCAGCTTCTGCTGTTATAAAAAAATCCTGCTTTTGAGTTTCTCTAAGTCCCAATTCGACAATATCATACGGAATGCTGATTCAAACCAACGTGCCTGTGACAGTAAAAGCCATGTCCAACATAGCAGTTGAATGTATAACACAAATGGTAATATTCTTCATGTGGCCAAATCTGCAGGGTTGGCCTCCGATGAGATATGTTGCATTTGCAATCTTTACAAATAATGGAGCTGTGCCATTAGCGATAAATGCAGTCCATTGACGAGGTCGGAAAAATAACCAATGATTACACCAATTAATCGTATAGATGATTTAGTACAAATTACTTAAAATTCTTAAAATTCTTCGTATAGATGATTTAGTACAAGTTAGTAGACGACAAAGAAGTAGAACTCCACTCAGCTCCAAACTAGGAATAAAGAGTAGATTAAGCGGCGATTCATATTGGCAGAGACTTTACAAAACCTCCGATCCTAATACGACTGATTACTCCACATTATTTTCTATCGCCTCATCCATTTTTATCACGTTGTTGCATATGATGTACTCCGACTTTAAATTTTAAATTTCCTTTTATTTCAGTTATGCATTCACATTACCATCTACGAGTCTACCGTGTATCATTTGTGTATTCGGGCACATTTTCAGATCTTAGCGTTGCCCATAATAGGTTTCTAGTAACTCTACCCAACTCTTTTCCAAATCGATGGTTTCGAAGCCTTTCACAGCCGCATTGACTGCTATGGAGTTTAACAATAATGCGCTGTCTAGAACTGTCTCGTATTTTTTGGTAATATGTAACATTAACTCTCCCTCGTCTGGTGAAGCATCCAGCTATTCCCATCATTTAACTATTGAATAACATTGCAATACAAGTTCGATAGATTATGGCGCCGTTTTGTTGCAACACCAAAATAATGGTAAATTCTATCCCATGGCTTATGTCTTATAAAACTCCTGCGCCGCTAAAGTCAAATACCGAATTTGGAACACTTGCTATTGCCTGTGCACGCAGAGCGTACCTTTTCGAAATACTCTTCCAAATTGAAACGGTAGATGCACTAAGTAGATGTTAAATTACGTCAGCATATGATATAGGTTTGCTAATTCAGTCTACTCAGGGACGTGATAAAGTCACCAAAACTCTACGAGGTTGTTCGGAAATCAAAGAAGTAAGCTATTTTGATTTGGCTTACAGACTTTTATTTACAAAGATGGGAGACAACTGTACATACATACATATATACCCAATGAAATGGACGACACTCTAATATGGCTTATCTGTGTAAAAATGGGTCATCAGTCTATTAATAAGTGCTTTGGGAGAATTGCTCGGTACTATCAGTCCCCGGGCTTACGCCGAAAAGATTAGGATTTCATCAAGAACTGTTTTGTTAAACTATAAACGACGACTAGTGCAAAAGAAGTGACTGCTGGAAGAGAGAACTAAACGATGTTTAAGGCCATATTTGGAAGAATGAATGAACCACTAAATCATGCTAATTGGCCAAGTAGGTTACGTCAAGTAGAATATACTGTTCAATTCATAGACTTACAAAAAATTTTGCAAATATGCTACTCTTTGGAGTCGAACAAAGTGGTCAAGTAATCGACCTATCTACGAAACATTTGGACGACAAAATTATATCTAATTTGAACAGTGACGTACAAAAACCATCCAACAGAAGCAATTTAAAAGTCACAGATACATATATAACCAAATCAATATACAGGGTGTCCCAAAAATCAACGTCAAGCCGGTAACGGGTGATAGGTTAAGTGGTGTCAGTTATCATAAAATTATAAAAAAAAATCTATTGAGTCATGTACTTTTACAATTATTGGCACTCAAAAAAAAATCGAGAAATCTGACACCTTGTGACGATCTGTGTACTGTGTACTGTGTACTGTGACCGCAAATCTTTACTGTTCCTCGATTTTTTTTCGTCATGTAACCCTGAGTAATTCTTCTGTAAATTACGGTCGAAAATTGAAACATAACTATATCGGTTTTAACTAAAATATTGCGTTTTTGTCCATCCATGTATCTGAAAATCATTAATCACATAAATTGAACTGACTGTACTGACAAAAAAATGTACTATGCCATTTTCGCAAGTAACTTTAAAAGATGGCGTATTTAGTCTGGATTCCAAAATGGTATGAAACTTGCTAGAGTTTGAGGACAAAAACAATATTTTGTTAAAGAAACCCGATTTATAGTTAATTCTTTTTAATAAGTAAAAATGACTACCAAGTGTGAGCGAGACAGACAGTGACGCCGTGATTGAGACGGATAAACACGCCATTTCGAAACAGATGACCGTGCTAACCGATAACCGACACCATCCGTTTCCGGCTTGACGTTGATATTTGGGTCACCCTGTATGTATAACAATATGTTCATTAATTCGTGGTAGCAAGAAATTATAAGGTTGATGGTTTTGTTTTATTGTTTTGTTAGGAATAAATAAGAAATTTGTACTGATGTATACATATACTATATGTATAATACATATAAAGAGGAAATCTCTAAAGTCACTTAAAATATTGTATTTGAGACAACTGTACATTGAGAAAACCAAAGGAAGTACGAGTAGCTGTAGCAGACTTTTGTTTCAAAAATTTTTTTATCCACGACTCCATACAACATATCTGTTAGCTTGTATGAGAAGCTGAATTAAAAACAAATCGAATTACAATTAAAATGTGTTACCTACAATCTTATTATTTTTGGGCTATAATTTTTTGGTTTGCTTTCAGTATGTGTATGTATTCGTATCAAATGAAATGTAAAATGTGCCTTAAGGGCCTGTATGCGAAGACATAACCGATTATGTCTTGCTTAACGATATGAAAATTGACTTGCAACCCGAGATCATATAAATGCGAGCTAGCGATGTCGTTTGATTGCCTTTGATTACAAAAGTTGCTAGTGCAAGGGTTGAGTTTTTCAAGGGCAAGGGGGATGTTTATTGAGCATAGGATTGAGCATTGAACTGTCGCAGCAAAAACATCTGTTCTGTTAATATCCAATTGACTAAAAAGTTAATTAAAGTTTGTCTATGGACATAGAATTGATGCGTAGAGAGAAATCCGTTACTGTCTACAGTTTTGGTACCATGAAATTCCTTAGGCTTCTGCTCAGTAGTAGTACTTTAGTCTTCCGATGCAACCAAAATAATTTGATGGCCTGTAAATTTCGATGATGCTGGATCGCAGATGAAAGTTCTTTTGTGGGGAGAACAACGAAAAATCTATAAACTATAAACGCTGCACGCGGTCCGTTAAGGGTCGGAACATTCCACGTGCAGATCCATAGATCGTTGTCTTTTAAGCATTTGCCAAGGTCGTCAACAGTGAGCTCTTATTATCTAAGGCTGAGTAGACTGATTCGTCACCTTTTTTGCCACTTCTGTATAGGGTTTTGGACCCTGTGATGGCGTAGCCAGTATTATGCTACTGGTGGAGCACGCACGTGCTATTTTAGTCTGCGTGAGTTTGGATTTATTGCATAAGTAAGGATTAACTAATGCGTTACTGGGGACCACCACTCTTAGAGTGCTGCACTGCTGGTTCAATCCAAATTACAAGACAGTCAACAATTTCCTGGACAATTGCCTCGAAGATCCACAGCTAAAACTTTGATTTAGTAAGAGACATTATCCACCTCGGTTCTGTTATCAACTCTGACAATGACAGCTACGTGAAAATCGTGCGAAGAATTATTATTACTAATCGCTACTTCTTTGGCAATTGAATAGTAAAGTCTTCTCTCGCGCAAGCCAAAAAAAAGGGTTTATATGAGACACTAATCACCCAGTCCTACTTTACGGCGCAGAAATTTGGACACTGACGAAAGCGAATGAAAATGCTCTCGGGTAATTTTCGGTCCCATTTGCATCAATGGAAAATAGGAGAGACATTTCAGCCGCTAACTGTATGGATTGTACGACGATCCTGATCTCTTGAGAAAAACTTGGATATCCCAGTTAAATGGATGGTCATCCTGAACGTATGGACATCAGCCCCACGGCTCGAAATTTTTCAACACAAACAATAGAGAACGACCTCATCTTAGATGGCGGACTTATGTTGAGGGTACACCTCAGCCAACTTCGTGTGCGCAACTGGGGATAGCTGGCAAAAGACATGTCTAGCTGGAGAGGCCTCGGACTGTAGTGCCACCTAAGTGAATAAGTAATATGCAAGATTCTCGAGCATAAGAGCTTCCCGCACACAAGGTTAAGAGCCTACATATGAATGAATTGAAATTAATTTGAAACATTAATATAGCTGATTAAAATTGTTCCCATAGTTAACGAATTATACAAAACTGGAATTAAATTAATACTAACCATCAAAAGTTATTAGTAAAAATAAGCTATTTAGTAAAAGAAAAGAATTATGAGCAAAAATATGTACTCGTACATGGTGTTGAAGACTATAAGGGGAGATTCCTTGACATATTGCATCTCGAGAAAAAAGTAGTATGGGGGGAGGGGTTGTAAATGCATCACTTCAGAGATGCAGACCTTTTAAACAAAGCCTTACGATACCCTATTGAAAATAAGATCTTTAAAATGTATGCGTCTGTTTGACAAATGGGGTATCGTTGAACTCATAATTATAATATAAGTACTTAAAATATTTCAAAGTAAGTCTTGCCCTAAAATTAATGTGTCAAGAATTCTTGAAGATGAAAAGTGATAAAATTTTGACTTTGTCATCATCGGAAAAATATTTTATTAATCCCCACCTTTTGCAGCTTTGAAGTGTACTTAGCATTTACAAACCAAAAAAAGGCAGATAATTTTATCTCAAGTTAGTTGTTTCCAAGATATGACCCAATTTATTGAAGTAGGTAAAAAATTAAATAAAAATTTGTTAAATATTTTAGGAAAAAAAATACAAATATTTATTTCAGATTTTTCAAACAGTGTATCATATCAATTCTGCAAAGCGCAAACCGATGATTTCCGCTTCGGTCTTGTCTCCCTCAACCCGAAAAATGTTCTAATAAATGTCCTGTCATTTGGGGCAATCCTATCAAGGTATCGTCTCGGATATTCCAATGTTACTCGTTGGCCATTACCATTGCAGAAATCAAAGATATAAACCATGTCTGCGTATTCATGTGTTGAAAAGTTCTTCATGAAATTATGAATTTATTTCTGAATTTATATCTCGGTTAAAAACTATAAATTGGTTATGCAAATAATTTTCCATTCCTTTTACATTATTTCGTAGGAGATATTTTTCCTTTTTTCCCAGAAAAAGGACGTGAAGTGTCTTTTTTAACCTGAAAAAATGGGCGTAAGCTACCGGAGCAGTTCCCTTTTTATTCTAAAATTAACTTAAAAAAATAAAATAAATATTAGGTTTACGCTGCGCAATAATAGGCAATTCAATGGATTTTTATTAGTTAATTTTATAGCGCTATTGTAAAAGAAAACCCCATTTTTTAGTTTTAGAGTTTGAACAAATTGGACCGTATCTTTAAAACGACTGGCTTGAACTGAAAAGATTTAATATTCGGAAAGTTATTTTTCTGGAAAAAATTAAGTTTTTAAAAAAAATATATCACTTTGATCTTCAATAACTTTTGACCCATTAAATGGATGGCAGGAAGGCTTAAGAGTCACAGATCCTAAGGTTTTGAAAAGAACTCAAGTGAGACGTGGAACTAAGCGCCAAAGACATCCAAACTAGACGTAAACCGATTAACAGTATGGAGGTGAACCCAAAGGATTATGCTCCACGTGGTACTCGCAATAGTGATAATCCACCCGTGGTCTTTTCGACTAATGCCGGGGCACGGATACTGGAGGGCCCAACCAACATACTTCTAAAACCCGCTGCTTCAGTGCTGACCTAGGAACTGCTGGATCACTTGATCTCGACGACTCCAGTAGATTGAGCTAGAAGGATGGAGAGAGTACCGGAGTGGCCTTGCCTGTTACGGTTAAACTGCGTCCATAGACCAGTTGTTGGCTTGTCTCGGGAAACCGAAAAGATGAAACGGGCTCCAAAAGAGGCAACTCCGAAGGACCACCGTCTAAAGAGCAGTTGAACAGGAAACGGAGGCGGAGGCCAAACGCGCTGCGCAAAGAGGCGGCAAGTGCTGTCGAAAGCGCGACGCGGAAGACAAACAGGTTGGTGGAAGTGACATCGACCAACCTCTCGGATCTGAAACTGCGCCCTTTTCTTCTGTCGGGGACAGTGCCAAGGGAAAAAAGTTTCCGGCACTACCTCTGTCGATGGATTTTTCCGCGAGTGCCCAGATGAAACCAGTGCTGCAACCAACAAAGGCTGCAGTTCCGGTGGACGGAAGTCGTATGAAATGGGCAAACCCACTGACGAAAACAAGATCAGCAGCGGTTTGATACGAGCACGATGTACGGACAAGGCCAGTTATACAACCAGCAAAGGTTGCAGTTCTGGTCAACGGAAGTCAGCTAATATGGTAAAATTCCAGCAGAGAAACAAGTGCGGTGGTGGCTTTCCAGCGCACTAGATCCGGCTGCAACTGGTGCTAAAATCAGCGAAAGCTACAGTTCTGTTAAGATGTCACTGGAAAAGCAACCTCCAAGAAAACCCTGATACGCCGAATGGGACGAGACCGGCACACCCATAAGGATGCCGCTATCTTCTCTCTGGCTCTTCGAATTAGGAGGACTGGCATTGACAACCGTCTGAACGACGCTGAGTACCAGCACTGTGTCAATCAACTGTGGGAGTTAGCCAGAACAGAAAATGCTTGCATTCAAGCAGAGGGCTACGATATGGAAAATAGAACTCTTAGGGTGAAGTGCTTCACGCAACAAACTTTTGCATGGCTCACCAAGTCTGCGCCAAAAATCTCAGCCCTGGAAACTAAGACTTTCGAAGTTTTCGGACAACTCCAACTGACGGGAGCCATTTTCTCGGTTTCAGGGCAACCCAGGCAAACGGGGGATGTTGTGATGCGTCTTCATACCCAGAACCCTGGACTCGACAATGAAAAGTGAAAAATCTACTCTTACAGGGAGAGAAAAATTCGGTAAAACCGGGACGTCTTTTCTCCAGGAGTAATTAAACATGCTGTTGCCTTTGATGGCTTCAAGTCGCCTGGAATTGATGGTATATACTCTGTTATAAAAAGGTATAAATCAGCTGCTGGTGCTTCTGAGGAAAATCTTCACTGCTATAAGTCTGACTTCCTTTAGGTCTTTGTGCCCAACACTGCCTTACGAATGCATCCTCTGTCTGCGATGCAACACGCCTATCATTTTTTGGTGGAATTTTGGCTAAATTCAAGCTTAAAAAACTAGGACTTAAAAACTAAAAATACAAAATATTGACTTGTTGCACTTACGTGAGAAGGTAATCGATTGACATTTGGTGACATTGAGTTCTAAGTAGTTCTTGATGCATCAGGTGGAAAAACTATTTAGAGCTATTTGAAGGAGGCTGGAGTCGTGTTGTGAGGATATGGGTTTAACAAATTTGGTACCGTCAGCATAGACAGAAGTGGGCCTAGGTGACTATCTTGAGGAACACCTGAAGTGACCAAGAAAAGGGCTGATAGGGCAGACCTGAAACGAACACTATAAAAACGATTATCCAAGTAAGAAGATATCCATTTAAGCAAAATGGGTTCAAAGCACAGGACGGAGAATTTGAACAGGATCAGTTTATGAGATATCTTGTCAAAAGCCTTACTGAAATCAGTTGTTATAACGTCAACTTTTTACCACTTTGTAAGGCTGAGAGAACAGAGGACACGAACTCGACGAGGTTAGTGGTAGTTGATCTACCTTTCAGAAAGCCGTGTTGATTAGGAGAAATAAGAGATTGGCACTGGAAGTTTAAGACTTCGTACAAAATGCTTTCGAGGAGTTTGGGTATATGTGAAAGCTTAGCTATGGAACGGTAATTAGTGACTTCGCTCTTTAATCCCTTTTTGTGTATCGGTGTTATGAAGGAAGACTTCCATATTTGAGGAAATTCACCTTGAGAAAGCGATAATCGTAAGAGATTTGCAGGGGGCGGGAAATTGTTGAGGAAAACTTTTTATAAATATGGATGGAAGACCATCTGGGCCGGGTAGTATTCATCATTAAGTTGTTTTAATTTATTTTCTATTAATGTATGTATGGTCAAAATTTTGAGAAATAGAGGGGGCAATGGGGAAGTTAAATAGGTATTTTAAATAAGAGGGATCCGGTACGAAGGAATTATCGGCAAAAGATTGCTTAAAAAATGTAGCACAAAAGTTGGCTATAAGGACTGAAACGAATAAAATTTGGAAACTTCAAAGTAAAAAAAAAAATATTTTCATAATTCATGTACATTTTTTTTATTTGCTTTAAAATTCTGTTTTTATTAAATTCATTCACAATAACAAAAAATTAAATAAACTATTTAAGGTCCCATTCTTTCGTCAACTTCTTTCGAATGTCCTTCATAAGGATGGTGAAAGTTACATCCGTGATCTTTTTGGACGCTCTTTTCCATTTAGCACTAAAAACTTTTACGTCCTTTGCACACTGCTCACTTTTCCTCAATTTAGCTTTGACCAAAGCTCAATACCTTTCAATGGGACGGCACTGTGGAACATTGAGTATGCTCGCAAGAGCATAGTGAGCTGAAGCTAAATCTGGGCAAAATAATGTTGAACCCTCGTGTTTGTTTAAGAAAGGAATTAACCGTTTTTTTAGGCACTCGTTAATGTACACTTCTCCCTTAATTGTTCCCGTTGTAATAAACGATGAGCTTCTGTGTCCACATTGGCAAATGGCCTGCCAAACGAGATATTTTGACCCGAATTTTTCCATCCCAATCGATGTTGTTGATTGCGGAAGAATCTCAGCATCAATCGAGTTGTAAAACTGCGCACCTGGAAGAGTAGTAAAGTCGGCTTTGACATAAGTTTCCTCATCCAAAACCAAGCACGTATAGCTTTCGGGCTCGTGTTGTTATGACTTTTTCTTGCTTTTCAGTAACTTTTGGTATTTTTTGTTTTTTTCGGTTTTTAGACCGTTATGTTTTTTAGATCTTTGTACCATTGTTTGGTTGGTATTACATTTCCGACCAACATCTCTGGATGACATAGTCCGGTTTTTTACGATGGTACCCTCTATTTTCCTGTCCAAATTTGAATCATGTGCTCCACTTTTAGCTCCACTTTTTTGTTTTCGCTTAACTGTCAACGTCTCCAAATATCGTTTAATAACAGAATCCACTGTATTGCTGCTATGTTTAAATTTTTTGCGATGAAGTGGTTCGGACGCGAAGTATTTTCGTTGCTCTTGACTCATATTTTATAAATATTTTAAACCGCACCGAACTAAAATCAATTACAAACTGAAACTAAAGAATATACAGGCTAATTTGGGTACAATATGGGATTGCAATTTTTACGCATTGGAAGTATATTAAAATTTACAGGTTTTATTCGTTTCGGTCCTTATTATTCGGATCGGTTGATGACATGTTTTCGTAGTTAACGAATCGGTAGAAAGACTTAGGGTCGTTTATAAGCAAGATTGCGCACTATCAAGGTATCGCTGGTATAATTGATCGCTGGGCGAATTGAAGATATGACCCGAAACAGTTTGAGTAGTCAGTAAAAGAATCGGATCGGAGGAAAACTGTCCATAATTTGCTTCTCTAGTTACTTAAAGAGCGAAGTTTACGATTGTACGGGTGCTCGTAGAAATGGTCTTTTTGCGCGAAAAGGGAACATAGAGAGAAATAGAATTGAATAATTCTCTATAGAAAATAGAGAGAACACTTTCAAGGGGCATATTGGCGAAATCAAAAGAACACTTACTAAGATAAGTGTTAATTCTGCGGAAATTCGATTTATGAAAATCGTAAGAAGAGGCAGCTGCAGATGGGGGGTGGATAGGAGAGTGGTGGAAACGAGAAAGAAGAAGCGGGTGAGTGAAAGTTATCAATGGTCGATGGTGAAAGGGGACAGAGCCAGACAGAGGAGACAGACTGACCCCGGTGAAAATGAGGTCTATTTGCCTACCCATATAGTTGCAAACCCCACTAACTTGGCATAAGCTAGAGTGCGTGAGCTCATCCAAGAAGAGACATTCCTTACTGGAGTTAGGGTTTGCGATAAAAAAAGATTCATCATCTGACTGAGTCCAGTGCAGTTGAGATAGATTGAATTCGCCGAATACGATGATATCATCGAGAGGATCAGATAAGTTAATTATTTCATCAATTGCATCGATAGTGAGTTTTTTTTTTTAAAGAATTTAACACTCAAGTGGGTATGAATACACTTATAATGCCTCAGCATGTGTTAAGTATTTTGGAAAATGGGATAGAGAGAGAAAGAAAGATGTTTATGCTCAGTGGTTATTTCGCTTATTGGCGGCATCCAACATTTAATATTGAGACTAAATTCTTAGTGGAAATTGGCTTGATGTTGATTTCTAGTCAACTACTCGTCTTACTTGATTTTCGTTAACTGAAAAAATGGATGATATGTGTTTCGGGCGAGGCTGGGATTCGAACACCGAACCCTCCGATTTTGAAGCCAGTCTACTACCACTTGAGCCACGGCCATCCACAGTTTGTAGCATTCGATTGGTTGTGCCGGTGGGATGTAAAAACACATAACGTATAGGGATTTGCAGGGGAGTGTTATCTTTATTGAAACGTAGTCAAGCTTAGAAGAAGAAGAAGAAGATTGGAGAAGAGTTTAGGTCATTGTGGACGGCCAATAGGACACCTCAACAAGGAGAATCATCATTTGAACGGGTAAGATTGTCGTCTCGAAAAACATTGAAACCAGGGGGAAACAATTCCTGATTCTTTATATCGGAATTCGATTAGTTTCAGTCGAGCGTAGACCTCAAATGGGAGAGCTCGAGATTGGCGTAAGACTGCCTAGGTCTTTGATCGCAGTCCTCTTACGTTTTGATAGTAGAAGATTAGTGGAATGTTATTTTGAGAGGGTGTAGGGATGGATGCAACCATGCACGTTAGGGACGAAAAAATTTGCCGTTATCAGCTCTGCTCCGTTGAAGGTGTGAGATCTGTTTTGAGTGCACGTAGTCACCGAAAGCAGCAAGGTCGAGTGAGACATTTTGAAAATCTCGTGGAATTTGATATATAAGTTCATCAGACTTGTAAGGTCACTAGGGAGACCTTCCTGCTGTATGGAGACCATGACGCTTGTTTTAGTTTATCCCTCACAACAATCTGAGTCTGATTTGTCGTGCAGATACGCTAGAAGGAGACATATATTCTCGTACGTCTAGAAAGTGCATAACGACATTATGTTGTGTCAAAAGTTTGTTGGGTTATTTTAACTGTGGGAGGCAGAAGGGAGTCAAAAATGGGGCTGATCGACGAAAATTTTGAAGGCGATGCAGCGGTAATTGAAGGGGCATTGGGCACTTTTTCAGATGAGTGATTTATAATATGCGACCTAATGAAATTGGGATATTTAGCTCCGGTTTAAAGATCGAAATTTGGGAAAGAGGTGCTAGTAGGGGCATGTGCAGAGGGGTTAAGTATTTCAGAGGAGTTAGTGTGAGCGGTTGGGGTTAATTTGAAAAAGACGCGTTGGCGCGGGTGCTTGGGTGGGACGGAGGCTGCCGGTGCAACATAATTGGGGGACTGATGAAGTTGGTTTGGGATGTGAGTGGGAGTGGCGAAATTAGGGAAGATGTTGGTTTTAAATCTGCAATGAGAGTCAGATTTTGAACGGGAGTTGGAAACTGGTTTCGGTATAGAGTCAGGTTTGGGACGGTTCGAGATGGGTTTCGGTATTTTATTAGAGTACGGTTTGGGACGGGAGTTGGAATCGGGATAAGGTAACTTAGAATTAAGCTTCGTTTTATCCTGTTTCTTGGTAGGTGTGTCGATCCATTTAGAGATACGCATCTTTCCAACGTTGAAATTACCACCAGCAGGGTTTTTAAATAACCATTCGTATCTGGAAGGGAGGTAGAATTTAAAGTTTCGATTACCTTTGTGGTGAGATGGCAGGAACATTTTAGATTTGATGAGTCTCAAGATCTTCACGCAGGTTGTTTATCGATTCGCTCTATTTAAGGTTAGATATGTTTTGGGCGGAGCAAACTCCTTTGAGGTCATTGATCGCAGTATTCATCTCTACCAGACTTGCAGGTTGTTTATCAATGTTGGTGAGCTTGGACTTAATTATTTCGGTTGAGCACAGAACCGAGTTGCCTAATTCATCAACATAACTGACACTACTTTCTAAATTGAACCGATTCGTCGTGATCATTTTTGTGAGACTTTTTTGGAATGAGTGATTAGAGTCACTGAGGCACTTTATAGCAAGCAACACGCGCGAAAACCAGATGATCTTGCACTCATCACAAGAGAATAGAAGGTTGTCAGGGAACTCTTTGATGTATACCGTATTCCTTTTATTTAATCTGACGAAAATTGCATGGAATGATTTTCCACAGATGCCCTTACAAGTAACAAAGTCAGCATTGTCATCAAAGATTGTGCAGTTAGTGATTCCGCAAGACATAGTAATTTTATCAAGAGTAAACGAAAAAAGGTAAACAATGAACTTTACGCACTGCGAGTGGAAATTCGGCAAAATCAACGCGAAAGATCCTGCGAGACAGCGCTTCAGAATCTGCTTGGCAGAATTGAAGGCGCATTCGACAAGAAGTAATACGCCTTGGGCACTGATGAGGTTGCATTCGACAATGCAACTTTTCACAGCATGTGTGACTCGACCGGACAACACGGCGTAGACGAACCACTAGTTTTGTGGGTAAAAGCCATATGTGGCTAATATGTGGTGACGGGGGTTAACAGGGATTGCCCGCATGGCCGCGTTCTGTCTCCGCGCTCAATAGTTCTGACGTCATGCGCAAGCATACGGGGATGATGTAGCTGTTCTGTCTGTTAGGTCGCGTCCAGCGACTGTCTGCTCTAAAGCGTAGGTAACCTTAAACGTAATCGACGATTGGTGCACTAGTAATGGGCTTTCGGTCAATCTTCTCAAAACGAAGGTTCTTCTCTTTACGAGAAGGAGGAAGCTGTCTGGTCTGACTCATCTATTGCTTAAAGGCAGCACCATCAAATTCTCCAAAGTAGTTAGAAATTTGAGTGTTATCCTAGATAACAAACTTCTATGGACTAAACATGTTACGTCGAAAGCCTCTAAGGTGCTATGATAATGCCAATTACATCCCATGCGTCGGTTGTCTGTCGGAAAAAGCTCTCACGAAAATCGGTTATTGCTGCCTTACCAGACTCCACAGAACGTTCTGTCTTGGCTGCATGGGGGCTTTCCCCAGCATACTTGGCTCCGATCTAGACGTATTGATGAATCTGCCTCCCCTTGATATTCGTATCATGGTCTGCACTCTCAAAGCCATATTCCATTTAAAAAGAAGAGGTGTTTGGTACAACAGCCACTGGTGCTTCGATGACCTTGCGCGACGGCTGTCTTATGTCTCTGGTCTTATGAACATGTCGTCTGATGCAATGACACCGGAACTTCTACTGCGGAAAATGCTACGAAATCGACTTTCCATGTGCCCAAGACTGGTTTTGGATAGAATCTGAGCCAGGAAAGGAATGCAATTGGGTCTTCACGGTTGGTTCCAAAAATTATATAGAATGCGGCTCTAGTGTCTGGAGGACGACAACGTTAGATTTCATTTCTCGTTAGGAAAACTTGCGTCCGTCTTCCAAGGTGAGATACACGCAATCCTGATGGCAGCGAACTATATTGTGAAGAGCCGGTGGAGGGGGCGAAGAATTTTCATCTTAGCAACACAGAACTGCTGTTCAGCCTTGCGGAAACCTCTTACGACTTCCAAGCTAGTTCAAAAATGCAAGACATCACTGAACGCAATCGGAAGTATAAATTCACTGAGTCTTGTCTGGATTCCATGTCACAAGGGAAACACGGAAAATCACCGATGAATTTATCAGCAAGGTTCAGAGAAGTCTTTTTCAGGACCCGAACCTACGTTAGGTCTGCCTGGGTGCCCTGTTTAGGCTTTCGTTGACAGTTGGGTTCCATATGAGCACAACTATAGATGACTCCCCGGGTTGCTTTCCGACGTCTATAGGAAGTCAGCGGCCTTCTTGCTCTCCCTCATCAGGAAAGACTGCAGGTTGCTCACTGGCGTCTTGATGGCGTACTACACTTTTATTTTGCACTTAGTAAATATGCTGGGCATAAGTGATACAATACAATGCGATGTAGGCTGTGAAAGTGATGACGACATCGCGGACCACTATCTCTGTGAATGTCTGGTTTACGCTCGCATCAGGCTGCAGGCACTTGACGTTGACATGGTGGTTCCAAGTACTGTAGGCATTTTATTTCTGAAGCGCTTACTCATCTTTCTTCAGAAGACTGAAAGATTTCATTAAAAGGAACTTACAAAGAGTAAAATGGACTAGTTCTTTGTCTGAGTGCTCTGTTCAGAAAGAAACAAAAAACAAAAGCGAAAAGTAGCGTGGGCGTAAAGCTTTGCCTAAAACCTCCGTATTTCGGAGGGATATACATATTCTCGACCCACCCCATACAATTTTTTTCTCAGAATATGTCAAGAACTCAAGTTTAAATATTTTGCGTAACACTCTGTAACATATATACGTATAGAACATTTGTCTAGCTCATCGTCCATACAGCTACCTTCCTCCTCTGGCTTCTCTTAAGTGTCGAATCTTACAATTCGATACAACAATTGAGAATCTTTTGAATTTTAGGAAAGAAATAATGTCTTAAAACCGGTGGCATATTTTTGCACTCAAACCGATGTGCTCAATTTTTCTCTTTGCAAGTCTTTCCGCTGGGCCAGTTGGGTTATACAATACATATCAGTCACTAATTTTATTGTATGAAGGAACATTACCGAGGGAAATAACTTAAGCAGTTAGTAAAAGCCCTTCACCGGTTGATTTTTGCATTTGGGTTTTTGCCCCATATATATTGCAAAAGTAAATGGTTGGTGGTTTATATACATAGAGGTTTAGCTTATTTTTTCTATAAAATTTGTAGATAGTTTCAAAACTTTTTCAATAACCTACAAAATGCTTTTCGTAGTATGGGGGCAAAAGCAAAATATCCTTTTTTGCCAACATTCATTCTGTTTAATCTTTTTAAAGCATCCAGTGTTTCGACACCCAATTCTATCTTAATGGTTCTTGTTCGATCTTAGCCAACACAGCCATTCTCACCTCGAGAGCATTGCATGATAGGCTTTGCAATTTCATCCTAATCATTAATGATCCTTCTGTTGCATCAAGAAGTTCTACTGAATTCTACTTCTTCCTTAAAAAAGTAGGATAGGATACGCAACCTACATATTTGTTTCAAAAAGCAGATATAAAATTTTGTCTATGTCCTCTACGTTTTCTTCTTTTGTTCTTGAAAAGATATGACGTTGTCAATGTCGACAAGACAGCATTTATCTATTTCTTCCATGAGCACGTCATCTATTGTCCTTTGCAAAATACCTGCATTTTCCGTTGTTGATGGAAAAACGCATTTTTCCTTTATCACGCTCAGACAGCTTAATTTGATGATTTAATCCTGATTTTAGGTCCAATATTGAGAAAAAATAAGCATTTTTAGGATTGGCTAGAATTGCTGCAGTATTGGGAATATCGCTTATATGTTTACTCTTCAATTTTCGAAAATCTATAAAATTTTCCGTTTACTCTTTCCATCAACCTTTTCTTTTGTCAACAACCCGTAGAGGCTTGTTACAGTTAAATAAAGATGGTCTTCCATTTTGAAGTAATTCAGCAATTTTATTTTTCACGCAATCAGCTGCGTTAAAATATACAAGTTCAGAAAAGCGAAGAAACGTCCAGAAACAGAAAAATGAAGAAACAGCCCCATTGCAACGCAAAATTTACTAAATTTATTCGTGAATTACTTGATTTAAAAAATGTAATCAAAGTTGTCAAGACTTGGGAGCAACATAGTATTTCTACTAAAAGTATTAACGATGCACTTAGACATTATTTGTTTGGTTCCATGCATTGACTCGACGATAAATGGTTTATTAATCCGCTTGATAGCTTTGAGTATATTGAAGTCCTTTATATAGTTTTTAAAGGCACCCGTGGCCATAAGAAGCTTTGTTTGCTTTCTTGACAATGTTAAATCGACGGATGTTAGGAGGGACTTGTTTTTCTGAAACTTCATTACAATCTGTTGTTTAATGAACGATTTCAGTAGACTTACTTTCATCATTACATTACTTTCATCATTACAAAATTATAAAAATCCCAGCGCTCGCCTGCTGACTTACAACTGCAAAATCAAAATCACACTTTAAAATCCCATGAAAGATATGGAGTGAACTAACTATAGTTGTACAATAGTTCTGTCTTGCACGTATAGTGTAGATTAGTCAATGGTTTTTTAACAGGCGGTCATAAGAATGGTGATCATCAAGATGCTTTTTACATGTTTCGTGTTCCTAAAACTACCACCTGTCATGAATTGAAAGATCAATTAGTAACGTTTGATTCAGCATTCATGTCATATGTATTACCATTTGCCTATTGTTCAACACAAACATTGATGAAGTACAAATTCACACGTTGTGAAAGGTGGCGCAAAAGTTGTCATCCGATGTCCTTTGGATGAATGAAAAAGTTTGGTTCTGCATTTGGATTATGTTTACCTGATGTCTTAAATTTTCCTACACTAAGTCGAGAAGTGATATCGGCTAAGCGACCGCCACAGAAATTGACGAACATTCGGGCACGATTTGTGGCATTTTCCTTCGACAGGTCCTCGCATTCTTGACGGATATTCTGTTTGAGGGCTTCAAGAGTCTGAGGCTTGTTCGCACAGACTCGTGACTTCAAAAAACTCCACTAAAAGAAGTCTGGAGCGGTTAAATCAGGCGATCTTGCCGGCCAGTGCAAATCGCCAAAACTAGAGATTAGGCGACCTCGTAGTCGAGATTCTGGATGGCGGTCAACAGCTAATAGCTAATGTACTGTCTGCACTTTGTAAGGGAACATCTTACAGTCTTTCATGAAAATTCTCTGTAAAGACCGCCGATACTATGGGGTCCATTGGGCCAGATCTGGCAGCATCTCGTTTTGTCCCATGCTCTTCTAGGCAAGCCGCTAAACGTCGTAGTGTTTGCCCAGTTGGTGTCGGACGACCGACGAGTATACAATTCATGTCTTGTTGACGTGTATTTTGTATCTGTTAACTTCACAAATGTCAAAGTAGAATGGACATTTCCCGCCATTTGAAAAAATTATAGTATCTTCCTATAAGGTGATGACTTTTGCACATCTAGTATATATCGAGGTGAGACAAAAATATAAAATCTATCAAAAATATGCACTCATCGAGCATACTTATATATCTTGTTACTTCTCGCAATAGGTTATATTGATGGGCATTCATTTAATGCTGCTTCATATTGTACAATAACTAAAACAGCATTTTGTTAAAAGGTCAAATTTGCATTTAAAACGTAATTTGTTAAGCTTTTTTGCTGTTGTCAATAGAGTATGCTCGTAAGTGAACAAGATTCTGGTAATTTTCGGCTATGAGATTGTTAATATTACTTTCATAAATTACAACTATGGTAATGGTATCACTTGCCATTAAGTTTCTATTAGTATATTACAATAATACATTTAAAATTTTTCTTGATTTTGGTTCTTATGTCTATCAATATATCTGCTTTCAATTTCAGCTGGTGATGCATCTAAAAAATTCTGCTTAAAAATATGTAATGTACTCACATCAGATAAATAAAAACTTCTATATGTTGGAAAGTGCTGGGTTATAACATTTTGTTATTGGTTGTGCTTCACCGAGTGCTATAATGAAGAGTTATTTTATAACGGTGGTGCTTTTGTTAGTTGTTAGTAAAAATGTAGTCGTAAGCATTAAAAACGAGGCCATGACAGCTAAGGATAAGCATGTAAAGGACAAAAACGAAAACTCCCAGCATTTTAATTTAGATGAAACTACTACTGCTACGAGTACATTACATAAAGATAAAGGTAAGCAAAAAATACAAATCTGAACTGTTATTTAATTACAAGTAGCACAAGTATTTAGCTAGATACATATATAAACTTCTAGACCTTTGTTTTAAATTTAATTTGGGTATTAATTTCTATTTCCAAATTTTCTTCTAACATATGTATAATATTTGTTATTAAATTGGGTTAGAATAAGGCCCATCAACATGACTTTAGTAATTGAGTGTCGTTAAGTAAAATACAGCCTTGTTCAAAAGCTTTGTTGTTTAGATTATTATTAATATAGATTATTGTCTTCATTAAAAATTATTTTGTTCACTATGTATTCAGCAATACAATATTTAAGCTTAACTTCAATTTCATGTCTATTTGAATAATAATCACTCGGATCACTCTTTATTATTTGAAACAATCAACCAAATACTTCATATTTTCATAATTTATTATTCATACAAGCTTTGTGCAGTGAGGCTGTTCCGGACTGTTCCGAACAGAAAAGTGCAAACTTTCCTGTTCAGTGAGAAAAATTTCTGTCCGAATCTGTTCTGCTCTGTGTTCAGTGAGGCTGTTCTAATCTGTTCGGAACAGAAAATCCTGCATCTGCTTTCGAAGTAGAACACAATTGTGAAAAGTGTCAAAATCCGCTGTACTGTACTTTTCTGTTCTAATTTGATTTGACGTTCTTCACAAATCTGTGCTGTTCTGTTCTAGTTTTTCCTCACTGAACAAAGCTACAATATGCTTAAAACTATAAAATTTTACCGATTGTATATGACAATGAAAAGGAAAGTCTTAGTATAATATATGAGTACTGTACGAGCTCATCTATTTATTACTGCAATCAATTGTGTTTCTGATTCTTGTAAAGTATGTATTGTATAAGGGAAAAGAGTTCCAAAGTCGATTGAGGATGACAAGGAAATGACAAGTATTTAGGGTTTAAAGAGAAGTTGTGTATTAGAGCCCAATTTTGTATATCACGTAAGTTTCCCTTCAGGAGACCCATAGCTACATCTATAATATTAAGAGGGTAGCAGAGCTTCATTTTGACATCGTTTGATGTCTGTAATAATTTGATTACTGTAATAATTATTGAGAGAAAGTCCAATTTTTGTTTTGTACGCTGCGCTGCTTAATACCCCTTGGTGACGAAAGTTTTAAGAAGTAAGTAATTTCACCTAATTCCTACCTAAACTACTTTAAGAACAAACCAGATGACAGTTTTGCAGCTTCCTTTTGCTTTAAATCCTTTACTGAGTAGGAGACAATTTTTATTTGGTTTGAGAAAGGATAGTTTTATCAAATGTTTTTGACCAGTAAAGGGGTATGTGTACAAGTCTGTATTTCTTTTTGTACGCACAGGTACTTTTTTTCCATTTTTCCAATGTATTGAAAAAGTTGACATTCCGATAATAGAATTAAAAGTAAATGTGATAGATGCTAATATAGATCAGTTAAAAAACAAAGAGCAGCATCTACGACTGTAATACCTACCGCCCCATTCGTTTATCATCCTCGAGAATCGACTGAGGAAATCCACACAGCACAGCCTAGAAAACATGCATGCGGAAGGAAGGCAAACCCAGGACTCTTTATCAGCTTTAAGAGATTTCATTGAACATTTTGTTGGGAAGAACAAAGATTTATTCCTAGCTTTTGTGAATCTGAAAGCCGTCTTCGACCTGGTACTACAGCAACACACTTTGGAGACACTCAACACAAAAAATGTCCCAGAAAGGTTAATCAACAGCATTCAAAGTACTTGCAAAGCTCTAGCCAGCACCATCAGGCTGGATAGCGAGAAATCAAGACCCTTTAAATTGAACAGAGGATTTAGACAGAGTGGCAGTCTTGGTCCCCTGTTTTTCATCAACTTTCTCAACGAGGTAGCAAACAATTGCAAAAGTCGAACAAACAGAACTTGAGTCGTTATGAGAAGACTAAGTTCCTTGCTTGCCATTTGATGTGAAGAATTTGAAATGGAAGAGATGACAAACAAAGTAATGTGGGTATTGAAGGAAGTCCACCCAAAATAACAGTATCAATATTTGAATACCTAGATGCTAAAATATATCCCAAAATTCACGAAACATTTGTGTTTTATGCCATTTGTACGGTAAAGTGTTGCCAAGGAAAAGAAGACCGCGTGACAGCTGACCGTTCATGATTAAAGAAATTAGAAAACAAGGTTTTTCATTGTGGAGGAATACTTTAAAAATAATTAAGGTTTTTCAGTTACAGTTCACAATTTTCGTACAAAATATGGTCGGAATAATGATTTAACTTCATCAACTGTGAAGAGATTAATTCAAAAACTCAAAACATCGAAGCAGTTCGTGAGAGTGTTGCTCAAAGTCCAACAACATTAATTCAGCACCGTGGTCAAGATTTGGACATTTCGAGAAGCTCCCTACAGTGTATTCTCACGAAAGATTTGCATTTTCCTGCATACAAAGTGCAATCAACTCAAGAACTGAAGCCCCGCTGATCACGCGCAGCGAAAAGAGTTGCTGATTTTTCCAACAAAATCATCTTCAGGATTAGGTTAATTTTCAACGTGCCACCGTTTGGTGGTGATTTTGGGCTGGAGGCATTGTCGGAGAATTCTTCTTTGAAAATATGCTTTTCTATAAACGACACTATACGGTACACTGTATGAATCAATAAAAAACACACAATTTTTAACAAAAACCTGTGTTAAATCGCACCAATAATGCAATGCTGGCATACTTTTAAATTAACGCAACACTACTAAACAAAAGAGAAATCTCAACTGACGTGGAGCTAAAGCTATACAACAGCATAATTGCCACAAGAGCTCTCTAGGGAGTCGAAACTCCCCTACTGCTAGATGACCCGTTTTCAAGCGGCAAAGATGAAATTCGTGAGAAGAGTTCCGTGGAAAACCAGAAGGGGAAGGGACAAACAGTAGGACATAAAAGGAGGAAGTTAATTATGGAGATGAAAAGGATCAGTACTAACTGACAGTGTGGAGATCCTCGATACGCAGCACCCACACCCACTCCGAACGGCAATAGGGGAAGAAGGTAATGAAGGAGAAGGATAAAATCATCATTTCAAACATTTTTCGTATAACCAAACCAGCAAAGCAACTCTATAAACACAATTTTTTTTAAAGGAAACGTATTAATCGAGTGTGGGTGATATATGGTCTTGGAGAAATTTTACTTGATCATTAACAAGCGGCATCAGATGTGATTTTCAATTTGTAACTTTGACATCTTTCTACATCCGAACTCGAGGTGATCAACTTTATTTCATTTCTTCAGCAATATTTTCAAGATCTTGCCAAGCGCAAAACATTTTTCAAATTTATGGAGAGGTTTGGGAGACCATTGCGAACATTTGTATTCACGCCATTACCGATTTGCCCGAATTTGTCCCCCTAAAGGTTTTAAAATCTTCCTTTCTATAAAATGAGTTCGATAAGAATGGATCACACAAACTGCCGACCATTCTACTATCTTCAAACGCAAGAGTAAACATGATTATGGTAAATAGATACTAAAATTATTCTGTCACAAATATTGCAATTTTGTCATGGTAGGCTAGCATAAATATCTGACCCTCCAGTAATGGTTTTTCAGTTTTCTTGAGAGTGAAGTTCACATGGACAGATTTGTTTTCATTAAGTGCATTTCGCCAAGTCTTTGTCTAATTGTTAATCCAAGTAAGCGCACGTTGCAACTTAGCAGTTGCTTCTTCGACGGTTGTATCTGTTACCAAAATGGCAGTGTCATCAGCAAATGTTGCTAGAACAGTATCGTCCGTTTGCGGTGTGTCGCCGGTAAAAAGCAAATATAGCAGAGGGCCAAGTACACTTCCTTGCGGCACCCCCGCCTTTATTGTCTTCAAATTGGAATATTCGTTTCTGTGTCTGACACGGAAGAGTCGGTCATCTAGGTATGAACAATTGATCGGATAAGACTTATCGAAGTTTATATTTTAGGCCCTCGACCCATACCTTATGAAAAGCTTGCGAAACGTCAAGGAATCCGCTTGAACAGATTACCTTACGCTCGATTGCTCATTCAATTACATCGGTTATTCGATGCACTTGGTCAACAATAGAGTGTTGGCTACTAAATCGAAATTGATGATCGGGCAGTAGGCGATTTGTATAAATAATCGGTTTAAGACGATTGAGTAAGATTCTCTCGAAGACCTTCGATATAATCGGGAGGAGCGATATTGGTCTGTATGACTTGACTTCAGTCAGCGGTTTACCGGGTTTCGGGACCATAATAACTTCGGCAACTTTCCACTGAAGCGGTACATACGAGTACTCTAATCTTATGGTGGCATTTATAAGATAGAACAGTTATTAATACCTTGGTTATTGAAGTGATTGATCAATTTTTTCAGCAAGTTGCAAAGCCTATTAAAGGACGTTTTATCTTGTTGAGACTGAGTTTGCCACTTGGCCGATACTGGCAACTTTGTTCGATTCGCGTGGAGTGTTATTCCAGGCCGCTTGCTGTATAACTTCAACAAGCCGTTCAACTTCTTCTTCAAGTTGATACGGCGTTCTGAGCGGTACTCTTAACTCAGTATTTTCGACAACCTCTATTCGGAAATCTTCCCAGTGAGTTTTTTTGTTGGATAATATGGGTGGTCTTTATTTCTTAAGCAAGGATTCGCACAATGAAAGGATAATTGGAGAATGATCGGAGGAAAGATCGAAGCTTTCTTGAACTTTGACGTAACTAGCATTTACTCCTTTTTCTATCTAAAGAAGTCTATCAGATTGGGTGTTTTGGCAACATCAGAGCGCCAGTACGTCGGTCTGCCTGTTGAGTAAAATTGGCAACCTCATTCCATACCAGCCCTGTATAGAGTTTTGCCTTTCTGTGAGATATATCTTGAGCCCCAAAAGGTGTGCCTTGCATTAATGTCGCCACCAATAATAAAGATTGGTCCAAGAGAGTTAAATAGGTCAATAAATTCGTGTTTTTCCATTTTGCAGTGCGATGGGCAATAGATTGAGGATAAACTAAAAAATTATTTTTATTTTTAGCGTGCACCGTGGTCATTTGAAAAATGTCAAGTTCAATTTGTGCTTTTAGAGAGTGTTCAATGCAGTCTTTTATAAATAGGGATGAGACGCCTCTTGCGTTTCCCAATGGATGATGAGGGTGGGAGTCGCGGTAACCTTTTAGTTCCACGCGCGATTGTGTCGTCAGGTGAGTTTCAGAAATTAAAGATATATCAACTGCTTTTTCCTGAATAAAAATATTTAGTTCATCAAGCCTTTTCTGTAGGCCGTTGGCATTCCACGCAAGAACATTGAGCTTCTTTGTTATGATTAGTTACTCAGATCTGCTTCGAGGTTGAGAAGCCGTTCGACTATGTATTGTCTTATTTGTTTTATTCAGTTCTTCTAGTCTCTCGAGAATTAATGAGAAAACATTTTAGGCAGGATCAGGTGATTCACGGTTGGTCGTATTTGCTCGTGCTGCTATTAGCGGGTAATTTTTTTCCACTTTTCACTTGCGCATTGTTATTTTTGACGTTATTGTTATTGGTGATTTTAGCGACCGTCACGGTGTTTGCTATCTTTGACTTCTTTAAAGGCTTTGGGGTTGGACCGCTGTTATGATTTCTCGTAGTCGCTGCCCCTGCGTTTTTAGAAGGCATCGTTTGGATTGATCCCGTCGTTTTTGCAACTCCTTCGCAACTTCGCAGCCTCGATAATTAGCTGAATGTTTTCCCCTGCAGTTGATGCACATCGCTGGGGACTCCTTTGCGGCACTGCACTCTCGCGTCAGATGTTTCCGGCGCATTTCACACAGCGAAGCTCCTTCTGGCAGTAGGCCTCAGCATAGCTGAATCTTTGACAACGTGTACATTTGCGAATCAGCCTCGAGTTTTTTCGCGGAGGTCCAATTTTGACAACAAGTCCCAAAATTGAATTTATGGAATAAATCCTTTCTAGGCTTTCGGTTTTGTTGAAAGTTAGCCTAAAAAAGGGCTAAGCCTAGCCTTCTTGAGGTCATCCTCTCGCCTTCAACACTGCGTTGTTTTCGCGCAAGTCGGCGTCGATTATTTTTAGGCCTTTATTTTTAAGGTTTTCTTTAGGGCAAGAGGCATGCAAGCCTCTAGCAACCACGTGTATGGGTCTTTCCGCCTTATTTTCGTACGTATGCAATTGAATCTTATCGGCATTTAATTTTTGCGAAAGCGAACGGTAATTGTCTGGATTAAGGACATTGACAGTTCATGTATTGATATTGCGGGATCTTACTCTATAATCGGTTGAACGCAGTGATTTCAATATTGTGCGCAACTTGTTATAGTCCGAGATTCCAAAGACGTTTATTGGCGGCGGCGGTCTTTGTTTGAGTTGCTTTTTTTTTTATTGACCTCAATAGTATTAGAGCTGGCTGCCGTCTCTTTTTGTACAATTTCAGGCGAGGAATCAGCTTTGCTTTTTTTACCTAGTCTTTTTTTAAGTACCCAGTCCGGTTCTCGGACTAGCTCTTCTTCGTCCGTGTGAAAACTCGAGTTTTCCGGGGGATCAAGTCACGAAACAGACTCGGTTTTACATTGCGTCTTAATGGGATCTAATTCCTTTTTAAGTTCGGCGCAGAGCAATTCCATATTTTGTAGCTTATTCGGTGCAATATTATCATCAGCTACCGACTGTGCATGGTCTTTGCTTCCGCACGATTTTTCCAGCGATCCGCGTGTTGGAGATAAGGCCGACTGATCCGGAGGTCGCCAAGTATCCGGATGCTCCGTTAGAGATGGGGCTATTTTTTATACTGGGCCCCCAACCTGGCCGATTCTGGCACAGGTCTCTTCACACTTTAATCCGGCCCAGTAGATTTTAGTCGCCTCTTACAACAGGCATGCCTACTTCGGGTATGTTCTAGCCCCTAACCCGAAGGGGTTGGATTTTCAGACAGACAGCGTATTTTTAACCCGATATTACTGAAACGCATGAAAGCTCCATTGCATGGGTTTTACTGAAAAGATAATATAAACTGCAAAATGTAACAGAGAAATACTCGTAAATTTTTTATGGACAAACATTTAAGATGGATATGGCAATTTTTTATTTCAACACGAAGTTTATTTAACCCTAAATACGCCTGAACGAGATCTTCCGATTATTTCTCTTTGTATTCTGCATCTATATGCCACGTGTACGTGCCTGAAGGTGTATTCGGAGCACTTTCATTTAATTTGCCTGCTTTTCAATAGGCCTATTCGCGTATTATCCAAAACTACAAAAAACTAAGAAAAACAGTTCAAAATCCGTTTGCATACTCATATCTTCCGTACTTTTTCGCAGAAGAGAGCGAAATGAGAGAGCCATTCATTATTCATTTCCCCTCCATACAGAATTCATTTGTAAAGGCGCCAAGCTTTCTTGCATGCTGCCCTATAAGGCAGTGTCCAGTAATGACACCTATGATGGCGGCGAGATGTTTCCTATTTAGAAAGATCAAACTGTTAGAGCGATTTAGATCCAGCTTTGGCCGGATCTGTGTGATCGCCAGGCATGTTGATCCAACAGTCCACCTAAGGTGTGTTCTTTTGTTAGCATCCAGCATTAATATTAATTTGCTCGTAACGATTGGTATATCGATGCTACCCTTTTCCGATAAAATAGGTAGAATCCTACTAATTTTGGCGAGTCTCTTGGCCCTACAATTCTCTGGAATGTCTCTGTGGTACGGCACCCAACATAGGTGAAGGCTGAACTGCTCTGCCATCTCAATAAGAGATGATCGGCATTCAAGGGCGGTTCTAAAATTTAATGAGACTGAGTCCAGCGACTTGATATCGACCTGACTATCCGAAAAGATTCACGGATCAGTTCTACACAGCTCATTATGTTGTATAGCGTAGGCAAGATAATATCTGAGGACCTTTATAGCTCACCAGGTATTCGGACTAGCAGACTTGTATGGTTTGAAGCTATGCAGCGCCCAAAAGCAGCTTGTCTCTTGTAATCAGACCATGAATTTTGGTCACGGTTGCAGTCCTATTTTGGTTGTTGCTACTGGCCGCCAATAGGGTGCTACCTGGAAAGTAGTTGTCCAGCAGCAGATTAAGTGATTCATCACTTGAGGTTGTCCAAGAGCCATCGGCTTTCTTCTAACAGCTAGGTATCATAGGATTTGTAGAGAGGATTTTTCTTATCGGCGATGCCTCAGAGGTTTCTGTAATTTTGTCCCGTTTCTGAGCGGTCCCAGGGCTGATGTCCACTAGAAGGAGGTCAGGAAGCAGCCATAGCCTGATTGAGAGCCAGGGTGAATTCCTGACTTTTATTTCAAGCTCGTTGGTGTCATGCGTAGAACTTATTAAATATTAATTATAATATTTGTTACTTAAATTTTGTTTGTCCGTAGCACCCACTGGTCTACGAAGACCCCCGAAAAAAAAAGAAAGAAAGAAAACGATTTTTGAGCATCGCCGGAAATTTCGTGGTGACAGCTGGTGGGTGCGTTCGTAGTAGTGAGTGCATTCGCAGCAGCGGGTGCGTTCGTAGTACATTGGCTGAATTCAGCTGTGACTTTGTAATGTTTTAAAAGTGGTCGCTACAAGGCTCCCCACTTTGCGGGAACAAAACGCGAAGGTAGTTTGATGGTCCTCCTAAACCTTTTTATTACCTTCGAGCATACTGCTTGACGTAACGCTACTTCATTGTAAGAGGTTGCCTTTCCCTCAGAACTATCTATCTTATAGGCTGATTTGAGGCGCTGGATAGAAACGTGAACTTCTTTGTTTGGTAAGGCAACCTTGAATGTGTGTGGTTTGCGTTCGAGAACCGCGTAGGGTCCGGAATATGCGGGCTGCAAGGGGCGCTGAACATGATCGTTGCGGATGTAAACGTTCATCCCTTGGGAATGTTGGTGCAAGCCGTTGAATTATCTCCCTCAAATCTTGTATGAAGCTAGCTGGTTCTTTTGAAGTGGTGTCTGCTTCAAGGAAATCTCCTGGGAGACGCAAACGACTAGTAGCGAAGACACCCAACTGTCAGGGTTGTGTGCGTCAGTGCTGCCTTTAGTGAGTGGTGCCAACGCTCCACCACCCCTTTTGCTTAAGGATGAAATTCCGTTGTGTGTATATGCGTTTCAAGCCGAGCAGTTAGTTGGGAAAGGCGATGAATCAAAGTAGATTCGAACTGACGGCCTTGATCCGTTATCAAGTGTTGAGGACAACCGAATTGTGCTACTCAGTTGAAGAAGAAGCGTCCGCAATGGAGGCCACAGTAGTGTCAGCAATTGGAATGGCTTCTGGCCAGCGTGTCGCTCGATCGATTCATATGGGTAGGTAACTGAATCCGTTGCACGTTGGTAGGGGGCCGACGATGTCAACATGCACGTGTTCTAGTCTATCAGCTGCTTCAAAAGTTCCCATAGGCAGGTTGCTATGCCTGTGTACTTTGCTTCGCTGACAGCCATGGCAGCTCCGTGCCCACTTCCCGACGTCCACGTTCATTGCGGGCCAGAAGAAACGAAGTGCTGTAGTTTTACGTGAGGCTCTTACTCTGGGTGGCTGAGTTTGTGAAGCGGTCCACCTGACTGCCTTAGATATGTAAGGGCGAGCTCGTCCGGAAGTTGTTCCGCAGACTACTTCTGTTTCGGTACCGGGAAGAACAAAGTTAGCGAAATTTAGTTTGTCACTTATCAATTTTAAATTTTCTAGCTCTGTGTCTGTCCTTTGCGCTTTGGTTATCGCTTCGTAGTTCATGGTTATCGGGTTGTCGATGGCTGCGACACGAGAGAAAGTATCTGCTGCAGCGTTCTCTGATCCGATGAAACGATGAAAGTACTCGATTGCCAACTTAATTGCTATCAACTCACGATCGAAAGTGCCATACTTCTTTTGCCTCTCTGACAAAGCCTTGGAGAAAAGTCCCAGAGGTTTACATTTCCCATCGACGACTTGGAGGAGTACTGCCCCGACGGCTATGTTTGAAGCGTCGGTCATGAGGCGTAACTCGGAGTCTGAAAGGGGATGTGCCAACGTGGCAGCTTCTGTAATTGCTTGGCGACAGCGGAGGAAAGCTTCTTCGGATGATGGTGTCCAGTTAAGTGGTGTATTATCCCTTTTCCTTGAGCCCTGAAGCATATTGCTGGGACGCAGCATGTAGCATGCTAAACCTCAAGAAGTTGAGTACGCCGAGGAAACGACGAAGTCCGGTAACGTTTGTTCGTTTTGGAAATTCTGCAATCGACTTGACGGAACCTTGTGGCGGTCTTGATACTTGATACTCCAAAAATGTTATTGTTTCTTTTCAAATTCATACTTTTCTCGGTTCATGGTGATGCCGTTTTGATCGAGTCGTTTGAAGATCTCCACCAGATCATTCAGGTGTTCCTTTTGTGATTTTGAAGCTACTAGCATGTCATCGATATAGGTGAAGACAAAGTCCAAGTCGCCGAAAATAGAGTCGAGGAAACGTTGTTGTGTTTGGGCGGTATTGCGTAGCCCAAATGTCATCCGCTCGAACTCGTATATTCCGAAAGGGGTTATAATGACGGTTTTTGGTACGCCATTTGGTGTCATGAGGATTTGGTGATACGCGCGGGTCGGGTCGAGGCGAGTTAGAAATACTTTGTCACCTTTGAGCACAGAAGTACTCGTATTTGGCATTATCCGCTGGAAATCCATGAGAGGAGGCAGAGGATACCTGTCAGGAAGTGTTACGGCGTTGAGGCGTCTGTAGTTACCACAGGGACGAATTGTGCCGCCCTTCTTAGTGACGATGTGAAGGGGACTGGTGCACGGACTTCTTGAGGGTCTACAAAAGCCTTCACTCAGCATGCGTTGGAACTCTGCTTTAGCCAGCGTGTAGGACTTTGGTGGAAGCGGTCTTGCACGACAGTGAACCGGAGCGCCAGTCGTTTCCAGATGATGACGTACTGAACGCTGTGGTGTTCGAAGCGCATTGAGCGGGCGAGTGATGGCAGGATAGCGCTGATGTAGGTTTATGTAGACGTCCTCTTGGTTTCTGGCATATACCGAGACCTTATCGGATGACGTGAGAAGGCGTGAAGTGCTACGAGTCGGCGACCATGGACGTCTACAACTAGGCGGAACGAACTCAAAAAATCTGCTCCCAAGATTGAGTGCGGGATTGCGGCACGAGTGAAGCTCCAGTGGAAATTGCTCCCCATGCCAAAATCCAGAACGAGAGTTGTGATACCGAAAATTCTTATGCGCATGCCATTCACAGCTCGCAGTATTGTAGGATCTTGGTGTAGTCTTGGTGTGTTCTTGACTGATAGAGCTGATATGGCGGCTCCACTATATACGAGAAACCGGTGGCCAGAAATTCTGTCGTGTAAAAATAGGCGATTTAACTAATCAGGAACTGTAGAAGCCTCACCTAAAATTGCTGGTGGGCGTTTTCCTGCTTGTCACTGCATGGTGATGAGCACTTTTTGGCCTTCGAGCCGTATCGTCGGTGGAACCAACAATGCCCGGAAATGGTGTTGAATTTCCTGCCTTCTGACTTCTGCCGTCCGCTTACGTTGGCAACACTTGCTGTTTGCTGGTGTGTAGCTCTGGCTTGGCTCTTCAGCTAATTTCGATTGCGGTTAACCTCTGCAGGATTGCTTTGATGTTTTCATTGCCCGGATATGAGGTAGAAACTGGGGGTGGCAGCTCGTCAATTAATTTGGGTCAAGAAACGTGGCTTGTGATTTTGTTGGCCACTTGAGCCAGTGTGTTGAGGTCTCTCCAGACGGATGAGAGTATCGCCCTCACGTGCGAAGGCAAGCGAGATAGCCACATAACCTTTATAACAGTGTCCGGAGTGCCTGAAGATCCGGAGAGGTCGCGGATGCGCCGAAGGAGCTGAGATGGCTGCAAGTCGCCCAGGTCTAGGCCATCTATGAGGCGTTGCTTGCACTACTCCTCGTTTTCTTCGTAGACCTTGATAAGCCGTTTTTTTATCTTGTTATTTATTGGCAGCTGGCGGAATCAAAAGCATGTCCGAAATTTGTTCCAGATCCCTTCGATCGAGGTTGGCAATCACATATTGAAACTTCGTGTCGTCATTTGGGTTCGAAGCTGAAAGGATGGCTTCCAGCTGGGCGAACCAGAATGAAGGTCTCTCGCGCCAAAAGTGAGGCAGACGTGCAGCCACAGAGAGTCCCGAGACGGTCACTGGGGTTGAGTCGAAGATGGTCTGGCTATTGCTAGCATCATTTGCCGTTTTTTGGTGTGAATGAATTCACAAATTTTCTTTCGTGGTATTGTTTTTTTTTTGGTTTTGTTTTTTGTCGGCCGTAACGAAATTTGCGGCACACTTAATGTTCAACGCGATGGCAATGAAAAACAATTGGGATTTAAATGGATGGCTTTGATTTTTTTGGTTAAGCAGTGGGTGCGAAAACAACACGTTGGAGAGAAAAAAAAAATTGTTGAAAACTTTCAAACTCGGGGGTCACCAATATAGAAGTAGAGGATGTAAATTAAGGAGTTTTTTTTGTATTTATCTATTTAATTCATTTTTATTTAATTTAATCAAGATAATTTAATTATAATATTTATTACTTAAATTTTATTTGTCCGTGGCACCCACTGCTCTACGAAGACCCCAGAAGAAAAAAACGAAACAAAGAAAACGATTTTTGAGCATAGCCGGAAATTTCGTGGTTAGTAGTGAGTGCATTCGCAGCAGCGGGTGCGATCGTAGTACATTGGCTGAATTCAGCTGTGACTTTGTAGTGTTTTAAAGGTGGTCGCTACAATGTGTCTGACAATATTTCACTATATTTCGGGCAATCAGTTTTCCGATAATTCCGGAATGCTGGTTGGCTGGGAGGAGCATCACTCAGGCAGAGTGTGCAGACTATACCAGTTCGTTAGCATTTGAGAAATGTTGTCGTAAACAAGAGTGATATCTAGCACTTCCTTTCGGTTTCTTGTTATAAAAGTGGGCTCATTGCCAATGTTGCAAACAATGAGGTTAGTATTTGTAATATAATCAATAAGTGACTCACTTCTATCGCTGAAGCCGGTACTGCCCCATGCCGAGTGATAAGCGTTAGCGTCGCACACGATGATGAGCCCAGTTTTTAGCCTTCCAGCTTCCAGTACCACCCTTTCTAGGTTATCACCAGGGAGGGGACCCACATGATCGTGGCTAAGATATGCCGATGCCAGCCAGTAGGAGCTTTTGGCAGTCTCCAATCTGGCAACTATTAAGTCGCGGTCGCTTGTTTGAGTGATGGAGATTAATTTGGAGAAACCATATTGGTGCTTAATTAGGCAACGAGCTTCAGCTTTTGTAATGATGTACATTGAGACACAAGCAGGAATTGCAAAGAATTCAATAGGCATTTATTAGTCTTACATACGTAAATACATAGTTAATGAGGCTTAAAAACAATACAAGTTTATAAATACATAGTTCATTTTAGTTCATTAATAATAAACTTCAAGTTTTATTTAACTCTTTCAATATTTAAGATTTAACCTCACAACTGCCACAACTGCTCACGCACGGAAACCAGGTGGATTTTTTTGTGACAATTGACTAGCAACAGATTTGTCAAACTTGGCTATCTAGGGTGGGATTTCAACACGTGTCATTGGTACAATTTACCAGAGTGGCTTCGAGTTCTTCGATTCTGAACATGTGCCCAAGAGCTCATCTTTTCCACTGATCGTAAAGGATTTGTTTTTAGTTTGTCGTCAGTTTCTACATCCGACAGAGTGCCAGAAGAGGAGACCGATGGCTAAGTTGTCACCTAAGATAAATTGGAGTCATCGCTATCCATTTCTGGAAAAGATATCGGCACTCCAAGATGTGAGGTTGAATTTACAGTTTCAGTTAAAGGAGGAGGAGGTTGCTTATCAGCAGCCTGCTCATCCCTTTTATAGACCCTTAGGTGAACTGACTCGAAACCGAAACGAATCATTCCTTTAGTCTGCGTTAGAGGTTTAAGAGCTTCCTTATTGATCACAATTAACGCGCATCTATAAGGGCTCCTTAGCTCTTCCAGTTTCGCGACTTTCCAGTCGTGAGTCGGAAGGGTCGGGTTGTTGAGCTCGCTGATCTCCAGATCATTCTATTGATTTTAGTCTCATCACTCCAGAGCATTTTTTTCCATTGTGAGAGGGTCCGATCTTTGTATTCCTTTCCCAAAGCTAACCTGGCCTTTTTAGCGAAAGCAATGTTTTTTTTCTGGCTGATCTCCTAAAAAGCTGACTTTCATTCAATCGTTCTCTAATGGAGCGTGCAGAAAGTGCATTTGGGTCCTCGTCGAAAACTATTTTCCGAATACCGTTCGAGCTCAAAAACGGATTTTTTTTTGCCGTGTGAACTACCAACCTATCTTCAGCTTCATACGTTTTGGGAGGTCTTTTACGTCTTTCTACGCTTTCGGTGGTTCGATGTTTCTCGACATATGTTACGGCGTTAGAAATCATTGTTTTCGAGTCATCAAGTTTTGTGATATTATTATACAACAATATTTCAATATTGCGAAGTTTTAGTATGGCTTCCCTCATGCCTGCTGTGCAGCTCTATTTTCACCATATCACACTCAAAATATCTCCAAACCCAACAAAAACTAATAATATCCCTTTAATTTCAAATGAATTAGTATGTTTACTAAAAACTTTTTCTGTGGACAGCGAAATTCTACAATCAAACCTGTTTTAGTGATACGGTCTTAATTATATCGCCAAGCGAATACTGGACCAATGTGCTTAAAAACCGATTTAAGCTGTTAAATAATGTGCAATAACATTGATATTTACAGTTTAACGTGAAAAGAGACACGATTGAATAGATAGCGGTACTTTTAATTTTGGTTGCCATCTGTCTTATTATTGGAGCGATGGTGTTGCCAGTACTTACGATCGTTCTTAATTAAATAAATTAAATTAAATGCGACCAATCCGTTCGATTATTTTTTAACAAAATTTCTCTTTGGGGGAGAACTTTATTCTCACTCCTCCGGATTTGACAGTTTTTGCTCCATATTTAGTCCAAAAAGTATGCGAAGGAACCTAATAACTATGTGTCTGCGTGCTTAGAGATAAATAAGTATATTTGAATTATGGCGAAAAAGTAAATGTTTCGAAAGAAAAATTCAAACTTAATTTTCGATCTCTAGCATTGATAATAATTACAATAGTTTTTGGAAAATTCAGCGATTCAGCGTACCGTCACATCAACACGGTGAAAACGGCTCTGATAACGTTCTAAATAAAAACAATTAATGCCATAAATTGTCTTTCATATATATTAAGGGCTCTATTGTCTGTGACTTTGTAAAGCTCTTCCAATTAACAAAAGAATAGCTAAATAAGATTGCGTTAAGTCTTATTTTATTTTTCTGATCATTATTCAATTCATCATCTTTTACACAGTAAAAAATTATTCACTCAAGATCAGTATACTCGTAACTTAGTTTTGATAAATAAGTTTGTGTTGTATTTGTAGGCACATATGTATGTACGTTACATAAACATAAATTGAAATTTCAATAACTGCGCATTGAATATTTCATTATATTACCATTAGTATGCATGATTTCAATTAAATTTGCCTACCTTTAATTACCCCTTATTAAATTAGAAAAAGTCGTACAACAACAACACACTGAACTGTCATACGTGAATTTTTATAAAGATTGTAAGATGTGTGTGCATAAGCATACTAGTATCCAAATGCATACACGCATGTGTGAATACTTATGACAGCAGAAATCTTACCAAACCACTAGTTTTCTGCAGTAAGCTACGAGTATAAATGTGTTGATGGAAAGAAAGTTGCCAACACACGATTGTATTCACCATGGTAATGCAACTTTCTCTTCTCTTATAGTGAAGCGAAAACAAATGTACGAGTATGCACGGATATGAACAAATAATCACTAATGTATGAATGCAGCCAACCGTTCTTCTTCCACACGGCAAAATATGGAAATGCAAAATGTACTATATTTGTATGTATATTTACTTTTCTTAATAATGCCTGACTAGAAGGATCGCCTGGAAATCTTCTTCGACTGTGGAATTAAGTTACTGAAAGCTGCTTCCATTTACATTTATAGCAAGTTGCATTCAAGAAGAATAACCTTGAAACATAAAATCCTTCTTTAAGTAATAAAAATAATATACACTCTAGGTATACAGTTACTAAATATTTGCCAAGTTCTTTATGCATATCATTACCAATGATTTCAAAAGGATGCGATAGCAGAGAATATATTTCCATACAGTTTAATCATGCTCTGGTTGGGCTATTCACCTCGGACATATGTATGTACAATATGTATGCACGAATATGCACACTTTCAATGGCCAAATTATATTTAAACGTACTCTACGGATGTAATAAGGATTGGAGAGCTTCATTATCCCCTTCAGATATTGAACATTTAGGTATAAAATATAAAGAACTTGTATTGTAGTATCATACTTTGTGCAATAACTCCAAAATCTAAAAAAATGGCATAACGTACGTAAACAAAATTTTTAACGCAATAGGACTGCACCAAAAAATGTTAGGAATCCACTATTAATTCTGTTACTTCTTCTACTAATTATTCCGTTATACATTCACTGCATAATGTTTTCTTAGCAAGTAAAAGATGACATTCAAAACTACTTGTTATGTTTGAGTTTTTGGCATCAAGGGACTTTTGCACGAGGCCAAGAGGTGCAGTTCACGAGATCGATATTATTATTATTTTTGTTTATAAGTAGCCTGCGGCTAAGGGATTGTGTATACCCTTAATATGTTTGCGCTGTCTGCAAGAGGAAAAACTATTTCATCGGAGCTTTGGTGGTAGAAAAGCGATAAAACAACGTAGAGCTGGCGTTATGTATTGTATAAGTTTCAACCAGCAAGTAGGTTTTGGGAGCATCTGACCAACCTACTCCAATTTTGGCCTTCAAACGCGCTACAAATACTATATGTTCAAATTGGTAAAGTATTGTATTTCTCATATCCGTCTAGGAAACCAAGACATTTTGCAACATTTTCGGCGTCATCGTAGGTAACGCTTTCGTTGACACACATGTTGAAACTGCAAAGCTTTTCGGTTTCGTCGATGCAATTGCTATTCAACGTCAGCAAGCAGCATTGTGTTTTGGAAGTTTTAAATTCTATCTGGTTGGTGGTTCACAATTTGTTCTCTTTTTAATACAATTTAATTAGCTTAAAGAGCAGGAATGTGAGTTCAGGAACGAATATGAAAAGCATTTGAATTACGTAGTGATTTTGCAAGAGTGGAGGATCATTTCCTCAGCAAAAGCGGATAAATACCATCCTTGCCAGTGTATATAATCCACCGAATGCTTAGGATCTGTTATTAAAGTGTGATATAAATAATTTTATGAATCTTATACACAAATTATTTACAGTAGAAATACTCGTTATGCACTTACTATGGTGATGCTATAATGTTACTTCCGGCTGAGCCACAGTAAGTAAATGTCTACGGTAAACGCGGTCTTTGGTCAACTGCCTCCAGTCTAAGGTGTTTAAGCTCCCTTTTCACTTGCTTTCCCCTACTGCTATGTTCTTCCGGACTAGGGTGATTAGGATCTTATAAAGAGACTGCTTAATGTGACTTGACTAGGCATTATAGTTAAAATACGTTTTTAGCCCCAAGGGACAATGTTTGGCAAGTGTAACTCTTCGTCTGATTTCTAATTAGGTGTTAAGATCATGACGTAAATCTTTGAAATGACTGGATATATGCTCTCTACCAAGGCAACTGATGGTTGTTTAAATTGAAAAAAAAAATAAAAATTTGCAAATTTCTCTCATAAAGGGTGTTGTAGGGGAAAATACGTGTCGCTGTGTGTGCTCTCAAAACACTCGGTTCCGTTCCTTTTCTTGCTGCCTCTTTTATCCAGTTGAAGAAACACGAACTATACGAGTACTGATTTTTTTATTTTTTTTTATTTTTTATAATTTGCACGCGCTTAAATGATTTAAGTACCCTTAAAATGTTTGCATACAGCGCGGGCGAAGAAAAGTCAGGGAGGATAGAAAGAGAGAGGTACCGGTGAACGTTGGTTTTAAATATTTGAAGGTAATAATGACTAGGAAATAAGGAGCTAGGCAGGACATTCCGTAAGTGAGTTGTACGGCTTAAGAACGAATCACGATATTTTAGAGTACGTCCGAAAGTGGGTTTGAGGGTATACTGTTGAGCATTCATAGCGAGACGAGTGTCACGGTTAAAAGTTTGAATGGGCAGAATGCTACTGGCGATTTCTATGGAGCACTGGTGGTGAAAATAGCGATAAAACAAAGTGAGCCAGGAGACATTACGTCGGTGTACGAGGGGTGTCAATAAATTGACTGATAATACATAGTATCACCAATTAGTTTTATCGCACGGTTTTGAATCCTATCTAGCAGGTGCAGAGATGTTTTGGGCGCACCCGACCAGATGTGGGCATTGTACTCCAATTTCGGGAGGATAAGCGCCTTATATATTGAGGCCAGATCAGAGGGGGTGAAATATTTCTTACATCACTTGAGGAAACCTAGACATTTCGCAGCATTTTTGACGACATCGAATATGTGGTCATTCCAACGTAAGTTGTCACTGACACACATAACGAGAATGGAAAGTTTATTGATTTCGACGATGCAAGTGCGATTCATGGATAATGGCTGGGTATTTGAATTTCGCTTTAATGACTGCAGACAGCAGTGAGTTTTGGAAGCATTGAGTTCTACTCTGTTAGTGTTTCCCCAATTAGTTATGCTGTTAATATCAGAATATGAAAAGCAGAGAGTACTGTCATCAGCAAGGGAATATATTGGATTAGAGATCATTAATGAAAATTAAGAAGAGTTTCGGAGACAGAACGAGGCCTGGGCCCCCGGCATTTATTTTGTGAGTATCAGACTTGAAACCATCCAGGACAACTTGAATTGAACGTTCCGAAAAGTAATTTCTAATCCATTGAAGAAGAGAGTCATCGATCCCAAAAGCACGCATTTTCGACAAAAGAGCCTGATGCCAAACTCTGTCCAATGCCTTAGAAATATCAAGTTCCTCGACTTCTAGAAGACGGTACTAAAAGCTATAACATATACCAGAGTGGCTTTTATAAAAAAACGGACATAGCAGGAATTAAGCAATCCCTACTGGTTATCAATTATAAGACACTCAGAATTGTTACTATTGCGGAAATCTATCCTATCTTAGTTTATTTCTTTTATAAAAGAAGTAAAATTAAAGGAAACAAATATTTTTCTGTTCTCTCATATGTAAAATGGAATTCATTAGATTCCCCTGAAGGAATCTGACGTTGAGAAGTCGTAATTTTCGCGAAGTTCGAGCTTACGACGATGGCATTCGGTCTAAAGAATATTCCACAATATAGTTCGTTATAATATAAATAAGTTCGGTTTTGCTTCATGTTTATATTGAAGACATAAATGTTTTTTTTTTTTTTAATAAAAACAATGCAAACAATTTTTAAGGCACTTGACGAAGCGAATATGAAAGTTCAGTTGAACAAACGTGAATTCTCTAAAGAATAAGTTTTTTTTGTTTTTTTTTTTTAAAGAACTTAACACTAAGGGGGAATGGCTTCTTCTAAAATGCCGGAGGAAGTGTTAAGTTTTTTGGAAAATGGGATAGAGAGAGGGGGAACGATATTTGGGCTCCGTGGTTATTAGACTCCATGGGTGGCATTCAACATTTAATTAGGAGACTAAATTATTAGTGTAAACAATTAAATATTTTAGGCAACCATTCATCTCACGAGATTTTAGTTACGAAAAAAAAATGTATTTCGGGCACGGCTGATATTGAACCCCGAACCGTTCGATTGGGAAGACAATACACTACCAGTCAGTTCAGTTCAGTTCAGTTTCAATGCATTTCTATTAGACTTCATTAATTAACTCTTACATGCCACACAAAAAAAAGCTTAAAAATTAGCTTAAACAACTTAAAAATGATCTTATTATAACTTACTGGCCCCATGCGGGCACTCTAGGTTAAACATAATACTTAATAATACGTCTTTCGACGTTTCTTCCTTCGAAATGAACGGGGGTAGTACCCTATCGTCGGCGATGACATTATTTGCCATATTCTTGTCACTGAACTGGATGAAACCCGAGTACTCGAATCACCAATTCACAATTTCATTTCGAAGGCAGAAATTGTGCACAAGGACTCGACTCTTCAGGTCGTGGTTCGGGCCAATGATGTCATTCGCCTTATACACTTCCTGGAAAGTCGCTCCTATAGCCTCGACCTTCTCCTGCGGATCCTCGATCACAAAGAAGTTGTTATCATCAACGGCGTCATTTGGATCGATGCCTGCTGCTATAAGTATGTGCTCGTTCTCCGTCGTTCGGGCGATTTTAAGACACGAAAAGTCGTTTTGATATTTTCTACGAAATATTTTATTCATTTGCGGGAACCTATTCGGGTTGCTGGTGTTTACAGTCCGAATTTTATTCTTCCAATACAAACTTACAGAATTTCTGTAATTTTCTTTTATTAATGTTTGGAGGTTTTTGATCGACGACTTTAGTGTCATGATCTCCGGGTTATATCTGTCAGTAAACTGTCTGTAAAAGGTTTTTAGTCTTGACAGCGGTCTACTTTTATGTCGGTGCAGTGCGTCAATAGTTGCGTTGCGGAATAAGTCAACGTTGTCACCCTACTATAGTTGTAGGAATGCCTTTGAACAAACTCATCAAATTCTGCAATTTCGTTCGTAACGGTTATTTCGGTACTGAGACCGCAGTTGTCACTGTAATACACCAACGTGCGTAGACAGTTTATGGTATGTTGGTTAGTACACGTCAGGTGTATTCGTGTGTCGAAAAGCAAGAGGTCCAAATAGGAACCGTGTCTGGGAAACGACCGACTATCTGTCGCCTTAAGGCCAAGTCGATACATTATACTGTGCTGACCCCACCAATTGAATAGTAGTATTATTTCCGCAATCTCTATGTTTGGCGTTGAAATCTCCGCCGATAATAAAGTAATTCTCCTCCAATTCCAGTCTTAGGAATCGAAAAAGTGTCTCGATCTCTGAGATTTATAAGGTGGATTGAGTAGCCTTAGGTGCATAAACAGACACCATTTATAACCGCTTTCCACTACGGAGAGGGATGTGCATGACGCATGCTTCCAGCACCTGGAACCTACGTACTACACGACTGTATATTCTTTTGAAAGGCAGTCCTTTTCTAACAAAGATCGTAGCACCTCCTCCTTGAATGGAGTTGGATCGGTTTCTTCGTAATATTTTATATCTTCTGTGCCTAATTTTGTGTCTTTTGGTAAGCTTAGTTTCGCTAACCAAAAGCACAGCAACGGCTTGGACTTTAAGCAACTTAACCTAATCAGTGAATTAACATTCACTGCAAGGATCTTCAGGGTTTGCTCCGCCATGTACGTACCCATTACGACTGGAAGTGCATTAGGCTCGGCAGCAGCGCGTATATTTGATCTACCCGCTTTGCCTGTTCCTGTATTTGACGTTGAAGCTGAGCCATCTGCCCCTGAATAGAGAGCAGGATAGCCAGCATGTCAAGTACTGGTTCCCGTGTTCTAGGCGCTGGGGCCTGAGAAGCTACCTTTGCTTGTTGTACCGTATTTCCCCTACCTGCCGCCATTTGGGCGTAGGTAACGTGGGGAGTAACGGCTGGTGTTTGCGCCTGCACGAGTGGACGTTTAACTTCCACTCTCTGCTTCCGAGCCAGATTTACTCTTTTTGTGTATTGTAATTTGGGCCAACCCCGATAATTTGCGGTGTGTCCCGTGTTCCTACATAAAGCACAAGAGAGTTGGCTTTTTTCAGACGCTCCGTCCTTACCTAGAGCGCATTCCTCGGATTTGTGGTTCATTCCGCACTTCACGCATCGAGGCTGCATTTCGCAGTTCAACGCGGCGTGCCCGAACCTTTGGCAGCGAACACATTGTAAAATGTTTTCGCTCCTCTTTAATTTTTCCCAGTGTACAACTTGGTAGTCTAGGATTTTGATACTCCTTAGACCATCCAGTTTGCTGTCGGGACTTAACTGAACCTGGAAGAACGGTAGTTTCCGCTCCTCCCTTTTAGCTCTAGCCGTGACAAATGGCTTGACCCCCACGAATTTGAGCCCTTCGCACTCCTTTCAGCAGTGCAAGGAGCTCCTCCGGATCAGTCGACGGTTCTAACCCCCACAGCAGCATTGTCTGCAGCTTCTCCCCCTTCGGGGTGTAGGAGAAGAATTCCGTCGTCGAATCCTTCAATAAACTTTTAATTTTGTGGTAGCGCTCCACTGTATTGCAGTGGATCGCGTGCCTGTCTAAACTAAGTCTTTTAATAAAAAAATTATTGCCTATGGCCGACTTACATAATTCAATCGTGTCTTTCAACTTCATCTTACCCGTAGTTTGGTTGTTTTCTGCTGTTGCTGTTGTTGTTGCTGCTGCTGATGTTGTTTCTGCTGTTGCGGTTTTTGCTGTTGTTATTGCTGCTGTTGTTGCTGCTGCTGCTGTTGTTTCTGGGGCTTGTGCTGCTGTTACTGTTGCTGCCGTTGTTGTTGTTGTTGCTTTTGTTGTGTTTGTGCTGGTTTTTTCGTTGGCACTTTTACTGTATTTTGTTGTTGTAGCGGCTGTTCTTTTTGTTTAGCCTCGCTAATTGTGGGTTATTGCTGAGACCTCAGGAGTTGTTGTTGTTGCTCCTTTTATCTTCCCTCCACTTGTTGGGCTTTAATAGCCAGTACTTTTTGTTCCAGCTGTTTAATGCTGTTATTTAGTGCATACACCTATTCTTCTTCATCCTCTGACTCTGTGGCCGCCAGAGATTGGAAGGTATTCTCACCACCTATATAGTGACCTTCCCCGCCATCAGACACGTAAGGGTATTCGTCTTGGTCTGACCCAGCTGCCGCCTTGGTTGACGTTGTTGGCGCCTCTTGACTTACTCTACCTGGCAGCTTTTCGGTAGAAGCTGAAAGGGAGGGGCGCTTCGGAGTTGGCTTCAATCTCCGCCTTCTCTTTTTTGCAGTATTATCAGATGACATTGTGCCATCTGTTGGTCCCGCTATTGGAATAGCGTACCGCTCGCTGTCACTCATCGCCGATCACACTTTTGTATCCACTGTACCAATTATTATTTATTTGATTCAACTTTTAAAAATAAAAAGTCAATGAAAGTTTTTCGGGAATCGAACCCACGACCCCTGCTTTATCGACCGGAAATCACTACCACTGGGGCACTGATGCACTTGGAAAAAAGGTTTCTAATGTACTTTACATCGATGCTTCTTTATTTACTTTTTTCGCTTTGAAAGCCGAAACACGTCTATTCCTCACGGAGGTCTATGAGCGACTCACAATACACTACCACTTAAGCCACGGCCACCATCGATTTGTAAAAGATAACGCAAAGCAAGCTTACATTACATCTAAAAAGAAGACGTCTCTACGAAACAAAAATCGGGTAAAACACTAATTTCTTTATGTACTGATGCCATCTATTGTTTTTAAATAAAAATCTTCTTAATTTCCAAAGACATAAGTAATACTCATCTATCGACATACGCTTTTAGTACGAAAAATAATAAAACAAATATGAATCGCTGAAAATCAGTTCTTGAAGAGTTTAACGATGAACTAAACTGCAAACCTGCAAAGAGCTATACCATAACCGATACATACAGTAGACACCCAAAGCATTCTAAGTGAATTCAATGGCAGATTCGCAATGTGGTGTTGAAAGTTTTTCTAAAGTTTCTATTTCCTATTTCCAAAATTCGGATAATGGTTTTTAAAAACCAGAATTTCTTACTAATATGTAGGCAACAATTTCAACAGCAATTGCTTCACATTTTTAATACTATTCCAACATACCATAGGCATCCGTAACACAACAAGATTATACAAAAAAAAGCGTCACCCAAGTGTAATTAACTGCTGGTTTGCTACAGAGCACTTCGAAGCAGTCAAGAAAAAAAATTGCGGTTTACAATGCGTAATTTGCAAGTGATACAAATTCGGTAGATATACATACATATGATTTATCAAGGACACATTCTCCGTTTAGGCATTTATTAGCTAGAATTGCAGAGGAAAATTGTACACTGCATACTAGCACTGTCAATGTGTAGACTGAAATAGTTCACTCCACAATCACCGAATGATATTATGCTTGAAAGTATTGGGTTTACAAGTAAGTTTCCAGCGTTTGTCAGAGATGGCGCCACCAGTGGATCCCGGGCAGAAATGTCAGACCCCATGTGTTTTATTTGTAGGTTTTGTATCTGTCAACAACTTTGCAGCGTTATATTTGAGCAGTTTTATCGGTGTCGTACATTTTATCGAGCAAAATCATGGCAAGTTTCCAGCCAAATAAACGTCATTTGCGGGAAGCGCTGCTTTTATTCTTTAAAGGCCTATCGTTTGCTTTCGGAAACTTATGGGGCGGAATGTATTGGTGAATCGACGTATCGCGAGTAGTTCAAACGTTTCAAAAGTGATGATTTTGGAGTTGAAGACAAAGATCGCCCCGGAAAGCAGAAAAGTTTTGAAGACGAGGAATTGGACGCTTTACTGGATCCGTGTCAGATTCAAGAAGAACTTGCTGCATCATTGGGCATCACGCAACAAGCCGTTTCCCTGCGCCTAAAAGCACTGGGATTCATTCAAAAGGTTGGAAACTGGGTGCCGTACGAATTGAAGCCAAGAGACGTCGAACGGCGATTTTGCATGTCCGAAATGTTACTGCAGCGGTATAAAAATAAATCATTTTTGCATCGTATTGTCACTGGTGATGAGAAATGGATTTATTATGATAATCCTAAACGCAGAAAATCGTATAGAAAGCCCGGCGAGTCCGCCCAATCGACGCCGAAACGAAATATTCACGTGAATAAGGTCATGCTCTGCATATGGTGGGATCAAAAGGGTGTCGTATACTACGAACTGCTTCCGAGTGGTGAAACCATCAAAGGACCATTATAGCGAACCCAACTAATTCGTTTGAAGCGGGCATTAAAAGAAAAACAGCCAGAATATGAGACCGGGCATGAGTCCGTCATTTTTCGTCACGACAACGCTCGGCCACATGTTGCGGTTTCGGTGAAAAACTATTTGCAAAATAGTGGATGGGAAATTCTGCCTCGCCTTACAGTCCAGACTTGGCACCATCTGACTACCACTTGTTTCGTTCGATGCAGAATGCTCACCCGTGAATACGCTTCAGCTCAGTAGAGGAAATCAAAAATTGGCTCGATACGTTCTTGGGCTCGAAAGACGAGAAATTTTTTTGGTCCGGAATTCATAAATTGCCAGAAAGATGGGGAATGTTGTAGCTTCCGATGGACGATACTTTGAATAAAGCATTGTAACTATGTTTTCATAATAAAACTTCAAATTTTGGAAAAAAACGCTGGAAACTTACTTGTAGACCCAATAGATAATACCATATGTAGTGGATCGGGAAAAGTAGTCCATAAAAGTAATATTTTTTTTATTACATTGTTTGTAACATCATGTAGAGGAGATACCCAAACATGGGATATCACTAGTTCCCTATTAGGTATCGACCACTTGGAAAATAAAATCAAGCAAAAGGTCAAGCCAATCCTCATATCTTACTTTTCCTAATTATAAACAAAAACGGTCTCTGGGTTTAATAGGCGGTGCATGGAAATAATTTTCCACAAATATTTATTTTATTTTATTTTGAAAGGATACAATACAAAAAATTTGTGTTGTCCGGGATATAACAACGGGGAACAATGCCCCTATGGCTGTTATAAATAGATACGAGTAAGGTACATAATATCCATTATTAGGTTTAAACAAATAATCTTATTTTTTATATTTTACAATATATTTATAATATGTGTCTATGTATATGCCAGTTAATTAATGTAGTAATAATATTAAGCAAAATAATAGTGTTCAAGTAGCAATTTTTCATTCGTTTCAATGGAATAATATTCTATCATTAATTTATGTTTTTTTATAAGGGAGAGAAGTTTAAATTCCTTTGGTGGTAGAGAAGGATCCAGCAGTTTCTTAATACTTGATATCTCACTTCTGAAGTGCTCTTTTGTAAGCTGGCAGTTTTTTAAAATGTGTTCTAAAGTCAGTGCTTCTCCGAAAATATCGCACAAAGGTGGGTTTTCTTTTTTAAACAGGTACGATTTATTAAACATTGCGTGTCCCAATCTCATTCAACAGATTTGTACTGCAAGTGATCGACTTAAGTAGCTGTTGTAGATAACAGGTGTTAATGAAAAATGATGCTTCCTTAAAAAAGATTAGATTCATCCCATTTGCGTTCTGCTTCTTTTTCCAGATGGTGCACTACTTGGATCCACGTTGACTTCGCAAAGGGCGGAATTCTGTATTCCGAAGGCAGGTTAAAGGCATCTCTTGCAGCGGGGTCTGCTTTTACATTTTCCTGTATACCAACATGTCCCAGTGACCATATCAGGTGAATTCCTGATTTAGCTCGCAGGGCTTGTATGATAGGGACTCTACACTTATTGTTTTTAATCGCACGGAGTGCACTAAGGGAATCACTGCAGATAGCCGTTTTTGTTTTTAAGGGCTGAGCAAAAGCAAATGCTTCTATCAGCGCCATAACTTCTCCAAAAAATACATTTTGATCAGGTGTTGTAAGTTGTTGGGTAATGATTTCATTCTTAGTGCTGTCAAGTCTATAAACACAGTAAACTGTTACATCATCCTTGTAGGAATCAGTGTACAATATGCAACCAAATTTGCCAAGAGCTTCAATTTCACTTCTTCCTATATACTTCTGGTGTTTGATTTTCTTGTGTTCAATCCAGGGACGTATTTATTACATTTTTAGAAAACATCCAAGGTGTTATATTATCATATCGTATTGCTTCTTGGGAAGCTATTTTTAGGAGCTTACTGTTGCGGATAAAAGTAAAAATAGCGCTCCTGTTCTTAGAAGATGCGGATGAAAACCAAACTGATGTTTATGATTCATGTAATGTGTGGATACTATCTATTAAGCTGTTTGCCATATCTTAGTTTGCGGAATTTCTTTCATGTCTGTGAAGCTGATAGTAATTGTTTCTACGAGTAAGGCAACAATTGGCGTTGATTGTAGTGCTCCGATCGCAGTTCTTAATATTGCATTCATTTCAACTTGGATTTGGTGGTCAATTTGTTTAGTCCAATGAGAGTATATGGTTAGGCCATGTTGTATATACATAATTACATAATCATATGAAATTCGCATTAGAAAGCAACAAATTACATATCCAAACTCTTCTTCAGAAATAATGATGTACAATAAACATAAGTTCTGATGTAATCCCAATATGTTGAGAAATAAAACGCAATTTTTATTATATTTCAAGTTTTTAATAATCTCACCGAATTTTAATTCTGATATATGTATGTTACATATACAATATAAACGTCCTTTCAAAGCAAAATAGTTTTAAGCAGACATACCGTACTATTTCCTGTTTTTAATATAATCTCATACAAAGATAATTTTTTTAGTTTCTTTAGATACAGGCATAATTTCTACAACGCATCGAGCAGTTCGTATAAATAGTTCTTTGGACCGTGATACAAAATTAATGAACCTTCTAGCGGCACGAAGAAGCGCTCTCCATCGTGATAAATTCAGAATGCATCGCGGAGCAGTAACAACTGGAAGAATTAAACCTTCTATCGAGACTACAACTCAGCCTTCAACAGACTTACGCACAATATGTGTTCGTAATTGTACAACAAATTTCACCAGAAGAACAACTGCAAGTTGCATGCGACGATGTAGTAATATCCAACGTAAATCTGATACCGCTTCTACTAAAAGAGCAAATTCTGAAGAAGAGAAATCGCAGAAAGATAACAACGAAATACTCTTTACTGACGAGTCCTCCCATGGATTTTTCGTTGTTGCTAAAAATATAAATGACACTATGAATCATATTTCTGATGTACAAAAACTAAGAGAGATATCACCCGGCAACGGATACAATAGGATGCCAAATAAGTCAAACTCAGCCTTACAAGTAACACATGTGGATGCTTTTCCATTTTTGGGAAGGAAAACTCCATCCTTGCGTCCATCGTTTTTAAGTATATCCACTGTAAGTAATGAACATCCTCAAATATTTGAGGTGTCTGTTTCACAGAAACCTCCAAGCCGAAAGAATTCAAGAAAATTTTATAATCCAAGAGACAGAAATATCTCTATGTTTACAAAAAGATTAAATACAGTCACTAAGCCGGTGGTACAGTACGATTTTCAAGAAAGCTCATACTCATCTAGTGTGTATTTGGAAAATGGAAAAGAAAAAGCCACATCTTCAAAAGACAATAAAACTTTTTTTGAGGATGTAACGCCCATTTTACTTGAAGAGGACGAACCTAATTCAACCGAGTCTATTAAAATTAATTTCTCAACACCCTTAGTAATAAGTGTTCTAGAAGATGAGGAAACCACTACTGAACCAGAATCCGAACAACTGACAGAAACTACTAAATTAACTGATGATGGCTTAAAAACTGAGCTTCCAGAAATAAGTTCTGTTCCGCAAATTTTCGAAGAAAAAGATAATTTAGTTATTTTTGCAAATAAAACTACAGAAGTAGCTACACCATTTTCAGTTGATACTAAGTCTTCTACTCATAATTTGACCGAAGGTATGACGGTACTTCAAACTACTATTCTTTCTTCAATTAGATCAACTGTGTATCCTCCGACGAGCACAATGAACGATTTAGAAATAATTAGTTCTATTGAGGATACGTTTCCAAAAAACCCTTCAGGATCCTTATACATAAATACTGAAACTTCAACACCATCAATATTGGAAATTAATCAAGAAACAACAAGATTTTTGCTTGAGGGTAATGGAATTAGTCCTGATATGAAGCGCATCAACACGGTTACATATGTTATAGCTGGATTGGGAATGTTTCCAATTTTAATAGTTTTTTTGTATTTGGCTAAGTCTATGATATTAAAAAGGCACTTTAAACATAACGAGGAATTTGATGTTTGTATAACAGATCAACAACCAATTAGTCCTGTAAAAAAAATTGAGAAAATCGATGAAGAGATAGAAAGTGGTCATTATGAACAGAGCTCCATCAGCAGTACAGACGAATTCAACAGATCTAACTTAAGGCTTAGGAGCTTGTTGGGTGAAGGAAATTTTGGTCAAGTGTGGAAAGCGGAAGCAGATGATTTGAGTGGCCATGTTGGTGCTACCCGAATAGTTGCCGTTAAAACAGTGCGATCTGGGAGTGCTCAAAATGGTTTAAAAGAGGAAGCAACTATTATGCGAAAACTCGGTTCACACCCAAATGTGGTTACTCTTCTAGGCGCATGCATTGAAAGCGGTAAAACATTCTCACATTTTATTTATTTAACTATTGCATCTAAATAAAACACTTATTTCAGAGCCACATATATTAATAATGGAATTTGCTATGCGAGGAAGATTATTATCTTTGTTAAGAGCAGCTAGAAGTGCAACAAATATTTTACCAGCTTCTGTACCTGGGGGAAAAAGTCTAGCGCCATTATCTCCAAGAACATTAGCTGGATTTGCTTTAAACATTGCGACAGGGATGGAGTATATAGCAGAAAAAAGAGTAATTAAATATTTTATTTAAAGAAAAATTAAACTAAATCATTTCTATTTGTAAAATTATTTAAGATTGCACGAAAGTTTTAACTTACAGGGGCGCTTTAAAATCGGAAGAACTGACTTGATTTTAAAATATTTATATAAGCCATTATATGCAATAGTTGAGAACGTGCCAGTATTTTTATAAGGGCTGCTCAATTTCGCAAATAGATTCTGCGTAAGGTTGATGACATTCATATGCTAAGGATAATTTTATTCGCTTCAAAATTGTCACTAAAAATTTACTACAAGGTTTTCACACTGAGTACGTCGTAACTTGCGCTTAATTTTTCTGATTATTCTTCTTTTCCAAATACACTTTCATTCAGATTTTTTTTGATATCTACCCCTTGCGTATTAGAAGTACTGGACTATACCTTTTAGTTCTTGATATTTACGATAGGCATTTACGGGTGGCCGTGTCTCATGTGGTAGTGTATTGTCTCTTAAATCGGACGAATCGGAATCCAACTGCGCCCGAAAGACATTCTTTTTTTAGCCAACTACAATAGAATCATATAAGAGTGGTAGCTTACAATACAACAACAAGTCCAATTGCACTAATAATCTAGTCTCCCCATTAAATGTTGGATGGATCGAAATAGCCACTGAGCTCAAACATCTTTCTTTCTCTTTCTGCCCCATTTTCCGAAAAGCTTTGACATTATACGTGTACTCATTCTCACTTGAGCGTTAAGTTCCTTTTTAAAAATAAAATAATTAAAAATTATAGGCAGATGGCAGTTAGAACTGACATTCGAAATTCAGCCCAATATTGAGACAGTGAAAAAAGAACAACATGTGCATTTTTGTGCCAAATGTAGAATCCGATATGCTTACACCGAAAGCCAAGCAGCTATAAAATCTTTAGAAATGTCTTGACACCGTCAAAGTCGCCTATACGTAGGTCAACGAGATGGCACTACTCTCCTTATCGGAATAGAACTTCAAATCGGCCTTGCTAGAAGTGCTAAATTATTTTAAGTTTATTTTAACGTGTCCTCTAGCAGCTCCTCATAATTTTCCGGTCTCCTCATTAGGTGTGAGAACATGCAATACAGTGCTATTTCAAAGTCCTATCCCTTCCTCCTTCATTTTTAATTTTTATTGCGATCTGCCATTGTAATCTATACTAACCCGAAAAATGTGCTTAAGAATAATTTTCAATTATTTGGTGAACAGTTGATACATTATAGAGTAACAATAAATCAGAATAACAACTTAAAATAATTATAATCTAGAATTCAAACGAAATTCATTTGCTCGAACGAGTACAATTTAGCAGCAGCACCACCATTGTACGAATATTAATAACACTCTAAAATTGTACATATACTGTATGTATATATGTATATTATAAACATCTGCGGCGCAATAAATCCAAGGCAATTCACCTAACTGGACTGATTGTAAATATTCTTATTAATTAAAATTTTTACTTTTCGGGCCCGATTTCGTTGATTGTTTTAAAATATAAGCAATGCTCAATGACTAAAAATCAGTAACATAACATGTCCAATAACTAAAGACCAGTAATATGCCATATTTGTTTATATTTAAAAAAACCTACATATAAATATGTATATGTAAAGTGGCAACACCCAAGTTGCCACTTGATGGGGTGGCGCCCGGTGCGCAGTATGAGAGAGAAGAGCAATTAGAGCAGTAAGCAGAAGAACCTCCAGCCAGGCTGCAGCGCAGTTGGCAAAGTGCTGTGTCAGTGGAAAGCCGAAGAGAATTCACCTGTCGAGAATTTATGGTAGTTTGTCATTAATTTTCTTGTTTAACCTTTCACATACTCATATGTACTTTTTTTAATTGAATTACTTGTTTGTTCAACTGCGAGTTACAAATTAAATATCTATCAATAATCATTTTAAATTAACCTGGCATGGGGCTCAACTGTTGAACACTTCAAATTCAAAGTAGGAACTGGAAACTGTAATCAAGCTCATCATCAATTAATTAAAAGTTGATTAATAATCGAATAATTAACCAATTAGTGAAAGTTGGACAAAAGAAAAAAACATTCAAAGGAAACTTCGAGAAGTATGAGATACCCAAGCTGATGGCGTTGGACCCCAGAAGTCCTTAATGCACGTAAAAAGGAGACAAAACCGAGCAGCGGAAGCATTGAAAGCGAGACCACCGGCCTGCACAAAGGAGAAGCACACACAAACGTTAGCAACAGTGAGTTCGGTGAACTGATCAAGCTATCAGCCGAATACGTCGAACAAAACAAAATAAACAAGAACAGTAATTTGTCTATTGAAAGTTTCGCTAAAATTGTTTCGGGCTACGATGCACGGTGTATCAATACCCACTCAACAGCGGTTATGCAACTTCAATAAAAATGCAGAAGTCTATGAGTTGACTAATGAGCAAAAGTATGTAAATGCACGTAATAAATTGACACCTAAATTATTCTAAGAAACCATTGCTTCGAATCGTTGTGTGAAGCCTGAAGAATTCGACATAAAGTTAAACAGGGCGGACGTATATAAACAGTTTAGAGAGCACAAGAAACAAATGACAGAAAGTTTTCACGATTATGTGCTGCAAAAGCGAAAAATAGCTGCGCTTGGAGTCGGTTATAAAATAAGTATCCGACGACGTTCAGCTACGGATGAATTAAGATCGCCTTATGAGTTCATTGAAACAATGACCAAAACGGGTGTCGGAGTGTAAAGAAGAAACCTAATGTTTTAAATGCAATGGCACCAGGCATATGTCCAGAAATTTCCCAGGGATGAAGAAGAACATTAATGTGGTTGTAAATTCAAATCGCCCTTAGCAATAAAAACATATTGCGCTTGATCGACACCGGAGCTGACGTTTCACTTATGCGCAAGTCCAAGTTTGAAAAGTATTGGTGGGCATTTGTTGCAGAAGTTTCAAAAAGCTGTATGGGTTGGGCCTTGCTGTCACTATTGTTCTAGGTGTGCTTGCAACGCAAATCGAAGTCGATGGGCGTGCACACAACATATATTCCTCATTGTTCCAGCCGGCGATATTAATGTTGACCTAATCGTGGCCTACGATTTTTTAAAGAAGTTTACGACTTTGGTGAACATTGACGGCTACAGTTTTACACCTGCAAGAGAAGATTTACATACAGAAGATGCTGATTACATCGTTTACAATGTGATAAGTCATAAAGTTGATATCGATGTCGCACTCAATACAAGCAGTTATGCAGTTGACTGATAACTATAAGCTGCTATAGGTTAAATCAAACTGTCCTATCAAGTTAAGCATTGTGCCTATGTGTAACAAAATCGCATTCTCTGGGAACCTCAGCAGATTGTAGAACACGAACAGGATGTGATACGGATGCAGGTAGAGAAATGGCTACAGCAGTGTGTGTGAAGTTGTACTAGCGAAGAAGGATGGCAGCTGCAGATTATGCGTAGATTTCCGTAAGTTGAATGCAATGGTGGCAAAAGACACATTTTTAGTTCCAGTTGTTGAGGAAGTACTTAAGAAAATGCAGAACAGTAGATATTTTACAGTGATGGTCCTCAAAAATGGGATTTTGGATATGGAAATTGAGGAGTATAGTCGAAAATATACAGCGTTTGTGACAAAGAGGGGGACTGTTTGAATTTAATAAGGCGCCATTTGGTTTTTGTACCTCGCCTGCAGTCCTCGTTTTTGCATGTATTGTACACGCAGGGTGTATTAAATTAGGCTCAGCAGTGTTGTCTAAAAATAAAGTGGTCAAAATGCCAGTTTCTCAAGAAAATAATTCTCTTTCTAGGCTACGAAGTGGAAGACGGCCGCAGCTGGCCATCGGAGAAGTCAAAAGCCTTCCGTTACCAATAAATATCCGATGTGTGCAGGCATTTCTTGGGATATTTCAGAATGTTTATATAAGATTGTGCCATGCTTGACGCACTTGCTCAAAAAGATGATGCGTTTAAGATAGAAGGTGAAAAAGTACAAGCGATTGAGAAGTTAAAGTCTACGCTTGCACAAGTGCCGGTTTTGAAGATCTTCAACCAAAATGCAAGAACACAACTGCACATTGAAGCTTCTAAAGATAGCTTCGGTCAAACGCCCTTACAACAGCATGAAAATAAGAGACAAAAGCAGCATACTTGGCTACGAAAAAGTTGCGCCATATTTGATGGGCGCCGAGTTTGATCTTGTTACCTATTGCGCAGCTTTCAAGCTGACAGCCGCTAGAAAGGATGTTCCCAGAGAAGTGGTACATTGGTTGATGAGACATGTAGACAACTTAAGTCGCTTTCCGGTCATGATAGTGCGGTGCATGCGCAAATCCTGCGAGCACTTGGCAGCAGTTGCAAACATTTTAAAACAGAAACAGGAACTCAATAATAGAATGAAAAATAAGTTGATTTAAAAACAAGTTGACGGACAAGTAAAACATATTGGCGGTACCGAGGAGCATGGAAACATAAATTATTAGAAGGGTAATCAGGAAAGATTTCTTCAGTATATTGACAAGGGATACTCACCATAGTCGATGGGTTTAATAAATATATATGTATATATAAGAAGTTATCACCATAGTCGATGGGTTTAATAAATATATATGTATATATAAGAAGTTATCAGACATATGAATTCCTGGGTCACAATTTTCCGCAGTCCGCAGCGAATCATCAGCAGCAAAGGCACATCATTTACATCGAAAACGTGTGAAGATGTCTTTGCAAGTCAAAATATCGAACTGATCGCGACAACAACAATACGCGTACTTAGGGGTAATGGACAGATCGAGAGGCTAAACAGATCATTCTCTTCGTCGTTGCAAAGATGTCAGCAGCAGAGTCATCCAAGTGGTACAAATACGCGTCACAGGTGCAATGAGTGATCAATACAAAGGTTTACTCGTCTACGAAGTTTACACCTTTCGAAGTCATGCTTGGGGTTAAAATGCGAAGCGAGTCAGACATCAAGCTGCTGAAGATTCTACAAAACTAGTTGTTACTGAGCCTAGAGGGCGAACACAACAAAATCCGTGAGAAAGCCGGAAAGAATATTCAGAAAGCGCAATGAAACCAACTATGACAAAAAACAGAAGGGGCAACAATGCTATCAATTGTCCGATCTACTATATCAAAGGCACAATTTAGCCAGGAAATACATTGGTCCCTATGAAATAATTATTGTGAAGCGGAATAGTAGGTATGACGTCAATAAAGCTACAGAATTCCAGGGTCCACAGCAAAAATCAACTAGTCTATACCATATGAAACTGTAGCGCTATATTGAAGGCGCAGACGACGGCAATGACGAAGAGGAGACATCTGAGACAGATGACATGCATGAGGGCGAGTGTAAAGTGGCAACAACCTAGTTGAACATAGTGAGGTGGCACCCCTGTATGCGCTGTGTGAAAGAGAAGCACGGTTAGAACAGTAAACAACAGAACCTCCAGGCAGACAGCTTGGCAGTTGATAAAGAGTTGTGTCAGTGGAAATCCAAAAAGAATTCAGCCGTCGAGAATTTATAATAGTTTGTCAGTCATTTTCTTATTTAACTTTTTACATACTCGTATACATTTTTTTTAATTGAATTACTTGTCTGCTCAACTGTGAATTACAAATTAAATACCTATCAACAAACATTTTGAATTAATCTTTGCTGAAAATTTGCTGAAAATCTGCAATACTTCTGATATTTTCCATAATAATTATTCACATTTTTGGTCAAATATACACCAAATGTGCAACAACGAAACACAAGAATGTGAAATCTGCTTAACAAACAAATACGAACTCAGAACAAACAAACAACCGATTGGAGCAATACTAAATCATGTAAGCGAACTCATACATTAGACTTTTTTCATATGAACGGAAACATATACATCAACACAACTGATGAATACTCAAAATACTGCTACATAAAAGAAATTCCGAGCAAAAAAGAATACATACAAATGCATTGACGAAATATTATCACAAATTTACCCAAACAACAAGTTCGTAATGGCCGAGAATGAAGCTACATTCAAGGGTATATGCGCGAAACACATTTACGAAAAACTACAAATTGTACATACAGTAACACCGACATTTCATTCCACAACCAACAGTCAAGTTGAGCGTACACACAGCACGCTGATCGAACTCGCTAGAGTCCTAGCACAGGAAAATAATTCTTCACTCAGTCACAGGAGAGAAACCCGAGGACGTGTTCTTCAATTGACGGTATCCTGATATAAAACAAAAACTTGAGGTAAATGAAAATGAAATGCTTTCATATCATAACAAAATTGGTAAGAGTATCACATACAAAAAAGGAGACGTCATACTCGTTCATATACTCCTAAACACACCGTCACAACAAAAACGTACGAAAATACTCCAAACACGTAGTAAAAGAAGACAGAGGTGAGACAACACTTACATATCGCGCTACAATTATGCACAAAGACAGTATACGAGTGCGAGCGTGCAAGAATTAATAATTTTAGTTTTTATCTCTGCCGATTTCTACGACAATCTAATTGATTTAAAGGATAAAAAATATGTACCTAATGATAGAAACAGACCCGGTATACGTATATCAGGAAATCACATTCTTATACCATGTAGCAAACCTTTTAAAAATATTAACACCATATGAGAAAATAGTACGATCCGCATATAATTTACAACAGAATTCAGCTGGGCAATTGTTAATAAGAAAAATGGAGACACTCAAGTTACTTCCTAATACTTTTAGAACTAGGCGATCAGTTAACTTTCTCGTGTCAGCTCTTAAAATTGTCGCGGGTACACCTGATCACAACAACTTAATCGAAATTAAGACATGATAATATGATAATACATAGAAAATAATAACAAATGAAAGAAAATAAACTTATAGTTTGAAAAAATATTACGGACTCTCGATCCTACAACTATGTATATCAAAGGACTAAGTGATTACCGATGTATATGTACAATGAACTATCCTCCATTGCTAATACAATTAATTTCGCAAAAAATGGGAACTTCTATTCAGAAACTCTAAACTTAAAAGGTATTCAACAAATAGTATCCAATGAAACATTATTTAGTATTTGGTATTTATGAAAGTAAAAAAAAACTACATTTTCAAACTTAAGCTATAAATGCGATATATGGTAGTACAGCAGATGGATGGATTTCAGTGTTTTAAATATTTTGCAATATGTTGAATAAGTTTATAAAAATGAATTGGATTAAAAAGTGATCATACTAAAGCTATAATCAAGTGCAATAATTCCAAATTGATTATTATAAGTTGAAAAAATATAATTCTAGTAAGGAGAGGAAACTGTTAGCACAGTAAATAATACATTCTTAATAGTGCGTTCTTAATAGCATCACTAAAACTTCACGTATGACAAAGCCGTCTTATGTGCAGAGGGAGTGTATTCCAGAGACGAATAGCAGGAACAAAAAATTGTTGATCCGCAACTTGATATCCAGTACGCGGTACAATTAAACTAAACGAACGATTAGATTGCGAGAAACTTAGCGTGTCGTATAGATATTCAGCCTGTTTGCTGTTTATCTTTACTAAGTATTAAATTGTGCAGAAGTCCAAATATATATCAAGTGTACATCCAAGGATATTTTTGATGTACGCCGACACAAGAGCGTAGCGTTTCAGGTCATATACGTAGCGTACAATTTTATTAAAAGTAACATTAAGCCTGCGTTTAATAAGAGCACCAGTACAACCAAAAATCTCGCAGCCGTACGTTATCAAGGGAATTATTAAGGTCTTCACCAGCAGTATCTTTGTTTTAACTGATGTGAAGTTTTGAGATTGAGACAAATTTCTAAGGCAGCCGCATATTTTGCTGATGGATATGGTCGTCCCAATTTAATGATGAGCTAAACCGGACGCCGAGATTTTAAGCTTTGCTTACGAATTCAAATGGTACATTTCCAAGCTGGACAAGAGGGAGATTTACCTATAATAAATGTATTAAAATACACCGACGTACATCTTCGTTATTTTCACCAAGCAAATGTAAATAATGCAAATGCAAATTTATAAATACTCAATAATAAAATCAAAATGTAACTTATTCAATCTACATCCACTTGCATACAAGCATGGAAAAATGCAATATTCATGCCCACTTGAATGTTAAGCTCTTACAAAAAAAAAAAAAAAAAATCGAAGAACATCCAGTCCAATACACAGTTTATTGCATCCTCGGATTATGGCTAAATTACAATGTCGCGTTCATTGGGATTTGGCCATTATGCTCACTAGCAGTACTCATCTATGGTATAGTCAAAGTCTGCGAATGTTACAACAACTTTCCAGACTCCTGCAAGAACGCAATTTAGGTTAAAGCGAGGACGCTTAATTTTAAGAAGGAAGAGGAGTTAATGACGCAATCTCACTCTCTGCCTATTAAGTCATTCTTATCAAGTCACGTACACCAGATTACATCATCATTTAGGAATGTAAACAACATTACCACCGACATCACCTGACGTGCATTATCGCGAAATGCTTTTATCAACTCAAACAATTAACTACCCAAATAATAGTAAACATCAAGCAACGGAATAAAACAACAAAGGCTACTCATTTCGGCGTATCATAAAACAAATTTCAATTTTTCTATTTTTTTTTAAATTTTAATACAAAGCATGCATTTTTTTGATAACGACTGGATTTCCTTTGGAGTTTGATTCAGAAATGTAACCCAAAAGCGACCAATACTAATCTAAAAGTTTTCGATTTTTTTTTTATAATTTGCGCGCGTTCAAGTGATTAAGTTAAGTACCCTTAAAATGTTTGCACGCAGCGCGGGCAAAGGAAAATCAGGGAGGATGGAAAGAGAGCTACCGGTGAACGTTGGTTTCAAATGTTTGAAGTTTATAATGACTAGGAAATAAGGAGCTAGGCAGGGCATTCCATAAGCGAGTTGTACGGCTCAGGAACGAATCACGATACTTTAGAGTACGTCCGAAAATGGGCTTGAGGGTATACTGATAAGCATTCATAGCGAGACGGGTGTTACGGTTGAAAGTTTGAATGGGCGGAATGCTACTGGCGATTTCAATGGAGCACTGGTGGTGGAAATAGCGATAAAACAAAGTGAGACAGGAGACATTACGTCGGTGTACGAGGGGTGTCAATAGATTGACTGATAATACATAGTATCACCAATTAGTTTTATCGCATGGTTTTGAATCCTATCTAGCAGGTGCAGATATGTTTTGGGTGCACCCGACCAGATGTCGGCATTGTACTCCAATTTCGGGCGGATAAATGCCTTATATGTTGAGGCCAGATTAGAGGGGGTAAAGTATTTCTTACATCGCTTGAGGAAACCTAGACATTTCGCAGCACTTTTGACGACAACGAATATGTGGTCATTTTAACGTAAGTTGTCACTGACATACATACCGAGAATGGAAAGTTTATCAGTTTCGACAATGCAAGTGGCATTCATGGATAAAGGCTGGGTATTTGAATTTCGCTTTAACAACATCAGACAACATTGTGTTTTGGAAGCATTAAATTCTACTCTGTTAGTCTGCTATCAGAAGATTGCACAAAGCATGGGAGTATCCCCAATGAAAATAAGTCGACACCTTTCTCTCATAGGAAAGTTAAAGAAACTCAATAAGTGGATATCCCATGAACTGAACGAATCCCAAAAACTACGGCGCCTGGAAATCTGCGCATCGCTTACATTAAGAAACCAAACTGAACTGTTTTTGCACCGGATAGTGCAAAGTGATAAAAAGTGGGTACTATAGTATGATAATCGTAAAACATCTGGGCAGTGGTTGGATGCAGATGAAAAACCAAACTACACCCCCAAGCCCGATCTTCACCTAAAAAAGGTTATGGTGACAATTTGGTGGGCATCGAAAGGACCAATCGACTTTTCATTTTTTCAACCAGGAGAAACTATAAACGCTATCAAATATTGTGAGGAAATAAACATATTGCGTGCCAAATTGGCGTTGGTCAATAGGCACGGTCGGATCATTTTGCATGACAATGCTAGAACCCATTCCTCACAAGTAACGGTGCAAAAACTGTTGCAGTTTGGATTTGAAATTCTTCCGCATCAATCGTATTCTCCTGATATTTCTCCAACGGTTTACCACCTTTTCCGCAATCTGGGTTCAATTACCGGCTGAAGGTCTTCCGGAACCGAGTAGAGGTCATAAAAGAATTTGAAGATTTCATTGCCTCAAAAAGTCAGCACTTCTACGAAAAAGGAATATTTGAGTTTGTATCACGTTGGAAAAATGTCATAGCTGCCAACGGATCCTATTTTGATTGAATAAAAATTTACGGAAAAATAATACTGACTTTTAAATGTTTACTATAAAATCGGACATTTCATGTGGTATATAAAAGGGGATAAATCTGCTGGAAACCGATTTTAAGAGGATCTCGGCAAGTCCAACGGTGCTCCCCCTAAGCTCTTGATAAAACAACAGCTTTAGGAAGCTATTCAGTATCTGAACGGCACTCCACCAAGTGTATTGAACTGGCTAAAAAGCAATCCTGCTAATCACCCGTTCCTTGGTGTAATGCAGATCTGCAGCGACTACGTAAAGAAATTAGGAAATATCTAAACAAGTCATTTAAGTTTAATTTGGAGGAAGTCTGCACTTTTTACAGATCGAAGCAAAAAGAATGTAAGAAGCTAATTTGAACTTTGATGAGTGTCTCTTATAGGGATTCTTGTGAAAAGTCCTCGAAAGGGGAAAATCAACCATGCTGGATTCACTCAGAAAACCTGAAATCATCTAAACTGGGTCTTATCTCAATCTTGAGGCTTATTTCCCAGGCATCTTAATCGTAACCAGCTCCTGGTATATCTCATCGGTTGTGGTAACGGATGAGGCCACTAAACATGCTATTATGTTACCAAGTTATGTTACAAAAAGTATAGACCAGCTGCTGGTGACTTTGAATAGAATCTTCACCGCTAGCCTGGGCTTCGCAGACATACCGAAAGCTTGACGAACAGTGATAGTTACCTTTATACCGAAAGTCGGAAAAGAAGACTACGCGCTCGCCAAGAGCTTCAGACCTATGAGTCTGACTTTCTTCGTGTTGAAAAGCGTGGAGAGAATGGCCGAGTTCCATGTGCGCAAAACTGTTTTGCGAATAGATTCTCTGTGGGTGCGCTTCAAGATCTGGTAGGCATTGAGGATACTTTATACAATACAACTCGGCGCCGACGAATAACTGGTTTGATGGACAAAACCAATGCTGGTGAATAGGGCAACGATTGTGGATACTGCCTGCGGCCAATACATGATGACGGGTGCAAACCGATGTCAGACAGAATTCTGTTCACATTGCATTGCTATGTATAGTGTATGTTGGTCGATTCCCTGTTCAACGCGCTCAATATTTCTGACGTCTATGCACTAGCATACGCGGAAGGTGTATCTGCACAGTTTGTTGGATGTGTTTAGTAGCCTTAGACGTAATCGACGATTGGTGTTCAGTCAATCCTCTCAAAACTGAAGTTGTTCTCTTTACCAGAAGAAGAAAACAGACTAATTTGACTCATCTAGTGCTTAAGGGGGTAAGGACCTCAGAATTAACCCCAAAAATCTACTGTTTTTATTTCACTTTTTAATACACATAGACTCAATATGCAACTGAATGTCCAAATCGCACCTTTTTACGACCTATAGGAGTGGTTTAAATTTTGAGTCAAAGTTGGTTAGCAACGCATAAGACCACGAACGATGGGCTGCGCGATTTCTGTTCATTGAGTTCATTCTTAGTATTTTTTATTTATTTTTTGTATAAAAAATTTAAACAAATTGAATTAAAATGAAGTTTTTACCCCATTATCTTCAAAACTACAAATGCTACAGTACTCATTTGTATCACTACCCTGTGGAAGGAACGCACTTAAAATGTTATTTCCTTAAAATCTTGTACCTTAAATATGTGTATGCGAAGTTTGGGTGAGGTCGATCCACCCGTTTCTGATATAATGGGTCAATTGTCTTCCATAAGAAATACATGTAAATGCATCTCAGGTTCTTACCCCCTTAATGGCATCACTATCCAATTCTCCAAACAACCTAAGTATATTATTTGGGTGTCATCCTGAATAACAAACTTCTTAGGACTATACATGTTACGTCGAAGGCCTCCAAATCCCTGTCTGCCCTCTAACAGAGCGATGGAGTTGTCGGCAAGACGTGGGGCCTGTCACCAAAAAGTTAGTTCGAGAATGCAAGACCTCGCTGCACGCAGTTGGAACTTTAAATTCACTAAGCCTTGTCTAGGTCCCAGGGCACAATGTGATCACGGGAAATGAAGTCGCCGATGAACTTGCTAGGTTCAGATAAAATCTTTGCAGAACCCGAATATTCGTTAGGTCTGCCTCCGCAGACCTAATCCTCCGTTAGGATTTCCATTGTCAGTTGGGTTTCATATAACCATAACTGCAGACTCCTTAAGTTGCCGCAAACCAAACGTGTGCTTCCCGGCGTCTCTAAGTGGTCAGTTGCCTTCCTGCTGTCGCTTAGTAGGAAAGATTACAGGCTGTTTACTGGTGTCGTGACGGGGCACTACACTTTTGCTAAGCATTTTAATATGCTGGGCATAAGTGATACATCTTGCGACTCTTGCTGTAAAAGTGATAACGAAAACGCGGAGCACTATCTCTGTTAACATCCCGCTTACACTCGCCTCAAGCTGCAGATACTCGTCGCTGAAGTGGTGGGTGCTGGTAGTGTAGTGACTTTATCACTACAGCTTTTGCTCGTCTTTCTTCCAAAGACTGATAAATTCCATTAAAACAAATTTACAAGGTGTTAAGTGGACTAGTTCTTTGTTTCAATTTACATCCAATTCAATAGCTTGAATTGGATGTAAAATGTTTCAATAATTTTATGTGTAGCACGTTGACCGATGAAGTGTACCGTAAATTACACGAAATGCTCTACATATAAGTTTCGCGAATAGAGCTCCGATTTTGGAAATAAACTTCAATGATTTGAAATTGCTGTGGCGCCTATCTTTTCATGAGGAAATGGTAACTGTACAAAAAATAAATTAAATTTGTCAGCCTAAGTTATTAAGAGCTAAAAACTATTTTCAAATTAAAAAAATATTACTCACTTATTAGTCCGATTCCTATCTGACTATATTATTGATTTAAATTGAATCGCAAACTTAGTTAGAGTTGCAAGTTTGTATTTCTCATTATGGGCTGATATCTTATTGCTCTAATATAATGATAAGAATGTTCTATTATAGAAACATTTTCCAGTAAATACGAGTATGAGAATAAAGAATTATTTACACATCATTCACAAAAGTCGTCGTTAAACAATTTTGATGAAATGTTCTATCGAACGAATGGCTTGGCACCATAAGGACCGAAACGAATAAGATCTGTAAATTTTAATACGGGCAATACTTCCAATGTGTAAAAATTGCAATAACATTTTGTACCCAAATTAGCCTCTATATTCTCTAGTTTCAGTTTGTTATTGATTTTAGTTCGGTGAGGTTTAAAATATTTATAAAATATGAGTCAAAAGGAACACCGTAAAAAGATCATCGACAAATGGCTCGAAAATACTTCGCGTCCCAATCATTTCATCGCAAAAAATTTAAACATAGCACGCAGTACAGTGGATTCTGTTATTTAGCGATATTTGGAGACGTTGACAGTTAAGCGAAAACAGAAAAGTGGAGCTAAAAGTGGAGCACATGATACAAATTTGGACAGGAAAATAGTGGGTGTCATCGTAAAAAAATGGACTATGTCATCCAGGGATGCTGCTCGGAAATGTAATACCAAAAAAGCAATGGGACAAAGATCTAAAAAACCTAACGGTCTAGAAACACGGAAAAAAACAAAAAATACCAAAAGTTACTGAAAAGCAAAAATAAGTCAGAAAAACACGAACCCGAAAGCTTTACGAGTTGATCGGCAACAAGAAAGCGTGCTTGGTTTTGGATGACGAAACTTATGTCAAAGCCGACTTTACTACTCTTCCAGGTGCGCAGTTTTACAACTCGTTTGAAGCCGAAATTCTTCCGCAATCAACAACATCGATTTGGATGGAAAAATTCGGGTCAAAATATCTCGTTGGCAGGCCATTTGCCAATGTGGACACAGAAGCTCATTATTTATTATAACGGGAACAATTAACGGAGAAGTGTACATTAACGAGTGCCTAAAAAAACGGTTGATTCCTTTCTTAAACAAATATGAGGGTTCAACATTATTTTGGCCAGATTTAGCTTCAGCTCACTATGCTCATGCGACGTTGAGCTTTCTTGTTGCTAAACATGCCGACTTTGTCCCAAAAGACATGAATCCACCCAATGTTCCACAGTGCCGTCCCATTGAAAGGTATTGGGCTTTGGTCAAATCTAAATCGAGGAAAAGTGAGCAGTGTGCAAAGGACGTAAAAGATTTTAGTGTTAAATGGAAAAGAGCGTCCAAAAAGATCACGGATGTAACTATCACCAACCTTATGAAGGACATTGGAAAGAAGTTGACGAAAGAATGGGACCTCAAATAATTTTTTTAATTTTTTGTAATTTTGAATGAATTTAATAAAAACAGAGTCTTAAAGCAAATATAAAAATTTACATGAATTATGAAAATATTTTTTTTTTACTTTGAAGTTTCCAAATTTTATTCGTTTCAGTCCTTGTAACATAGACATAATCAATTTTATTCCGAGGTATAAAAAAGTAAACTTTTATAGTAATGCAAATACGAGTATATATGTATGCTCATGCCTATTAATATAATGGTTTTTCTTTTGTGTATTACAGATTGTACACAGAGACCTTGCTGCTAGGAATGTTTTGATAGATCATAATGGAATTTGCAAAATTTGTGATTTTGGAATGTCTTTAGATTTAGATGTTATACGAAAAAAACGAGACAAACAATACCATCTCGACGTCATTAGAAATAACTCAAAAAAGTTCGAAAAATTCAGACTGGAATTAGGAGAACGTTTACTTACACATTGGGGACACGGTTTGCATAGTTTGAACATAAAAAAGCAACATGATCCTCTTGGACGAAGACCTGCTTTGCCAATACGTTGGATGGCGCCAGAATCGTTGCAGTATAATGAGTTTTCTACATCGACGGACGTATGGGCATTTGGAATAGTCCTGTGGGAAATAGCTTCACTCGGTTTTAAAACAGCAAATCGAAAATAATTGCAAACCATATTGTTTTATTTTTTCTTTTGTTTTTACAGGTGCTACCCCATATTCGAATTTATCGGGCAGAGAGGTTGTTCGCCAAGTTATTCAAGGTACAAAACCGGAACTTCCCAAGGATGGACGGAACGGACTTTTCGATTTAATGTCGCAATGCTGGAATAAGGCACCTGACCTACGCCCCACTTTCCGTCAAGCTCGTTTGGAAATTTCACGGTCTATTTGCAAATGGATAGAAGATGATACGGCGGCATCTGATTACATGGATATAAGTGGCTTTAGCGAGGATTTGGAACATGGAATGGTGTATTTTAACCAAAGAATATCAGAATTCGAATGCGAAATATGACAATGATTTTCTATATGTATATTGTATTTCTCATATTTAAACTTCAGCATCGTAAAGTATTGAAATATCTATATTTTTTTATACGTGAATACCATTATTTGCTATTAGATGCTTATTCAGTATTATATTTCTCATTTGGCGGAAACTAACATTTTTATTATTTCTTATAAGTACACATACATACATAAATACATATGTACATATATTGTTCACTTATAGTTAAGAAGTCCCCTTTTGTTAATGTTAGATTTATCTAGTCTGCGTATTGGTTTTACGAATAGGATTGGATTACTTAAAATGTATTCATTTTATTTAAAGAACTGTAATTGCAGTGTAGCTTAACATGTACTATAAATTTAAAACAAACATATTCATATATTGTACATACAAGTTTTTTCTGAAAAAGAAACAATTTTTGCTTTGCATAGTATAACAAACATCTTTAAATATTTATTTATTGATACTAAATAAATTTTTGTTGATCGATATTTTTGTATAAAATCGGATTTTTCCTAATTGTGACGAATAACGTAAATATGTGTTCGAATGCATATTTTTTGGTTGAAATGTAGCTTCTACTAAAGCTGGAGTTAGTGGAATCGGCAAGTTAGAAAAGCAGGAATTTCAATAATTTTCTAACTCTTGAGGCAAAAACTAAGACCGGATATATAAACTATAGCCTACCCAACCGAGACACATAGATTATTTATAACATATATTGCATACTACATGCCTGATGCCTTTTACAGGGGCTTTCGTGAAAATTGTTTCTCGAGAATATGCTCATTTATCTAAAATATGGAAGTGTTTTCAAAATATCCAAACTACTCTATAACCTCCAACTTTCTCCAAAATACCCAAAATTCTTTAAAATATCAATCAGTCTCTTTTTATTGCTATTTCGAAAAAAACGAACAAGTTCCTGCAAAGCTTGATACGGGGCTACAAAAAATGGAACGTTTTCCAAAATCAACCCGTTTTTCCTTTTAGCGGTTACAAAATGAACCCATTTTGAAAAAAAAGTTTATTCATAAAAAAATGTAGTGATAGAATTATTTTGAATATAGAATATTCTTTGAATGATGATTCCTATGCTGTGGTTAAAATAAAAATTTGTATGCAACTAACGGTAGGTAATATTTAAATTTGGTGTCTTAACTGTTTTGAGAAGTTGGCTCGTATCTTGAGAATTATCGGCTTGAAAAAGAATGGTTGACATTTTTTCGTTTGTGAATATCAGAATTAAATATTAAAAAAAAAAAAAATTCCCAAAAAACAAAAAAAAACCCATTTGATTAAATATAAAAAAGACGCTAGCACTTTTAGACACTTTAGGGACTCATAATTATTAATTTAACGATCCAAAATTTTTCAGCATACAAGCGTTAATTCTAAAGGTGTCATGTTTAATAGGAGGAAAAATGGGACAACGCAATGCGTCTCAGAAGTGATGTAACCAACAATTTATTCAGAACACTCTGTTTATTGATTTCTAAGACCTTTTTCTCTATGTCACGTTATACTGTCTCCCCAACATCCAAGCTAGCAAGCCTTTTTTCAGGACACAAATGTATCTGAGATGCCATGATAATAATTTCACCGATTATAAGAACATGTAATAAAATATAAGAAAAAATAAGAATCTAGATTCGATCATCCGAGATTTTAATAAAAAAAAAATTCCAACTATAATTGCTCCCAAGTTATGAAAATTCTACAATCTAAAAATGCCACATAAAAGGATTGCACCAAAAATAAAAACACCTTGATTAATTCTTTTGTCTTTTTAGATGAAGGTTTTTCCTTAACCCTAATGGATAATGAACTGGAATTACCATGAAAGTGGGAAGCGTTAAGGCGGCGATTGACTTCAATTTATATGAATATAATGGTTTGTACATTAAGTATACTATACATAGTACTTACATTTTTTGATAGATAATAAATAACATACTACGAGTATATATTAAGATTCATAAAACTTACACTATTTTATTTATTAATGTTAGTAAGAATAGGATGAAAAAGGTAGGTATATATTTGAACAAAATAGGTACGAGTATATGAGTATGTTAAGAAAGTCGGAAAAAAATATAGAAAATAGTTTTGAAGTTAAGATGAGAAGTGAAGATCGATTGCATTTTAAAATTTATTGGTGAAAGAAATTACCTTGATTCAAAGGGGCATATTCTGTAATTTGGCGGTATGAATTAAAAAAAACAGAGAGGAGTTATTGTATTTACGATTAGTAGCATGAATGTCTACATGTTCATTTGGAACGGGGAAAGTCAAGTGTACTAGGAAAATACGGAGGAATTGTATTATTTATTATATGTACATTGATGAAGTTTTGCAGAGTGCAAACCAGAACTTTTCTAGGGTGTTTAGACGAACAGCACGAACAGCACGAATATACACGCATCATCATTGAAATTCACTTATAACTTACATTCGGAAAATGAGCCAAGAGTACAATAAACAACATCAGCATAGGTGAAAAGTGGTAGTACCAGTGTTAATATTAGCTTTCGTCGAGGTTGGATGTAAAACTTGCAATCAACCATACTTTACAAAGCCATCCGGTCAATTAATGCGACGGTGTAAGCAGAGCCTGATGGGTTGCAATTTATTATAAAACCATGACTGGTTACAGGCTCAACAGATCTTAACTTACTTTTGCAAAACCACATATCAGTTTGAATTTCGACTTATTTGAACTAAGCAGTAGAGTATTTGTTATCGACTACCTATATATCTATATATTTGCTTCAGTTCCTCATTAAGTCGGAAACTGAATTCCCTTAATTATGTCAGTGGACGAGTTAAATGAAGCTGAACATCATCTTTAAACAGATAGAGTAATGTCACTAAACCCTTGTTGAAATCTTGCTTAATTCTACGGGAATAGCTCTGCTTTGCAATAAGTTTTTAAGGACTTTAGGCAAACATGGCAATAAGCAATGGGTAAAACTTTGTAATTTTCAACGACTGGAAAAATTGACATCATGAAGCAATGATTTATAACAAGATGGGTGAACTTATAATTATCTTCTACTTCAGAAAGAGTGTCTATTACAGGGATTGTCCGAAAGAATTTATCTGATTCTGAGGTAATTCCGAGATTTTAATAGGAGTACCGAGTTGACCACCGACGAGTGCATACGCAATATCAGTGCACTCCTAAAATTCACTAATTCTGCGCTCATATAAAAAACAAAACACCAATACCTCATCCATCTCCCAACTAACGTGAGTGCGCGAGTGCACTCATAGAAAAAAAAAAAAAATCAGTGCCGTCTAGGGTAAAAAATAAATAAAATCATAGCGCGGGCATCCTCCATGCCCCTGGGTATAGTGGCAAAGGCTATGACTGAGTTCATTTACGAGTACCAACCATTGGTTTCTCCAATTACTTTATTAACTTTTTTTTCGAAAATTGCTCTACTAAATTCTTAGAAATTTCAATTGTGTTTATATTCGAGTGCAAAAACATAATTTGGTTAACCAAAACTGGGTCGGATCCAACTAGAGAACGTTTATCGGAAAATAAGTTTCTAGCTGAAGGGAATACGCGTTCGGAAGCAGCACTACTTGCTAACTCTAACTCTAGACAAAAGTGACAATTCAACTTGGTGCAAGTGCCAAGTTAAGGCCGTCCATTACGTGGACAATAAAAAAAAAACGCGAACGTCAGCCAATGGGCTGACCCAACTATTCGACTTACAATTAAAACACAGTTTTTTTCTATACGTTATAAGTATATTTTTTTCTACGAATTTGATTATATGTACATTTATGAATGAAGTCCAGTCCAGAACTGAGTTCACAATCCTCATCAGCTTAACTCAAAAGCTCCGTTAGCTATCCAAAGGTTCGCATGCATTCCTCCTAACTGTGCACTTCACCTAATTCGCGTGCACTTGATCCGGTGTCGAATAGTCTGCTCGTGCATTCGTTTCCGTGGGAAACTCAACAGACCAATTATTTGCTGAATCAGCTGGGAACCTGTTTGCACCTGTTGGAACAAGTTATTGGGCGGCGCGTATCGGATTGTTATAACTGCCACCACTGCAGAACATCAAAATCTTCCTGATAAATTTATCTTATTTGCCTTTTTTGCACTGTAAGATGATTGCACCTACAAGTCCAAAGCTAGAAACCAACTAGATTTTGTAATCATTTTATTCAGTTCACTCAGTGTATTTTTTCCATTAAACATTGTACCCGATTCGCTCACATCAAGCCAGTTCAAGTACCCAAGCGTGGGAGACAATGAAAACAGTGCACTCATTTTGATATCAGGTTACCGAGTATTGTACAGCAACTGCCTCTTACGGTGTACTCTAATTCACTGTACAATTAGTTGAATAATGACAGTGAATAGAGTACACTGAAGTACTGCACTCGTTTGGAGAGAGCAAATGAATGTATTCGTGCAGACTTTTATTTTGCAATGTGGATCGTTTAACAATCACTGAACGTGTTAAAATTGTGAAAATTTACTACAAATATATATAGTGATTCTGTATTACGTACGATTCGCACAATACGAGAAGATTATGGTGGACATAATCGTCCATCTGAGCGCACTATAGGCAAAACTGTAAAAAAAAATATAAGAAAGATTTGTTACAGATGTCTTAAGGCCCACCCATCAACGAAATGCACGCTATACAGGAAATGTAGCTGCCTTTTGTGAAAGTGTTGAAGAGGATCCAAATCTAGCGAATTCATGGCGATCACAGCATTTCGGCTTGTCTTACGGTACATTATTTCCTATTTTGCATTTGGATTTGCGTCTATGCCTTTATAAAATTCAACTTACTCATGAATTGAAGCAACCTGACACCATAGAACATGCACCGATTGGGTGCTTGAATATCAGCGTTTGGATGACCAATTCTCACACAACATTTTCTTCAGCGATAAGGCTCATTTTTCACTTTGTGGGTACGTTAACAAACACAATGGTCGCATATGGGGAAGTAAAAATCGAATGACCATTGCATCCACAGAAAGTGTGTATGGTCTGCAATCAACCAAATCGTCGTGATAGCCAAATGTTAACCGAAGTTTTTTGGCCTCAAATCGAGGATATATGTTACATAGGTGTGAAAGAAATGTAGTTTTAACGAGACGGTGCAACGTCTCACAAAATACGACCCATTTTAGTTTTATTGCAAGAAAAGCGACTCATCGAAGAAAATTTTCTGTTGCAACAAGATAATGCTCCGATTTGTAATGCTAAAATATTGAGCAAAATTAAAAAAGAAAGAATTAATATTATGAGTTGGCCTCCTGAAAGTCCTGAATTCTCTCCCATAGAAAACTTGTGGGTTGTAGCATAAAATAGCAGAAAGGCAGCCGAGAGACTTAGCGGAACTAAAGTCGTGCATAAAGAAATTATGGCCTCAATCTATCGTCGAAGAATGCAGGAAGCTTGTGCGTTCCTTGCCAATAGTTTCAATATTGATGAAAAAAAAAAAACAAACAAGAAAAGAACTGTTGATGAACATGGAAACTTACGTTTGCAGTGCTACTTTAAAAATTTTCCTTTGTTTTATATAACTGGGTAATTATGTATGTACTCGGAAAATTGTTTTACAAATTTTTAGTAATACTACATATTGTATAAAACCAACTTTTAAAAACATCTGGAAAATAATATTTTGAAAAATGTACCTTAATTTATTGTGTATTATTTCGTGGAAACTTATCTTTTCAGCCCACTGTATATGCATACAGGGTGCTCCGGATAATGTGTCGCAGACTTTAAAGGAGATTCCTTAACATATTTTGAGAAAAAATTCACATTGTTTTGACAGTGGAAGGGAAGGGAAATTCATCCCATCCGAGACACAGAGCCTTTAACCAAAACTGTCTGAGACCTACTGACAATAGCAACATCTTTCAAATTTATGGTGTGTGGTGCCGCTATACATTTTCTTATCGGAGAGATCTTGTGGTGAATTGAAGCAGCGCAAGTCTGATTTGGATTCAATGAGATTAGCGCCTGATGCTTTAATGGCTGCTTGAATGTTTAGTATTGTATATGGATGGGATTGCCCTTCATTCCCTTAGGGTTAACGACATTATTTACTCATGAGAAATAACAACATTTACCGACTTGAACCATAGAACTGCGAAGGTCGCTGCGAGATTCGGAGAAGAATTGGAAATATTGAATATTGTTAGAGCCTTCCAAAGACTAGCTCTGGTATTTGATTGAAAAAATAAAAATAAAAATACGTAATTAATGGTTGTCTGATTTTTTTTAATTTTTAGCAATCTTTAATTTAATATTAAGCTATTTCAATAAGTTGGAACGTATCATAAGAATTAATGGCTATGAATTTGTTTTGTCACATATATTTATGTTATCATTTACCTTGAAACAATTAAGCTATTCATTATTACGAGTTTAACGATATCTCATTTGTTGCAATACACGCATAAATTTGAAAGACGTTAAATAAAAGTCAGGGTAGCACTAGGCTTTGCTTAAAATCCGAATTTTGTTTCACTTGGCAACCGAACTGTTTGACCAAATAAGATCTCGGATGTTGTGTCCTGTTGAACTATGGACCGCGTTTGGTAGGCCATTAAGAAGACGGATATGTGTCGATTTCAGTCCCGCTGGCTGTTGTAGACGGGCTTAGCCAGATGATCATTCAAGGTCCTACTGAACCGCTCGACCATCCCCTCACATTGAGGATGTAGTGGCGTTGTTCTTGTCTTCGTTATTCCCAGATTTTGGGACAGTTCCTGAAATAATTTTTGTAATGACCGGTGGAATTATTAACATTTACAAACTACTGTTATATTTACAATGATAATCTAAATAACTTTAATTCAATTTTAATAATCAATTACATAGCAATATACATGTTTTCAGTGCACAGCAGTGATGCTCACACTTGCGAGGCAGATCAACGACTAACTCAAAACTCCTTACCGAAAGAGCAAGTGGGGACAACCTGTCAACCTGTTTAAATGTGGGAGATTACCCATCTGCATGTTCCCACTTCTCTCTAATGTTTTTCAGCTTCAACGTCAGCTTTTGGTTGGGGCTCTTCAGCTTCTCTTGCACTTGTACAGGATCAGGTGTAGAACTGCACTGCTTGCCATCATCTAATGAGTTACTCAAAAAGTTACCTGAAAGAGTAGAAGGAACATTATGATATGTATTAGGAATAAAACCTGTTCCTTGGACAGTGGATCGTTTTTCCGGTAGGCTGGGTATTTTCTCGAAGTGACTTACATATGTTCTGCCTAAAAACTTCGCCATTTCCGTTTCATATCCTTCTAATTCCTTTGAGTTCATCCGGCATAAATATAGTTGTCAGTTTGTTTGATAGTATCATATTTTGAAGCAAAACCTTGTCTCCTACCCATATCTCGCAACTCTATGTTCTACGATCTCTATCAGCTGCTTCTGCGTCTAAAATATTTCCTGCTGAAACTTGAATACCTGGGATGCCGTACCATGAGGTGTGACATTATACATCAACATGAACTTTTGAACCTCTTTCACATGGTCTTAACCTTTAGAATGTGGAATCTTAAGTCTCTACAATATGGAATGGTTCATATTCTCCACCTCTCCATATGCTTGCGAGCAGTACGAATGGGGATGTTATCGGTTCGATGTTATTGTGAACACAGTAATCTTTGGATTCTTTACTTACAAATTGTCGTCCATTGTCGGCTTTCATGGATTTTGGATAACCGAGGTTAGCAAAAATTTCCTCTAAGATATCTATGATTACGTTTGATGTTACGTTCTTTATGAATTTAATTTCGTGGCATCTCGAGTAGTAATCGATAATGATAAAAGCATAATCGTGTTTTGGAAGAGGGCCTCACAAATCCATTGCTAAGCATAACCACGGACCCTTTGGGAGAGTGCGCCTATACATTAAATTGGTCTTGACATAAGCAAACAGTCGCGACAGTCTTTTACAAGCTTCTCTATGTCTCTATTAATCAGGGGCCACCAGACTTTGGAACGCACCGTGTTTCATCACGTTTCATTTCCCCTGGATGGCCTTCATGAGCCACTGCAAGAACACTTGACTTTAAGGCCGTGGGTATAACAAGCTTTGTTCCTCGTAGTAGGATATTTCCCATGGTACACAGTTCTAAACGAAATGGGAAAAATCTGTTTGCACTGTTGTTAGTCCACGTATTATTCCCAATGCTGCTAACCCCTTCCATAAGTTCTGAATCTTTACTATTATGTTCAATAATTTCAAGAATGGTTAATGCTCGCGGTATTGATTTTTGAACTCTGGTATATGGCAGAAGTTTTGTTCACATTGTCTTCCGAAAGAGTTAATTCGCTTCATTTTGCACGGTCTGGGAAATGAGTCAGCTATGTTTAACTTGCCGGGTTGATAACTGAAAAATCTCCGTGGCAGGATTCACACCGAACAATAATCACTTATATCAATAAACAAACTTCAACGAAATTGTTCCCTTTTAGGGAGGGAACAGTGTAATATCCATTTGAGTGGGATCTATATTTGAAATGCGGAAGATTTTCATATTTGAATAGTAGAACACTTAACCATTAGAGAATGTAGAATGGAATCGAATTTTCAAGCAAAATAGAAATTTGTGTGGAACGATGGATGGTACAGAATATTCTCGAAAAATGTCAGAGGAGTATAAATATCAGCATCTCTCAAGTTATGCAAGTTAGTTTTAAAGTGGGATTTGAAATCTGAGTTACGATTAGTGATAAAGTGGTTTAAGTAAAAGATAGAAAAAAGTAATAGTGGTTGAGATAAGCGATTGAATTGTGAATTGTATTTGCATTGAGTAGAGCATTTGTATTGAAAGGAATAAGTTCTATCATTTGTACCTACACATACATTTTACAATATGTAAAGCTGGCATATGTGGAGATCAAAGTCTTCAGTAAATAATTCGATATCTTTAATGTTCGACACTATGTTGGTGTCAACATGTCGTAAGGGAGAAGCTGTGAGATAATATATAAGGTAGACGTTTTTGTTCGAAGCCTTCTTACATTTTGATAATTTATTGAAAGGCTTTTGGGAATGAAAGAGGTATTTAGAGAATTTTGAGCACGGTTAAGAACAATAATAGTTTTTAAAATTATAGAGGGTTCATTGAGGGTGCCATAGACGTTTAGAGCTTACATAGGCCGCGAAAGATGAGAGGTCCTTTACCACATCATCTGGAGTGATATTAATGTTTTCGGGGAACCGGTTGCAAAGTTACTAGTGATGAAATATTCAATGGAACGGATGAACATCCGAAATGGATGAACATCTCATGAGCTAATTTTATGAGAAATATCCTACAAAATCAAGGTATACTGAGTATTTAGAATATTAGGTGCGCAACTAAGATGGCTCCAGCAGTAAGTGCTGGGCGATTTTGACATATGCACAACGTCATGAACCAAGCATAGACATATGGTAAACAAACCGTTTTAACAAATTAGTGATTTTGTTTTGGCGTCATACACTTTGGGTTATGTGAAAATGTCTGATTTTGTGCCAAATAATCGTTATTTGCGTGAAGTGTTGATTTTCTTCTTCCAGAAGAAAACGGGGGCTGAAGCGCATCCAGAGCAAACAACGTAACTGGATTGGTTCCGTCGCTTCAAAGACGGTTTCGATGTTGCCGACCGTCCACGTGACTGAAGGTCAAAATCCTTCGAAAACGCTGAATTGGAGGCATTGCTCGATGGGGATCCATGCCAAACGCACTAACAGCTTTCTTCTGCATTAGGAGTTACCCGTCAAGCGATTGCATGCGTTGGGAATGATTCAAAAACAAGGAACTTGGGTTCCTTACGATTTGAGGCCAACGGACCTTGAGCGTCGGTTTTTCGCCCGCGAATAATTGTTCCAGCGGGAAAAAATGAAGGGTTTCCTTCATCACATAGTGATGGGTGATGAAAAATGGATTCATTACAGCAACTCAAAGGGAAGAAAGTCATGGGGACTGCACGGTCATGCATCTACGTCATCGACTCGGCCGTATATTCACGCTGCTAGGGTTATGCTGTTTTTTTGGTGGGACAAGGTCGGTGTTATTTATTATGAACTGTTAAAACCCAACGAAACCATGATCGGGGAACGGAATTGATTTCAATTGATATGACTGTGGCAAGCACTGCGCGAAAAACGGCCACAATATTAGCAGAGGTATGAAAAAGTGATTCGTACATGACATGAGGCATGACAAGCCTCGGCTTCACGTTGCCAAACACGTTGAAACCTACCGGGAAACGCTCAAATGGGAAGTCTTACCCCACTCGCCATATTCCACAGATATAGCGCCGTCCGATTATTACTTGTCCATTCGATGGCACATGGTCTGGCTGATTAGCAGTTCCGCTCATATGAAGATATCAAATAATGGCTTGATTCGTGGAGAGCCCCAAAAGGTGAACACTTTTATCGTAACGGTATTCGAGTTGTGCCAGAAAGTTGTAGCTAGCGATGGGCAATACTTTACTAGATTCATTTGTAACCACTTTCTCACAATAAAGTTGCATTTTCATCAAAAATAACAGCGATAACTTAGTTGCGCACCTGGTAATATAAAAAATAATACAAAAAGTAAATTTGCACATAAGGAATAATGATGTGGTTTGCAAACAAAAGGCAATAAAGCATAAAATTATATACACATTATATTCAAAAATTGATGGATTATCAGTTACAAAAAAAAATCGTATATAACGAAGGTTTTCAGACATCTAAAACCGTTTAAGGTGAGTGGTTGTCCAAAATACAACAAGTCCAATTCTACTAATATGTAATTTAGTCTCCATATTAAATGTTGGATGCCGCGCATTGAACGAAATAGCCACTGAGCCCAAATATTTGTTCTCCTCTTTCTGTCCCATTTTAAATTTTTTGGCATCATATGTATAGTAATACCCACAAAGAAACTACATTTCTTTAAATAAAAATGATAGTAATATGTTGTTTCATGCATCTTAGTCTCTGTATAAGAAAAACGCAAGCGGTAGCACCAACATTTGCATCATTAACTTGGAAGCCTAGCAACGGTGCTCACAACACACACAATACATTCTTCCATCAGACGAGGATCTAGGAAACCAGAGTCCAGGATGTCGCAGATCGTGCGAGAGGCAACGGTTCAATCAAGCTGATCAAAAAACCATATCATGGGTTACAGACAACACGAAAAAAAGGCAAAATTTTCAAAATTTCAAAAAACCAAACGATGGCATGTTTACGAGGGATGTTGTTCCGATCGCAACATAAAGATAGCGGCACTTGTCAATAAAAGCTAGTGAATGCTAGTTGTGTATCTTGTGACAGTTACTTACCCAAGTTTCTGTCATTTTGGACGCGCAGTTTTTAGTTGACAGTCGTTTGAGTGAGTCGATGTGAGTGTTTTTTGTGAAAATGGAAACAAAATTGAGTATCGAGCTGTTATTAAATTCTTAAAATCAAAAATGAGTTGGACTCTGTGTATGGGGACTCTGCAGCATCATTTACCATAGTGCAATTTTGGGCAGCTGAATTTAAACGTGGCCGTAAGAGCTTGGGAGATGATGAACGTTCGGGACGTCCAAAAACTGCAACCACTGACGATAACATTGCTAAAGTTCACCAAATGGTGTTAGACGACCGCCGAATTAAAGTGAGAGAGATGTTAGAGGTTATGAAAATGTCCAAAGAACGTGTTTGTTACATATTAAATCAAGATTTAGGCATGAGAAAGCTGTCCGCGAGTTGGGTGCTGCGTTTGCTTGCATTAGACCAAAATCGTGTTGGAATGAACATTTCTAACGCTCTGTTGGCGAAGTTTAGGCGCAATATATCCGAGTTTTCGCGCCGATTAATTACTGCAGATGAAACTTGGATACACCATTATACGCCCGAAACAAAAATTTAGTCAAAACAGTGGACTGCAAAGGGCGAGAAGGCTCTGTGAAGCAAAAACTCTCTGAAGCAAAAACTGTTTTTTCGGCTGGGAAAGTGATGGCAACTGATTTTTGGGATAGTAAAGGAGTTATCTTAATCGATTATCTTCAAAAAGGAAAAACCATTACAGGAGCATACTACGCATCATTACTTGACAAGCTGAAGGCAGAAATTGCGGAAAAGCGGCCACATTTGCAGAAAAAGAAAATCCTGTTTCTCACACTTCAGCGGTTGCCATGGCGAAAATCCATGAATTACTTGACCATCCGCCTTATTCACCAGGTCTAGCCCCAAGTGACTTCTTTTTGTTCCCTCATCTAAAAACTACGCTCGGATGACAGAGATTTTCGTCAAATGAGGAGGCAATCACCTTCTTGCACAATTATTTTGCAGAGAAAAACGTCAAGTGCTATTTGGACGGGTTAGAGAGATGGGAGCATCGCTGAGAGAAGTGTGTAGAGTTACAAGGAGACTATGTAGAAAAATAAAAAAAAATTTTAAGAAAAAATGTCTTGTATCAGTGTGCGGTCGGAAACTTTTCGGACAACTCTCGTACATGTACAAGGAAACAACAGTCGGGCAGCGATTATGACGACGATCAGGCGACAACCGCACATACATACATATACATGCAACGTCTCAGCACATAAGCGAACTACACGAGACTAGCTGCAGGCGGAAATACATACCACGCAAACGGCAATCTGACAACGGTTGAATGAACATACCATATGTACATTGTGCATGAACCCCTTTTTATTTCTTTCTCTTTAAGTTTGCTGTTATGTTCTATGACAGTTGTGTTTTTGGTCGAACAATAAAGGTGTTCCAGTTCAGTTGGAAAACAAACGTGTTAGTTGTAGCATTACTTTTTTTGGCTCTAATTTTCTTTCATTGGTTTCGCGTGTATGTATATTTCACATATACATTTTTTGGTGCCTCCTATGAGGACTGATTGAATTTTCCCTGATCGAAACAGTTTTTTTGCAGTAAATTTTGGTTTAGTTACGAGTTTCACAAAATTTTGGTGATCTTTGGACATTGGCATTTGTATTGCACCGTAAGTAACATGGTAATTTGGAGTGTGCATTATACACCGACATAATGGCTGAATTTCAGTCGTTCACAGACCGCCGTGGAGAAAAAACGTGTTTCGGCTTCTTTCGAGAAAAAAAAAGTATACTAAGTTAAAATTATTATTGGACAACATTTCATGAACTATCAATTAGCCCAGTGGAAGTGGTGTTTAAACGGAAATCAGGAGCCGCGAGTTCGAGTCCCGTCCGGGGAACCAAGCAAATATATTTATTTATTTTTTTTTTGTTCAATTTTGAAAATAAGACACGTGTAATACATAACTGTGTAAACAAGGCAGAGAAAATCAGGCGATGAACAAAAGTGAGCGGTCCGCTCCCCCAATAGCGGGATCAGCGGATGACGCCATCACATCAACCGATGAGGCAGTTCTTTCGGGAAACTTGTCTCGTGAGACAAGGTCCAAGAGGAGGAGAAGGATAAATGCAACTCCCAACCCCGTTAAACGCATCGCCCTATCTGCTTCTTCTGCGAAACCGCAGGTTGAAGTGAGGGAAGATGCCAAAACAGAAGACGAAAAGCAAAACCAACACGGTAGTGATTACGCATACATCTCCGATGTACTGTCAAATGATAGCTTCGGCTCTCTGATGGCTTCGGAGTCAGAGGACGAAGATGAAGAAGTCAAATCCCTCAAGAGCAGTATTAAGCAGATGCAAGGGCGAGTGCTAGCAATTAAAGCTAAACAAATTGCGAGAAGGACGAGGGAACTACAAGAGACCCAAATGTTTCAACAACAACAACAACAGCAGACAAATGAAAAGCAAGCTCAAAGTCAGCAACAACAAAACCAAACACAGAATATGTCTCAGCCAGGAAAACCTACTACTGCGCAACAAAAGCATAAGACACAGAAATTGCAACCACAAAAAAACCAACAAAAACAGCAGCAACAACAACAACAATAACAGCAACCACAACTGCAGCAAAAACATCAACAACATCAAGAACAACAGCAACAAAATCATCAGCAGAGATCAATTAAGCAAAGGGTGCCTCCAATTAATACCTACAAAATGGAATTGAAGGATACATTAGAATTGTGTAAGTCGGCCATAGGCAACAATTTCTATATTAAAAGACTAAGTTTAGATAGGCATGCGATCCACTGCAATACAGTGGAGCGCTACCAAAAAATTAAAAGTTTACTGAAGGATACGACGACGGAGTTCTTCTCCTATACCCTGAAGAGGGAGAAGCTGCAAACAATGCTATTGAAGGGGTTAGAACCGTCGACTGATCCGGAGGAGCTCCTTGCACTGCTGAAAGAGAAGGAGTGCGAAGAGCTTAAATTCGTGGGGGTTAAGCCTTTCGTCACGGCTAGAGCCAAAAGGGAGAATCGGAAACTACCGTTTTTCCTGGTCCAGCTAAGTCCCAAAAGCAAACTGGATGGTCTAATGAGTATAAAAGTCCTAGACTACCAGGTTGTACACTGGGAAAAATTAAAGAGGAGTGAAAACATTTTACAATGTGTTCGCTGCCAAAGGTTCGGGCACGCCGCGTCGTACTGCGAAATGCAGCCTCGATGCGTGAAATGTGGAAAGAACCACTAGTCAGAGGAATGCGCTCTAGGTTTGGACGGAGCGTCAGAAAAAAGCCTTTCCCAGCCTTATGTAGGAACACGGGACACAACGCAAATTATCGGGGTTGTCCCAAATTCCAGTACATTAAAAGAATAAATCTGGCCCGGCAGCAGAAAGTGGAAGTTAAACGTCCACCCGTGCATTTACAAACTCCAGCCGTTACTCCCCATGTTACCTACGCCCAAATGGCGGCAGGTAGGGGAAATACGGTACAGCAAGCGAAGGTTGCTTCTCAGGCCGCAGCGCCTAGAGCACCGGAACTAGTACCTGACATGCTAGCTATCTTGCTCTCTATCCAGGGACAGATGGCTCAGCTACAACGTCATTTAACTGAACAGACCGCGCGGGTGGATCAAGTTTACGCGCTGCTGCCCGGCCTAACGCACCTTTTGTCGTAATGGGTACGTACGTGGCGGAGCAGACCATGAAGGTCCTTGCAGTGAATGTGAATTCACTGATTAGGTTCGAACGACGAGCCGCACTATTCAAGTTGCTTAAAGACCAAGCCCCTGATGTGCTTTTGGTTAGCGTAACTAAGCTTACCAAAAGACACAAAATGAGGCACAGAAAATACAAAATAGTACGGAGAAACCGACCCAATTCTATTCAAGGAGGTGGCGTTGCGATTTTCGTAAGAAAAGGTATACGTTTTAAAAGAGTATACAGTCGCGTAGTACGTAGGTTCCAAGTGCTGGAAGCATGCATTGTGTACATCCCCCTCCGTAGTGGAAAACGGCTATACATGGTGTCTGTCTATGCACCTAAGGCTACTCAATCCACCTTATTCATCTCAGAGCTCGAGACACTTTTTCGATTCCTGAGGCTGGAATTGGAAGATAACTATTTCATTATCGGCGGAGATTTCAACGCCAAACATAGTGATTGGGGAAATAATACACCAAATACTAGAGGGAACCTACTATTCAATTGGTGAGGTCAACACAGCATAATGTATCGACTTGGGCTTAAGGCGACGGATAGTCCGTCGTTTCCCAGACACGGGTCCTATTTGGATCTTCTGCTGTTCGACTCACGAATACAACTGACATGCACTAACCAACAAACTACAAACTGTCTACGCACTTTCGTGTATGACAGTGAGCATTGCGGTCTCAGTACCGAAATAACCGTTCCGAACGAAATTGCGGAATTGAATGAGTTTGTTCAAAGGCATTCCTACAACTATAGTAGGGTGCGTTGGACGCACTTCTCCAGAACACTGACGAGAGCACTCTCCTCGAATTCGCTCTACCCACCGTCCAACAGAAATCTGTCAAACGAGGAGATTGACAGGTATCTTAGACTAATGGACGAGTCAATCAAACGAACAATGGACAAAACGATACCTCGGTATCAACACACTCATAACGAAGACTTATTCCGCAACGCAACTATTGACGCACTGCACCGACAAAAAAGTAGACTGCTGTCAAGACGCTTTGACGCTATGTTCCTCCAGAAGCGTTCCTCTACCTTGATAGCAAAGGTCTGATCCAGGACAGATTGGCTGTGCCGCTAATCTTCCACGTTGCTCGAACAGCTGCGGACAGGCGACTCAACTACGACAGAGACGTCGCACACGGCAGTGCGGAGCGTCTCCGGTTCAGTAGGGCGGTAGGGAGTCGCGATAGGAGGGATGTTGCTCAGCAGCACCAACAATTTTTGTGGCTTTTTGAGGGAGAGGATGCTTCGTCGTCGAATTCCTCCAATACTTGGTAGCTTCATGTGAAGCAAAGTTGGTCGCCTAATTTTTTTAGCCGCGGCCGGCTTACATAGTTTTAAGTAGTTTTAAGTAGGAGTAAGTTAGATTTAAGAAAAAAAAAATATATAAAAACAAAAAAAAATTAATAAAAATAAAAAATTAAAAAAAAGAACATACATATTTATATATTAAGTATATATATATTATGTATATATATATATATATATATGTATATATGTATATATGTATGTACTAGATGTAAGTAGTTTAAGTAGATTAAGATTTATTTTTAGGTAGCTTGAAGGATTTTAGTTTTAAGTTTTATAATAAAATAGGAAAAAAAAGTCATGTTACTAAGTTTTTTATAAAAAATGTTTTCTTAGTTTTAATTATAATGAATAGAAATAGTATAGTATAGTAGTAAGGTACGTCGAAAGACATATGTTAGGTTTAACTTGGAGTGCCCGCATGGGGTCAGTAAGCTAGAATTAGATAATTTTAAGTTAATTAAGCTAATTTTTAAGCATTTTTTTGTCTAGCAAGTAAGAGTACTTTAAGTGATTCAATAAAAAATGCATATAAACTGAACTGAACTAATGGCTGAGTTAAATCGACGCACATCCGAAGCTAACATATTGCGCCTTATGACAACGGGAATTTTGGCTGATAGATTTACTGGCGACACCCATACATGCTCACAAGAATTAGATAGTTTAACCATGCATTTCGAACGTTTTACTACCGCTCATGATATGCTAGTCGGCGACGCAGCCGATGACAATGAATTGGTAGCACATCAGCGGCTGTGGAACGAACTGGATGACTAATACAACCCCCCGGTAGTGAAGCTCAATCGATTGATGGCTCCTAAGGCTGAGTCATTGGTCCAGAAGGATTTGGCAGAACTGCGATCTGCCACCATGAATCTGAAATTGGATCTGGTTACGGTTCCTAAATTTGATGGCTCACTTCGCAACTGGCTAGCATTCAAGGATGCAATTCAAACGCTCATCGATAAACCAGGAATTCCCGAGTATTATAAATTGCAGAAATTGCGCTAATCATTGGTTGGCGATTCACTCGAAGCACTTGTTGGCAATTTATACCCCGGCGGCTATCAGGCTACTTGGGATGAGTTAGTGAGACGATACGACCACAAGAAACAATTGACTGAATTACACGTCTCTCGCTTCGTTGGCATCAAACCAATTACCATCGAAACAGGCGCTGGACTTTTGACTGTGGTGGACACCGTGGGCGAATCGCTTCGCGCAATGCGTGTAATGCTTCGACTCTTATCGATTCAATTTTTGTATCCGATATGGGGAAAGTGCTGTTGTATAGCCAACTCTCAGCACCTGCATTCTCAAAGTATGACTTGATGTATCTAACTCACCACGCTGAAAACGAATTTTCTGAGTCAAAAGTCATGTTTAGAGGCTTTTATAACCTAAATTATGCTCAATTGCAAGCAGATACTATAGCCACATGCTGGGAGTATATATATCGGTTGCCCCTTGTTGATGGTCAAACTAACTTTCTGCAGGAAAAAATTGCTTTCCTCTTCAACAAACATGTGCCGTTAAAAGCAAAACTTGCCAAGCCCCCTTTCCTTCAATGGCTTACCCCTAATATCCTACAGCTTATGAAAAAGTGTGATGATGCCTATAAAAGCTAAAAAAAATACCGAATGGATGAGTTTTTGAATAAATATCGCAAACTCCGCAATAAAACCATTTCTAAAATAAGAAATGCCAAGCGCGTTTTCTACTATAGGAAATTTGGTAGCAGTTCCTCAGGCAAAGAAGTTTGGAAACATATCCGTGAAGTTGGGTTAGGAAAACAAAGGCCTAAAACTCCTGATGATGTAGACTGCGACCAGCTTAACTCAATTTTCATAGCGTCGAGTGATCCTTCCTGAGTAAGCCTAACCACTTTCGACCAGTCACCGGACGATTGTACAGAATCATACTTCGATTCTATATGCCACACGAGGAAGACGTTGCAGAAGCGGTACTATCGATCAAATCAAACGCTATGGGACTCGACGAAATCCACCCAAAATTTGTTAAGCTTCTGCTTTCACATTTAATTCCTTTTATAACGCACGTCTTCAACTCAATTTTAACGACATCAGGCTTTCCCGCTCATTGGAAAGACGCTAAAATTATTCCTATTTTTTGCCATTCCTTTCAAAAGTTTTTGAAAAATGTATTCTAATTCAGATACGAGTACAAAACTATCTTTTGACTAAAAAATTGCTCTGCGAGAACCAATCTGGTTTCCGTCAAAAACGAAGTTACAAGGCTGCGTTGTTAATGGTCGTCGATGAAATTAGAAAAGCTGTTGATGAAAACCGTGTTACAATCCTTACGTTACTTGACATTCGACACGGTAAACCACACTATTCTTTGCTCAAAGTTTAGGGAAGAATTCAATTTTTCATTGCCCTCCACAAAACTTATATTTTCCTGTTTAAAAGGGAGACAGCAACGGGTTGTGGCGGGTAACCGATGTTCATGTCGTTTGTCAGTAAAGAGGAGGTACCGCGAGGCTCTATTCTTGGACCATTGCTTTTCTCGCTCTATGTAAATGAACTGCCCAAGATTGTTGAGCATAGCGCAATCCACATGTTCGCTGATGATGCCCAGATCCACTTAAGCTTTCCAATGAATTTAATTCACTAAGCCACTGTACAGGTAAATGAAGATCTCCAGCGTATACTTGTTTGGTCGGCTAAGAATGAACTGCGTCTTAATGCGCAAAAGACAAAAGCACTTGTGATCCATAAAAGAAAATTGGATCTTACTCACTTTCCATCAATCCAGCTAAATCAAAGTCCAATAGAGTACGTTGACTCCGCCAACAACCTTGGTCTGATATTTAACCGGACCCTTACTTGATCTACCCACATAAACGTCATTATAGGTAAGGTATACGGTGGACTACGTGCTCTCTGGACTACACATGGCTTTATCCCTACACGGACAAAACTTTTGTTAGTGAAAACCCTACTAATGCCGATTCTGTTCTATTGTTCTGAGATCTTTTGCTGCCCTGACTAAGACTCCAGAAGAAAGCTCAATGTCGTATATAATAATATTGCCCGCTTTGTATTTAACCTGAAACGTTATGACCATGTTTCCTTATATAATTCAAACTAAGCAACCGGCATACCTATTCAATAAGCTACGCTTCCATCAGTCAGGTAGATCAAATATGCTTTTTCAAACGAGTTATGCCTGCTTGTTTCGTAAATTTTGTACGGCTGTGGAATTCCTTGCCCATAAATATTAGGAAAATCAGAAGCAGTAATAAATTTAAGTCATCTCTCTTAAAATATCTGGCCAATGAAACAATTAGAATTTAAAATGTTTAATTTGTTGTAATATCAACCGTCTCTTTCTGTTTTTTTTTTCTTTTGTATATATAAATTGTAAATTTACTTCTTCTATCACTACTATTATTTTTATACATACACATGCTTGCACATATTTGTATCTAATACTTTTAAAAAAATTTGAGGCTTTCACACTTTAAAAGATTCCATTATCTTAGCGTGTAAGCGATACTTACTTAATAAATACAATACAATACGAGTACAATACAATGGCATTGCCAGTCGATCAATGGGATGCACTATCTGTGCCAATAGTCACATCGAAATTGCCCGAGATAACACAACATGCATGGGAATACACAAGTCAAAAGGATATTCCTAAATTGGATGATTTGCTGGAATTCGTCGAGAAACGAGTACAGAGTCTATCTCTTCATTGGCCTGGCTCTTCAAATAATGGCAGTGCAAGTGGCTCATCACAGCGGCGTTCAACATATGCACCACGTTTGGTAAAGTTAAAGTTGGCAGCGACTTCCCCTGGCAATTGTGAATTTTGTGACAGCAGTACACATCGCATCAGTAGTTGTCCGAAATTGCTGGCCTTACATGTGGCTGAACGGTTCAACAAACTACGCAGCTCTAAGCTATGCTTCAACTGCTTGAGGCCGGGACACACAACCAAGGTATGTGCAGGTGGCAACTTTTGAAATTGTCAAGGCAGACACCATACACTGCTGTGTCGCGGTAACTCTTCTGGCGCCGCACTAACTGCGAGATCAACATCAACATCAACATCGACAGCTGCGCTAAACCCTGCAGTATCAAGATCTCAACCACCACAAAATTACATGGACGGCTATGGCTCTACACATTGTTGCCGAATCATTTGCGACCCGGGCAGTCAGGTCAGCTTTATGAAATACAAGTTTTTTAATCAATTGGCTATTTGCAGGAAACCCTGTACAATTCAAGTAGAAGATGTCGGATCGGCCATCACACACACGCGTGGCCGCGTTACACTAAATTTGGCGTCGTGCGACGAAACATTTGACATCGATATGAACTTCTATTTGCTCAATACGATCACTACACCAACACCAGTAACTGACATTGCACCGTCGTGCTGGGAACATTTGCTCACATTGGCTTTGGCAGATCCGTCGTTTGGTAGAACGGGTCGAATAGATGCTCTCATTGGCGCTGACGTGTGGGGTAATATGATACAAGACGGCATAATACTCGGTTCAGCGAATGAACCCTTTGTCCAATCAACTTCGCTGGGATGGGTGATATTTGGACCAGCCACAGTTGACATGGCAATATTGATGTTGGCGACGGGCGTCTCGACTTGCTGCTGGCTCGTATATTCGAAGTTGACGCAGACAACAAGACAATAGTTCCCGATAACGATATATATGAGTATGTATTCATGGCTACGCGTCGACGTGATTCCGATGGCTGTGACGTCATCCAGATCCCCTTTCATTCAAACGCACCGACTCTTGGCAACTCCCATCCACTGGCACTACGTCAATTTCATCAGTTGGAGCGTAGATTGGCGAACGATCCAGAGCTCAAGGCGAAATATGTGGCATTCATACAAGAATACATGGCTTTAGGACATATGAAGCCTGTTTTAGACCTCTCATCTGAACTTTTATGGAGATACATTATACCACATCATCCGGTATTGGCAAAATTTCGCGTTGTTTTCAATTCTTCAGCGAAGACATTAAATGGCGTTTCTTTAAATGACACACAATTGAGTGGACCGCTCATACAGGAATCGCTCACTACCATCATCTTACCTTTTCGACGCTTCGCAGTGGCTCTCTTGGCAGACGTAGAGAAAATGTTCCGACAAGTCGGAATCTACGAACGCCATCAACGCTGGCAGCAAATTTTGTGGCGCGAATCAACTACTGAACCGATTCGCACGTACCAATTGACTACAGTCACATATGGCATGGCATCGGGTCCGTACAACGCTGTCCGAGCAATGCAGCAGTGCGGCCGCGACAACTGCAAAATATTGGCGAACAAGAACCCAGTGGTGATCGCTCTCACAAGCATACTTCGTGACTTCTACGTCGACGATTACTTAACGAATGTCGAAACCACCCAACAGGCAATTCAATTGGCAAATGACGTTGATACAGTGTTGCAGCTCCGCAAATCGCAGTCCAACGACAAGGTGGCAGTGGCTGGAATCACAAGCAATCGGGGGACAGCAGTTAACATCGAATTCAAATCTCCAGAGGTTACCATTCTTGGTTTGCATTAGAATCCAACAACGGATGAATTGTACAATCGAATCAACATTGAAGAAACGATATCTACCATCAAACGGCAGGTGCTGAGCGATACTGCGCGATTATACGACCCAACAAATATGCTTGTACCCTTTATTTTTGTGGCAAAAATATTTATTCAGGCCTTATGGCGTACTGGCTTGGGATGGGACTCACAACTACCAGCGGAACTGATTAAAGAATGGATGGATTATCGCAACAATTTGCAACGGTTGCAATAACTACGAATTCCAAGTTGTTTGCGGATGCACGCATCGGTCACAACACATTTGCATGGCTTTTGCGACGCCAGAATAAATGCGTATGCAGCTGTTGTTTACGCCTGCACGACGAGCATCAATGGCGGCTTCACATCAGCACTCGTTACTGCAAAAACGCGTGTTGCACCATCTCGAGTCGGTCAACAAGGCAATTCGACGACAACGATACCACATTTGGAATTGTGCGGAGTACGACTTTTGGCAGAGACTATATTGGCAGTATTAAACATGCACTGGACTTGGGGCATGCACACTGCACGCTACATAGCGACTCAGCGATTGTGCATCGTTAGCTGCGTCAACCAATTGCCACGCTGAAACCCTATGTTGCGAACAGAGTTGGCTACTCCAGCAACATACCAACTTGGCTTATTGGCGACATGTCCGCAGTCATCTAAATCCAGCCGATTGTGCGAGTCGCGTGATTTCAGCGGATTCTTTAGATGGTCACCCGTTATAATGGCATGACCCGACCGAACTAATGCGAACCAACATGGCCACCGATATTCCAGCTCCTTCGGAGGCAGATGTGGAGGCAATGGTAGTAGAATCTAAACCTATCAAGATACATATTGCGCGTACTTCTCTACCGCCTATCATTCAAACGAGATATCGCTGTGGCGACGAAGTCATCTTTATCAAAAGTATCTAATCATTATGAGCGCAGGCTGCGCTAATGCTGCAAATACTCCGGCATCGATATTGGATTATCAGTGGCCGTGTGCTCGTCAAGCACTCGATGACACACTCAGCGAATAGCTCAACAACAAATGGTATCATTACCAGCGGTGAGGGTTATGGCTTCCCACCCTTTTCATCATCAGGGGTCGACTACTGTGGATCTGTCAACATTCGAATTGGGGCACAACGCACACGTACGACGAAGAAAACATATGTGGCTATCTTCATCTGCATGGCAACCAAGGCTGTCCACATCGAATTGGCGGAGGATTTATCAGCAAGAGCGTTCTTTAATGTTTTCGCACACTTTGTTGGTCGCCGAAGCCCATGAGGTCATCTTTATAGCGACAATGGCAAACAGTTCAAAGGAGCGAACAAACTTCTTCAAAGAGACTTGGTCGAATGGCGCAATGAATACACACAATAGCAATTGGCGAATAAACAGACTCATTGGAATTTCATCTCAGCAACGGCGCCACATCAAGGCGGTCTATGGGAAGCCGCCGTTAAATCAGCAAAGAGACATTTGTTGCTCGTAGTTGGTGGCCAGACGCTATCCTTCGATCAATTGCATACATTGCTTGTGCGAATTGAGACTTGTTTAAATTCACGACCGTTGGTTGCAGTACATGACGGCGTGGATGACCGTATGGCGGTCGTTCGCTCGTGGCATTACCTGAACCTACCGTACCCGGGGCACCTACATACAAAATGACTTCAACATTGGCAACTCTTGCGACAAATGCATCAATCCTTTTGGCACCGTTGGCAAGATGAATATTTGACTTCGCTGCAGCAGCGCGCAAAGTGGCGGCGACCATGCGAAAACCTGCGGGTTGGTGATGTCGTCGTACTTCGTCACGAAAATTTACCCACAGACAAATGGCGATTGGCACGCATTACTTCTGTTCATCCGGGGAGCGACGGCCTTGTTGGCAACGTCACTGTGAAATATTGCTTGGAGGATGACAAACTGAAGAGCACAACACGGCTGGCGCAGAAGGTGTGTCGGCTATTCAGCATTGGTCCTGAGCCTACCGGCCCAGCCGAGCAGTAAATGTATAAGCAAAACGCAACCGGTAGAACCGACATTTCCATCATTAACTTGGAAGCCTAGCAACGGTGCTCACAAACACACAATACATTCTTCCATCAGACGAGGATTTAGAAAACCATATCTCAGAGGCTAAGAAACCACAGGCAGGCAGCGATTATGACGACGATCAGGCGATAACCGCACATACATATATACATACGCATGCAACGCCTCAGCACATAAGCGAACTACACGAGACTAGCAGCAGGCGGAAATATATACCACGTAAACGGCAATCTGGCAACGCTTGAATGTACATACATACATATGTAGATTGTGCATGAACCCGTTTTTCTTTCTTTCTCTCTAATTTTGCTGTTATGTTCAAAAGCAGTTGTGTTTTTTGGTCGAATAATAAAGGTGTTCCAGTTCAGTTGGAAAATAAACGCGTTAGCTGTAGTATTACTTTTTTTGGCTTTAATTTTCTTTCATTTGTTTCGCGTGTATATTTCACATATATAGTCTCCATATTCTTCATTCAATGTTAATGGATTCTTCTTTAATTTTTCCATATCCCTGAACAAATTACTGGGATTTGTTGATACTACAAGGGAATAATTCCAAATTGTTGCCATTAATTAATTCTAATATGTATGTTCACGCAGTCATAAAAATTCATTAATAGCTGAATAGGATGAAGAAGCAAGGATAAACTTGTTTAAAGTGCAATGGAAAATTTTTCATTTAACATATATTACTTCACTGATTCTTACAAATGAAAGCTATGAGAACTTGTATACAATGGTCAAACCATGAAGATTGCTTTTCGAGACTGGGAACGATGCGAATATCCTGCATTATTTAGCAAGAATCATCTTATTTGAACTGTGAGGATAACTACACAAACGGTTAAACCACGCCATATTTTCATAGCTCTTCAAATCAATAAACGTAATCTTCTCAATGGAAATCCAATTAATTTTGATCATTGTGATGTTACCAATGTGAGAGCCTATTTAAATTCTGATGCTTATCCATGCGAAGATTTAAATTTAGTGTTTGATAAAAGTATAGTAACTACAGTTTACTGTATAAAATGCACTGTGAGTTTGAAGCAAACATACTATAATCGACCAGTTGAGAAGCCGTTTTTATAAGAGATGCATTTGGAGGTAGAGGAAAGGATTGGCAACTCTACATTTTGTCTATTCGCATAAGCTGATTATTGTGTTAATTGGTTAGTTGAAGGGAGCCTCTTTGGCAGACTATTAGTGTTGGTTGTGGTGAAGGTAGCTGGAGTTTTGTTAAAGCTATTTATAATGAGCCTCAGCTTACCGAAAAAGTACGTAACATGACATTTTAGTTCGTATAACCGTTTCATCTCACTGTCAATTACAGACCATGTGTACGAGATCTTTATCTTCCACTCTTTGCCGGACTCTCCAGATTCTGATGTTTAGAAATGTGTTCTGTGCATCCAAAGACATGCGAATTTTCTCGCTAGCTAGGTCGATACTTTGCGGAATTAACTCTCTTATGGTGTGTTGTTTCGGAAATGGTTCTTCCTCTACTAACATCATGTTCAGACCGCATTTATTCTTGATTTTTGAGAAAATACTTCATTGTTTCCGAAGTTCGCAAACTAGAGACTAAGCACTCTCCTAGCCATGCATCACTCCGCATTTGCTGGTCCACCTTGGAGTTAAAGTTATTTAAAACGCCTTAGCTCCTCTTCGTCGCTCATTTTTGCTGGTATTAGGATACCTGCACAGAGAGAAATACTTCAATATCACCGGCTTGCGGTTGCCCCGAGCATACGTAGTCTAAGATATCAAATGGAATTCATTAGCGGTGTAATAACTATCGTTACCCGTAGGTCACGCCGTCGAGGCAATGAGTTTTCTTGTGTCGGTTACGCTTAGGGATCATTCTTCGACTTTGTCCTACAAATCCGCACCTGACAACCTTTTTTTTACATATACGTAGTGTGTTATTCCACCAAGCCTTTCATAAAAGTTTATGATTAATAATTTCTTCACAATGGTATGGTAAAATAGGTTCAATAATAACTACAATATTTAGTAGTATAAGCGGGAACCTAGATAGATCAATGACTGTGTCATCACCTCTATATTTTCTGCTCTAAAGTTATGTATTTTATATGTTGTGGGTCTCTGAAAATTTTCGTAGTTTACGAAATAAATTTTTTCAGTTTACGAAAATCAAGCAAGACGAGTAGTTGACTAGAAATCAACATTTAGCCTCCCCATTAAATGTTGGATGCCACCCATGGAGCGAAATAACCACTGAGCTCAAACGTCTTTCTTTCTCTCTCTATCTTTTTTTTTTTTTAAAAAAAGTGGTAAATTAAAATATGTATGTACATATATCCTCGTGAAGTTTGATATTTCTTTACATTCACTTCTAGTAAAGTTAACTAATACCTAACCGCTATCTTCTATTTTGTCCTAATATTTTCAATCATAAAGTCTTGCTGTTCTAGTATTTCATCATTCCTTAGTATAATCATTTTAACTATTATTCACAAACTCAGCAAATAATTCCCTATTAAACTTATATAAAACTATAAGTTCTACATACTTCCCTTTAAAGTAGTTTTTTAAATATTATATGTAAATAGCTAATGTCTTATTCATTCACCTCCAAAAAAGGGTATCCATCTTTGTTCTTACGAGTAATTGAAAAAGTTTTGAGTCTATTTTTAAATGCTCCTTCAATTTTGGTTTACATTCAATAAATGTATTTGCATGAATTTTTTCTTTCATTCTGTGTCCACTTCTTTTTATCAGGAAAAACACTCATACATTTTTTTTAATAAACTAAATGTTTATAATTCTACCTTTTAGGTTTGGTAAAGAACATTGAGGAAAAATTTAGTCCTATAAATAACCTTCCTGAACTCTGAAGCATTTAGAGGTAAAACTAAAACTGTAGTAGAGATGGCAATCTTTAAAACATTCATTAATAAATATTTGGATGATTTCGAGGAAATCTGTTGAGAGTTTTCAACAGAATACCATAAAATAAGATTACAATCGCAGGAGGATTAGGAAACCATATCAAAAATCAAAGTTATTATTTGCAACCTTATGTCGCTGGGGTTTCGAGCTGAATCTATGGGATTCGCTCCCTCAAGGGGTTATTACTGCCCATAAAATGCTTGCGTACAGCGCGGAAGGAAACTTTAAGAGGAAGGAAAGGTTCCGATGTATGTTATATTGGTGTTAAATGTTTGCAAGTTATAACGACTAGAAAATAGAGACCCCGGCAGGGTTGTATGGCTTAGGAACGAATGCGAGGGTATACTGCTGAGCATTCGTAGCGAGACCGGTATTACGGTTAAAAGTTTGGAAAATGTTCCCCCCTTCCCATATCAACTATATGTCAATCTGTAATACAAATAACGTTGCTTTCTAGTTTGCTAAAAGAAAAATGTGTACACATACATGTATTAAAAATAGTTTTCTTCAATTATTTATTTTGTTTTTCTCACATGCAGCAACTTATACTTGAATTCAAAATTGGTGTTATATTTGGTTACATACTTAATTTTGCCATTCTACTTATATTTTTTTCAGATTGATAATCGAAATATTTAATGAATAATACTGGGTGTCCCAGTTTAGGTTTTCGTCCTGATAGCTGAAGATTCCTGAAGATATGGCAAACAAAAAATTGTATTGCAGGGGGGGTCTATTTTCACCCCCTGCAAGTTAGAGGCCGCTAAAATGAGGAACCTCAAATTCGGAGTAAAACTTCTTAAAAAGCAGTAGCTTTCTAACGGTTTTAGCTTAAGAAACTGTTGTGCACATTTTTGAAAGAAAATTTCAGTGTGCATAAAATAAATCCAGTTCTATGAACGCCAGCCAAAATTATGGCATTTTAAAGCTAACATTTTGAAAAATCGTTGGACCAATTTCATCAGAAAAATGCGTTTATCTCGAAATTTTCAACTTTCAGGTTAACATTTTTTATCAAAACTTTTGTCTTCTCTTCATCATCTACGATAATGATAATGAATAACGATAATGACTTTTCCATCTGCGAACAACGGAAGTTATTGCAAACCACTATTTTATTCTGGCAAATGGGTCACAGAATAAATTTAATATCCATTTACATAGTTTTTGTGGTCCTAAAAAGGAACGATTTAAGATTTCAAAACGCTTTTATAGTAAATTTTTGTAATGTTGCCCGTACCTTTTCATGCACGTTCTAGCGCGTTTGATGGTTTCAGACTGCAAATTAATTGGAGGTCTTTCCGACTTGAAATCTCAGTCAAATAAACCCTTTCTTTTATGGCTTCCCAGAAAAAAAATCCATTGGCGTTAGGTCAGGAGATCTATAGTAGGTGGTCAAGGAAAAGGACTAAATCGGCCAATCCACCGTCCATTAAATTCTTGATTTAAAAGCGAAGTTACAGTATTGCTACAATGGCAAGGAGCGCCATTGTGTTGGAAAACCATTTTTTGCCTCTAAGCAAGAGCAATATTTTCCAGGAGTTCCGGCAAGTGGTCTCCCAAAAATTCTAAATAGAATGTTGAATTTAGGACATGTGGAATTATGAATGGCCTGATTAAAGTACTATCCAATATGCCGGCCCAAACATTCACGCTAAACCTTCTGTAAAATGGTATACAGTTAAGAAAAACATCTGCGTTTCAACTGAATCTTTACCTTTGAGAAGATGTTGTTCGTGTTAAGTGAGGATTAGACACTGTCCAATAGTGGGAATTTCATTGGTTGGTAATGCCCATTCTCGTAAACAGGGCTTCGTTAGTCCTTACAATTTGTTGAATAAACTGCTCATTCTCATTTTGTTGATGCAGCAGCCATTGGCAAAATTCAATCCTTTTTTGGAAGCCCACTAGCAGAAGTTCCTGTACGGGCGTATAATCGGATCAAAATCGGCTAAATTTGGTCAGATGTCACCTCCTGTTCCAAGAACTCATAAGTATCCTGCCATAATTTTGTAAATTTTAATATTACGTTCTTTCTAAGTAACTCATGCAGCGGAGTCATTTTGTATGCAAAATTATGAAAAAATTTTGAACAATAATTCAACATCCCCACAAGCGCTATTAATTCTGAGACATTTTGAGTTACGGGGGCCTTTAGAACTGCAGAAATACTGTCCTTGTTTTTACTCGATTAATGTAAAAACTTGTTCGGATTGAGGCGTAGTACCACAGATTCTAATTTCATTCTCACTAACTCTAAGGTTTTCATATGGTCCTGAAAATAAACTCCCGTTATAATAATATTGTCTACTTATATAGTTTCCTAGTGAATTTACTGGCGAGAGGCTGATACCGAATAACAATACAAAGTCGCGGCCCAGAATTGGTAGGCTGCTAGTAATAATAACAATTAATCGTAAAATTTTTCGTTGGTCACGGAATTTAATTATTGCCGTAAACTCACCTAACACTTTAATGCAGTCGTCGTTGTCCGCTCAGAATTGATCAAAGCATGGTTTTAAGCATTTCCGATTAAAATGTTTATTAAAAAATTAAATTGACACCAGCGAACCATCTGGTCATGTATCCACGAAATCCAGAAAGACTCTTAAAAAAAAACTTGAAACTTTACTAAAATTATTAAAACTATTGTAAGAATAAGCATCATTAACGTTAGATACTTCTACCACATTAATATTGTTTGCTCGTGCACGCGCTTGCTATGTGCTCAACTCTACTATATTTGTGGGATGTCCTGTTTTTGTATTTGCATATATCGCTCGCGTGATTCTTCTATTTCTGGTTTTGTGTGCTCACAGCCTTCAAAACCACGATGAAATTTTTTTACAGGCTTAGTAAACCTAGCTTTCTCGAATCACTTTTTAAGCACGGATCTGCGCCTCCACAGTTATGTCCTTATTTAATACACTTTCCAAATTAGATTTTCTTCTTCTTTGCACAAACATTCAAAAATCGTTCCGTTACAATCAGTGACTAAATTATTCAAGGTGAACGAATTTAACTCTGTCACGAGCTTACAGCCCATTGCTAGTTTTTTAAAAGGCGCAAACCACGTGCACAGCGACTCACTATCCAATTTCCTGGCTTCGAAAACTTTCGTCGCTCCCGAAATTGGGGGTGAATAATATTGCTCCAACAGCTGGCATAATTCCATATACTTCGATGCTGGCGATCTAGGGCTACTCTTTGCTTGAGATCTCCACAAAACGTGAATCCAGCACATCGCGCCAATTAAGCCACTTGTCTAATTCACGTATTTCGTGCCCATGGATGATATGACCAGCCAAGTTTCGTTATTTAAAGTTAGGTTGCCCCGCAAGAAGACAACGTGTCTTTTTCTGTCATTGAGCCTATCACAAGAAGGCCAAAAAAATGTTTCCTCGTCGCCATATATCTTTCGATCGGTGGTAAAAGGTAAAGTGCCATTTATTTTCTTTCACTTTTCCATTTTACATGTTGTACCGAAACTAATGACAGATTGTACTAAACTACTAATATTGTATATTATTACATCAATGACAGTTATAACATATGTACAGCGCAATACCACACATACAAAAAATCATTTCACGACTTCTGGTAACAGACAACTAAGTCTGACTTGGGTGACCAATAACTCATTCATCCAAAAATACATGCCGCCTCTTGCACAACTTTCACTGAATAATCTAAACCTAAAATAAATGCCGCTTCTTGTCATTCAAATACGCAATCATCCAAAATACAATACTATAGCAATTCATGTGCACAGTGACACCATTCTTCACTGATAACAGCCAACACTTTTCTCACCCAAATGCTATAGTGGTCTTTCAACAAACCACTTCGCGGACATCGACAATTAAAAATAGTACACACCCTGTGTTACGTACGTATTTTGATACGTATTTACAAAACCCATGAGCAGATCAATTTAGCGTTCCAATCCGGGTTTTTATACATATTGTACTTAACAATTTTTGATTCTATAAATTTATTCAATTATTGAGGTTCTTTCCTAGCAATCCACTCGTTGCCTAGAATATATCAAATTTCTATTAAACATATAGGGTACGCCAAAAATGTTTTTTTTTATTTGAAAGTACAATCCTTCCGGTTAATAATGGAAAATAATTTCATTGAAATGGCTGCCTCGGCTGGCCATGCAGTAGCCTACACGATCGGTCCAATTTTTAAGCACATTATCGATTGTGTGCAGCTGTATTTCACCAATGGCTTCACGAATATTGTCCTTTAAAGCGTCAATTGTCTCTGGCTTGTCGGCGTAATACTTATCTTTTACGGCACCCCACAAATAATAGTCCAACGGTGTCAAATCGCAGCTCCGGGGTGGCCAAACGACATCAGCTCTGCGGCTGATAATGCGATCTTCAAAAACAGGGCGCAAAACATCGAGTGTAGCTTCGGCTGTGTGGCACGTAGCGCCGTCCTGTTGAAACCAAATGTTGCCAATATCCTCCTCTTCAATTTTTGTGAACAAAAATTCGTTCAACATGGCCCGATAACGATCGCCATTGACTGTAACGGCCATTCCTTGCTCATTTTCGAAGAAAAATGGCCCAATTATGCCTCTGGACCAAAATCCGCACCAAACAGTGACTCGTTTTGGGTGTATCGGCTTTTCAATGTATGTGCGGGTTTTCTGTGCCCCAAATGCGACAAATTAGAGGAATTCAAATACTTGTTGGTAGAGTCCAGGATAGATATTGTGTCCATGTCCGAGTCATGGTTTCAACCAGATATATGCGATGATTTCTATTGCCTAAAGGGCTATAAGCTTTTTCGAGCCGATCGAATATTCAGAACTGGTGGGGGTTCGGCTCTGCATGTGCGTGAATATGGAATATGTACTCGTTTGTATCATATGTAACACTGAAAGCGTATTAGTTGGATCGGTCTACAAACCATACAACTACGTTAGTACTATACCGTTGGTTTCTTTACTAGAGACAATTTCTTGAACAAATATTTATCAAAAGACTTTCGTAGTACATTTGAGGCCCTCAATCTTAATCCCATTAACCGGTCTTCACTTACTCACTTTACTGATTCATCCAGATCTTCACTAGACCATTTTCCTGCAAGCGATGTCGATAAAGTTTTGCTTTATAGTCAGCTTCAAGCATCTGGTTTCTCCAAGCACGATTTAATCTTTACATGCTTGGATATAGCTTCTCAGGTTGCTCAGCAAAATTTCCAATATCGTAATTTCAAAAACATAAATATATATGAACTGATGCAAGACTTTAATAGCCTAAACTGGAGCTCACTATATCTTATGCAAAATGTAAACCAGCAGATATGCTTTTTAGGCCGTAACTTTCTGTTTGATTTGCATGTTCCTTTAAAAACATGTGTGGGGAAGCATACCGCCCCATTTTGGCTGAATGGCGACATCTCTATCTGATGTCACGAGGAGATGCTGACCACAGTTAGTGGAGACGATACAAGGTGGAACATTTTCACCGATCTTATCATAGACTGGAAATCAAGTGGTCGGAATGATATGTAAGATTGGCAAAAAAGCACTTTTATGGAGAAATACTTAGTTTTTCAGTTTTGGGTATTGGTATTGGGAGGCAATCTAAAGTGCTACCTGATAATATTGATTGCGATGTTCTCAACAAGAAGTTCACTTCAATGCCACAGTCCCCTGGTATCGAAATCGCCAATAGCTCATTAACTGAAGATGAATCAACTTATTTTAGTAGCACTTTCAACCTTATACGATTGCATTGTTGAGGCAATTCTATCAATAAAATCGAATGCTATTGGCCTTGACTTAATACATCCAAAATTTATGAAACTGTTACTACCGTAGATTTTGCGCTTCATAGCACAAATCTTTAATAGTATATTGACTACCTCCACAAAAACCACAGGTATAGAGACAGAGCTCCGATCAATAGCCATACTACTGTTCCTTTCAAAGGTTTTTGAAAAAGCAGTTCTAAAGCAAATACAAAATTACTTGACATCCAACAATCTGTTAAGCACCTGTCAGTCACTCCTAGTAACTGATGAAATAAGAACTGCAATAGATTGCGATCACATAGCGCTTTTAACTCTTTTAGACTTTTCCGAGGCATACGACACTGTCAACCACTCAATCATATGTAAAAAGCTGCAAAATTCTTATGGGTTTACTTTCGAGTCCTCATCCAGCTTTATGGATCAATACTTGGATCAATCCTCTTTTCACTTTATTGATAATGAGCTTCCGCTAGTTGTAAAACATTGTCAAATTCATCTATACGCTGATGATGTACAACTTTTAATCAGTCGACCCTTCTCTGAAAAGCAGTTGATTTAATGAACGAGGACTTATTTCTTATATCCAGCTGGTCAAAAAAAACAACCTCTACCTAAATCCTGCCAAGTCGATAGCCCTGCCCATCTATCGTAAGGCGTTAGATCAGGGTGCAATATCGGCAGCAGGGCCTGGAAATCTTCATATTATAGAAGGCACGGGAGTACCGTGCTGACCACCGACGAGTGCACACGTCATCTCTGTGCTGTAAAAAAAAAAAAAAAAAAAAATTATCACACAGTGTGAGAATCCTACATTTCTCCCGCTCCTGGTCGTAGTACTGTTGCTTGCACTGTATTTATCATACGGTACGGGCAGTGACTGAGTGTATGTGACTACTGATGGATAGCGGGTTGTGTGTGAAGATTTTGTTGGTGCACTGTTTCAGATTGTTGTAAGGGCATAACACCTACAGCAATTTGATGCAGTAAACCATCGTCAGAATTTTCACTTCGCAGCCCTGCTTAGTATCGTCGGTGTTTGTGTTTACTGTGTTTGTTTGTTATTATGTCTAGGGAATTCAGGCTGGACGTAGCCAATATACGCGGGCTAAAAAGTAATTACTTTTCTGCGTACGTCCTCGTCTGTAAGTACCGACCAGCTGTTTTGGCACTTAGTGAAACACAGGTAGATCCCCGCCCACATCTCTCAGACCACTCTGATCTGAAGCTACCTGGCTACGAACTAGTGCCACTATTCTTTCCCTATCGCGGTCTCGCCATTTATGTGCGTAGTGATGTAGCTTACCACATTCCACCACAATGTAGTCCCTGTTCCAATCCGGAATTCAATTTCATGTGGTTAAAATTCCATCTCAGTAAGCAAATTATCCACTACTGCTTTATTTACAGAAGCCGCAAATTGGACAGCAACTCGACCTTCCACGAGTTTGATGCGCTGTCTGATTCCATTCAAAAACTTGTATCCCTGTATCCTCATACTGAAATCGTAATTACGGGCGATTTCAATATACACAATTCTGGTTGGCTTCGACATTCTGGACAGACAACACCCGAAGGACGGTGTGTTGAGATCTTCGCTGCAGAAAATAACTTAACCCAGCTTGTAAATGAGCCAACACGAATATCAGACGTTGACAGTCACACCGCCAACACCCTGGACTTGTTTTTAACTTCTCACCCTGACAAGCACTGCGTTGATGTGCTCTCCCCTCTAGGCTCGTCGGACCATTGTGTCATATCAGCTAAATTCTCGTACACCCACCACACAGTTAGTGAAAAGATTCCTAAAAGAACCGTATGGCAATACGAGAAAGCCAATTGGAGCGGACTTAACAACTTCTTTAGGAGTTTTAGCTGGTCGTTATGTTTCCTCGATAACGACGTGGATGCCGCTGCTGACACGATCACAGAAACTATTCTCTTTGGAATGAGATGCTTTATCCATCATCGGATGAAGAGTATCAAACCAAAAGAAAAGGCATGGTACGACTCGAGCTGTAAAGAGGCCGTCAGGGTTAGAGAACTGTTTTTTCGGTCCTACAAGACCATCCCGACAGAGGAAAACCGAAAAAAGTTGAAACGAGCCAGAAATGACTGCAACGCCTTTCTTAAGCGTGTGAAATTCCAATATGACCAAAACTTGAGGCAAAAAATACTGCAATGTCCCAAAGGCAGTAAAAATTGTTGGTCATTCGTCAAAAACATTAGAAATTCTGCCTCATCCTCCATCCCAACGCTCATTTACAATGACATTCCAGCTGTCAGCTCTTTGGACAAGGCCAATCTGCTTGCTGCAAACTTTGCGGCTAGCTCAACACTTCCAGACTGTGCTTTGTCCCCGCCTACAATTGAGTGCGTCGAATATACAATGGGACGAATCCACTTTCGCACTCGTGTAGTAGCAAGAGTACTCAAAGATCTCAACATGCATAAATCCGCTGGTCCAGATGTTATATCTCCCCTTCTTCTGAAGAGGTGTTCTTCCACGCTGGCAAAACCACTGCGTAAGCTTTTTCATCAGTTCTACTCTTTAGGACTCTTTCTGAGCAGATGGAAAACAGCATTTGTCCAGCCAGTCCCTAAAAAAGGCGAATCTTCTTCTCTGTCTCCTACAGACCCATTGCACTTACGTCCTTTCTTTCCAAGGTCATGGAAACGCTGATAAATCGTCAGCTCATGAAATATCTCGAAACACGAAAACTTCGCATTGACTGGCAATATGGTTTTCGTAGCAACAGGTCCACTGGTGATTTGATGGCATGTCTCACCGAAAAATGGAACCAAAGCGTACATCAGTCTGGCGAAAGCAAGATAGTTGCACTTGATATTTCTAAGGCATTTGACAGAGTTTGGCATCACCCTCTTTTGTCGAAAATGCGTGCTCTTGGGATCGATGACTCTCTTCTTCAATGGATTAGAAATTACCTTTCGGAACGTTCAATTCAAGTTGTCTTGGACAGTTTCAAGTCTGATATTCACAAAATAAATGCTGGTGTGCCGCAGGGCTCCGTTCTGTCTCCGACACTCTTTTTAATCACGATCTCTTGTCTGCTACTTCTAATCCAATTTATTCCTTTGCTGATGACAGTACTCTCTGATTCTCATATTCGTTCCCGGACTCACGCCCCTGCTCTTCGGCTGTAGAACGGGAACGGCAGCGTATGCTAAGCTCATTAAATTCTGATATTAACAGCATAACCAACTGGGGAACTATCAACCGAGTGGAATTTAATGCTTCCAAAACTCAATTCTGTCTGCTGTCATTAAAGCGAAATTCAAATACCCAGCCATTATAGATGCATGGCACTTGCATCGTCGAAACCGATAAACTTTCCATTCTCGGTATGTGTATCAGTAACAACTTACGTTGGAATGACCACATATTCGATGTCGCCAAAAATGCTGCGAAATGTCTAGGTTTTCTCAAGCGATGTAAGAAATATTCTACCCCCTCTGATCTGGCCACAATATATAAGGATTTCATCCGTCCAAAATTTCCAGTACAATGCCCACATCTGGTCAGGTGCTCCTAAAACATCTCTGCCCCTGCTAGATAGGATTCAAAACCGTGCGATAAAACTAATTGGTGATACTAATATCAGTCAATCAATTGACACCCTCGAACACCGACATAATGTCTCCTGTCTCACTTTGTTTTACCGCTATTTCTACCACCAGTGCTCCATTGAAATCGCCAGTAGCATTCCGCCAATTCAAACTTTCAACCGTAACACCCGTCTCGCTATGAATGCTCATCAGTATACCCTCAAGCCCATTTTCGGACGTACTCTAAAATATCGTGATTCTTTCCTAAGCCGTACAACTCGTTTATGGAATGCCCTGCCGACCTCTGTGTTTCCTGGTCGTTATAACTTGCAAACATTTAAAAACAATGTACATCGGTACCTGTCTTTTCTTCCTCTCTAAATTTCCTTCACCCGCGCTGTGTACGAACAAAAAAAATATTGTAGAAGGCATAATGTACCACGAATATTATCTAAACGTTTTAAGATGAAATCTGTCGGAATCCCCCGACAAGGATAACCATCCCAAACACAAGGCCTATAATATCAGAAGTTGGCTTCTCTATAACTGCCCCCATGTGCTCGAAACGCCACCACAGTCGCTGGATCTGAACCCCATAGAGCATGTGTAGAGTTATTTAGAAGAAAAATTAAAAAAACCACCAAATTACCAAAAAAAATTACCTGACTTCAGCTTTGAAGGATAAATGGGAAAAATTTCACCAGATTATTGTCAGAAAATAGTGAAATCGATGCCTAATCGCCTAGAAGCAGTAATACGACAAACAAAATATTAAATCTTAAGTTCTGAGACTGAAAAAATTTTTTTTTGTGTATTTATGGTGTGTGTCCCATTATTACTTTGAGCTACAGAATTTGACTTATTTTAGTTTTTGATTGCTTTGTTTTTCCTTTGTGTTAATGAATTTATATGATTTTTGTTTCTTAATAAACTGATAGTATGAACATTCAAATTCGATATCTATTTCATCTATAACATTTATAAGTTCCTAGAAAATAATTGATATTTTTCATTTTTGTAAGTGTCCCATTATAATGTTGAGCCACTGTACATATACATGTTTTCAAATATATGTATAATGTAAATCAGTTGTTTCTTAAATTTATATAAAGCCTTACAACAATTGATAAGACTTACGAGTATGTCGTACTTTGTAAGCAATTTTTAAATAATAAAATACAAATACAAATATAATACAATGTAAAATGTAAAATGTATATGTAATAATAAATAATAAATAAACATAAATAAATTACATTGCAAGGAGAAACCAAAGGGAAAACGAGACCATCTCCGAATACATAAATAGTCACTCTAAAATTATTGTGATTTCGGCACATTTTTAGATGGAGTTTTAAGGGATAAATTCTTATTTGACCTTCATAATGCCAAATGGCAGGAAAATTGCTATTGAAGAAGAAGAGCCAACCACCTTCGAACAAGTTTGCACTAAAGCCCTTAACTTCAATGCAGTTCAGAAGCAGCCATCGAACATGAAGCCGTCAGTCAAAACAACGCAGTTAGCGGTCATAAGCTGAAGTGTTAAAGTGACAAACAGTCAGACAGATGCTATAACAAAAACATGACGTATAGGAAATAAATTTATAATAAGTCACAAATAAGTAATCAAAAGCCGTCATTCATCTGTGGTCGTTGCGGCAACAATTTCCACAAAACGCCGCGCCGTGTCCAGATCTACATATCATCTGTAATAATTGAAAAGTAAAAGGTCACTTTGCGAAAATGTGCAAGTGAAAAGAAGTTGCGACAACAATTCAAGATATCCGCAGATAGGAACAGAATCGAAGAGGTAGTGTGTCAGCACTCGGAACAAAAGGACGGAAAAATTACACATGTAAACAACATTTGCAGTTCCCAAAGATTAATTGTACCAATTCAGATAAACCGAGAAAATATAAGCATGGAAACTGACGCGGGAGCAGCAGAATGTACTATAAGTTATGTATATTATTGTGATTATTTTAAGAGCTTAGAAATTTGCCCATGTGAAAATTTTTTGCAGGTTATAACTGGGGAGCTATTAAATACTGTCGGCAAAATATGAGTAAATGCCAAATTGGTAGCAGACAAAGATGCTGTGTTGGTGGAATTATTGTCGAGGCGGAAAAAGGATTGGCTCCCATTTTTATTTATTTATTTATTTTATTTATTTACGTTCTTAATCACATTAAGATGATCAAATCTTGTAATTTAATGATAAGCTTAAAATGTAATACCTTCCTTTTATTAATTTAATTAAGGTACTACTGAACTAAAATAAAATTTAAAGTGATATTACTAAACATTTGATTGAGAGAAGTAATTCTTAAGTACACAGCGAAATCTAGTTTGATTATGTTCACATCTGTGGCAGGTAGTTCCATAACCAGATGGAAAAAATTAAAAATTGGCGCTCTGATGTTAGGGATGAGAAGTGAGGATGAATTATTTGTTTTAGTCTATTGAGGCTGCCACTTGGATTTTCTGAAATACGTCGATGAGTAAGTAGGATGCTGTCCAGCAAAGTGAAAATGCGAAATTGTAAAAACTTATCAAAACTAATATTATGTACACACGACGAATATCTAGATACGTGATCTCCCTATTTCGTAATCTAAAATTATACCGAATCGTGTAGTTAAAAGCGACATTAAGCTTTCTTTTGCTAATATAATTACAGCCATAAATAAGGGTAGGAATCGCTAAAGCTTTTGCGAGCATGAAACGTGTTTTGATTGGGCTGCCCAAAGTGTACGAAGTATGCCATAGGACCCACCGACGACATGATTTACGTGGTCGTTACATGTGTGGTTACGATTAAAAATAACACCTAAGTTTTTAGGTTTTTCGACGTAAGCAATACGGGTATGCTAAAATACCGCAGCGGGAAAGTATGAGAGATCTACAGGTTTCCTCGAAACAACTAAGCATTTTGATTTATTCTGGTTTAAACGTAGACCATTCCTTTGTGCCCAATGTGCTACATTTCCAAAGTCATCATCCACTCTAGATACCTCGTGTTCAATCAAGCCTAGAGGGCAATTAAAATGCATTTGGACAATACTAGGTAGACCATGGTTCGAGGCTTTATGGCCAAATTGGAGAAAGATTATTTCTGAGAAACCATCAAATAAGTCTACTGAAATAAACTTATTAACCCTTCGTTGCACTGAGTTGCAGATCTGCAACACTTAGCGGTATATGAATTGTATATTCTTATTTTTTCAAAATCAGAGCAATGTTGCAGGAACGTAACATACCTCTTCTAAGCGCGATCGTGTCTCAAGTTCTCTCTTTGACATTTGCTCTTCGTTATCATCAGTCTAAGCTGATATTTTGCATAAAGTCCACGTTTGTGTTTGAGCTCATTTCATTATTTTTGGGAAATTATTATAAAACCAGTTTTTTTCAATAAAAGTTGTTTCGTTTTCAATCTAATATAAGTTTATAGTCTGCGGGAAATTTGAGTTGTTGTTTTGTTTTTGAGCATAGAAAGGCACATCTGCAACAATGCGCCTACATCGAATAGTGTTCTTCTGAAATTGAAGACGAACTTGATTTTTCGTCCGATGAATGTGATGAGGATCCCACATTTGTCCCCCAGGAAAAAAGCTCATCAGGAAACGAATCGGACAATCCACCATAACCAGAAACTTTGCCTCAATTTACTTCTCGAGGCATTTCTAGAGCTGCAGAGATGAAGCCAGCAATAGCTAATGTTATATGAAAGAAAAAAAACCTTGCTCAATCCAGATCAGCTTAAGTTTTTAGGCAACGAAGATCTTCCAAATGAACTCCTGGTTCTTATTTTTTTTTCTTATTTTTTCACTGAAGAAATTGTTGATCTTATACGCGACCAAACCAACATACATACGAGTATATATAGCGTACAAAAAGACATAAGCAAGTCGATAAATACTGAAAGTATTGATATTCGTCAATTTGTTGGAGTAATTTTATACACATCTATTGTACAGATTTTGACTGCTAGAAGTTGCTGGCCCGATAAAATGGGAATATCGATAATTAAAGACACTACGCCACTAAAAAAAATTGAGCGTTTGTTACAAAATTTGAATTTGAATGACAATTCCAAAATGTTGTATTACACTCAGCCCGGAAGTGATAGGCTTTATAAGGTGAGACCACTAATTGAAAGGCTCAATGAACGATTTTCAAAAGTAGCTCGGAAAAGTATTTGATTGTAGATGAGCAGATGTGCTCAATCAAGGCCCGAAGTATTCTAAAACAATACATGCCAGCTAAACTCACAAATGGGGCTTCAAAATATTTATTTCGTGCGGGTTTAGTAGTTTTGGCTACAGGTTCGAGATTTATAGTAGTCAAAAAAATATTATATGCGAAGGCGAGCCACAATTGGGTGCTGGCTCAAATGTAGTTGTGCGTTTAGCGAGGTAACTACCAAACAATTGCAACTACAAGCTTTACTCCAACAACTATTATACCTCCTTGCCGCTTATCGAATTTTTGACTAGGAGAGGCATTCATAGTCTTGGAACAGTGACAAGAAATAGAGTTCCGAATTGTAAGCTTCTTGACGAATCTTTTTTCAAAAATCAGCCAAGGGGTACTTCAGTTGAGTTGAGATCACAATAGGATTCCGGTTTCGACAACTGCTTGAAAAGACAACAAAATTGTTTCACTGGCGTCAAATTTTGCAGATAAGACCCCTACATCCAATGTGCAACGATATGATAAAATAAACAAAGTCCACGTATCGATTGAACAACCATTTGTAGTAGCCGAATACAACCATCACATGGAAGGCGTGGACTTGATGGATAGCATTATTGCTAGACACAAAATTTTACTAAGAAGTAAATTTTGGTATATGCGTTTGTTTTACCATCTTCTTGACATGATTATGGCAAATGCGTCTACTCTATCGCCGTGTCAACAAACAAACTGGAAGATTTGATAACTTAAGCGCCGCAGACTTTTGAGCGGAAAAGGTCGACTGAAAGAACATCAGATGTTGAGCAAAGTCTTCTGGCAAAAACAACGAAAGGCCCTGCTCAACACGCACCGCCTAAGGAAGTTCGATAGGATGAAACCAGTCATTGGCCAGTTGTAAAATGTTGCAAAATGTCCATTTATACTGGTTTCACACAGACGTTATATGAAAAGTATGAAATAGTCTTATGCTGCAACAAAACAAACAATTGTTTCAAAGACTTACATTATAAATAATCATGTAAAAAATTAGAAGCTAAGGCGCAATGTTGCATATCTGCAACATCTTTGTCGTCAAGAGCTAGCATCGAAATTGAAATCCATCGGCTTTTCAGAACATTATAGACCGCATTTCGTTGGGTGTAGACAAAGTGGCAGGGTACTGAGATGATATTATTATTGCGGGTCGGACATAAACAGACTGTGAGGAAAGACTTTTAGAAGGCTCGTCTAGACTTAATAAGTGTAATGCCTTAGTTAACCAAAAAAGTAAAACGGCTGTGATTTCAATTAGTGATTGGCGATGGAATGACTTTATTACTTAAGTTAAAGATAGACAGGGAAGAGGAAGTAGTAGAAAGTGAAAAGAAAAGAAGGGAAAAGATTCGTTGTTCTCACAATAATGTGAAATTAAAAATATTTTATATATATATATATTTACATTTGCTTGTACGTAATGTATGTAGGAACCAAATCAATAAAAAAGTATTTATTAAACGTTAAAAGAAATGTAGGAACAAAATGTAATAATTCTGTTTCAATATGTAAAAGAATGATATTTAAAATTTAATTCAGCTTATTAACTTAATTGGCAAATCCAAAACTTGTTTTTATGGTTAACGAGAGAGTGACGTCCACTGCACCTACATTCGGCCATCCTGCATTTCATTCGCCTCGGATGAATAATGAGTTTCGTAATCCAGTCTTTTGTTACTTCGCCAAGTTTGCATGTTGTCACAACTTGATGTGGTGCTATTTGTTCCTTCATTAGCATTAACCTTCTTAACTGAATAGCGTCCATCTCTACCTCTGGACACCACTTGATATTGACCTAAGAAATCAGAAGAAAGCTTTTCTCCCGCCCCAAATTGCGTTCTTTTATTAGCTGCTAGGTCCCCCTCGTCATACCTGGCTGCGGAATTTCTTCTACGGTTGTATATTTTTTTATTTTCTGCTTGTATTTTCTCAATTTGCCGTCGAACTTTAAAACGTATATCTTCTCTTTCGTCATTGTGTTGCATTTCCAGCTTCACCATCTCCAAAATGTTAACGTCATCTTTCTTACGCATTGGCACACCAAAAAGTACTTCAAACGGTGAACAGTGTGCTATTTATCGCAATTTGCTCTCCAAATGTAAATCAATACCATTTTTGCGGCCCATCAACTAATAGTCTTCTAAGAACTTCGATAACTATATGATTCGAACGTTCAGCTTATCCCTTTCCTCTTTGCAGGACTATTGTTATGAAAATATGTTCAATATTTTCTTCGGTGCAATTTTAAAATTCTTTAAAGATTTTAGAAGAAAACACGCTTCCTCTATCTGTTATAACCCGCCTAGGATTTCCAAAATGCTGTTGCAGCTCTTTTAATTTCTTAACAGAAATCCATAAATATTTCGAAAAACCATCAGGAATAGTGAATATACATACACACGCAGATCATTTTATTATTTACAAGCCTTTTAAACGATTTGCGTCTCAGTTGTGTTGAAAAATTTTTATCCGCGATGGAATTTATACGTGATAGTGTGATTGCTTTATATTTGGCTGGAAAACCACAAGTAGCTATCGTTAGAGTCCTCCAGCACCTCAACGTGGTGCAAGGCTCGAATTGAGCGAAATCCGTGTCGAAGTGAAAGAAAAATGGCTCGTGAGCTCAACATATCGTTGGAACGGATGCAACATATACTGAAAAATGAGCTTGGGCTCAAGCCATTGAAGTTCCAAAAAGCACACGATCTTACACCGTAACAGAAAAAAGTTAGAGTCGACAGAGCGAAGGAGTTGCTACGCTTGCACGAAAGTGGTGAGTTGCCGAATTTGGTTTTTTCCGCTAAGTCGTCATTTGTTATCGAGCAATATGTCAACAAACAAAATTACCGAGTCTACTTGCCAGAGAGGTCCTTTGAAAATTTACACCTTTGGACGGCCACCAGAAAGCAGGCAGCACCGATGGTGATGGTTTGAGCCGCCATAACTGCCGATGGTCGCTCCCTGTTCGTATTTTTTGACCGTGGCGTCAAAATTAATGCGATCGTATACTGTGAAACTGTCTTAGGGGCAGTATTGAAGCCTTGGACAAACAATCATTTTGGTCGGAGACCGTGGATATTTCAACAAGACTCGGCACCGTATCAGAAAGCGCGCGTCAACCAAGATTGGTTAAAAAACAATGTTCCACACTTTATTTCTTCGACACAATTTATTGCAAATTCTCCGGATGCAAATCCGTTTGATTTCTCTGTCTAGGGTATTTTGAAGGCGAAGGTTGGCACTAAAAAATACCAAAGTTTGGACCACCTCAAACAAGCACTTCGTCGGGAATGGGCCAAAATACCGCAAAGCCACTTGCGTGCAGCGCGCGATGCTTTCTTCGGCTGTCTCATTCGCGCCAAAGGTGGACATATTGAAAAGTACTGATACAGTTTGAAAACTGATGTATTTTTCAACATTTTTTGCTTTGGCACAAAAAATTTATCAAAAAATAAAAAAAATTATAGCATTTTAAAAATTTGGAGTTCGAGTCATTCACCCTGTATATATGTATATTGCTCCGTTGTTAAATCCATTGCGCCGATGTGATCAAGCTGGAATGTATCGAATGGCTTGTCTCCCTTATCCAGTTGTTGGAGGAATCCTTCCTGCTTACCAGCTTTTCTGTTAGCTAACGTGCATTTGACACAATTATTAATACGCCCCTGCACTTTTTCCTTTAACCTGGGTATACACAATTCTTTGGAAATAAGATGCATTGTTTTCTGTATCCCAAAGTGTAGTACATTGTGTTTTACATTAATGATTTCTACTTCCATATTGCGTGGCACCACTAAGAGTGAAAGTCCATCTATTTCTTTAAAAAGAAACTAACCTTGGATTTCAAAATTATCGTAGGGCTTTTCCTTTAGCACTTCCTTCACCGTTCTTATAAAGTTACCCGAATCATGTGCCGTTTTAATAGGAAGTAATAGCTCCTGTAGAATGGCGTACACGACTGGCTAACGGCTTAAGCAATCCATATGTACCATCCTTGATCCCGAAGCGCTGCACAATACGTTACTACCCTGAATTTGGTACCTAAGAGATATACGCCAACTTTTCCAAGGATTTATTAACAACATAGGTCTCCAAAACGTAGCGGTGCCACTTCTGTTCAGCATTATTGTTTTTTCTGCTGTAGTAAAAAATTTGATGAAGCTGATTATCGTTACCTCGTTGCAACAGAATTGCTCCTATGCCTTCTTGACTTGCGATCGTATGCAGTTCAGTTTCTACATTTTGACGATATATGTATGTAGAGTACGGGCTTGCTTGTTAAAGCTTGTTTTAATGCTGCTATTGCCTGTCGTTGGGAAGGTGTAATGATAAACTTTGTATTTTTCTTTGTTAGATCTGTTAAAGGCTTAGCCAAGATAGAGTATGAGTTAATAAAACGTCTAAAGAAACCTGTTAACCCAACCTTTTTTAAATTTTTGGGCTCTGGGAATTTAGCTACTGCATGTATTTTTTCCTCAGGACGACTCACCCTACAATTTTCAACAACGTGCCTCTTCTCTGAAAAAATTTACATTTAACCTAATTAAAGATGAGGCCATTTCCAGCTGCAACCCGTAAAACCATTATCAGTTTTACCCAACATTGTTTTCCCAGATATAATAAGATCATCTATAAAGATTCTCCATATTTTTTGTCTAACGAATTCACGAAATATGACATTAACGAATCTAACGAAAACTACATGTCCATTTTTTAGCCCGAACGGTACAAAGTTAAATTCCCATTTGAGATCTTCAGTAACAAAAGCGGTAAATTTTTTGCTATTTTCTTCAACCGCAACGTGAAAAAACCCATTTTTTAGGTCCAATGTTATAAACATTACATCATCTTCTAGGCTCTCTAAAACGCTCTCAATAAGTGGCGTTGGAAATCCATCCCTAGTAGTTCTGGCGTTGATTCCTCTGTAGTCGATACACACTCTGCATAAACCTTCTCTCTTTTTTACAACGACTACTCGACTTGTAAATGGCGAAAATGAGGGTCGAATGATATCCGTTTTAAGCCAGTCTTCTACTTGTCTTTTAACAACTTTATTCACTGTAAATGGTAATCGTCGCGGTGTTGAAAAAATGGGAGTGTCATTAGTTAAGGAAATCGACATTTTTGTAGGAGAGTCACTTACTGATTTTGGCTTATAATTTGAAATAAGTTCTTTTACCTTAGATTCATGCTCGACTGAGACCTGAATGTCTGTATTAGCATCTATTTCGATGTTCATTAAACATTTTTCACCTTCTTTCTCATCAGTCGTTCATTTAAGTAGTGTTACTAATAAAAACTACATTTGACGACTTTAATATAGGGCTCCAATAAGCCCAGTGGTAGTGCGCCCGGTTAACAAGTCCAAGGTTGTGGGTTCGACTTTTTTTTTTGATAATTTAAAAATAAATAATTAAAAGAAAGTGCGTAATAACATCACCCGGTGTATGCGGAAGAGTGTCCCGCTATGCCAATAGCGGGACCAGCTGAAAAGTCAGGTGATGTTTCCAGTGGGTCAAGCCAACCAGCAGCAGTGGTTGAGCCAAAGATGAAGAGGAGAAGGAAGATGAAGCCTGCTCCGCACCCATTGAAGCGCTCTTCCCTCTCAGCATCAACAGAAAAGCTGCCTGACGAAGCGAGGGAAGAGGGGCGCGCCATGACAACAAGGGCAGCAGCACGGCAGCAAACAATGCAAAAGGCACTCAATATGCCTGATGGTAGAGAAGGCCAATATAATAAATTTGGCAACATGTTCGCATCTCTGGCGGCTTCTGAGTCAGATGATGAAGAAGAGGAGGTGGAAAGAATCCACTCCAATATCAAACAGCTCCAGCAAAGAGTGCTAGCTATCAAAGCTAAGCAAATAGCAAGGAGGGAGAAGGAGCGGCTAGGAGAACTTCACGACTCTCGGCAGCCGCAACAGCAGAAACAACAAAAACCAAACCAGCAGCCTAAACCTACACAGGCTCAAAAAAGATATCAGCAAGCACCACAACAACAAGGACAACAACAGCAGCAGAACAGCCAGCAACAACAACAACAAAAAAAGCAACTACAACAACAGCAGAAGCAACACCAACAACAGCAGCAGCAGCATCAACAAAAACAACAACAACAAAAACATACTTCAAAAGTAAGGGTTCCACCTATAAACACTTATAAGATGGAACTCAAGGAGACGATAGAACTATGTAAGTCGGCCATAGGCTGTAATTTTTTTATTAAAAGACTAAGTGTAGATAGGCATGCGATTCACTGTAACACAGTGGAGCGCTATCACAAAGTAAGAAATTTGTTGAGGGATTCAACGACGGAGTTCTTCTCCTACACCCCTAAGGGTGAAAAACTGCAAACAATGCTGCTGAGGGGGTTAGAACCGTCGGTTGATCCGGAGGAGCTCCTTGCACTGCTGAAAGAGAAGGAGTGCGAAGGGCTCAAATTCGTGGGGGTCAAGCCGTTTGTCACGGCTAGAGCTAAAAGGGAGAAGCGGAAACTACCATTCTTCTTGGTTCAGCTAAGTCCCGATAGCAAACTGGATGGTCTAAGGAGTATCAAAGTCCTAGACTACCAGGTTGTACACTGGGAGAAATTAAAGAGGAGCGAAAACATTTTACAATGTGTTCGCTGCCAAAGGTTCGGCAACGCTGCGTCGAACTGCGAAATGCAGCCTCGATGCGTGAAGTGTGGAAAGAACCACAAGTCAAAGGAATGCGCTCTAGGTAAGGACGGAGCGTCGGAAAAAAGCCAACTCTCTTGTGCTTTATATAGGAACACGGGCACACCGCAAACTATCGGGGTTGTCCCAAATTCCAATACATCAAAATAGTAAATCTGGCTCGACAGCAGAAAGTGGAAGTTAAACGTCCACCCGTGCATTTACAAACTCCAGCCGTTACTCCCCATGTTACCTATGCCCAAATAGCGGCAGGTAGGGGAAATACGGCACAACAAGCGAAGGTTGCTTCTCAGGCCCCAGCGCCTAGAGCACCGGAACCTGCAACTGACATGCTAGCTATATTGCTCTCTATTCAGGGACAGATGGCTCAGCTTCAACGTCAAATACAAGAACAGGCTACACGGGTGGATCAAATATATTCGCTGCTGCCGGGGCTAACGCACCTTCAGTCGTAATGGGTACGTACATGGCGGAGCAAACTCTGAAGGTCCTTGCAGTGAATGTTAATTCATTGATTAGGTTCGAACGACGAGCCGCACTATTTAAGTTGCTTAAAAACCAAGCCCCGGATGTGCTTTTGGTTAGCGAGACTAAGCTTACCGAAAGACACAAAATGAGGCATAGAAGGTATGAAATATTACGAAGAAACCGACCCAATTCCACTCAAGGAGGAGGTGTTGCGATCTTTATAAGAAAGGGACTGGGTTTCAAAAGAGTATACAGTCGTGTGGTACGTGGGTTTCAGGTGCTGGAAGCATGTGTCATGTACATCCCTCTCCGTAGTGGAAAGCGGTTGTACATGGTGTCGGTCTATGCATCTGGGGCTACTCAATCCACCTTATTCATCTCAGAGCTCCAGACACTTTTTCGATTCCTGAGGCTGAAATTGGAAGACAATTATTTTATTATCGGCGGAGATTTCAACGCCAAACATAGAGATTGGGGAAATAATACACCAAATACTAGAGGGAACCTACTATTCAATTGGTGGGGTCAGCACAGTGTGGTGTATCGATTCGGGCTCAAAGCGACGGACAGTCCGTCGTTTCCCAGACACGGGTCCTATTTGGATCTCCTGCTGTTCGACACTCGAATAGAACTAACAGGCACTTACCAAAATACCATAAACTGTCTACGCACGTTTGTGTATGACAGTGACCATTGCGGTCTCAGTACCGAAATAACCGTTCCGAACGAAATTGCGGAATTGGATGAGTTTGTTCAAAGGTATTCCTACAATTATAGTAGGGTGCGTTGGACACACTTCTCCAGAGCACTGACGAGAGCACTCTCCTCGAATTCGCTCTACCCACCGTCCAATAGAAATCTGTGAAACGAGGAGATTGACAGGTATCTAAAACTAATGGAAGAGACAATTAAACGAACTATGGACAAAACGATACCTCGGTATCAACACACTGATAACGAAGACTTATTCCGCAACGCAACTATTGACGCACTGCACCGACATAAAAGTGGACTGCTGTCAAGACTAAAAACCTTGTACAGGCAGTTTACTGACAGACATAACCCGGAGATCTTGACATTGAAGTCGTCGATTAAAAACCTCCAGATATTAATAAAGGAAAATTACAGAAATTCTATAAGTTTGTATTGGAACAATAAAATTCGGGCTGTAAACACCAGCAACCCGAATATGTTCCCGCAAATAAATAGAATATTCCGGAGAAATAATCAAAACGACCTTCCATGTCTCAAAATCGCCCGAACGACGAACAACGAACAAATACTTGTAGCAGCAGGCATTGATCCAAATGAGGCAGTTGATGATGACAACCACTTTGTGATCGAGGATCCGCAGGAGAAGGTAGAGGTAGAGGAGCGACTTTCCAGGAAGTGTACAAGGCGAATGACATCATTGCCCCGAACCACGACCTGGAGAGTCGAGTCCTTGTGCACAATTCCTGCCTTCGAAATGAAATTGCGAATTGGCGATTCGAGAGCTCGGGTCTCACCCAGTTTAGTGACGAGAATATGGCAAATAATGTCATCACCAACGATAGGGTACTACCCCCTTTCATTTCGAAGGAAGAGCTCCAAATGATCTTCGAATCGCTTAGAAGTAAGAAATCAGTGGAAACCGATGAAATACCGAACATTGTGCTTCGACATCTCACACTAGAAGCAGTGAACATTTATACCACCCTGTTTAATAATGCAATGAATAATGCACATTATCCAGCGCATTGGAAAACTGCGGTGGTACATCCCATTCCCAAAATGAATAAAGATACTTCCGATCCGGCGAATCTCCGCTCGATCAGTCTTCTTCCAAACATCAGTAAGATTTTCGAGAAGGTGATCAATAGAGTCCTGACTAAGTGGGCTGAGGACAGACATATAGTTCCGGATAATCAATTCGGTTTCAAGGCGAGGCATGTTATCATTCATGCTGCGTCTAAACCGGTTTCTGATATCCAATGGAACAAAGGCAAAAAACAGTGCACTAGTGCCTGCCTGATTGACTTGGAAAAGGCCTTCGACACCGTATGGTTAGAGGGATTCTTCTTCAAGCTGGACAGGATGGGCATTAGTAAACCACTGCTGTATATTCTTTTTGATATGCTCTCCAGCAGACAGTTCATCGTGAAGAATGGCGATGTGACTTCCGCTGGAACATTTAACATTAAAAACGGTCTGCAACAAGGTGCGGTAAATTCGCCGATCCTATTCAACATTTACACAAGTGATCTGATAGGTTCACTTCACCATGCCATAGCGTACGCAGACGACTTAATCGCGTACAGATCAGGTCCAAAGATTGAGGTCATTAATACACTTTTGCAACATGACTTCGACAAAATTAAGCAATATTGCGTTGACTGGAAGTTGAAAATCAACTTTCAGAAGTCGGAAACCATTCTTTTTAGGACGCCTTTTTCTGGGGCCTCAAGGGATACCAGAAAGAATTGGCGAAAGTTCTCTATCGTCGGACAACATGGACAGCCACTTGCTTGTCGAAATGTAGTCAGATACCTTGGGATCTGGCTGCTCTGGCCAGAGCCAGAGGTGCTTTTGCCCTTACAAGGAGACTGTTTTACAACAGCCAACTCGATGCGAGGGTGAAGGTGATCTGCTACATGGCCCTTATCCGGGCTATGCTTGTGTTTGGATGTCCCGTGTGGTTCGACGTGAGAGCAAATTTATTGGAAAAGATTCGGGTGTTTGAGAGGGCTTGCCTTAGGGCTTGTTTTCGGTTATAGAGAACACCCGAGTTTGAGTACATAAAATTCTATAGCAATGAAGTCTTGTACAATAGGGCGAACCTAATAAGAGTGGACAATTTTGTTATTAAGTTGACTCGAAGGCACATTGCAAGAGCAATAACATCGTCGAACAACCTGATCGCTGGGGCTTATTACCCGAATTATATGTATCATGAGAGAGTTCGCTTTGACGGCTATGTTCCTCCAGAAGCATTCCTCTACCTTGATAGCAAAGGTCTGATCCAGGACAGATTGGCGGTGCCGCTAATATTCCACGTCGCTCGAACAGCTGCGGACAGGCGACTCAACTACGACAGAGACGTCGCACACGGCAGTGCGGAGCGTCTCCGGTTCAGTAGGGCGGTAGGAAGTCGCGACATGAGGGATGTTGCTCAGCAGCACCGACAATTTTGGTGGCTTTCAGAAGGAGAGGATGCTTCGTCGTCGAATTCCTCCAATACTTGTTAGCTTCATGTGAAGCAAAGTGGGTCGCTTAATTTTTTTTAGCCATGGCCGGCTTACATAGTTTTAAGTATAAGTAAGTTAAATTTAAGAAAAAAAAAATATATAAAAAAAATAAAAACATATATATATATACATATATCTATATATTAGGTATATATATATCATGTATGTATACATAATGTATTAGATGTAAGTAGGTTAAGTAGATTAAAATTTATTTTTAGGTAATCTGTAAGTTTTTATATTAATATTAAAAAAAAAACTGTCCATATACTAAGTTTTTGCTCAAAATTTATTTTCTTAGTTTTAGTTGTAATGTTAATATAAAATTAAATATAGACTGTAAGATACGTCGAAAGACATAGTTTAAGTGCTAGGTTTAACTTAGAGTGCCCGCATGGGGCCAGTAAATTAGAATAAGATAATTTTAAGTTAATTAGGCTAATTTTTAAGCGTTTTTTTTGTATAGCATTTAAGTGTAAATTAAGTAATATAAATAAAAATGCATAAAAAACTGAAAACTGAACCTTCTTTCTCATAAAACTTTGTTTCACCAACCACCAATCACGACCTCTGCTTTTGTCATCAAACCCCGTCCAATAATTGCGTCGATACAATTGCAGTTGCTTGGAACTACGAGTACATACACAGTAAGGGTACTTAACATTATCTATCATCATATCAGCTTCAAAACTACCCTATTTACTATACTTTTCTGGACACAAACCAAATAAATTTATTTTGTCCTTGGTAAATCGCCCTATATTGGTCAGCGTTGTAAAAAAATCCTTTCGAAGCAAACAAATTTCAGCCCCAAAATCGATTAAACCCTTGCACTGCTTTTCATTTATTAGAATTGTCTTAGAATTGATATCTGAAAACAAATTAGCTTCTTTGGATTTTGTTGAAGGGCAACTGTGAGACATGTGACCCGACCCGTTACACTTTTCGAACGGCAGTCTCTTCTTTGATGTACTAAAGAACCGCAATTGTAACAATAGGAAGAGTTTGCACCCTGCGATTTTTTACCATAATTTAGTCCGTTATTTTTCGAAGTCGATCCGTTTAAAATATGCCCGCTACTGCTGCCTCTACTATTAACTTTATTATCAACTCCAAGATTAACTCCAATCTTGGATTTGCATTTTGAAAAGAGATAATATTTTTCAAAGAGTTTCGATAACGTTTTCGCGCCATATAATATTAGTTTACGGTCTTCTCTAGCTGCGATTGCATTTATTATATACGTGATCAAGGATATATCTCAGCTAACTATCCAATTCCTATCATTTTGTAGACATATTCAAAACGTTCACCTTTTTTCATTTGCTTATTTTGAAGACGCATATAAATGCCTGCCCTACAAAATGTTTTTTGAAGTCCGGGGCATCCTTAAATTCTCAAAACCACACTGAAATCAAAAAATTATCATATCACCACTAAATGTTGATTTTAAGTCTTCCACATCTTTGATAGAAAACCTACCCGGGGAATCATAGTTGACCTCACTCAACCACTTGATTGACTCGAACCCGTTGCGATAGCTGCTTCTGCTAATTTTTTTTGTCATCTCCGCTACTTCTTTATTGGCCAAATCAGGGTTTGTTTCTTTGAGCCGATCGAATAAAACTGTTTTTATTCCGTTTGTATCCAATCCTACTTTGGATAGCTCAGCTTTCAATTGATCTACGGTCCAAAAATCCATTACAACAAAAAAAAAACGATGTATGTTATGATGAACTTTAGGTTGAGCCCCAAATATGTAGGAACTAAAACGGTATACAATAAAAGTATTTACTAAACTTTAAAAGAAATATAGGAACAAAAATGTATTTATAATTCTGTTTCAATATGTAAAAGAATGATATTTAAAATTTAATTCAGCTTATCGACTTTACGGCTTGACTGCTTTATAAGTTCTGCCGCTATTTTTAATTGGCGAGTCCAAAACTGGTTTTTATGTTTAATGAAAGAGTGACGTCAGATCAGATAAGCGCGAACCTACATGTATAGATAATAAAATGCGGTTTAGAAAATTTAAAGTTTTACAATATAATTATTATTCATAATACTTAGCTTATTTTAGTAAAGCGCGACCTCAACACTCTTTTAGCCCCAAATTGAGATACCTGATCAGACAAAACAGAAACATCACCGGTATTAACATCTTTAGAGCTACCTTCCCCATGAACTGATGGATCATTATAATCAGTAATCGCTTGCACCTTGATTTCAATTTGTTGATTTTCAGTATTACTTTGGTTTCTTATTTGATATAAGTACCATTTTATCTCTCAGTTACGATGCAAGAATATGTCAGTGGACCAAGTTGTTTTTTTACTGTTGCTTGAGTCCAGCTTGGTTTATTAATGTTTCTGTAGTCTCTAATCCTAACTTTCTGTTCTTTGAAAATACCGTGTTGCGTTTGCCTTTAAAATTCTTAAGTTATTGGAGGCCTTGAAGAAATTTAAAGTGCTTTTAGAACGAGTCCAAAGAATATCTTTGCTGGTGATTCACCAGCCTTTTTTATTGTATTATTCTTAAGATTTGCAAGTATTTATTTCTTTAAGGTCTTGACAAAATTCCCGGCCTGACGATTGGTTGCCGGATGTCGAAGTGCGGCGAAAATATGTTTAATACCATTGCCTGTTGTAAATTTAGTAAATTCGTTTCACATATATTAAATTGTCAACCGTTATCAGTTACGAGGACGTTCGCTAATTCATAACGACAAAATAATTCTTTCAATTTACTAATTGTAAATGAAGAAGTTATCTTCTTCGTTCTGCATACTTCAACCCTGTCGTCAAAAAAACGGCCAGAGGCCCGGAAACAAAACTGTTTGTATGTGCGCCTTTATGGTAGTGTTTTATTTCTATAAAATATGAAATTCATAATCATATATATTAAATTGCTTACCGCAGTTTGCACCTCTGGTCCGCTTGGATTCTAGATTGACAATGATGAAGACAAAAAATGCGGTTTAAGACGCGAGTCACAAGAAGTGCAAACTGAAGTATGCTGCAGTTGGACAATTCTTTTTTGGATCTTGGAACATAGGTGACGCTTCTTTCAGGTTCTGTTCGTTTGGTTTATTAATCGGTGGTCGTTCTGTTACAACCCATTTAGAGAATGAATCAATTACAATAAAAAAGTAATGGTTTTCAATTGGACTAGCAAAATTTACATGAACTCGACTCCATTCGGAGTAAGAAGAACTCCATGGTATTAACGAACTTTTTTCGGGATTTGGTTGTAATTCCTGACAAGAATTACAATTTCGAATTCAATTTTCAACTTCCATATGGATTCCTGGCCACCAAACGTAAGAACGTGCCAACATATTTGTCTTGACTATACCTAAATGTGAGGCGTGAAGCTTATCAAGTACACGACTTTGTTGGTACAACTGTTCAATAACCCCATAATATGCAATCGTATTCTACAGAAAACTCATCAGATTTACTACGAAATCGGATAAATTTGTTGCCTTTTAGATAACGAACCGAAATGTTCTGAATGGCTTCACTGGGTTTCGACAACACTCCCGTGCTATATCCTTAAAATTTAAATTCAAATTAAGTTAATCTCTTCATACTCATTCGTGAAAAATGTTTGTGATGTTTGTGGCATTTATGAAAGTCCACGAATCATCTAATGTACCTTTAGTATACTCAACAGTATACTATAATCAAAACCTGACAATATTAGAGCCCACCTCGACATACATGCATAAGCCATAAAAGGTAATCCTTTGTGTTCGGCAAATATTACCAAACGAGGTTTATGGTCGGTTGGCAACATGAATTTATTTGCACGAGATATTGTTTCAATCTTGAAACACAAAAAATAATAGCGAGAGCTTCCTTTTCCAGAGTACTACCATTACTCTCACTTTTTGTCAATGCTCTTGAGATAAAAGCAAACGGTCTAGATACCATCCTCGTCGCCATTTATGTGTAATGTCTTAGTTAACCAAAAAAGTAAAACGCGTGGGATTTCAATTAGTGATTGGCGATGGAACGACTTTATTACTTAAGTTAGAGATAGACAGAGAAGAGGAAGTAGAAGAAAGTGAAAAGAAAAGAAAGAAAAAGAAGTTATTTGGTTATGCCAGACCTTCATTGTGTTGGCAATACCCAATAATAAGTATAAAGTCAGGCTAAATATACAAAAATGATTTTTTTTTTCAATCCCGGTAGAATACCTGGGACATGTTTCCTCATACAATGAAATTCGCTCAACTTCTAATAAGGTGTAAGCCAATATGTCAGCACCGTCACTTAAATATATAACACAGTTGCAAGCATAACTAGGACTTCTTAATTACTATGGTAGATTCATACCAAACCTGTCATCCGAGCTTCAAGTGATTTATTCCTTATTGTGCAAAAACACCAAATTGTCGTGGTCTATAGAATATGAAGAAGTTTTCAACAAAAGCAAAAGGTTGCTCGCGCAAAATTCCGTTTTAGAACTACATACTCGTATATGACCCAAATAAAATTATCATTGTGTCAACCCATGCCACACCATACGAACAATTAATACTTTCGCATCGGGTTGGCGATGTTGAAAAAGAAGTATTTGCATCTTGTACATTGTCGCCTGCCAAAGAAATTTACTCCCAGCTATGTACATAGAGAGGCTTTAGAAATTATTTTCTCTGCTAATAAATTTCACAAATATATCTACGATAAGGAAATTATCATTTATAGTGACCATCAGCCATTAAGAGAGATATTTAATCCGAACAAGTCAACACAAGCAGGCGTAGCCGCGAGATTGCAATGTTGGTTAGTTATTTTGTCAACATATAGTTACGAGTATAAGATTGTGTACAAAAAAAAAGTCTCAAATGCGTCACGCATATGCATTGTCTCTGCTTCCGTTAAAAAGCAAAGAGCAGCAGGTGAATTCCATTATTAATTGCTTCAGCCTCTCCGACATTTCTCTATGCTTAGAAAAATTTTGGGAATGCCCGAGTTCAGATATTATAATATTATAATATTTGGAAAATCATGCATTTTTTGAAGTCGGATTGGTCAGAAAAAGTATTAAAGACATTATCTTACTTTTCTTTTATCACGAAAGAAATTCATTAGCTAGTGAAGACAATTGTTTATTCTGTGGTAATACTCGTTATTCCTAGTAAATTACAGCCGGATATATTGACACTTTTACACACAGACCATATTGGAGTTACCAGAATGAAAACAGTTGCGAGGTCGTTTGTATACTTCAAGGATATCGATAAAGGAATAGAAATGTTTGTCAAACTTTGTTCTGTTTGTCAACAGATTCAGAATAGACAAAAATCAACAACAATAGATTGGTCAAGATGTTAGAAACCTTTTGTAAGAATTCACATTTTTTATTTTGGACAGGATCAATTCCTAATTATTGTAGATTCCTATAATAAATGACTCGATGTATATTCGCTAATCAGATTAAACACGTTTTCGGTTATTAAAAAGCTTATATTTTTTATTGCAACATTTTTACTACCATCCGAACTATGCAGTGATAATGGTCCACCCTTCTCGTCATCGGATTTCATAAACTTCTGTAATTCAAATGGTATTAAGGTGACTAAATCTTCACCTTACCATCCAGAAAGTAACGGGTTAGCAGAAAGATACCTAGGTAAGGCTGTAATATCATTCAAAAGATTTTGGTAGGTAACAGATATGCGTCATTAGATATGGATGACAAAGTTTTTCAATTTCTTTTTACAGTACACACCGGATCACACCATCCTTGGTCATAAAGAAATCGCCAGCCGAAACTATTTTCAATGTAAAACCAAAAGCAATATTCAATTTAGTCAATCCAGTCCCCAGACGTCATATTAGTCAATATGACGAAATAGTATTGTAATACAATAAGACAAAAAATAAAAATGTAAAAAATGAGGTAAACAAATTTTTGAACGGGGAAAAAGTTTTGTATTCTGCACACGGTTGAACGTTTGTTAAATTGATACCGGGAATTGTTACTAAAATTATCAGTCTGTGTGCTTACGAGATTTATGTCAGTGGCTCTAGACGAATCCTATAATTTTCTCAAATAAGAAAATCGTACTTGGAAGATAAATTTCATCCAGCTCTAATGAGAAGTGAGCGCCAGTTTTTAGAACCACAGCCGCAAACACACAAATAAAAAAGAATAAGCCAATATAGACCATGTCGATCATATGCAAAAAAAATATATGTAAAATCCCGTGTTGCACCCAGAATTCTGTAAATGAATGAATATAGTTAGATATTGGATTAAAGGTCAATTAAAAACACTGGACATAATGTTTGCATACGAATAGAACTTAATGCATTATACGTATGTATATGAGGCCCCCATTTATTGGCTTAATACAAGCTTAATCTAACTTAAAAACTAACAGAAAGACTTAAGAGCTAGTGACTGAGGATGTGATGGAGGAGATCTTGTTTAAGACGAGGAGTGCTCAGGTGGAAATGAAAAAGGGAGAGGTTTGAGTTGACCTTTCGGAGCATTCGGGAGATAGGTTCGTTGGAGCCATAAGAGGTGCGGTGGACCGGTAGATAGAAGGGACGAGGACAACGTAGATTGCGGGGGTTGGTATTGAAGGAAATGGAGTTCAAAATGGTTGGAACCTGAGAGAAGACGATGAATGAAAAGAACGTCAGCAATATTCCTACGTTCTTCTAACGAATTCATGTTTAGAAGTTTGAGGCGGTCTTGATAGGGAGGTAAGATTAAAGGGTCGTTCCATGGCAGGCCACGGAGGGCAAATCGGAGGAATCGACGTTGAATACCCTCGATTCGGGAAACATGAACCCGGTGAAAGGGGGACCAAGCTTGACTGACATACTCAAGCAGGGGGCGAACAAAGGTAATATAGAGAGATCTGGTTACATACGGGTTGGAAAATTCCTTGGACCACCGTTTAATAAAGCCAAGTGATGAGTTGGCTTTGAGGATCATCTTATCGATATGCGAACGGAAATTAAGCTCACTGTCGAATAATATGCCAAGGTTTTGGAAAGACTGAACCAGGGGAGTTGGTTGACCATGGAGAAAATAAAGTCGGGGAGGAGACGGGTTGCATTTACGTGAGATGGTTATAGATTGACATTTGGCTATATTAAGTTCTAGGCAGTTTTTGAAGCACCAGATTGAAAACCGATCAAGGTCTTCTTGAAGAAGGGCAGAGTCCTGGGGAGAGGAAATAGATTTAAAAAATTTTGTGTCGTCAGCGTAAAGGGAGAGGGAGGAGTGCTTAATGACACTTTCAACATCGTTGATAGTAAGAATGAAGAGAAGAGGGCCAAGATGACTGCCTTGTGGAACTCCAGATGAGGCCAGGAATGGAACAGAAAGGGCGGATCTAAACCGAACACTATAATATCGGTTTACCAGGTAAGAAGAAATCCATTTTAAAAAGAGAGGGTCAAAGCCGAGAGCAGACAATTTGAAAAGGATCAATTTATGAGATATCTTATCAAATGCTTTAGTGAAATCAGTTGCGATAACATCGATTTCTTTGCCATTTTCTAAGGCTGAGAGTGCAAAAGACACGAATTCAACTAGATTAGTGGTAGTTGATCTACCTTTTAGAAAACCATGTTGTCGGGGTGAAATAAAAGGCTTGCATTTGAAGCTTAACGCTTCGTATAAAATGCTTTCAAAGAGTTTGGGTATATGAGAGAGTTTAGCAATGGGACGATAATTGGTAACTTCATGCTTAGATCCCTTTTTGTGTATTGGGATTATAAAAGAGGTCTTCCAAATCTGGGGAAATTCTCCCTGTGTAAGCGATAGACGAAAAAGGTAGGAAAGGGGTAGGGACAGGTTGGAAGAGCATTTCTTAAGAAACATGGCGGGGAGTCCGTCTGGGCCAGGTACAAATTCATCCTTAAGATTTTGTAACTTTTCTTCAATAACTGCAGGATCGAAATTTTGAGTGAGAAAAGGACTAATAGAGAAATTTGGTAGATCATTGAAGTAAGAGGGATCTGGTACGAAGGAGTTGTTGGCAAATGATTGCTTGAAAAATGTAGCAAAAAAGTTGGCGATGATAGGAGGATCACATGAAGTTTTGGTTTCGAAAGCGAGGGACTAAAGATAACCATCAGTCTCACTTTTGCAATTGACAAATTGAAAAAAGGACTTGGGGACATTTATGAGATTGGTTTGCGCACTATTCAGGTAGCGCTGATAGAGAGAGTTATAGAGTTCAATGAAATGAAGATATGTACCTAGATAATTTGAATAGTCGGAAGAAGAGTGGGTGCGAAGGAATACCGCCTATAACTTGTTTCTTTTGTTTCGTAGAGAGCGAAGTCTACGATTATACCAAGGAGGGGATGTAGAAGAAGTTTTATGCCGGGAGTAAGGCACATAAAGGGAGATGGATTTGAATATTTCTCTGTAAAAAATGGAGAGGGCATCAACCAGAGATAGATTGGTAAACTCAAAAGAAGCACTGCTTAGATAGGTATTAATTTTACGGAAATTAGCTTTGTGAAAATTGTAAGAAAATAGAACTGCGTTGGGAGGCGACTGAAGGGGAGAGTTGTGGAAAAATGAGAGAAGAAGTGGAGGATGAAAGTTATCAATAGTTGAAAGCGATAGGGGACAACACGATTCTGAGGAGTTGATGGGATCAGTTGTGAAAATAAGGTCTTATAGAGTTGGAAACGCCACTGACTTGGCATAGACTAGAGTCTGTCTAGGCATTCCTTAGTAGAAATGGGATTGGAAGCGATGAAAAAAGATTGGCCTTCAGATGTAGTCCACTTCAGCTGAGGCAGATTAAAATCGCCGAATTATCGAAGAAGCGATTCTGATAAGTCGATCAAATTGTCAATTGCTGCAATAGCAGGTTGGTAGGATTCGGAAGAATGTGACAACGCATAACGTACAAGCATCTACGAGTGAGGGTTATTTTAACCGACACAAAGTCGAGCTTAGGAGAGGATGATGTTGCAGCGAGAGAGGAGTCCAAGCTGTTGTGAATAGCCAGTAGGACACCTCGACAAGGGGATTCAATCAAGGGGGTGCGCGATCATCATCCCGAAAAACATTAAAAGAAGGAGGGAATAACTCCTGGTTTTTTATGTTGGGGATAAGATTAGTTTCGGTCAGAGCATAGATATCAAATGGGAGAGCATGAGATTGGCGGAAAACAGCGTGGGTTTTAGAACGGAGTCCTCTTACGTTCTGGTAATAGAAGGTGAGAGGGAGGTTTTTGCATGACTTTTTAGGGTCGAAAAAATTTATCATGGTCAAGGCGACTGCGTTGGAGGTGTGCGACTCTTTTAGAGTGTACATATTGGCGAAGAGCGGCAAGATCGTCTGCAACTTTTTGGGGGGCGTATTGAAAATCTCGTGATACTTTATATAAAGTTTCCTGAGACTGGTAGCGTCTGTAGGGAGGCCTTCCTGCTGGATAGAAACCATGACGCTTGTTTTTGTTTTACCCTCGTAGCACACCGAGTCGGATTTATCGTGCAGATAGGCGAGATATAGACGTATATTCTCATATATCTTTTTATCTCTAAGCCTAGAGAGTGCATAGCGACATTCGGTGGTATCGCTAGTTTGCTGCGTTAATTTAACAGTGGGTGGCGAAAGGGGGTCAGTAGAAGAGTGGTTAATGAGTTTGGTGTCGCAACGGCTGGTTTTTCTGAAATAGGGTTTAAAATGTGAGAACTGATGAAATTGGGATACTTAGCTCCAGTTCTCAGGTCGAAATTAGGGAAAGGCGTGTGTGTTAGGGGTTGAGTGGTGGGAGATCTCGTATCTAATAATTGTTAAGTTATTACAATTATAAAAGTATTGTTAAAAGAGATAAAATCTAAAGAGGGAGAAGTGTTATGTACTTGATAAGTGCGCGACATGTACCCTTCAAATGTATTGTTTTTTACTGAAGTTAGTCACAGTGTAATAAACTTAAATGCATTGAACGCTGATAACAGAGAAATCTGAGCCTGACATGACCTAAGAAAAACGGATCCCTCTTTTCCGGTGCCTTGAATGGAGAACATCTTCGAATAATAAGCTCTAGCAATCGTGTTTGATTTACCAGAAAATACTATAGTGTGCTTACTCTTGCATCTACAGCAACGTCAATCTGGGAATAAGCGTCAAAATTATTTAAATCGCTATCGAATAAGCATGAAGACCTCACACAGATTGCTTGAAATGAAGTCGACCAGAGCTAACTTCTATTGGGTTGGCAAAAAAGAAATTTCAGTTTTTTTAGTGTGACATACAACTTTTTTTTATATTTCAATCAGATATACCATGATATATAAAATATAATATGACATATTTTCCAATTAATTTTTTTTTTTTTCAGTCTGTATTTCATGACAAAATATCAATAATTTTTTACAAATATAAATAATCCAGGATACAATGAATTTGTCTAAGAAATAGCTTTGCACAATCTGTTGCCATATGGCAAGTGGCGAAAGTACAAGAAAAAATTTAAAATATAATAACAAAATAAAACAATATTGATGGGGTAAAGAAGTAGGATATTTCAAATTTAAACGCAATGTAGATAAAAAAAAATAATAAGAAGTAAATTACAGTCAATTTATAACATTGGAATGAGAATTGAATCTATTTCATAATGGTTGAAAGTGAAAAGCCATTTTAAAAACACAGTTTTTGTCCTCTCACACCTAAGGTTTTCTGGCAAAGAATTAAATAATCTGGGAGCTGTAACATAGTAGAATCGACAAAAGTGTGCTTTATAAATAGGTGGAATAGTTACGAAGTTCCTCGTGTTAACACGTAAATTATAATTTTCGATTATAATTTTCATTCGATGACATTTTTCCATGTTTCTGGTAACTTCATGATTCATCACCGGTGATGGCGTCGAAGAACTTAAGGCTGGGAGACACACGAAATTACAATATATTAATTTATCATTTCCAACTCCTTGAAAAAACTTCCCCATATCACATTTTGTTATTCCAAGCTTCCCGGCTACAGATAGACACGAAATTGATTGTTTTAATGTTTGTATCAACAAAATTTGTTAGCGTGGTTCATTCTTCGTGATGTACTTTATATATGGTACGCCGCATGGACATATGGCACAAAATTTACCTTATCATCCACACAATCCTCGGTAGAGCAAGGTTTGCGTCTACTGATTTAAAGTTCGCATAAATATCCGATTTTGCTCCTGTTGTAAATGTGAACAAAACATTAAACTTTTGTAACATTTACATTGTACTTATGACTTTATAAGTTTGACAGTTAAATAAAATAACAGTTAAATAAAGTTTTTCTTTCCTGTTTTTTATTCCAGCGGACTTCGTTAAGTAAGATATATTTATACTAAAACATCAATTCATCGCATGAAAGGATTGCTGCACTTGCGACATTTCCTTCCTTTCAGAAGGTTTTGGTTTCGGCAAAATATTGCACTCACCCCCCTTAGGGTGACTATGGTTTGTACACTATTACAAAAGAAAAGCCGATACATTCACGCAAAGCAGGGCCACATGAAAGAAATGAGAATATTACGAAAGTACGGCATCACAGATGTGAACATATCTGAATCCACTACCATGCCGGGCGAATAGAAATATTTGAGTCGGGGGTCGACGGTTGCTGGGAGTGAGTAATATAATGCATTTCAAAAACAAACTACGCATTGCAATCTGGAACGTCAGCACAATGATTTGGTTTCCGGATAGAAGACGAATGAAGGCTACGAAAAATAGATATAATAAGCGTTGATGAAACCTAGTGGCGGAATGTTGGAAACAGGCTACATGAACTAGTAACTGAACATGATACCTGGAATATTTTAAGCGTATACTATAGGGAGCCTGCGTATTAAGAAATCGATAGCGAACAATTTTCAGGCTGACCAAATTTGTCATGTTCAAAGAAACATCGGTCGCAAAACCCAGTCCAAAAAGTGCGTGTAATAGAGCCTCAGGTTAAAAGATAAGGAGAAGTAGAAGAAGCCGAAAGATAAATTATTGGATCAGTTAAATGCGAGATAAGTAGCGTATAGAACTCTTGGAATCACTAATGAGGTTATCCAAAATGGAGTGGATAACCCTGCAATGCTGTAGTAATTCAGATACGTGGGAGAAATATGTAACAATATACGTTATGTATGAGCATTTCAACGGTAAATAAAATAAGAAGAAGACTTGTTTTTAAACTTAATTTACTTAAATAAAATAGAAAATTAAAAAAAAGGAGAGAAAAAGAAGTTATTTGCTTATTCGACGGTCAAGTATTTTGGAGAGGAATTTTAAAGTGAACGATGTTTCTGATTCTTTGAGGAACTTAATTATACTCTGGCAGACCTGTTTTTATGATGGCTGAGAATATATGAAGCAGACAATATTTTTGTTTATTTCTTTTGTTATTGTCATTTAGTTTTCTAAAGTTCTCACAAAAAGATAAGAGAAACCTTTTTGTTAAGCAACTTGGTCTTTTTTGAAATAAAGATTTTGAGGACAAGAGAGCAAAAGGTCCACCATAAGTTACTTAAATTTTTCTTAATGACGAAAATGACGGCACATTTGGTTTTTTGGGTTTGAAACCCTTTACCCTCACCCACAAATCTTCGATCACCAAAAATGTTGTTATCACCGACAGCTGAACTTGTTGTTATATTAAGAGTACTTGCACGTCGTCTGTTGTTCAAGTGATCTCAAAATATTTAGTTTATTTAAGGCAACAAATTCGGGCAGCTGGTGTTCACAATCCGAACTTCATTGTATCTATACAAATATACAAAAACTCTTTAATTCTCTTGTATTGATTTTTTTTTTTTGACGTTCGATGACGGTCGATGTTCACTGTATTGACCTCCGAGTTAAGTCTGCCAGTAAACTGTCTCTTCAGGGTTGTTAATCTAGATAGCATTCTATTTTTGTGTTATTGCGCTCCTAAATCTATCTAACACCGTGCTCCTAACTGAGTTTAGCGTTGACATGATAAGTGCGTTAACCGTGCAGGCACTAGTTTGTGTACCGAGAGCTAAACATGCTTCAATAATGCATAGCAGGGTGTCACTGATCCTTACGAGCAGCTGTGCAGAGAAGACATCATCGGCTCATGCTGTCTTATTGTTATGAGTGGGAGTTTAAAATTATTATTATTATTATTATTATTATTATCAAATTAACGATACAAATTAATTTGTAGGGTCCGGGATTTAACGCCGGGGTACTATGCCCATGTGGCGCGTTTTGTCAACAGTACGCGGAGTACTGAGTTCCCATGTTGTCACTCACCTACGTACTTACCGCGCCCAACACTGCTTAATTTCGGTGATCTAGTGGGAACCGATGCTTTCAGTGTGGCGAGGACGTTGACTAAGTTTAAAATTGTCCATTTAAATTTTTTCTCATATCATATTGTGTTCAATTGGATAAGCATTACTCTTGCAAAGTACTCGTAAATGAGAGGTGAGCTGCTGGAACGTAGCGAGAGTACTATTCATATGTTTAATGAAATCGTCTATATTTTGTAATTAATGTAAGCGGGAGCATGAGGTCCGATTTTCACTCAGTTCGCAATAAGAAGCTCTCGAGTAAACATATGTAGCAGAGAGTGACATTTTTTTATAAGATAAAGTGGTACGTGTGTTTGACGTGTAATACTTTTACAGTTCGTTGCAACTACAGTCATTTTTTTCTAGGAATTGTTAATCATGTTGCCGGCGGTTGAAACTCGGACTCTTTTTCTATATGAATTCAAACTGGGACATAATACGTCCCTGGCAGACTCGACGTTTTAAAAGCAACAGTAGATGCAAGTTCAACAAAAACTATGCAGGACATTGCACAGAACATGCGAGTATCTCCGATGATAATAAATCGACACCTATCTCTAATAGGAAAAGTCAAAAACCTCGAAAAGTGGTTGCCCTGAACAAAGCACAAAAACTACGCCGCTTAGAAATTTGTGCATCGCTGAGCTTAAGGCACCAAAATGAACCGTATAATCACATGTGATGAAAAGTGGATTTCGTATGACAAGCGTAGAGGATCTGCGCGGTGGTTGGATGTAGAAGAAAAACCAAAACACACCCCCAAGCTAGGTCTTCACCCTGAAAAGGTTATGGTGACAATCTGATGGATTTCGAAAGGACCAATTTACTTTTAATTTTTTCAACCAGGGGAAACGATAAATGCAGTCAATTATTGTGAGGAAATCGACATAGCACGCGAAATTGGTTGAAAAGCAATCTGCGTTGGCAGATAGGCATGGTCCGATCCTATTTCATTACATTGTTAGATCCCATACATCACGGGTAACGGTGCAAAAACTGTTACAATCGGAATTCTTCCGCAGCCACCGTTCTCTCCTGATATTTCTTTAACGGAACCTTTTCCGCTGTCTAGTATTCCGAAACCGAGCAGAGGTCATAAAAGCCTTCGAAGACTTTATATCGTCCAAAAATCAAGCCTTCTATAAAAAAGTAATAATGGATCTTGAATCACGTTGGGAAAGTGGAAAGCTATAGATGCTAACGATTCATATAAATAAAAAATTATAAAAAATAAAATCTTTTAAATAGTTATCTCAAGATTTTTTTTTTATAATCAGCGCGGGCACAAGGGGTTTTTGTAGCCTTAAAATGTTCGTACACAGCGCGGGAGAAGGAAATTTAGAGAGGAAGAAAAGACAGGTACCGATGTACATTGTTTTTAAATGTTTTTAAGCTATAACGACCAGGAAACACAGAGATCGGCAGGGCATTCCATAAGCGAGTTGTACGGCTTAGGAAAGAATCACGATATTTTAGAATACGTCCGAAAATGAGCTTGAGGGTATACTGATTAGCATTCATAGCGAGACGGATGTTGCGGTTGAAAGTTTGAACGGGTGGAATGCTACTGGCGATTTCAATGGAGCACTGGTGGTGGAAATAGCGATAAAACAAAGTGTCAATTGATTGACTGATATTAGTATCACCAATGAGTGGTACGTACCAGGTGCAGAGATGTTTCAGGAGCACCTGACCTGATGTGGGCATTGTACTCCAATTTTAGGCGGATGAATGCCTTATATATTGTGGCCAGATCAGAGGGGGTAAAATAGTTCTTACATCGCTTGAGGAAACCTAGACATTTCGCAGCATTTTTGGCGACATCGAATATAGTATGTTGTCACTGACACACATCCCGAGAATGGAAAGTTTATCGGTTTCGACGATGCGAGTGGCATTCATGGATAATGGCTAGGTATTTGAATTTCGCTTTAATGACAGCAGACAGCATTGTGTTTTGGAAGCATTAAATTCTACTCTGTAAGTGGATCCCCAATTAGTTATGTTGTTAACATCAAAATTTAATGAGCTTAACATGCCATTCCCGTTCTGCAGCCGAAGAGCACGGGCGTGAGTCCGGGAACGAATATAAAAAGGAGCGAGTACTGTCATCAGCAAAGGAATATATTGGATTAGAAGTAGCAGACAAGAGATCATTAATGAAAATTAAAAAGAGTGCCGGAGGCAGAACGCAGCCCTGGAGCACACCAGCATTTATTTTGTGAATATCAGACTTGAAACCGTCCAAGTCAACTTGAATTCAACATTCCGAAAGGTAATTTCTAATCCATTGAAGAAGAGAGTCATCGATCCCAAAAACACGCATTTTCGACAAAAATCCTGATGCCAAATTCTGTCAAATGCCTTAGAAATATCAAGTGCAACTATCTTGATTTGGCCAGATTGATGTACGCTTTGGTTCCACTTTTCGGTGAAACATGCCATCAAGTCACCAGTGGGCCTGTTGCTACGAAAACCATATTGCCGGTCATTGAGAAGTTTTCGTGTTTCGAGATATTTCATGAGCTGACGGTTTATCAGCGTTTCCATGACCTTGGAAAGAAGGGACGTAAGTGCAATGGGTCTGTAGAAGGATAGAGAAGAAGATTCGCCTTTTTTAGGGACGCGCTGGACAAATGCTGTTTTCCATCTGCTCGGAAAGGGTCCTAAGGAGTAGGACTGATGAAGAAGCTTATGCAGTGGTTTTGCCAGCGTAGAAGAACACCTCTTCAGAAAAAGGGGAGATATAACATCTGGACCAGCGGATTTATGCATGTTGAGATCTTTGAGTACTCTTGCTACTACACGAGTGCGAAAGTGGATTCGTCCCATTGTATATTCGACGCACTCAATTGTAGGCGGGGACAAAGCACAATCTGGGAGTGTTGAGCTAGCCGCAAAGTGTGCAGCAAGCAGATTGGCCTTGTCCAAAGAGCCTGGAATGTCATTGTAAATGAGCGTTGGGATACACATTTCATGTGGTACAACCTAATATACTATGTACATATATTAAGTGAAAGTAGTAGCACATCATAAATAAATAACGTTCTCAGTGAAATTATAGGAATGCTAAGCAAACACAGGATTTTATAATAAATGTATATCTATAAAAGTGTTGCCCGGTTATTTGCACTGGAAAATCTTCCTATTTAATAATAATAAATCATAATTTTATCGGCATTGAGTTTCAAAAAATTAAATGTGACAAACGAAAGGAATGCGTTAATGTGATTATTGATTTTCGAGCAACAATAATGAAATTGTACAATTGCTAATTTATAATAATAATATATTTTTGAGTTAATTATTAATTAAAAATCCTCTATTAAATTTCGTTCAATAAAGTATAGAATTTTTACCATTCATTGATTATATTAAAGGTTCAGGTTATTTTGCTGCATTGTTTCGTCGTGGAAAAATACTGCATACTCTAATAAATGTTTCTTTCCTTTTAATGTCATCTTGATGTGTATCAAAGCAAACCTACCATTTTGCGTTTATTCTAGGGACCAACTTCGAACACGTTATTCATTATACTCGTATAATTTCCTACACTTTATTTCAAATACGTTACTAAAACCATAGTTTAATGATTCAGCTGAGTTTATTAGAAATATTAGAAATAAAAGAGTTCGTAAAAGAGTATGTTAGTATGGATAAATTGCTCGTTTATTTGGCTTTAATATCAATCAAAATATAATAAACATAAATGCCAAAATTGCACAGTTAATGAAGCAAGTGTTTACTTGGGAATTTTAGATTTCAAACGGTATGGAGGGCTTCGGATATTTGTAGCCAGAAATAGCTTCGCGTGGTATCTCATTTATTCGTTCAGGCTCAAAAGATACAGCTGGTTTCGGGTAGTTATAGCCATTTGATTTATTAGGTGATTTTGCTGGGATTACCGGATTGGTATTGAAAGGAATTGACGGCTTCGGATACTCATATCCTTGTTTTGGTTTTGAAAGATGCTCCCCTTTTGACAGAAGCGAAGGGTTTGTCTTTAGTGTTGTGGTGGAGATATGCTGTTTTTCTGTTGTTGTAGCTATTTTAATTGATGAATGTGCTGGACGCGTAATAATAAGGGGATTCTCTGGCTTTGGGTAATTGTAACCTTGCTGATTTTTATGTATTGGATAGGCTGGTTTCATTGTTATGGACAGGATAAAAGGTTCTTCTGTAGTAAGGGGGTTTATTGGGATCTCGTAAATGTAACCTTTGCTTTTCTTTGGTACTAAATTAGTTGGTTTAACTGTTTTCAAAATTGATAACGGCGTCGGTGTTGGAAGAATAAATGACTTATCAGGCTTTGAATATACGTATCCTTCTCCATTTTTATAGGTCGGGTTTGTTGGCCTTGGTGTTGTCGATAGACGGACAGGCTTCTCTGTGCTAAATGAAGAAGTTGTTAATCCTGGAAGAACGAGTGGGTTTGGTGGCTTTGGATAAACGTAACCTTCTCCCCCCTTATATATTTCTTTCTGTGGATACAATAATGGTGATTGAGGTTTTGAATACTGGTATCCGGATTTGATTCCAGGGTTGATAATTGGTGTTACAAATCCTTTTGTAGGACTTATTCCATTATATTGTGACGAGAGAGGAGAAAAACTCGACCTATCGTGTGGATACTGATATTCGGCGTTTGTGTTAAAGGTGTTTTCATTTTTATTTGCAATGTGGGTAGCGACAGCAGTTGGCTTAATAGAAGGAAGTTCAAAAGGAACTTTAGGTTTTTGATACTGATACCCAGGACTAGTAGATCCTACTTTATTTGGAAGCTTTAATTGCTGCTTAGGTTTAGGGTATTGATACCCAACACCGTGTTCTTGTTTTTCGAAAATACGTTCTGTCGAAGTAGAAAATTGTTCTTTGGGAGCAGAATAAACGTTACCATGAGCAAAAGAGTCAGGTGGTGTCTGGCGGTTAAGGATGTCATAAAGTGATGTTGTTGGTTCCTTTGTCGTCTTCGAATATTCAAACGGAATATTTGGTTTAGGATAATCATATCCAACGTGATCCGAAATAGGGCCAAATTTCTCCTCAGTTTGAAATTTTATTCCTGGTTTATCATAGTAATACTGTCCACTCGAAATTTGTAATATTCCACATATACTTAGTAATAGAATAAATGTCTGAAAAAATATCAAAAACAAAAATCATATTAATTGGAAAAACCAAAAAAATTCAATTTGTAAGGAATATGAAATAAATATTTAGAATCATTCCAACAAAATCATCTATTGAGGCTTGGAGTATATTAAGGAATTTCTTTTCATATATGGTCATACACACAATTAATATAATACAAAAAAACACATTTATTTTATTTAAGGATTAGCGGAAACAAAACAAAATATTTTTTGTCGTTTTCCTCGTATTCCTCGACTGGTTTTTGGTCCCATTTGCGTTGGCATACTTTGGAAGATATATACGAGTACTATCGAACTCTATCAGCTACAGGGTGTCATTAGTAGAAAAAAGGCACATCAGTAATCTTAAATGACCAGAATATGTAGGTATATGCGACATTACATTCGAAGATCAAGGAGTATTGGATGTAATTAATCGGAAATTAAGTCTGCAGCAATTGTTGGGTCTCTGTTCACGCTTTGTTAAAAGTCCAAACGGAAAGAAAGTTGCTTGAATTTGATATTTCAAAGGCATTTTACAGCGTGTGCCTCCTTCAATCGACTAGATATTACCAATCAAAACTTTCAATTCGATTCAATACACAGTCATTTTTAACGGTTTCAAGGTCAATATTCAAAAATTAAATGCTAGGGACCCCAAGTCTCTATTTTTTTTTCGATAATGTTTTCAGATTTCATTAAAAATTTCTTCTCTTTGGAAGTAATTCAGTACATTCTCTGCTGATGAAGTACTCTCTCCTTGTCTATTTCTTTTCTAGAAGTAGAATGGAAACGGCAGCGAATATTAGCTTATAAAGTAGCTCAAATACAACACAACTGTTTTGTAAAACAAAAATACATATAGTGGAGTGTAATGTTTCTTTTAAAAAAGTAAGTTATCCTTAAAGTAAAAGCCGGCTACTATCCAGGAATGATATTTACATTATGGAAACCCAATAACTTATTATTCTCAGTATGAGTACCATTTTCAAACTATGATAGAATGACCATATCATATACTTATATACATACAATCTTAAATTATTTAAAACCAATGTGTATCTTATCCATCTTAGTCATTTTTCCTTTACCAGTTCTATGAGCAATGATTTTAGGGGACGTATTTTTAATTATTAATGGTACCCACATCCTTTATATACTGTGTTGGTAGAGCTGTACCAAAAATATAAAAAATTATGTGCTGATCGTTACATAACTTAAAAGAAACTCGGAATATATTTATCTGTTAACCGTTTTGCAATTAGTTAGCTGGCATACTATCTAAGAACAAGAAGATAACTTGTTTGACTTGCGGACAGTGAAACAGTTATGAGCCTGAGGCGCATTAATATATATCATATGAGATCACTCGAAGTCTGTATGCTTGATCGTATCCTCACATCTGGGGACTACTAGCAGGGTCAGCGCCCCACAGATAATGGAAGAATAGTAAATTACGGAATCATGACATTATGCTGCCGGAATAAAAATATTTCTTAACCTAACATTTTCCGGAGATGAGCAATATACAATATATAATGCTTTCGAGAAATAAATAATAAAGCGACCGATTAATCGCCATGAAATTGGTAACTAAACATGAAACATGGATTATTGTTCATCTCCTCATGTTGAATATTAACAAAAAAATTTAGTTTTGGCGTGGCAACTCTGTTCTACTGATAAGTTGTGTTTTTCTAATCAACTCTGTAAAAGAATCAAACACAAGTTATTTAGTGACTTCATTTTCGCTTGCCTTACACCAATTCATCTGTATATGCATGAACAACAACACCAAACGCTAAAGTTTATAGCTAATAACGGGTAATTCTACGTCTCTACTGGTAGAATCCGTAGCCACAAAGGTTAAGTGCTCCGATGGGACGCTTTGGACTATCTATCATAGACAGCAACCCTACCCAAGAGAAAGTCTGATTTTAGCCTACAAGTATGCATATCTATATATGCCAAGAGTTAGAACTTAGCTCTATTTATCTGGGCCTAAAATCCAATTACAAATAAAGTTAAAAACATCAATGGAGGAAAATTCTAAGTGTAAACATTTGGATGATCTCACCCATTCTAGCGCCAATCTTAGTTGGCCAGATCATCACCGAAACTGGCTCAACACACGATTAGTGATCGTATTGCTTCACGAGAACGCGGTAATGGAAGTGAAAATATTCAAATTCTAAAATCTAGTTTGGAATTATAAAACCAAGAGCTAAAAAAGAAAATCGAAGAAGTATAGACACCCATCAGCCAAATGCGCAAAGAAATAACTGAACTTAAGAAAGAAAACTAGGGCTTGAAGAGAATCTCAAGCGCCGAAATAGATAATAATCCTGATTCTGTCCCTATTGCCAGGCAAGATGAAATTTATCAGACAGATGAGGAAAAATTAAAAGCAGAAAGAGTAGAAGACCTGGTAAAAACAAGAAAATCGGCTTCATCACCAGAAGCCGTAATTTCTTCAAAATTACCTGACTCAAAATTACCTGAACAAAAAGACTCAACTAGTTACCTACCGCAGAAAAGGCAAATACCACCACCAACCGTAAACATAGTTGGAATACCTGAGTACACGGAAATCCAAGCGATCTTGAGGATCGCATTGACTAAGGAATATAAGTTGTTGCCCTAAAAAATAACGCCTGCAAGATCAATGTCCAAGACTCAACAGAATACACAGCCCTTGCAAACTCCCTTAAAAAAAACAGTGGTACACATAGGAAAATAAAAGCGAAAGACCTATTAGAGTTATGGCTAGGGGCCTCCATCCCACATGGGATAAAGAAGAAATACTCCAAGATCTGCGCAAAAAAAACTTCAAAATTATTGATGCGGTTAATATATTAAAAAAAGAAAAAGCAGTAGTAGCAAAGGGAAACACCATTCGTCAAAAAAGGAATCCCACTGCTTATGCTTACATTCAGTAAGGAGGAAAGTATTGAAAACATACATAATATCAAATCAATATTAAACATGAGGATTAAGATTGAGGGAAATCGTAAGGCTTCAAACTTGATCCCTCAATGCAAAAAAGCGATTATTCATACTCAAAGTTTTTGCTCTCGAGAACCGAGATGTGTTAAATGTTCTGGAAACCATCTTACTCAAAATTGCAAATTATCTAAAAAATACCCCCCCCTAAATGTGCAAACTGCAACGAAGAGCATCCTGCAAATTACGGTAGCTGTGAGGTAGTACAAGAACATCAAAATATGAGAAATTTAGAACGAAAAAGGTTACATACCCAAAACCAGGCTGTGAAAACTGCCAACTACTGCCAAAAATGATGCTACTGCCAAAACTTATAGTTCCGTAGCAAAGGAATGCGCACCTACATCTACACGAGATATAAATAAAAAAATAAGTAAAGAAAACCCTAGCGAAGCCGGAAACGTAATTGGAGTACTCAGCGATATTTTAAAAAGCATTGAACTTTTGAACAAGAGATTGGATAACCGAAATGAAACAAACGTAAAAATCTTCAATAATTTAAAGAAAATAGAAACTACCATAATAAATGGGTATAAACAATAAATGAAAGTAAAACACTCAGAATGGCCATTTGGAATGCAAATGGAATAACAAATCACACTTTTAAAATCGAACTTTTAAAAAAAATCAATATTCTTATGATTTCAGAAAGCCACTTTACTAAATATTCCTACATTGAAATCCAAGGTTATTCTTGCTACCATGCCATTCACCTCGCTGATAAGGCGAGGGAAGGCTCATCAATTTTCATCAAAGAAAGCATAAAGCATAACGAGAACATAAAAAGAGAAAACGAATATATGCAAGTGGTAACAATATCTACTGAACTACAACAAATGAAGGAGTGTTATATATCAGCTATCTATTGTCCACCACGTTATGAACTCAAAACGAAGGGATATCTGGAGTTCCTCCAAACTTTCGGGAAGAACTTTATAAATGGAGGTGATTACAATGCGAAAAATACATTCTGGGGTTCCAGACTAACAACCATAAAAGGTAGAGAGCTTCTTGCAGCTGGACAAGAACTCAAATCCGATTTGTACTCTGGTAATCAACCAACTCCTGGCCGGTTGATAATAACAAGATTCCTGATATTGTACACTTCTTTATTCCCAAAGGTGTATCCGAAAACTACATACACTTAGAGAATGAAGCCAGGCTATCATCGGTGAGAGTTTGATAATATGGAGATTTCCACAGTTGCGAGTTATGGTGTACACCTTCGCGGAGTTCATTATTACTCTTTTGGGCGTTACTGTCCATTCTTTATTTCAGGCTGAAACTTTACAAAATTTCCTTAGGTTTTTATTGGAATATAATGTTTACGTAATCAAAAAGAGACACACAAAATTTTAATCTTACACTTTAAATACTAAAAGAATGTATGGGAAAAATTACAAAGATTTAGGATTACTATTTGAGGAATGCTTATGAGAATAAAACAAAAATGTTAATATGGGAATGTGTTACCTAGGAGGTAACTGTAACTTGCGCGTTTGTGAGTATTAGCAAAATTTTCATTTTCATTGCGGACATTTTTTTCTTATTTAAAAAATAGAAATTAATTCTGGCAACACTAGCTGTAGTAATAAGAATATATTTCTTATGAGTTTGTAAGTTGTCATTTAATTCTCTCCAGATCCGTTTTTTGAACGGTTCTGTTTAAGCTCAAGTTTAAGTGGTTCTGATAAATTTAACTACGGGTATCTCTTAACAGCATTAACGGGAAAATCAAAAGAAACTGTCTCTTTTGCAAGAAAAATATATCGATACAAGGATTATAGATCGAAACATGCAGCAATTGATATGTTTAATATCTGTCAATTCGAAATTCGATTTTATTTGACTAAGGCGACTATACAAGAGGTTATCTCTCTTACTCGATCTATAACTTGTCTTTGTGTACCTTCTATTTAATGTTGGTTTTATTTTCAAACATTTGCTCCACAATCCAAGCCACTTTAAATATTTCTTTATCTGAATGCATATTGCATAATTGCAGTTTGTAGGCACCGTTCATTGGAGTATAGCCGTGACTCAATTGCTAGTGTACCGATGTCAGCTATTGTTTCCTTGCCTGGTCTCGTACTTGTACTTTTAGAAAGTCGGTAGGTGTTGCCATTCAGCGAATCTGGCATGCGTGTTTTTGTCTTTGATATGGACGTTAAAATGCATAGCATAAAAATGATTGGAGATGAAATTACTTATGAGAAATAAATAATAATATCGGTATCAGAATGTGTTCCACTTTTAAAACCTGGCTAAACGAGAAATACACCGAGTAAAAGGCATGAACAGATCCAGCGATCGATACACTGCTGACATTTTTTAATGCACTATGAACTGGACGCTAAGCTCTTCTCTCTTCTTCTCTTCGCCCGCAATGTACAAACATTTTCAGGGTACGCAAAATCCCTCCAGTTAGCTAACTACCTCCAACTGCCTGACTATAATCACAATCCAAAAAAGGATGAAACTCATAATTATCTACATACATCGAAAATTCCATTGGAAGGACTTTAAGCTTAGTTTCAGTATGGTGTTGCCTCCCAACGAGCAAACATGTGCGCAACAGCTTGCTCTCGCTAATAAAAATAAAACGCAAATACGAGTAACACCGTGCGCATAATAAACTGTTCAATAGTGCTAGTCGCGAATGCTAGAAAAACAAAAAAACAAGTGTTAGATATCACACTCCATCCCTCTCTTCGATCGCTAATTCCTTTTGCTGTTGCGTGGCTTCGATGACTGTGTCTGTTATGATTAAGTACATGGAAGATTCGATGAATAGCGGGTTATGTGTGTAGGTTTTTGTTGGTGGCACTATGCAGATTGTCGTAAGGGAATAACTCCTACCGCAATTCCATTGAAAACTCATGAATTTACATATTACATAACACTACTTAGAAGTGACGACGGAGGTATAGTTGACATCTTTGTGCTTATAATAATAGTGTGTTATCATTAAGCCTGAATATCCTGATATTATAAAACTCCACAAAAGCAAACTCAAATGCTCATGTGGTAGATGAACTGAGCACAGTCCTCAATGAGATACGATTGCCGTCGATTACCTCGAGCGGATTCACTCTCGACGATACTAGCAAACGATTGAAGGACAACGTTCTTTGCGCGTGGAATGTTCGGATCCTTAACACACTGCTTGTAGTCGAACAACTAATGGAGATCCCCGAAAGCCCTCATATGTATATGTATAGTGCGATGGGATGTACCGACCAAAAAAGATATTGAAAACTGTAATACCTATCGACGAAACCTAACAGCAATGTCCTAAATATGAGGAGAGTATTTCCCTTAGCGATTTTAATGCCAAGTTAGGCAACGAGGCCATCTTTGGTAATACAATGGAAAAGTACAGCCTCCACGCCATCACCTCGGGAACCAGACAAAGGCTTATTGATTTTTCAGCATATAATAGAACCACAGTCGGTGCTGAGAATCTTTAAAGATTATTTCTGCAGACTGTTAAATGGTGATGACGAACAACATCTCAACATCAAGGTGGAATGAACTCGATCAAGATGAAGTCAGGGCACAAATTTCGAAGCTTAAGTTTAGCAAAGCTGCTGGACTATCAAGTTATAATTGAATACGGAGCTTACATTAAAAGAATATGTAACTATAATCGTATGAGCGACATCATTACTGTAGTTTCCTTAATTTATTTAAATTGTTTGCACTTTGGCATGATGATTTCTTCTAAATAGATATCAGTAGTTTTTTTCAGCGTCAATGCGACTAATTCGTAACCAGTTATCTTCTAGCCATTATCAAAGAATTGTTGATGAGTTGTCTGAAGAGCTGTCATGCCGTTGATACCTATGTACATATATCATCGCCAAAATGTAGAGAAGTTCCTCAAAAACCGTAAATCTGCTGTGTTGAAGAAAAGCTAGCTGCACCGTGAGAGTTCAGCAGGATGGCTGAATTTTTCCGCTAAATTATCTACAAAATAAAATATCGTGACAGCTAGTTATTGGCATGTGTGTGTGTTTCGACTTTTGCATATGTCAATGAGATTTGAATAAATCTATCAGCTGTATTCATATTAATAAAGATGATCACCTTGGCCATTCAGTGCCTGTGGAAATATATAAAATGTTACACCAACATCACTTAATTCACCAATAAGAACTACCCTACGAAAATCAATAATCTTTTATTAATATTATTCATTACTTCGTAGCATATATCTAAACAAAAAGAAACTAGCTAATACAAAATTCATGAATTCATTAGATGTCCCAAATAACATTACATGTAAAGCAAATGTTTAGCTTTGAGGGCTATTAATGATCATGTGATATTAATGGACATGTAAAAGTTCGATTATTATCAAAAACTGCAGAAATTCACTATATGTATGTATGTTATGTCAAAAAAAAAAAAATTTGCTGTTTGTTTTAGCGCATTGATGTTGTGGTTCCTATGTTTCTAGTCCAATTATTTTTTAAGTATGCTTGTCACTTGGTAATTTATTTAAGAGAGTTTCTCAAATGATATCAACAAAATCTTATTAAGAAGTAATAAATTTACGAAAAAAGAAATTATAAAAATTGTAACAATACAAACAAAATTTCATAAAAAAAAATTGAGAAATAGCAGCTCAAAACTCATGAAAAAAGAATAAAAAATATAATAATTCGTTTACCTAAAGTTGGAAATTGGAAATTTCTTTTATTTGGTATATTACTTATTTCACATAAAAGTCAAAATTATAGGGCCAAGATGATAATTGTACATGCCCTGTATCATACATAGAAAGAATTTTTAAAAAGACATAATGATGCTACCATAACATAACATTACGTGAACTTACAAACGGAAGGGCACAAAAGGTTTTATTTTGGAACGGAGAAAATAACAAAGGCATCACAATCGTCTTGACAGCTGAATTTGTACATAAGATCGTAAAGGATTCAACAATTAGCGCCTGGCTAATAACGAACACGCCAGAGAATCAAACTGCGAATACGAAAACTACTGTTTAGGAAATGGTTTTGGAACGAGAAATCCAGCGTAGGAAGATATACTAAGCTCATGCAAATTACATGACCTTACTATATTAAATACTATAATTAATATTAAGCAAGTAGCACCGGCTTTAGCTGAGAGTGAAGGAACCAAACAGCAACCAATAAAAATTAGCATCGTTCTTATAAATGAACTTGTACGTACAATTTAAACAAGGGAAAAGGTCAGTTCTAGGCGGTAAATTGCCCAAAATGCAATGAATCATAATTAAGAACCAACCGCGCAAGGTATCTAGAACAAAAAGAAGAAAAAGAGGAAGAAGAGCTAAACATCTGCTCGGTTTTTCAAAATAAACGTGGTGGAACCATGTGATGAAAATAGCGGTGAAGAGTAAAAGGAAAACTTAAGTGTGAAATGAGAATAGTGGAAATAGCGAAAACTATAAAGTCGGTTCTCATGGATCAGGAAATTTAACGGTCTAATTTCACTTATTACAAAATAAAGTCTACACAGACACAAGTACGCGACATAACAAATAGAACGGAACAGGAAGAAAAAGTCGTCAACCACATAGGTAAGAAAACGAGAAGCAAATTTTGTTAATAATTTATTTCCCGCTGATGTCCACTAAATTTATAAAAAAGTAATAAAAAAAAATTACAGTATGGAAAGAAAATAATGTTTGAATATTTTCTCGATAGAGAACCAACTGGTCCTAACATCATGGACAAGTCCACAACGTACGCTTCAGTAAGAATCCTTGGATACAATGCGATTAAAGATATACGCCAGTGCCTTAGAGAAGTCCCGTATTCTTTCGGTTAATTGTGGTAATAGACAAAGAAAAATTACTCAGATGCCTGTTGGAATTAAGTCGATACTTTGAAAGGAGTGCCGAATTCGAACTCCAAATACAGCCATCCTCTTTATCTCATCCTATCCAACGAAATCCTTGAAATATTGCGGGAAAACCGGAATGATATGATCACGAAATATGTAATAACTGAAAAAATTAATAATGTTCTGAAGAACAAAAATTTACAAACAATTATTTACCAATTAATAATCCAGAAAATAAACAAATAATACGGCAAATAGAATTTTTGGAATAGTAAAATAAAGCAAAGAAAATCAAGATGAAATTGTACTAAAAATTTGTTGCGGATTTAAAAAATTTACTTATTTGTATTTCAACTCTTCAAATTAATCTACGATTGCATTGTGTACTGTAATAATAAAAAATTTTTAATGTGTAAATTAAATATTTATTTTCATTGTCACAATTATTATTTCTCGCGTTGCGTGGACTGCGGCTAAAGCTCAACTGGTTTGATTTTGACATTCTGCTGTTAGCTGTCATCCAAAACTACATGCAAGTTGATAGAGTTACAATAACTAACATTCACAATATGCATTTACATTTAATGAGCAACATTCACACCAACCAAGTACATACGAGTACATTACAAACCTTTTTTTTTTCGGGTGGTGCACTAACACGACCACTCCGAATTTTAATGACTTTACAACTGGCAGGCCGGCTTTTCCTGTGCCTAAATCAGGACGCCGTCGCGATGAACGCCATCATGAACTATTTATAAGTCCGGTTTTCCACTTGATCGTTCAGCTTTGCCTAATTCGCTCTTTCTGCTGTCCCAATTTGGTTGTTACAATTTCTACTTAAACTAACATTGACATCAAAATTATCTTCCCTCATTGGTGGTATAATATTGATTTCCTTAATATTTTTATCTTCCGTACTAACAATATTTCTGATATGATCTTCAAATAGTACTCGTACATAACTTGCATTAAATTCATTATTTTTGGTTTTAGCTAAAAATCTGCGATTTCTCCGAAAATATTTATCAAATTTGTCCGATACAATACAGGACCTATCATTCACATTAGCTACAATTTTCCCATAATTCCACTCTTTTACATCTTTCTTAAATATAACTTGGTCACCCACATTCAATATTGGAAAGGATTTCGCTGTCTGATCATAGTAATACTTCTGTTTTTTCCTCTTCCTTTGAATGCGTTCCTGGATATCGACCTCACTCATATTGTTTCGACGCAACAACTTATTCGCCATTGGCAACCTTATTTTAATTTGGTAGTCAAAGAACAATTGTGCCGGTGACAGTTTAATACTGGCGACCCGCGTTGTGTTGTACTTAAGAATTCGATATTGAAAACGATCAAGTTTTTGTATCTCATAGCATCGTCTAATAATTTTTTTTTGTAATGGCAACGCCTTTTTCCGAGCGTCCATTACTTTGAGGATACGGTGGACTAGAGAAAATAAACTAAATATTTGCCTCATTTGCGAATTTTTCGAATTCCATTGATCCGAATGGGCTCTTATCACACCTGATCTCCGATGGATATCCGACGCGATCAAATATTCTGCAAAAGGCTTCTATTATATATTTGAACATTTTGCTAATCAATTTTTCCGATATGAGATATCCCGAATATGCGTCAATGATTGCCACATAATCGTATCGAGCAATTTCAAATAAATCAATTGAAATGGATACTACGGATTAAAGCCCTGAACCAGGGGTTCCTTTTGGAAATTTCTTTCGCAAATCTTACATTGCTCAACGATTTCCTTAATTTTTTCCAACATACCAGGCCAAAAGCTTTTTCGATACCCAAGTGTGGTGAGTGCAACCACATGCATATCTTTGGCCGTAGTTCAAATGGGATTATCAGTTTAAGTTCTTTAAACAGAAGTCCATTCTCAAAATGCGAATTATCCCTGTATTTGTAAAACTTGTGGCTCAAGTCATCAAGCTGATGATACACTGGCTACTGCGTTTACACATATTTACATATGCGCATATGTTTCTTATCATCCCTGATGGCACGCAAGTAGAAGTAGTAATTATCTTTCGATAAACACATCTGGCGAATAATTTTGTGTCACTCGAAGCAGATCAGTGTTCTCCAATTGATCCGGCAATTGTGCCCGTAAAAGGCAGTCAGCCACAAGCATTTCCTTGCCTGGTGTGTAAGCTATCGTCATCTTCGGATATTTAAGAGTAAGCATAAACATCCGTTTTAATCGAGAGGTAACGTCGTCAGTGTCATGCTTGAAAAATTCCTTCAGTAGTTTGTAATGATTTTGCACTGTGAATTCCCGTCCGTAAAGGAAGAAATGGAAGCATTCACAGGCAAACATAATTGCTAACAATTCCTTCTTGACTTGTGTCCATTTTTTTTTTTTTTCATTCGCTCTTAGCGTGCGCGAAGTGTAAGAAACCGGATGACCGTCCTGTACCAACGCGCATTCCAATTCCATCCTTTCATGCATCCGTTTGGATAATAAACGATTTACTCGGATAGTAAACAAACAATACAGGTGCTGACGTTATTATTCTTATCAGATTTTGCAATTCGCTCTCGTGACTTTCCGTTCAACACCATTCAATATGCTTTCACGCTAGGTCACGCAAGGCTGCCGACTGGCACGACAAATTCGGAATAAATTTTCCAAGATACTTAAATAGCTCTCAAGCAATCGCATAACCCCGAATTTGTTCATTTGCTTGGATATATCGATAATGGCACTGATGTACCTGAAATCCGGTCTGAGTTGATCCTCCGAAATCAACTGAAATCAAATAAACTTAATTTGCAGTTGCACTTGCAGTCGCAATTGCCATATCATTCCAAATCTCTCCATATGATTTGGAATGTCCCCGAAAGTTTGCACCACTTTTTTAAAAAAAATTTCCGGTGCACAGTTTATGGCGAATGGCACACGATTGAATTTGAATCTACCGACCGGCGTCATAAATATGTTTAAATCAGCGCTTTTGGAAGCAAATTCAATTTGCCAAAATCCATTACTTAAATCGAGTACAGAAAACACACAAAGCACACATTTATTTGCCAATGGCCCCATCACGTCTTCAATCGTTGGAATGAGAAAGTGTTCGCGCTTAGTTCATGCATTCAGTGGCTTGGGATCAAGACAAATACGAAGTTTTCCATTTGGTTTTTCCACGAGCTGAACATTGTTCATACAGTCGGTCGGATAATCGACCAGAGAAATCATACATAAACTAACCTAGATGTCAAACTTTCCAGATATTGGAAAATCAAAACCGGTTTTCTACTGATCGCCTCTGTCCGTGTGACCCTGTCTGTCAGCAATGGCAATTTCCCCCTCATTTTACACAAAACATTTCACTCATTCTAGCAACTTTATTTGTAAATTGCTCTCATTCTAGCAAATTTGCTTGTAAATTACTCTTATTCTATTAAATTCTGACAGGTTATAGAAATGGTAAAAATGTTAGTGCGAAAGTTAAGGATTTGCAAAAGTATCAGTAGAGTTTGAAATCTAGGTTAGTTTATCTACGGGAGAAATGATTCCCGCCTGGACCATCGATTCCAGTTCCGATTTTAAACGATCGCACAGACCAAAAGTGCAACGCGGGCAGGGCATTTTCTTTCAACTTAATTGAACAAACTTCTGGAAACTTACCCACACCGCTAAAACTATTCTTAAACTATGCTATGAATTCCCCCCTTTTCCCGATGCACGTCGACAACATCGACAACAAGAAATTCATCCGTTTTCCCAGTTTCCTTACTAAGTTCAAAACATTCCAAATCAACCGAACCATGAATGTTTACAATATTTTTTTAGGACTATAGTCGAGGACGACAAATCCTGTACTTTTTTTTTAAGAGCGATATTAAGTTTTTTAGTTAAATTAATCGGGATACAATTCATGTCGGATCCAGTGTCAATTTTGAATGCGGCACGTTTCGTCCACCTAACCCTATATATTCCGTCAGTATTTGACTTTAATCTAAAAGCATTACAATTTCTACTTAATACACTAATATTCCCAACTGCTCTAACTTACTACAATTACCTTCGTCATTCCAGTTGAGACTTTTCGCCTGTTTCTTATTATTGTTGTTTTTTTGTTGTTCCTTGTTGCATTTCCATGTGAATTTTCGTATGATTGTTGTTGTCCATCTTGATTCGGTTTTAATTTTTGTTTTGCAGAATTTTGCGAAATGCCCCTTCTTTCCACATTTTGAGCAAATGACGTCGTTTGCATTGCAAAAGCGTAAATGTGTTGGTGTGAATGGTGCATCACAGTTATAACAATGCCGGGACACAGCATTGCATCCTGCTTCAGCACGTTCCGCGTTCGTTATCTCCAAAATTGCACTCACACTCAATGTATTGGTCCGTTTATCCAGCAAATTCTTATTTGCATTCCCCGCTTCGTATATTTTACACGTTTCAATTCCTGTTTTTAACGGATCATCTTTTCCGTCTTGCAGATTTAACTGTAGCTTCTTGTCACGTACTCCAATGATGATACGATCACGTAACATACGATATTCACACACACTTACAGTTGTATCCACAAAAACGTGTGTGCGTAATTCCATTTCGAAATCGGGAAATGTTCGATTTTCTTGTTGTACAATTGCGTTGTATTTGCACCATTCCATGGCAATATTCTTCCTCGGAAGGCAATAATCATAGAATGTCTTTAAGACGATTTCCAACGTACTTACGGTATGCACCGCTTCTTCGATTTCTTCTAGTTCACCATCATCATTTTACTCTTCACCATCTTCGTTGTCCACGTTTTGGTTTTCCGCTGCATTTCCCACCCCAAACACGCTCTCCAGTGTTTCGTCGTTCGAAAACAATGTGTTGTAAATATTTCCTGCATCTGGTCCACTTAACCTTAAAAATGCTGCGATTTTTTGTTGCTTCGGTTGGTCCATTGTGTTGTTTGCCAAATTCGAGCAATCCAATGGTTGTGGCAGCCGATCATTCGATGTCATTTTATATTTTGTATGCGCTTATGTATACGTATTCAAAATGTTTTTCACACTTGTTTTGCTTTCCTTTGTTTATTTATTTATTCTTTTTTTTTACCTCCGATACTATGGATTGTGTGTACTGTGTTCGTAATAACTAAAAACCTTTAATGTGTAAATAAAATATTTATTTTTATTGTCACAATTATTATTTCTCGTGTTGCGTGGACTGCGGCTGAAGCTCAACTGTTTGACTTCACGTTCTGCTTGTTAGCTGTCACCTAAAACTACATACAAGTTGATGGAGTTACAATGACTAACATTCACAATATACATTTACATTTAATAAGCAACATGCAGACTAGCCATGTACAATACAACGATAGTTCTATTTTCCCATTTATTCTCATTTATATCAATTTGTAACAAATTAGTTGAAAACATCTTATTTGAAATTGTACCGTAAATTTTTATCATTATTAACTTGTACATAATCATAACATAAATTTGTTCAGTAATTCATTAATTTTAAGAGCTCTGCGGTGAGTCACTGCACACGCACCGGTATCTTGTTATTCTTTTGGGGAATTGCACATCGAGCATTATTATCACCCGATGCATAATTTTCTTTCTTCCCTTTTCTTTTTAACTTGCTTCGCCAGCTTTTTGTTTATAGGCTATGATTTACATAAGCCGTTGTGTGTTCGGTTTCTCTCCGATAAGTGTTCGCAGCGGTACCACCAGCCAATACTTTCACATGTATATATTCCATAATGATGAATGCGGCCAATCTTATTGTATTAAGCCCATACCTATTGGTGATGGGAAACATGTTGAAGCACGGGATCGCTTACAGGCACGATACAATCGTTCGCAAGTAATTGAAAAATCCTTTACCTAAACACACATGTCCCTCCCTTCAATGATCACCAGCAACGTTCAAACACTACGATAATTTAGTGATGATGCGGATGAGGTAGTGTGAGGTTTAAAAGCTTTAAGAAAAACCAATCGTTATCCGTGGCCTATTTACTTTCTCACCAACAAACTCGAATCTGAGACCATTCAGGATGAGTGAACCATCGACGAGCTCCTCAAATGTCTTCAATCTTGATGCACCCGAATCATGCCAACCAACTCTTCCAGCTTCTTCGTGGCCAAAATCGACATCATCGTCAGGTTCCCTTCGCACGCACTTGGTTAAAACCGCTAACAATATGCATTATCCTAAGTGGAAAGACTCCCATTATCTATCTCGGTGTCCGAAATTTCTATCTTTAGACATTCAATCGCGTCGTCATTTTGTTAAAACTCGTCCATTCGTGAATTAGTGAACTGAATACCAACAAACTGACTATGATGTAATCCGCTACGGATTCAACTTCTTCGTTATCCTCGTATTCGCTTCAACCAACATCGAGTTCAAATTCGCGCCCACAATCATCAATAATCTATCACTCTACGCGATTCGTAGGAAGCAGGCCCATCTTACCAACTATGCTTATGTCAGGTCGAGCTTGTAGTTATTTCGATCCATGGGTGGCATCCAAAATTTAATGGGGAGACTAAATTCTTAGTAGAAGTTGGCTTGATGTTGATTTCTATTCAACTACTCTTCTTACTTGATTTTCGTTAACTGAAAAAATGAATGAATGAAGGCTGGGAACCTTCCGATTTGGTAGCCAGTCCACTACCACTTGATCCATGGCCACCCTTATCGTTTGTAGAGTATTACTAGATTCTGGTTCGCAATATTCATTCGTAGTTGAGTCACGTATTCAAAAACTCGCACGTATGCTAAAATTTCAATTCTCGGTCTCTCGTCAGTAGATGCTGGTTATACATGCTGTGGAAGTCAGCTTGTATTCCGCCAAAATCGCTAGATGCATCTTGTTGGACTCATCTTAAGGGTTTGACCTTAGCTGATCCAAACTTTAGTGCGTCCTCTCCTATCGAAAACTGTGAAAATAGTTGTGAAATCGGGCAACTCTACCATGAAAATTCGCGTCGTCTTTAATGATTTCGCAAAGGATGGATGGCTGCTGATGTGATCACTATTCTCTTTGAAATGAGATGCTTTATCCATCATCGGATGAAGAGCTTTAAACCAAAAGAAAAGGCATGGCACGTCTCGCGATGTAAAGGAACTGTTAGGGTTAGAGAAAGAGGAGAACCGAAATAAGTTCAAATGAGCCAGAAATGACTGCAACGCCTTCCTTAAGCATGTGAATTTCCAATACGACCAACAATAGAGGCAAAAAATACTGCAAAGGCAGTAAAAATGTTTGGTCATTCGTCAAAAACATTGGAAATTCTGCTTCATCCTCCATTCTAGTGCTCATTTATAATGACATTCCAGCTGTCAGCTCTTTGGACAAAGCCAATCTGCTTGCTGCACACTTTGCAAGCTCACTTTGCAAGCTCAACACTCCTAGATTATGCTTTGTCCCCGACTACACTTGAGTGCGTCGAATCTTCAATGGAACGAATTCACTTTCGTACTCGTGTAGCAGATAGAGTGCTTAAAGATCTTAATATACATAAATCCGCTGGTCCAGATGCTATATCTCCCCTTCTTCTGGCTGGCAAAACCACTGCGTAAGCTTTTTCATCAATTCTATCCTTTAGGACTCTTTCCGAGCAGATGGAAACCAGTATTTATCAAGCCCGTCTCTAAATAAGGCGAATCTTCTTCCCACTTCTTCTACAGACTTATTGCACTTACGTCCCTTCTTTCCAAAGTCATGAATCGCTGACAAACCGTCAGCTAATGAAATATTTTGAAACACGAATGACCGGCAGTATGGTTTTCGTAGCAACAGGTCCACTGGTGATTTGATGGCATGTCTCACCGAAAAGTGGAATCAAAGCGTACATCAATTTGGCGAAAACAAGATAGTTGCACTTGATATTTCTAAGGTATTTGACAGAGTTTGGCATCAGGCTCCTTTATTGAAAATGCGTGCTTTTGGGACCGATGACTCTTTTCTTCAATGGACTAGAAATTACCTTTCGGAACGTTCAATTCAAGTTGTCTTGGACGATTTCAAGTCTGATATTCTGTCTCCCACACCCTTTTTAATTTTTATTAAAGATCTCTTGTCTTCTACTTCTATTCCAATATATTCCTTTGCGATGACAGTACTCTCTGCTTTTCATATTTGTTCCCGGACTCGGGTCCCTGCTCTTGTATCACGAGAACGGCAGCGTATGTTAAGCTCATTAAATTCCGATATTAACATCAGAACCAAATGGGGAACTATCAACAGAGAGGAATTTAATGCTTCCAAAACTCAATGCTGGCTGCTGTCATTAAAGCGAAATCTAAATTCGCAGCCATTATCCATGAATGGCACTTCCATCGTCGAAATTGAAAAACTTTTCATTCCCGGTATGTGCGTCACTGACAACTTATTTTTTTGAATGACCACATATTCGATGTCGTCAAAAATGCTACTAAATGTCTAGGTTTCCTCAAGCGATGTAAGAAATATTTTACCCTCTCTGATCTGGCCTCAATATATAAGGCATTCATCCGCCCAAAATTGGAGTACAATGTCCACATCTGGTCAAGTGCTCCTAAAAGATCTCTGCACCTGCTAGATTGGATTCAGGTGCAATAATTGTCATAGATGATACTAATATCAATCAATTGACACCCTCGAACACCGACGTAATGTCTCCTGTCTCACTTTGTTTTATCGCTATTACCACCATCAGTGCTCCATTGAAATCAAGCTTTCAACCGTAACACCCGCCTCGCTATGAATGCTCATTTGTAACCCTCAAGCCCATTTTCGGACGTACCCTAAAATATTGTGATCCTTTCCTAAGCCGTACAACTCGCTTATGAAATGCCCTGCCGATCTCTGTATTTCCTGGTCCTTATAACTTACCAACATTTAAAAACAATGAAGATCGGTACCTGTATTTTCTTCTTCCCTAAATTTCTTTCGTCCGCGCTCTGTACGAGCATTTTAAGGGTACAGGGATCGCGAGTTACGTGTCATCCTGTGTCATTCAACCGAGCAACAAATTACCATCTTGTTATTCTTTTGCGTAATAGCACATCGAACATTATTATCAGCCGATGCATAGTTTTTTTTATTCCTTTTTCTTTTCAACTTGCTTCGCCAGCACTTTGTTTATTGGCGATGATTTACACAAGCCGGTGCGTGTTCGGTTTCACTCCGATAAGTGCTCGCAGCGGCACCCTCATTTCGGTGGGAGATGTTGATATTCAAGAGAAATATCTACAGTTGTTGTTAACGATTACATATGATAGATATGTGGTATACGAAAGTTGGTGGCTGCCACTGCGAACATTTCTCGTTCATTTGGATCTTCAGCCAGCACAATACCGGAGACAAACCACCAACTAAGTATCATTGCAAGTTAACAAATATTGTATATTAAATTCGATGTTTTCAAATTAAATATTTTATATGTACCAGTCCTCCTTTTTATTATTTTCTTACATTTTTTTTGTGTCGTAAGTTACAATACCACTTAAATCAGAAAATTATCTTTTTGTTAATATTGATGTGATGTCAAAACTGCATCAGACGGCGAAAATAAAATTTATATTGTACAATACATATATTAAGTCAGCCAACCGAAAATTTTGAGTATACTGTGTATATACATACATATATACTTGTATATACGAGATGGAGTTAAAAGTGACCTCCTTGGGAATTAAAAAAATTTTTTTTAAAATGTTTTTTTTATATTATTCAATATAGTCCCTTTTAGGTTGATACACTTATTCCAACCATTTTCCAACTTCTTGATCCCGTCCGAAAAGTAATTTTTTGGATGGTCTGCAAAATACTCCTCCGTGGCGTCGATGGTTTCCTCGCGTGAGCTGAATTTTTTTATTGATGAGCCATCTTTTGAGGTTTGGGAAGAGATAATAGTCCGAGGGATCCAAATCCAGTTACCAATCGACGCCAAAAGTCCGTCCAAACACTCTTTCGAAGTGCTCTCGTGTTCGTGTTTTTGGTCAAAAGTAAGCATTCGCGGCACCCAGTATCAGGATAACTTTTTCATATGCAGAATATTGCCCAAAATATGGCCTGCGCACTCAGTACTAATCTTTGTGGTATCTGCTAGCTCGCGCACCTTCACTTTCCGGTCAGCCAACACCATTTCATGTATTTTTTGACATTGTCCTCTGTAAAAGCATCGGAGGGCCTGCCGCTGTGGACTTGATCGGTAGTGGAGTTGAGGCCACCACGAAACTCCCGAAACCAATATTTGACGGTGTAATCTGACGGAGCATTAGCCCCATAATATTTATCCTACTTTTCTTTTGTTTCCTTCGCCGTTTTGCCTCTCAAAAATAATGTTTTACGAGAGATCGAAAATCGTTTTTGTGCATACTCAACATGATGCCAAACACGTCAACAACAATCAGCTGTCAAAACAAAACTAAAGACAGTATCGCACTGAAATTTGGCATGTCTGCCTAAATATAAACGAAAATATCAAGGCACCACAACCATTTTTGCAGTAGCAGCGCATTCTGGCGGTCAAGGAGGTCACTTTTCACTCCATCTAGTATATATTTTATATATTTTATTAATAAAAGCTGTTAAAATTGGGGCAAAAACTAATAAATAATTCTTGAATTGCGATTCAAAATGGAATAAATAATGATTGTAAATCCTTTAACAAACGTTGCATTTGTAGTAGAAATATTAACTTAATAGATAAAGTAATACAACTTGCGTTCCAATACTTCTAAATGAATATTCAAGTTCCAATCGGAATGTTTATCAACAAACAGCATATTGCATCAGTGATATTATCCTTTGACTTGTTGAAACAGTTGCAAAGCAATAGCACTGAAAAAATAAGCCTGATCTAAAATGAAATTTTATCTTAGTAATATTATTATTATTATTAAGGGAACGATACAAATGAATTTGTAGGGTTCGGGATTTAACGCCGGGGTACTATGCCCATGTGGCGCGTTTTGTCCACAGCACGCGGAGTACTGAGTTCCCATGTGGTCACCCACCTACGTACTTACCGCTCCCAACACTGCTTAAGAGAGGACATCATACATCATTTATGCCGAGGAGACTCGAACGAAGGCGTTCGAAATTTAGGGTTGATGAGTTAAGACTTAATTCAAATTAATAAAACTTCTCGTGTGATTTATTGTGGCAATATGTATCACCATTTTATGATTGCATTCAACTACTGACACGACACCTATAAAATTATATGCATTTCATCACGTATAGAAACGATAATCTGAGTGCACCTGTGGGAATACATCGCCGCCGGATGGGAACCAGTGGGTTAGTGTTTAAGGTCGTGTAAGAAAATGTGTTAGCCCTGCTGTATTTTAAGTTGTAAGAGCAATCATGACCGAAAGTTTCTTTCAATACAGAGTGGGCCATAATGTTGACCCCATCGGAAAGTGCCATAGATTTCACAAATGTTATCGAATATTCATTCGGTTCTAATATTTGTGAAGCACACAGAATTAGAATTTGTGTGAATAAGCTGTGGAATGCTATACTCTTGAAGAACGTGGAATAATCATCAAGAAGATTTTGATGAACAATTCGTGAATGATTTGACGGGGCTCATTTCCATCTATGTTAATACGAGTATGTGAACAAACAAAATTTACACTTCTGGGGTACTGATCATCAGCGAGTAGTGCACGAACAGTCATTACATCCGCTCAAAGTCCCTGCTACGCTGTAGGATTTTTTTTGAGGACGGACAGAGCGGGCAAAAAGTAGATTTTTTTTCCGATCGAAAGTGATGGGTTCTATGCCGATAGGTGATCGATTAGTTGTTATCCGCATCAAAGCTTATATTTACAACGCAAGCCTAATATGTGCCCACGACCCTAGCGAAGACGATGATGACGATAACAAGTCGAAATTGTTCGACGTCCTAGATGGACTCTACGGAGACTGTCCAGAGTTTGATGCCAAACCCATAGTTGGCATCTTCAATGCTAGAAGGTAGGCAAAATATCTTTGGCATATTAGTCGAAAAGCACAGTCTCTATGACCCAACAACAGAAAGACCTCAACGTTCCCAATGTAGCCAGAGACTGCAGAGGGCGATTAAGCAAGAAAGTCTCCACTATGCCGTCGCCATTCACAAACACCAACGACCAGTGTTACTGTCGACTAGCAAAAAGACGTCCATACTATACACCATCCATCACAGTCGGCAGCTATAATTTCGAAGATCGTTAACCTCAGATTGAACATCAAATTTACAAATGACATCTTAGTAGAGATCCGACGAAAAATTTCGTAAGTAAACCGCTGCTACTTTGGTTTATCAAAACAGCTGGATTCAAAACTTCTGACCGGAAAGTCAAATGTTCTCTCGCAAGAACGCGAAACTAAAACTGGGTACCTCTGGAAGAAAAATCCTTCGGACGGTCCCATTTGCAAGGTGCGCGAATGGAGAAGATGATAGAACTGCGAGCTGTAGGTACTCTGAAAAGCCAAGATACATCGACTGGATTGGCTTGGTCCCATCGAGCGGATGGACAGCAATGCTCCAACTTAGAGAATATTCAGATTCTGGTAGAAACCCTTCACGGGCTGGGAGCCTGTTAAGTAAGTAGATAAAGTAATTTTATTGCGCAATTTTGAAACTTTTTAAATATAAAAATTATGATTTTACCAACTTTTAGATTTTACGCTTTTGATACGACAGAAAATAAAACAGTCTAATAGCATATTCCCACTGGGCTCGAAATTGCGCAATTTGCATCAAAGTGTGATAAGTGTTCACATTACATTTGAAATGATTTTGTTTGACAGCTTATCAAAAGACGTACATATCTATCTATTAAATATACTCGTAGCACGAGAAAAAATAATTAAGGAAATTCCTTTCAATATAAAATAACAGAAATTAACAATAAAAAAGAGAGTAAATCTTTCTTAAATCAACTGGTAAACCACATAAATGAATGTAAACAATCTGACAGTAAATTTTTCTGTCAACTTGGTTAATTCTGATTATTTTCGTTATTGGAATACTGGCATAATTAGCTATAAAATTAATTTCTATCGCAATTTTGTGGAATTGTGCAATTTGGGAGACAAATTTTGAAAATTGCATAATTCCATCCAGTGGGAATTTATAATTTTGAAATACTACCGTAAAAAAATTAAGAAACACATTCTATATATAGGTTAATAAAAAAAGAAGTATTATTTAATCAATGACATTTGAATGACTATGAACAGTTAATTGATGCCCAATTTCCTCGTCTTGATTACGGATGTTAAGATTGTAGGAACCCTACCCAAGGATTGGTTAAATTTTAAAGAAGGTAAAAGTTTGGCTTTCAAAGGTTATTTTTAAAGCTGTTTTAAGATTTTGCTATTATAATGTTTAAATGCTGTCCTCTAGTGTTCTTTAAAGGCTGTCTTCTAACGTTGTCTAAAGGCCACCTTATAAACGAAATTAAAATCTGTTGTAAGACTATTTCGGTACGGTTTGATCGCTAATATCTTGCGCCGCTTGCTAGGCAAATGCTTAATCTGAGTACCCTGGTAGAACAAATCTGAATCTATTTGATACCTACATATGTATGTGCGGAAATATCTTTCTATTGATTTCCTTACTGATTATCTGCTTCACCCTATAATTATTCACTCAATAAACCATTCCTGTTGCGCAATCCAACATGAAAAAAAAATATTCGGATGCACTTCTGCCCCCGGTTAATCAACGCTTATCAAGTGCAAATCACCTTCTGCAAAACATTGTCAAATTGGAGAGTAAAGAACAACAAAAAAAAAAACATAAACTCAGCTCCGCAAGTCTCCAAAATCTTTTTTTTTGTCAAAGAGAGAGAGAGACCTAAAAATTCTATGCTTTTGGGAAATACTCCGCCCCCACACATACATCGGCATAAAACTGCACACGCGTCAAGTGCATACGGTGAGGTGGCTGGTACCGGAATATGCACTCCTAATCTGTGGATAGACGATCGCCAAATCTAAACGTCCGCAAGGAGCAATGACCGCAGAGGTCACGAACTCATCAAAGAAGACACACCCGAGGTTTCATTTGACGAAATATGAAGAGAAATTTTCACTTGTCAAGTAACCACCGGCGGCGCCAACAATAATCAATAAAGAACTTTTAATTTAAATTCATTTGTGTGTTCTTCTTTTAATTTTAATTTATTTTTTTGTGCCAAAGAATACTTTTTGCTAGTGTCTTTACGACACATACTGGTCCCTCTAGCCTAGATTATTAAAAGAAAACCAACAATTAAGACAATTGACTTTAAAAAGATACACATAACATTATCTAAATAGTGATACAGTGCAGATAATTTTAATCATTCGAATATCGTGTTGGTACGGTCGCGTTACAGTTTGTGGTTGCTAATCTAAGTTGCTGAATCGAAGAATCTGAGTCGAAATCTGGAGTATCTGGTACAGCGAGGGAACATCATCTACGAGTACAACAGGTGTGTGGCATATTTTATAATTTATAACATTTCAATCAATTTAATAAATAAGATTTAAAATATATTGCGTATTGGGTCTTGGGTAATATAATCTCCGTCTCCTATCATGAGTAAGGATAAAATATCCAATTTAATTGAATCCATTCAAAATGTTTTTCATGAAATAAACGTGGAATATGAAGCGAATTTAAAATTAGAGTGTAAATCAGTGAATATGATAGAAGCGCGGTTAAAAAATTTGGAAAACAGTTTCGAAGATGTTCGAGGTGTGCATCTGAAGATTGTTGCAGCACCAATGGAAGAAGCGAAGGTGAAATACATGGAAGAACTAACGTTCCATCACCATAAAGAGTTATACTATAAGTATTCCTCTGATTTAAAGTCACAACTGCAAACTCCCGATGGGCAAAATCAGTCCCAAAGTTTCCTTAGCACTTCCATAATGGGATCAAAGGTCCCATCTATAGAACTAAGGCTTCCACCTATTAAAATCCCTACTTTTTCTGGATCCTTTCAAATGTGACCTGAGTTTCGAAGCCTATTTGAAAGTCTAGTAAACAAAAATACGTCGATATCCGAGGTTCAGAAGCTCCATTATTTGAAGGCCAATTTGAGTGGTGAAGCCGAACGCTTGTTACGAAACACCGCAATCACCGAAGGCAACTTCGACTCTGCTTGGGCAATCTTAGTTAAGAGATACCAAAATCTGCGTCTTCTTCAAGACAATCAATTCAAACTGCTCGTCGACCAACCTAAAGTATCTCAGGAATCAGTAGAGGACATCAAATTACTTTTAGACACTACCAACGAAGCGATAATGTCACTTACAAACCTTGGAGTTCCGGTTTCAACTTGGGAAGATGTTCTCATTTTTCATACCGTTGAAAAATTGCCACTTGCCACAAGAGGTCTATGGGAATCGCATATATCAACTTATGTGGACTATCCATCATATAACATTCTTGAAGATTTCCTGCTTATGAGGTCCAGAACACTCGATATCTTAGGACAATCCTCATCAAGTTCCAACAATCACAAAATGAAAAAACCGATAGTAAATGTACAACGTACAATGTGTCAAGGTTTACATTCAGTCAGGAATTGTTTTAAATTTAAAGCGTTAAGTCTGATGAAACGACAGGAAATTGTGAAAACAAAACAGTTATGCAAAAACTGTCTTTCAAATATACATTCTACGCAAAATTGCACGAGCAATTTCTCGTGTTTCGTATGCAAACAAAGGCATCATTCTCTATTACATGTCAATGAGCCATCAAACGCAATAGATCCCAATAAATCGGGTTCGATAATGGCTATTATTTGAACCGATGACTGTTCAACCAACATCTGCTTCCGCTCACACTTCACAACCACAACAATCCATGAACCCACCTGCTCCAATAGACAGGCTTCAGCACACAACACTTACATAGCCGAAAACAGTCAAATTCAAACTGTTCTTCTGGCTACTGCGCTTATTAAGGTTACCATATCCGTTGGCCAACCCGTGTTGCTGCGAGCACTACTCGATCCTGGATCGAAGGCCTCCTTCATTCCAGAATATGCTGTGCAACGTTTAAATTTGAAAAAGGAAAGGAGTCACGTTAGTATCTTAGGCGTTGGAGAAACGTAAACTGGCTTCTCCAAACATAAGGTATCTATCAACATATTTTCTACGTTCAACGAGAATTTCAGTTTACAACTCAATGCTTTGGTCTTACCCAAATTAACTGCTGTTCTCCTAATGCATAGTATTGCCTGTGCAAATTGGAGTCACCTTCACAACTTGCAGCTTGCTGACCCGACGTTTAACAAACCAAACAAATTTGATATTTTGCTCGGCAGCGACGTATACCCATTAATTCTTCTCGACGGGGTTGTTAAAGGCCAACCAGGTTCTCCCACTGCTCAAAGAACTGAGCTCGGTTGGGTACTTTCGGGTAATATTTCTCCTAGCAATCGAACCCCAATCAGGTCACTTCACACAACAATAGAAGGCTCTGAACCAGATCTGCAAGAGACGCTACGAAAGTTTTGGGAATTAGAGGAAGTACCACGAAAGAGCATGCTATCGAAAGAAGATGAGCAATGTGAAACACATTTTTGTAGAACACATCAGCGTCAAGCAGACGGAAGGTATATAGTTCAAATTCCATTCAAAGAATTATCGCGTCCTAAACTAGGGTCTTCTTATAAATGTGCTCTTGTGAGATATTTGCAACTGGAAAGAAAGTTCCAGTCAAATCCTTTCTCCCATGCGGAGTATACTAAGAGCTTGAACGAATATAAAGAGCTTGGACACTTGACGGAAGAAGACCCAATGGTGCTCAAGAAACCCCAGTACTGCGTTCCACACTACGCCGTGACAAAGGCATCAAGCACCACCACAAAGATCAGTATTGTCTTTGACGCGTCTTGCAAAACGTCGGATGGAACGTCTCTTAATGATCATCTTTTCATTGGTGCACGATTACAAGATGACATTTTCGACCACATTGCGCGATTTACTAAACACAACGTTGGGTTTGTGGCAGACATAACAAAAATGTATAGGCAGATTAGGGTTCCTCCGGAAGATGCAATCTATCAACTGATCCTGTGGCGAGATGCGGAAGGCGAACAAATCAAGGTGTATCGACTCAACACCGTCACATTTGGCACCGCCGCAGCATCGTATTTAGCTATTCCGATCCTGCAGCAATTAGCTACAGGTGAAAGAGAAGACTATCCACTGGCATCGAAAATTGCGAAAGAAAATTTTTATGTAGATGATGTGATACGTGGCTCTGACTCAGAAACCGCAGCGCTTGAGATGCAACGCCAACTCACCATCATGTTGAATCAAGGAGATTTCCCAATACGAAAATGGACAAGCAACAGCGAGAAGTTATTAGCCGTCGTTCCAGACAAAGACAGAGGAATTCAACTACCTTTGTCATTCGATGAGGGCAACGTAATCAAAACTATAGGGATACAATGGCATCCCGGTAAGGATACATTCTCGTTCAAAATTAGTTTACCACATTCAAAGACGACGACGAAACCAACTATACTATCGGACATCGCTCGTTTGTACGACCCCATGGGATGGATTTCTCCTTGAGTGGTCATTGGTAAAATCCTTATGCAAGACATTTGGAAAGAGCAGCAGTCATGGAATAGTGAACTTCCACGTTCTATTATATCCAAATGGTATAAATTAAAAATGGAACTCGAGTCTATTAATGACATCGCGATTCCGCGCTGGATCAATGTCACCAACGATTCGCGCATCGAAATTCACGAAAAGGCATTCGCCGCAGCTGTATATGTACGAACCATAAACGGCCTTAAAGTACAGACAACTCTTCTTTTGGCTAAAACTAGAGTCGCCCCTCTTAAATGCATATCTCTGACTCGGTTAGAATTATGTGGAGCTCTATTGCTAGCGCAATTACTGGTGCATACCCGAAAAATTATGGAATTCCATTAGCTTGGATCAAAACTCCCCCATACATCCGAACGACATTCGTCGCCAATCGAGTAGCAGAGGTTCAGGAACTAACAGATTCACACTGCTGAAATTATGTACCCTCTAAGGACAGCCCTGCAGACATAGCATGTGGGGTCTATTTCCAAAGGACCTCCCAAACAATCAAAAATGGTGGCATGGTCCTGAATTCTTGCAAACATTTGACGAACAACATTATCCGCCGTATAAAATTCAGAACACTGACTTGGAAATGAGACCGTCAGAAGCGGCAAGACTCTGTACTCATGTTACTGCATTTGAAACCAATGAACTGTTTACAACGTTTACTGCGAGTTACAGCATATGGGCTTCGCTTTATCAACAACACAAGGAAAAAATCAGCACAGTTGTTTGGACCACTGACAGTCGAGGAAATCTCATCAGCTCGAATGCGATTAATCAATATGGCGCAGCAAGCATCCTTTGCCGAAGAGATGTCAAAAATATTCAAAGGCGATACGGTGGGCAAGGGAAGTAAATTGGCAAGACTTTCACCAATTATCGACGAGTTGGGGATATCGCGAGTTGGAGGACGGTTGGAAAATGCTGACCTACCTTACGCACAACGTCATCCAGTAATTTTGCCATCATACAGTAGGTTAACCAAACTCATAGTTCACGGCGCCCACATCAAATCGTTGAATGGTGGCCAGCAGCTTTTAATGGCAACTCTCCGAACACAACACTGGATATTGCAGTTGAAATCAAACGTCAAATATTGCATTCATAAATGTCTCAAATGTTTCAGGCACAAAGCCACATTCATGCAGCAAAAATCATCGAACTAGAGAAGCCACAACTGTCAAAGAAACAGACGGAAGAAATCGCGACTAAATTACAAGACAATGGCACTACCTGGCACTTCAATCCTCCGACTGCCCCTCACTTCGGTGGGCTCTGGGAAGCAGGTGTGAAGTCCATGAAGCATCACTTGAAACGAATCATTGGTCATTACACCCTAACATTTGAGGAATATGCAACAGTATTAACGCAAGTCGAAGCTTGCCTTAACTCGCGACCACTGTGTCCGGTCAACGAAGATCCAGATGATCTTTCTATCCTAATACCAGGACATTTTTTAATAGGCACACTGTTAAACACTGCACCGGAAAGAGATCTAACAGACATCAAGTCAAATTATTTGCGGAGATGGCAACTGATGCAGAAAATCCTACAAGACTTCTGGCAGAAATGGAAATCTGAGTACCTCGTTCGGCTTCAGCAGCGTCCCAAATGGATAAATTCAAATCTGCAAATGTACATATGTCGAGCGTAACATGCAAAAAGGGGCATCACGCAACATACATCTTGACCGAAGACGAAATCTACTCGACCAAACCTTATGTCATGCGTGCAGAGTATTCCTGATGACCATTTTAATTGACACTTCTTCCGGAGGCCCGGCAGTATGTTGCGCAAGCCAACATGAAAAATAATATATTCGGATGCACTTCTGCCCCCGGTTAATCAACGCTTATCAAGTGCAAATCACCTTCTGCAAAACATTGTCAAATTGGAGAGTAAAGAACAACAAAAAAAAAAACATAAACTCAGCTCCGCAGGCCTCTAAAATCTTTTTTTTTTGTCAAACAGAGAGAGAGACCTAAAAATTCTATGTTTTTGGGAAATACTCCGCCCCCACACATACATCGGCTTAAAACTGCACACGCATCAAGTGCATACGGTGAGGTGGCTGGTACCGGAATATGCACTTCTAACCCGTGCATAGACGATCGCCAAATCTAAACGTCCGCAAAGAGCAATGACCGCAACGGTCATGAACTCATCAAAGAAGACACACCCGAGGTTTCATTTGACGAAATATGAAGAGAAACTTTCACTTGTCAAGTAACCACCGGCGGCGCCAACAATAACCAATAAAGAACTTTTAATTTGAATTAATTTGTATGTTCTTCTTTTAATTTTAATTTATTTTTTTTTGTGCCAAAAGAATATTGCTAGTGTCTTTACGACACAATTCCGAAATTTATAATGTAACTGGGGAAATGAGAAGTTTACTCAACAAACGAAAGAAATAATAAAATATTGAAAAGTTTTACATTTTTAACAATTGGTTTGAAAAACACATAAGCGCAAAGTAATCAAAAATAAAGAGTATTTGTAATAGCGGTCGCTTTATACCATCAGTTTCCGAAACTCGAGTACGGTGAAAAGGCTTTTCTTAATTAACAGTGAGATTTCCTGGCTATAATCTACTTTTGACATAGACTTATCAAATTATATGTCAATCACGTCAGGAAATTTTAAAATAAAAGTGGTGGAGAAGTATGCATTGCATGGAAGTACTCGTAGATTTTTCAATTGAGTCGATTGTTGCTGCTTACTACGTTATTTCCATAGCCTTGAACATCTGTATTGCTTAATTAAAAGCCCAAACACTTCAATTTAATTGTACAATATTATAACACTTCATGTAGAAGTCGAGTACCGACTTCTTAGTTAAAAATTCTAAGGGACACTATACTATACGATCATGGGTCTGCGTTTCATATTTTCTAAGAAAAATCTGAAGAATATGCCACAAATGAAAGAAAAGAGAGCCTATTGCGAGTACGTAAATGTTATACTATATTTACAATATGTAGCCTTTGTTACTAACATTTTTTAATTAGGATTCTATGAACTTACTTAATTGTTTATTTTTAGTTTGTTGATCTTTATGTGTACATTTGTAGGTAAATATCAGTTAAATAATTTGCTGGGCTGACAATTACTTAAATTCCTCCTTTTCTCATTTACTAACGACATTGCACTTTTTTTCTGAGCCGAATGTAATTATATACAAATAATTACTAATTCGGACTTAGTAAGTTAAATTGCCTTTATTTAAGTTTTTCGTTATCTAACTGATTATGAGCTCAGGGAGAATTATGGTAAAGTTTTAAAAATTCAATTTGAATAAAACCCGCTGATTGATATTTTCGGTCAACAAGTACACAAATTTTATTTATAACCTTGGCCACAATAACTTGAAAATTAGTAATGTAAATAATATTGAGAAAATCGGCGATGAAAACATCGAGACATGAAAGGTGGAAACGAAGAGCGTTTTAATATACAGGGTGTCACATACAAGCAGATATAAATCATTTCAATACAAATTCAGCGTCAATATGTAGGCAGGTGTACTCGGAAACAAGTTAATCGGCCCTTTCAAACTACCACCTAGGCTGAATTCTACAAACTATTTGGAGTTTTTGCGAAATGATTTACCAGAACTATTGGAGTACATTCCAGTGATTCAACTAGCTTCATCATATTTTTAACAGGACGGTGCTCCAGCCCATTATGGTCGTGAGGTTAAGAATTGGCTAGATGAAGAGTATGGTACGGTTGGATAGGAAGAAATGGACCAGTTCACTGGCCCGCAAAATCTTCTGACCTTACAGTATTGGATTCTTTTGTATGGGGAAGAATGAAAGAACTTGTTTATTCAACCGAAGAAGCCACTTTAATTGAATAGGAAGATCGTATTCTCGAAGCGTCATCAAAAGTGAGGCAGCAGTTAGCATCAATAAACATTCGCAGTGTAATCCAAAAACGAGCTCTGCATATAAAACCAAGGAGTACACTTTGAGCACCTGTTTTAACTGTTTTAGTATACGCATAAAATAAACACTACCTAAGACCACACAAAATCAATTTTTATTCATAGCTTTTGGAGCTTCAAGCAAAAAAACCCTTTATCATAAAACCTGTGGGTTTTTCTGCAAACTCATTGATGATGTTTTTTTCACTATTGTTACTTTCATAAGAAAAAAATAGTAAAACGTTATTTTAATTAGGCATTTTCTGGAGATAATTAGCATTGGCAATGAAAATGGAGCAGGCCTAGAAATTGGATACCTAAAGACTCAAATAAGATATGAACTTTATTTAAACGAGGTTATAAAAGCTGGTATCTCGTCTAAAAATAAAGTCTTACAAGAAGTTTTTACCATTAGTACTAACAGAGCAATTTCCGTTAACATAGGTCAGGGTACACCAAAGTAGGCTTTTTCTTAAATCCTCGATAAATGATCTCAACTTTGGAGATAGAGCCTTACTGTAGAACGATTTTTTTCTTAGAATATGTCCAGGAATCATTTCCCAAATTATCGTCATCGAATTAGGGGACAACCTGTGTATTGATTTGAGGTCCTATGTAAATTGCGGTAAGAGAAACAAGAAAGGTGCAAAATCAATAGTCCTTAGAGCTTTATAGACAATAGCTTCCATCTCAATAATGACAAAATATAAAATAAAAATAAGACGAATTTTATTATTTTTGCTAAGCAATCTCAAAATACATATATAATATTTGTTACCGTATATTCATCAGTTGGATCGAATTTTCTAAATTTTTATTACTCTACCTAAATTAATATTGGGAACACAATGTCATATGTTAAAGAATTCCGAAAGGTGAAAAGCGATTTACAAGGCCCTATCTGCAGCTGAACAAACTGAAATAAACCTAGTACAAATTTGTCCGAATACCAGTCGTCCACCAAACATATTGTCAAAATAACACATGCAGCTCCAACTGGCCTATTGGAAGTGTGCCGGGCCTCATGAGGCTCTGTAGAGTGCATATGTTTTTCGATTTTTTTTTTTCGTAAAAATGATAGGGTGCATTAGTTTGCCATTGGACAAAATTGTTGTAAGAACCCGGTGAAACTGGTATTGGTATCAGTCGTTCAAATAACTCCATGGCGATGTGTGCTCAATCGGAAGCTATTGGAGTGCAAGGCTTCTTCACTACCATCTGTGTCATCAAAACCATCGAATATGGCAATTGATGGACCGTCTAATTTTGACATAAGATTAGATCCAGTATCGATCCCGGTCTTTGACGGCTGCTAATTTAATTGGCTCGCATTCAAGGACCTTTTCGAAATGCTTGTACACTAGGTTAATTTCCCAGAAGCGTATATCCTCAGCAAACTTCGGCAAGCAGTCAGCGCAGCTCGGCGCCATAAATCGGTAGGCTATACTCCGGTGGGTACAACGGAGTGTGGACAGCATTAAAGAATCGGTTCGACAACCCGAAACTGTTGGCCGAAATATGTATATGTATCCAGATTTCTTAATATAAAGACGGCCGCAAAAGAGTCGGTAAAAACGTTGCTGACAGTAGTGGGCGCAGTGCAGTAATTAAAGGTCATGAAGCTTCCTGTCGATCAGTGGTAGCATTAGTGGTGCCTATAGTTGGATCCAAATTGCCTAGCAATACGCGACGGGAATGAAAAATGATTTGCAACTCCAACTAGATTCCAACGTTGAGGGACCTCCTCGCATTCCTGAAGAGATTCTTTTAAACATAAAACCAAGTCAACCAATTAGAAAACGCGCAAAAGGCCCTTGCTTTTTTCTTCTTTTGCCTGATTTTGATTCCATTATTCTTATCTTTCTATGTTATACCTACTTTCGAAAGCAAAAAAGTTGATTAACAATGACGTCACTTGAATCAGTGTGTGTCTGATATCATAACCACATGCTCGTTTTCCGTCTACCGAGCAATCATCAAATAGGGAATATAAAAGGGAACCAACAGCTAGTGTGGACGTTTTCATTAATTTAAACACTCATTTATTATGAAAGCAATCTAGAATTTTATTGAATTTGGTCTATGGCAATTATGAATGAAAGACAACATCGTTCATGTGATCACCACGGCTTCTGTTGCGAGCGACCATCCGAAAGCCAAAATTCTTGATGACTTTTTGAAGGCCGTAATTTCAGTTTAGCTATTATAGTATGTTTGAGATCCTGAATTGTCGCTGAGCTATTGGCATAGACCTTACTCTTTAAATAACCCCACCGGAAGAAGTCTAAAGGTGTCAAATGACATGACCTTGGAGGCCAATCAACTTCTCCTCCAACCGAAATAATGCTATCTTCAAATTTCGTACGCAATGAATTGATTGTTTAATGGCTTGTGTGGGCGGTGGTACTATACTGTTGAAAGATCGTCCAGACCCAATTCATTAAATTTTGGAAACAAAATAACCGGTCAAAAAGTTGCGGTAACGTTCTCCATTTACTGTAGTTGCCTCTCCTGCGACGAATTGAGATACTGGTTTTGAACACTTTCGATCACAGTGACGATGTTTTGGCATGCATGATGGCCGAGCATGCTGATATGATGTTTGACCCGATACCGAACCAGCTTCTGCAAAACGCTTCACCATTGCACGAATTCCGAACTCATTAGGATGATTATGTTGAAAAATTCACGAATTTTACGAAATGTTACTTTTACAGATCGCTCATTTTCGTTATGAGATTTAATAAAAAAAATGCGTTCTTTCCTAGTAAACTACTCCATGACTAAATTTGCTAAAGATTGTATGATATCCATCAAAAAGGTCAACCACATTGAATTCAATAAATGACTAATGGACAGCCAACATCCAGGCCATCTGTTGGCTTACCCTTTAGTTCTGATTTCCTGTCTTAAATGATAAATTTATATGAGACAGAATATTCTCGGATTTTTGCTGTTTACAATCTGAGTTTTCTGTTTGTCATAAAATACAGTCTTCAATTTAACTTGAAAAATATCTAAAATGTTCTATTAAGTGCTTCAGCGTCGTATGTTCTGAAATTTGTCCTTCATTGAATTGAATGTTTATATTCTTAGCCTTAATAATCGTACCCTCTTTTGTTGATATTGTGTGTCATTGGTTACTTTTTGGGATACAATTTTCTCAGTGCGATAATACAAAGGCGTTGCATTTTTAACGTTGATTATATTTCGTCGGAAACCCTCAATAACGCCAATATCAGCCACAAAATATTTGGACTTGGAAACAATTGAATAAATAGAGATTCCTAAAGTATGTAACTGAATACATAGTGGATTTTGAAATAAATTAATAAATATTTGTTAAGAATTATTTATAATTGTTAGTTTGGAAGTAATAAGTAAAGAGTGTTGTAAGCAAAAAGTTCATTCGTGAAACCTCAGTGCGGACAAAACAATATTATTCATTGTTCGCTTTATACTTACTTACATAGATGATGCTTTTTTCGGAAATGGCCAAGGGCCTCAGCTATCATGTATCAGTAGTACATACGAAATTGGTTGATGTCCCCTTCTACTTTTGTCCGCTACCTAAGATTATGTCATCCTCTGCTGTGCGTTGTCGCTCTGGGTTTGAGTCGAAATCTTTCCGTGCTGTGACGCTGGTGTCCATACGCTCAATGTGACCTAGCCATCTAAGCTAGACTATCAAAACTTTTTTGACGAGGTCGGCATCGCTGTACCGCCCGTACAGTTCGCTGTTGTAACGTCTCCTCCATTCTATATTGATGCAAACGGGATCGAAATTTAATTGTAGAACTTTTTTCTCGCACCCGAGGGCATTTTCATTCGCTTTCTTCAGTGTCCAAGAGTTTGCGCCATAAGGCAGGACTGGGATAATCAGGGTCTTGTGTAATGTCTTTTGGTTGCTCAAAAGAGATGGCTTAACTACTCAATTACCTTCTATGCCCAAAAAAGGATCGATTAGCAAAAGTGATTCTTAAAAGTACAATGGACTAGTTCTTTGTCTGAGTGCTCTGTTCCAACAGCAAGAAAAGAGTAATTTCGGTATTATTTAAGCACTGGTGTCAATATCGGAGTTCATAGCGGAGTCGAGGTAGATAAAGTCCCTTACTATCTCAAAGTTGTAGTTGCCCATCGTGATACGATTTATTTTTAAGAATCTCAACATTTAATAGATTGTTATTGGGTTAAACGAGTTTCAAAAGAGTTTTCTTGTCAGTGCTCGAGAGAAGTACGGCCGATACGTCCTGTTTGAATGAAGTTAGGGCAATTCTTCTAACCCAATTTCTTATTTTTGCATGAAGCGGACCATCCATCGATTTTAAACTTAGTCCTTACATGACATAGAATATATTACATGAACAACTTGGATATTTACCTCTTCCACTAACTCTTGTCCTATCTCTTTGCATGTCGTTTATATTTTCGGCTATGATTCAGTAGTTCAACTTTCATCGCAACCGTGGATACTTACTGTCAACAAAATTGTTCAAATATTCCTTCCATAAGGAGTGGAGTAGACGAACTCATTTGTTAAAAGATTTAATAATAACTTAACACAGAGGTTTTTCTATACTGTATTAGAGTGGATCCAAATTGCACGTAACGCCATCCTGTTGAAACCAAATCCTGTCCAGAATAATGTCATTCATATTTTAAAAGTACTTTGTTGCGTGAGTTTCATCTTCATTTTTCGTATCTTTGGTCACTATCCTTAACAATGGCTATATTTTCATCGGTGCGAATTGTACGAAGTCATACTGAAAGTGTGTTGTTCGGTTGTATACTTCAATTTATTTATCATTCTACGAATAGTATACTCAGATGAACGATTATGTGCACCAAACATTGTATATGAAGAGCTCTATAAGTGTTAACAGAGTGCGTTGATATTAAGCGATATGATACATCCATACTTCCGAAGTTGACAGCTGGATCAAAAGATATCCTTATTGAAAGTTCTGTCAGACTTTTATATGACAAGCAAGTCGCAATACAGGAAACAATTATCAACATCAACAGCAGATACAGTTTAAAAACCCTTTATAGATGTACTTTACAACAAAATAATCTCTATTGTACTATGATATTACAAAATTGTAATGAAGCCGTACCTTGAAGATGATTTCAAAAAAACACTTGGGTTATGTCTTATAGATGTGCATATATCCAAATCAAATTTTGTTAGAATTTTTTCCCATTTGTCCATTTTTTTGTTTGTCTGTTTGTCCGAGTATCACTAATGAACCGATTTTAACGGGGTTTTTACTGTTCAATAGCCCATCAACTTAAAAACTGCGATACATTTCATTACGATCGGTTGAATAGAGTCGGAATTACAATACAATAAAATTAAAGAAATATTTCAAAATAAGAATATTTTAAAAATTTGAACTACTGCTACATCTGCATGTATATACTACACACATACATATGTAGCTCACAATCAGAGAGATGCAGTCGCCGAGTTAGCGAAAATATAAACATCATATACATACATACATGTGCGCCAAAAGAAAACCAAAAAAAAAAAACCATCAAAACAAGTTTTCGTTTCCAATGCTCTCTGGTGTATCATCGGTTTCAATGATTTTCGCTGGGTTGTAATTACATTTTGTAAGGTAAATAAATGTAATAATACAATATTAACCGTTTGGGTAACGTATAGAAATTAACGATAAGTTTTTTGTTTTTTTTTTAAGTCCAGTACGTCACAATGAATTAAAATTTAATAAAAACCGACGAACTGTTTTTAAGTAATCGATATTGAAATGTAAAATAATGTTAAAACTATTGAATAATTTGACTGCTGCGTGGAATACCGGAATAAGTGATGAATTTGATTCAACACATCCGGCCTCCCAGCTTATGAGCTGAAGTTAATAGTTGGGGCATCTATAATGCTCATGAGCAGCTTTGATCCCCCGAAGCTATGAAATGGCAATCGGCATAAAAAAAAACAACTAAGGAACATCAAAGAAGTCACAATTTTAAACGGATTTGGCCGCGGATAGGATATTTTTGTCTCGCGAATTCCTTTTATTCCTTCTATGTAACTTCCCTTTTTAGTTCAAACGACTCTAATTACCCGTCGCCTTCAGCTTTCCCATGAACGTCAACAAGTCGGGGGGCCAGACGCTAAAGACGGCCTGCATAGACCTCCAAATGCCTTGCTTCTCCCACGGCCAACTCTATGTCGCCTGTTTAAGGGTCAAGGGTTCCTCGAATCTCATCATTTACGCTCCCGAGCACCAAAGAGAGAATGGAGTATACAGAGAGGCCTTCATTTAAAGTTAATTTCATACCTTTCGGTTTGTTTTGATTCCCTCCGGCAAGCAGAGGAGTGAAGTCACTTAACTCCCAGCGTCTCTGTTTACTGAACAATGTAACTCGGCTGTCAATGACGCAAAACCTGGAACCAACGAATTAAAAATACTAATGTAAATTCAATAAAGATTTAGTTAAACATTTACTTTGGATTTACATTTGTAAAACATGAAATTATGTTTTTATTTTTGTTTAAGAACTTAACTCTCAAGAGGATATGAGATCTTTTCAAACTAAGACTAAATGTCTCACATGACTTCAGTTTTACGCAAAACAATTTTGTCTTTCGGGCCCTGGTCGGGATTGAACGCCGGACCGTCCAATTGAGAAGCCAATACACTACCACTTGTACCACGGCCACCCACTACAAGTCTTATTCATTAAAAGCCTATGTAAAATTCTAAAGCCCATGTATTTTAATATCTGTGGAATATTCGTCGCATAACTTTCATCAATAGTAAAATAATATAAATTTTGAGTCTCTCCCATTATTACCTGATTGAAATCCAACACATACGTTCGTTTATTTATCTATGATATATTAATAAAATAATAATATTTAAATAAAAAGAATTAGTTTTGAGCTCACAGAAAAAAATGCTCTCTACAGTTGATTGAGGGAGTTGTATACCTTCTTTATAATTCTTTTAAGTATTTCTTCTAGTCTAGATCGGAAACTTACTATTTTTTATATCATTTTCTCGTTAAATTTATAATTGCTAAAATTCTTAATAAACAATCTCTTACCTTACTTACTTACTTAAATACCGGTTTAGTGTATAAGTTATTGAAAACATGCAGGCAACAAATAATAGCTATTTATTACTCGTAAACGATATTTCTAACGAAGCCTAACATTAGTCCAAATAATGATACCACACAAAATATAAATGTGTAAACTTTATCATACAATAGATATTAGTTGCGTATTTTTTATATTTAAATATATTATATGTACAATATATGAAACGAAATATGTATATGTATGCGAAAGAAAGTTTTAATTGCAAAACTGTAATAAAATGTGAATAAATTCAAATTCTAATTCTCCATTAATGTAAAAAAGTTTTTTATATTCTTGGTCCAACAGGTTTGTATGTCTATAAATATGCATATGTTTCTGCATATATGTACATACAAGTTCTACCAAAATACAGAACAAAGTAACATTCTCCAATTTTAGTTTAATCGAACGCTCACACAATTTTAAGCTGACACTGATTAAGCCTCTACCTATATTACTACTCAGAATTTACCTTTTTGCTGAATTTCATTTTAAAGTATATTAACCGGAACTACTCAAAAAGATAAGCTCAAAGCAGACACAATGATTTGTTTTTATTACCTTGAGTCAAATCTCCTTTCTCGAAAATAAAGTTCATTAACTTGGTAAAAATTGAAAAAAAAATATGTATCACCTTTTTTAGTATTACGAATCTTCACTAACACATTCGCTTAAATACGAAAGCTTTTTGGACTATGACACCTTGCGATATGTGTACATACTCGTACGTATATCGTATGCAGTGTAGAATTGATTTATCGCTTTGTGCTAACTTCTGCAAGAAGAAGCCCGTTACGAAGCGTAAAAAAGCTGAACATTTAAACTGATTGATGAGGTGTAGTTTCTGTTAAATCATATTGCCATGTTCACATAACTTTTACATAATTGATAAAAAATTATCTTCATATTTTTCACACTTTTTTAGAAAATTTACTTGATAATAGGTATAAACTCACCATGGTTGAACAGTATATTACCGAAACTATTTCTTAGCTAATTGGTTCAGATTTAATGTCTTATTCTAAATTCTTTTTCGAATCAGCTTCCGAGCTCAAACAAATCAACGCACCAAATAACAACAAAATCACGACCGTGTGTCGTTTTATAAGAGAATCGGAAAAGTATAACAAGATTTGGAGGAATACTTTACTTTAGTCTTCCGCTAAACTTAGCTAATTCTTTTTATAACAAGTAATTGAACATTTTTGATACCTCTATTTAGAGAATGAGAGCTATCTATTTCACATAAAAAGTGTATAAAGACGATGTGACCCTTTGGATTATTAAATGTGAATTTTCAGTGTATCAATTTATTAGTGAGTCATTACATGCATACCATATAATATACTCGTACTATGTACATGTATTTAAGAGCTCCGTATGTCGTTTAGAAGAAGAATACCGCAATTCAATGTGTTCTGAAAAGACTTGGGCTTTTAAATACAAGTATGTATTTTGTTTAATATATTGCATTCCTTTTTTCTAAAGATGCATGTATGTATATAAACGTAAATTGAAACTCATTGTTTTTTTCTTCTTAAAAATTAATCTCTGGTATTACTCGTATTATCTTTGTATGAAATTATTTTTACGAACATAGCCGCTCCACCGTAAAAAATCCTTCATACCCTATTGTTTCAAAGACAAACGAAGTGCTGACACTTACGCTGCAATGATACTAACATATGTAGTTAGTGGACCGAGATGTTGAACCCGCAAACCCATTTGGAAAACAGAAGAAAATTGAGCCTACAATGCTCTTCAGTTGGAGAACGCTACCGAGAATTATAAAGTGTTAAGAGTTTGATTTTGGAATGACTGATTTAAGAATAAGAAGTGAAATATTTGTATGTGCAATATTAACATTTATTGCTTCCACTTGTAGTAATATCGAAGCATGAGCTTCAATCCATTGTTTATGAATAGATTTGCCATTTTGAAAATTGAAGAACTTTCCATTTTTTAAAAAGTTTAACTGGCAATCTTTGGCGGAAGATCTGCAAGTTGTTAATTTGTCTGAGATTATGATAGAAACACCTTAGCGCCTTTGATCTGGCCCTAATATAAAAAGCTTTTATTTAAATCTAAGATCCTCCTAAATATTTATCATATTGTAAATTTCTTTTCATAGTTTTGTTAGACCATACAGGATGGTGTGACATTTATTTCATGCTGATTAATTAGAACTAATACCGTGAAGAAAATTTTACATACGCTTTTAAATCATAGCCAAATATTGTCCTTTCGCCGTTATTTAGAGGATAATAAAACAACAGACTATCTCAAAATTGTATAATATGAGGCAATGTCAAAAAATAAATTTAACTACTCTATAGGACCTGATGACTTAAGAATTGACTTCCAAAAAAATTAAAAAAATTTAGTTGAATAACGATATTGACATGTGGATGAGGAATCTAGCTACAAGGTAACCAAGAAAAACGATGCGCTTAAACATAAATTGCTTATCAAAATTATAAGACATTTAAAAAATTTGACTTTCTTTCCTCATCCACCCTAAGTTGTTCATATTTTGCGAGAATTAAAACTACGGATGGGAGCTCAAAAAGTGATTTGCAAAATATTGTAGAACAATATTTGATTATTCGCATGGAAATAGCTGGAAATGCGTTCCGTTGCTTCAGCTTGCAGCCGTAGGAAAATTTTAATATACATTGTAATGTTGATTTCAATTGAAAGCATTATAGCTTTGTACAAGGAGCATACATTTAAGAAGTTTTAAGCAATTTTAAGCAAAATGCCAAGTGTAGCTTTATTATCTGAAGAAACTTAAAATTGCCGCATATTGGGACTCCGGTATAAATGTAACGGGAATCGCAAAAAATTTTGACGGTAGTCGTTGTATGGTAAGTAGATATTTAAGAATCCAAACAATTATGGCGAAAAAACTTAGTTCTGGCAGAAAACCAATACTCTCGGAACGCGAAAAGTGTCGAATCATTTTAACAGTACGTAATTCGACTACTCATTGTCTTTTCCAGCAAAGTGTCAAAAATGATAATCTGGCGTACCATCAACAACTCCAAAAACGTCACCAGAGCACCACGGCTAGAACCGCGTTACAAATCAGATCGAGTCAGATACGCATAAAATAACGTCGATACTAATTGGGATTTGGTATATAAATTTCAACATACTGATTTGTTTTTTACAGCTTTTTCCTAAAAAGATAATTTTTTTGGATGAAAAAAATGGAATCCAAACGGAGATGGTGTGTGGCACATTTCACAAGTCTGACACAACTGAATTACAATGGATATATCAGAGAATATAGGGGGAATGGAGAATAGAATAGTCTCCTCCAGGAGAACAGAGAAAAGCATTATGTTCGCATGCAGGATAATGCGCGAATTGACAAAAGTCGCCAATCTAAAGCCTTGTTAGAGTCATGTTAAGTTGAAATGATGGACTGGCGCGCTTTCCCACCGGACTGAAGTTGTATAGAAAATATTTAGTGAGTACTTGTGAGACATGTTTACATGGAAAATAAAAAATACGATATAGAGCTTACTATACTGGATTCTACCACATGATATTTCGTTCAGTCGGTAATAAGAAGTTCTCGAGTGAACATCTGTGCCAGAAGGTTACTCGTACATTTTCTTTTTTTATAAAATAAAGTGGTACGTGTGCTTAACGTGTGAGAATTTTAAGATTCGTTACAAGTACCGTTATTTTTTTCTGGGAATTATTTACCATGCTGTCCGCAGTTCAAATTCGACCTTCTTCCTTTACGAACTTAAAATGGGACATAATGCGTAATTGGCAATGAAAAACATTAAAGATGTAGCGGTAAACGATCGAACTATACGACGTTGGTTTGGAAAGTTCCTTTCGGAAGATTTCAGCCTCGAAAATGAACCACGTGGGAAGCCGAAAAACTTAGTTGACGTTAGTTGGATGCGGATCCAACGAAATCGATGCGGGAGATTTCACAAAACATGGGAGAACCCCAACGACAATAAGTCGACACCTTTCTCTTTTTTTTTTATAATTTGCGCGTACTCAGGAGATTTAAGTACCCTTAAAATGTTTGCATACAGCGCGGGCGAAGGAAAATCAGAGGGGATGGAAAGAGACGTACCGGTGCACGTTGGTTTTAAATGTTTGAAGGTTATAATGACTAGGAAATAAAGAGCTAGGCAGGGCATTCCATAAGCGAGTTGTACGGCTTAGGAACGAATCACGATATAATATTTCAGAGTGCGTTCGAAAGTGGTCTTGAGGGTGTACTGATGAGCATTCATAGCGAGACGGGTGTTACGGTTGAGAGTTAGAAGGAGTGGAATGCTACTGGCAATTTCGGTGGAGCACTGGTTGTGGAAATAGCGATAGAGCAGAGTGAGACACGAGACATTACGTCGGTGTTCGATGATGTCCATTGTTTGAGTGACATTAGTATCACCTATGAATTTTATCGCACGGTTTTGAATCCTATCTAGCAGGTGCAGAGATGTTTTGGGCGCACCCGACCAGATGTGGGCATTGTACACCAATTTCAGGCGGATAAATGGCTTATATATTGAAGCCAGATCCGAGGGGTAAAGCATTTACTTACATCGCTTGACGAAACCTAAACCTTTCGCAACATTTTTGACAACACCGAATATGTGGTCATTCCAACGTAAGTTGTCATTGACACACATTCTGAGAATGGAAAGTTTATCGGTTTCGACAATGGATAATGGCTGAGTGTTTAAATTTTGCTTTAACGACAGCAGATAGCATTGTGTTTTGGAATCAATAAATTCTACCCTGTTAGTGGTTTAACAATTAGTTATGCTGTTAATGTCAGAATTTAATGAGCTCAACTTACGCTGCCGTTCCCGTTCTACAGCCGAAGAGCAGGGACGAGAGTCAGGGAATGAATATGAAAAGCAGAGTGTACTGTCGTCAGCAAAGGAATTACAGGTAGCAGGCAAGAGATCGTTGATGAAAACTAAAAAGAGTGTCGGAGACAGAACGGAGCCCTGGGATACACCAGCATTTATTTTCTGAACATCAGACTTGAAACCATTCAACAACTTGAATTGAACGTTCCGAAAGGAAATTTCTAAGCTATGTATTGAAGAAGATAGTCGTCGATCCCAAAAGCACTCATGGTTATTCTCATCGACGTTGAGTGTGCTTTCGACAACGCAACTTTTGATGGCATGTTTAACTCGAACAGTCAACACGGTGTAGACCAATCACTAGTTTTGTTGATAAAAGCAATGCTGGTGAATTAAACATTGATTGCGGATACTGACAATATTGGTGACGGATGTAGACAGGGGTTACCCGCAAGGCGTCGTTCTGTCTATTCTGCTATGGTGCATGTTGGTGGACTCACTGCTCAATGCGCTCAATATCTGTGGGATCTACTGTAAAGCGCAGGCAGCCCTAGACGTGATACGACTTGTGCACTAATAATGCGCTTTTAGTCAATCCTCTCCAAACTGAGATTGTTCTCTTTACGAGAAGGAAGAAGCTGTCTGGTCTGACTCATCTAGTGCTTAAATTCTTCAAAAAAGCTAAGTATTTGGGAGTCATCCTGAATAACAAACTTCTCTGGATTAAACATGTTATGTCGACAGCCTCTAAACCAATCATGTCCTTTGATGTAATCAGGACATTACACTTTTGATAAGCACTTATGTGACACAACATCCTCCGATGTTTGCTATAAAAGTGATGACGACACTCTGTGAATGTCCGGCTTACACTCACATTAGGCTAGAGGTACTCGGCGTTGTCGTGGTGGGTGCTGGTACTGTAGGCACCTTACCATTGAAGCGCTTGCTCATCTTTCTTCGCAAGACTGAAAGATTTCATTAAAACGGAACTCACAAAGCGTGCAATGGAGTAGTACTTTGTCTGAATGCTCTGTTCCGACAGAAAAAAGGGGATCTTGACAAACCGCACGCGCACGCGTTCAGAGAGAAATTGAGCTTTGTCAAACATTTGTAAACGAGGTCCTCGACCAAACTTACCATATGAGCAGTGATCGTCGTAAGATCGTCCGTGGTGATTTTGATGTAAAGCTAGAAAACAAAGCATCTTTGCCCTTACAGTTAGAAATTATCAGACATAGGCTGATGGATTTACGACGGTGCGAGATGCATGTATTTCCCACACCCCAACACCCGATCTGACTACCGCCTGATCATAAAACCCTGAACCGAATTGATCACATTGCGATCGACGCAAGACACAATCCCAACATGCTGTATGTTAAAACATTCCGAAGTGCTAACATCGACTCAAGCCACTACCATGTTGCAAGCAAGGTACGAATGCGGGTATCCTGGAAAATAACGTCGAACGGCTAGGAACACAAAAAAGTGATAAACCAATAGTTGTTGAGAAGTCACATGCTGCTAGCATTCAATGTAGAAAACCAGTGGTACTATTGCCAACAAGCTAAAAGCTCATACATCTGATATGCTAGGTTTTACCTGACCTGCACAAATGCTTTGATGAAGAATGCCTTTAAGCACACGCGAAGTTGTTTCGGCAACCATATAAAGCGGTGGCGTTGCAAGGAAGGACGAAATCATAACTCTAAGAGCAAAAGAGACAGGAGGAGCACTGGCTTCGGAAAACGAGAAAGATAGAAGTAGTGAAGTACTTGGTCGAGGCATTGAAAAGGTGCTACTACAGAAGCTATGCTCAGAATTTTTATCAAAACGCCAAAAGAATGCTTTAAGGCAACCAATCCCGAACAGAGGCTTGCAGAGATAAGTATGTAAAGATTAGACACATTCCCTGTCAAACATATTGAAACATGTGCGGTGAAACTTTTTATTAAACTGCAACACTTAAAAATACGCAGAATAATGCATATTCCCCAACGCATTGGAAAATACCGAATAAGGAATAAAGGAACTTTAACAAGGTCTTTGAAAATGTAGTCAAAAGGTTGGTTGACATTTTCAAAGCTGCGCCGAAACTGGTTTTCTACAAAAAATTAAATAACCAATATGTACGAGCGAATATATTAATTGATATATGGTGTATAAAAATATATATATATGTTCGACACCCTATTATTTGAAGGATTTTTCTACAAGATTACAATTATGGGTATGCCGAAACTTCTGCTATATGTATACGATGTTTGCTATATATTATGTGGGGAGGAAGTTTGTTGTTAAATGAGGCAACAGAATTTCTAGCAAAACATAAAAAAACGGCTTACAGCAGAGGTCTGTTATTTCTCCCATACCGTTCAACATTTACACGAGCGATCTAACAGATTCCCTGTATAGGATAAGCAGATGAGTTACTGGTGTACAAATCAGGTACAAAAATCGAGTTAATCAACTTTCTTTTGCAGTGTGACTTCGAACAAGAGTACGATTAGAAATTGAAATTCAATTTTTAAAAGTTGAAACTAATTCATATAATTTGAAAATAGTTTATAATTTCATGGAGAAAAGACGGAAATAACATTCAAAATTTACAATAATTGGGCTGTCCAATTGGTTGAGAGGTGATGTTAGGTACGGTGGTACGATCAGTACTTTAATTTCAACAAACATATACATAAATATAAATAATTGTAAAAAAAAAAATAAATCGAGTTTACAAAGGTAGAAGTTTATTGTAAAACGTAATTTTTATAGAATAATTTATTTAAAAATGGTAGCTGTGCAGCTTTTCTCAGATGACCTCTCTTTTTTGGAATGGTCTACGGCTGTACCAAAAGTTCATGTAAATTTTAAATGATGATGAGTCACTATGTAGAACTGAAGTACGTAGAATTTATTTGATATATTGATTTTTGGCCGAATGGCGCACTTCCAAGGTCAAACTCGCAAGATTCGCAGGAAAATCGCCAGAAAATTGTTAATAACAAATGAACTATGCCATAGACAGTATATTTTTAAAGATCTAGTTAAAATTTGAAGTGAATTGGTTGAAAATTGTTCAAGTTATGGGTTTGGCCAACTTGAAAAATGCAGTTTTGCGATAAACGCGTTTAAAATTTTAAGTTATGGAAAGCCTACCTGGTGGCCTTGTACTATACTTTGAAAAACACGTACTTCGAGATATTTCCTGGCCATAATCTTTTGGGATATCATTTTTGAGGTCCTAAGGTACCATTAAAAGCAATAAAAAAAAATCCATTTTTCGAAAATACTAGAGTGGCCTAGCCCCTTTAGTAGCTTAGAAAGGTTAGGTAGTGTAGGTCGATTAAGTTCTAAATTAAAATAAAAGGTGAGTACACTCGTACATATAAGTTTTTTCAACAACATTTTCTTAGAAAAATATATGTGAATGTGCATCCGATTTTCAAATAAGATTAGTCGTAAGATTGCATAATGATTGATAATCTACTAGTAAATATTAAAGGATATTGTTAAGTTTACAACGCTCGATAAGAGTTAGTAAGCTAGATTATGAAATCATTACTGCTAAATTAAATTCAAGCATTTTTGTGAATCACTTATGATATAATTGTTGAAGCAATAGTTTAAATAAAAATGAATGTAAAAGTAAAAAAGTCAAATCAAATAAATGGTGTGGTTTGTACGAATATGAGTTCTACGAAAACTAACTTTCAATAGGTTTAATGTTGTGTTGTGGAAATAGGTTTGCAGATTAAATAGCTGGTGATAATGCAACTGTCCTATGTTTGTTATACCTCTGCATCCCAATTTTCGTAAAAGCATTACCTCCGCTTTGCGGGTGATGAATCTTGGATTTAGTAAGGGTGGTGCGCTATAACATTCCGAGATTCGAGATATTTGTATTATTATTATTTCTTTTTATTCCTCGTTTTTACAGATATTTACATTACATTTCAAGAACTTAAGCCTAATACAATTCTAGTTCAAAAATTTGCGAATAATATGACATGTACCAGTATTTAATATTATTTATTTTCGTGCTTTTTCTATAAACTTTTCATCGATTTTAAGGTCTCTTCTGTGTTTTTTGAGATTCTTTTCTACAAGTCCTGTCACACTGATTATGACTGGTAAGTATGGTCTTCGCGCTTCTTAAGTGCCATTGCATTTTTACATCCATCATTAGATCCTCGTACCTCGTTATTTTCTCATCGTAAACCATAAACGGCAATGCCGAACAGCTGTGTTGTCTCTCTTGTCTATTACCGTCACATCAGGTAGATTATGCATACCGCGGTTGGTAGTGTGGAGCTGATAGAAAATTTCGACCAAATCGCCTTTTGGTTCATATCGGCAATAAGGCTGGGATTCTTGTACTAAACCGAACTTCTGACACAATCTTTGATTGTATATAGAGTTTAGAGACGTTGTTATGTCTTCTGAGACAATCAGTTTGTAAACGATTTGTGTATTTTGTGTATTCACAGATTATAAGCTCAATCGTCTCACTGGGCTTGCCGCATCAACGATAAATATCTTCAACTTTACTGTCTGTCATTATAAACCTCTTATTATTTCGAGTACCCATTATTCCATCTTTAGTAGCAATTATAAAACCTGCGGTTTCGGAAAACAACTCTCCTGCACGGAGTTATGAGTTTCACGTTTCCGTGTCAGCATTTTCACTATTAAGTGGTTGCAGAGGAAATTTCTTGCTTGATTTGAGAATTTGATGTTTCCCTATACTCTCTTTAGATTTCGGAGTAATGATCACTTTTCAGGTTTATCTCTGTGTTAAGACGAATAGCAAGTTCAGCTGGTTGGTTAATTACATTTGGATGGTTAGAATTATTGTGTTGATTGTTCGGCGTTATTTTGTTTTCGATCTCTCTCGTTTTTGCGCTTCGTCTCAGTTCAAGTACAAGATCATCGCACGTAATTGGGCAGATAGTCATTGTACAAGAACGCTTTATTTTGAGCAATAAACAGAGAGTGTAGTTTCGCAGTCGGTGGCAAGATAATAAGGACTCAGCAAGGTTTCGTTGACATTTGTGGTTTATTTTCTGTGTTGACGATTAATCCCTTGCGTTAGAGCCGGACTAGGTAGTGCCTGCTGGTCACTTGATTGCTGGGAATTGTAGTGCTATTACTTAGTATGTTCTCTAGCTCACTTCTCACTCTTGGCCCAGATTCCAAGCCCTGTGCACGAGGGTTAGAATGTGATGTCCCTAGGTTAATTTCATCATTTGTACTGTTCATCCTTAAATATTTTCTATTTTACACTTTTTGGCACTGTGACTAATAGCGTAGGATGTAGGGATTATCTTTGGGTGTTTGTTAAGCGAGTATTAATTAATTTCCCACTAACTCGATATATCAATCGAGCGCTCCCGTTTCCATCACCTTGGGGACACGCCCTCCAGTGAGATAAATTCCCCGAAAGTTATTATTGTTATTATTATTATAATATTATGTTATTTTCTTTATTTTCCCCTGGTTGGGTTTTTACAATAACATATTTTGGGGTATCTATGACCACAGATTTCTACATAACGTCAGTTTATTGTGCTTCTACACAGTCCTAGAAGTTTTATATCCTCTTACAAGTTGTTATGTACTACGCCCTTCGGAAAGAATCTCCCCCAATAGTTGAATCTTTCATTACATGATTCCTACGAGTATAGATCTTAGTCGGAACAACATTATCTTGAACAGCAATCAACACGGGGGTGGCCGTGGTGTAGTGGTACTAGCTATCGCTTCTCACTCGGAAGTTCTCATTTGTGTAATTGGAACTCAGTCAGAAAAATCTGCGTGTGAAGGCATAACACTGTCATGTAGATTTGGCTGTTGTAGGGTTTTTCAAGCACAAAACAACCGTTAAAATTCACAACCTCACATTCGGACTGCCACCCATGGAGAGTCAATATCGAAACCAAACACACCTTTGTTTCAAACCACTACATCACAAACTTTCCTTTCTTCTCCTTCTATCTTTCCGCCCGCGCCCAGGCAACAGTATAAGGGTATTCATAACCTCTTAAGCGCGCGTAAATCATAAAAAAAAAATAAATGCTTCGGTTTCTGCATACTTGCCAACATTTAATAGCCACCTCTTTGGCATGAGTTTATCAACATTATCGTCTTTAATACCTGACTGTGTACAGTTTTGATTGCCCAGTTTCGTTCTCTAATAACTTTATCCTTTGCATGTCTTTCAAAATGTCCGTCCAGATTTAAAGGTGTACACATATATACACCTCTCCACACTTATCTAATCCAAATTTCATATTGATATTCTTACTAAACATAGTGACTATTTCTGTTAGTTGCTGAAGGTGTTGTTGTGTCGAAGCATAGATTTTAAGGGCATTTTCATGGTTCGAAAATATTTCGTTGTTAGTTCGCCAATGCACCATGTTGTCTTTCAGGAAGCCAATTAGTTTTTGGTTTATGTTGTATAGTTCCATCATTGCAATTAACCAGCAATGTGGAACCCTATCGAATGCTTTATGATAATCTCTAGAACACGCATATAAGCTTCTACATTGCTAAACTGTTTGTTCTGGTATTAGTTGACGTGTGGTGCGGTGTTCTTTAGCGTACTTGTTGCACCTCTTCTGTTCATCTCATATGATGTTGTTTTGAGTTAGACGATTGTATATGCCATGTAGTCGTTTAAACCAGAAGTTCTGTAAGTTATCCAGTCCTGGTGATTTCCAATTATGAGTCTTAGCAATGATCTGCTTGACTTGGGCGGTTGTTAGACAGTCCAATAGCACTTCGTTAAGGTTCTGGTATCTCTATTTGTCTTCGTTAATCCACTGTGGGTGTGTTTTATGGTGTGCTAGAGTGGACAATATTGATGGTCAGTATTTGTCAGTGTTGTCCTTATTAGGTAACGTATCTTCGTCCCTGTCTGTTTTCACTCTAAAGCTTCAATAAAAACTCTTTTCATTGTTTTTAAAGGTTCTGTTGTTGTTAGGGTTTTGATTTGACAATTTATTTTTACGCTGTTTTGTTATTTGTACAGACTGTTTTTGTCTAGTTGTGTCCCTAGTCAAGATAGTATTAGAGTTATTTAGTTCGTATCGGGAATGTTTCTTATTGATTTTAAAGATGTTCCGCACTTTGCTCTTGAGTCGTCTTGAGCGAATGCCAGTTATGGCTGCTAAGTCTTTCCAGGTCTTTTCTTAGGTTTTGGATTTTTATTTCAATCCTTTTAAAGGTACTATTTTGATATGGTTCTTTGGTTTTTATGTTCGTGTGTCCAATCATTTGAATGGAAATAATAACAGCTGAGATACATATATGAGTGTATGCAGCTTCTGGAAGGTTGTAATTTGGGAAAGTCGTCTTAATATTACTTCACCGTTGACGAACTTGATGACCAAACTCAACTTTCGACTGGAGTTGATTTTGGGTACTGAAGGTCTTAGTCTAGGGTTGGTGTCCATGTTTAGTGTTGTTACTTAAAAACATCACTAACATCACTGTTTGTATTTTGAGTTATGGATACATTTTTTGCTTGTTTTGTTGGTTGAGATCTTCAGTAGGTGATATTTCCGTAAGGATGTTTCTATTTTCTCGAGTCTCGATGTTATCTTTATGTTCATTTGGTGTTGTCAGCGTAGATACTTAAATAACGTTTTATATGTATTCTGTGATAAGATTAGTCCAAGATTACTTGATCGGAGAGTCGTTGCGCTGATACATTGATACTTGGGTGCTGTGCTACAAATATGGTATGTAGCTGTGTTCGATATCCAGTTAGTTTTTGTTCCTACACTCGATTTTGTATACCAATGTATCAATTGTATTGTTGAATTCTTGACCACCGGCCAGGTATAAAATAAAGGCCTCTTCTAACCTGAAGAACAGACGCCCACATACGTGCTGTCGGCTACCAGCGTTGTTGATGTTCTTGTTGTTATTGGCCCGTGGGTGGTATTTTATTTCCCACCTACCCGATATATCTATCGAGCACTCCTCTATCCACCACTTTGGGGACTCGCCACCTAGGGATAAAACATGCGACGGGGTTATTATTATTAGTATTATGGAATACGACATTTTCAATATTTTTACCATTGGAATTCGGCCATCTCGGGCTCATTATCAGTTACCATTTTGCAGTTATCTATTTCATTGGTTTCAACATTTTCTAGTTATGTTGCATGTTTTGAGGATCACCGCTTTTTGTATTTGTGATGTAGTGTGTCATCTATTGCGAGTATTTTGAGATTAGGTAATATTCCAGTGCTTGATATTTTGAAAACTATTGTTTTAACCTCGTTTTGTTTCCATATGTTGTGTAAAATCAACATATTTGCCGATTTTTTCTGTGTATTTTCTGTGTACGTTTGTGTCGTTTGGTGTACTTATTTCTATGAGATATGTTGATTTTTCGATTTTGTCAATCAGTGTAATGTCTGGTTTATCGTTTATGTTTGCTTTATCTCTGCGTATGGCCCTATCCCAGTATAGTTTGTGAGTTCCATTTTTCTGGATACTTAGAGGTGTCTTTGTAGTACGGTTCTTAATTTTCTGAGGGTTTAAGGTCATCTGTAATTGTTTGATGTAGTATTTTAGCAACGGTGTTATGTCTGTAGGTACTCGTATATTCTGTTCCTGGCAGAAGTTTGCATCCAGTTGTGATCTGGTCTATGTTTTAGCTTTGTGTTTGGGAACTTTTTGGTAGTTTTCAGTGAAGACCATTTGATCTTGGATGGCAAGCAGAAAGCATTCCGGAGTATAGTTCACCTTCTTGGAGCCATGTGTATCTGTATTTTTTATCGATGTTAGTGTCCAGCATATTATCTATGTGTTTTCCATTTAACTCTTTTGTGGATATTAGTAAATGTGTTTGTTCTTTGTTATTTAGATTTAAGGGGTTGTAATTTTTTTCGGCCAGGGCTATTGCTTGATGTATTGGGGATGTATTGTTGCAGAAGTACCTTCTTAGGTATGAGCCCTCTAACTCCCTCTAATCCAGGTATTGTTAATCGTTTTATGTATGCTTTGGGGTGTAGTTTCCTATTAATTGTTAGTTGTTTCCGGGTTATTGTTTCGATGTTAGTTACAATATATCTGTGGTTGTCACATAATTATGTAAGTAACATATAGGTATGGCATATGTGTAAATGGCTTTGAATATATTTTCAGAATTAAGATATGTTTTTTAGACGTTGGCGATATTGTTCGGTAAGTTGTTTTATCGTCATATGGTCGAGTTTAGTGCTTTGTTGGAAATCCAGGTATTTGTATGTTTCGTTTTCCTCCATATTTCATTAGTATTTCATTATCATGTGTTTCCATATCTGTTTCTCACCATATCGCCCGTTCTATATGCTGTGTCTTGCACTTACTCATACTAAACGTCATTTTGATATTTGTTGATATTTGTTCGGTTATTTTTAGTAGACCTTTTTGTTGTGTTTGCCATTGTGCGTACAGTTTAATGTAATCCATGTATAGGAGGTGATTTATTTTATATTGTACTCTGGTTTGATATCTGATGTTGTATCTATATGCTGGGTCATTGAGTGCCTTTGATAGTGCATTAAGGCAGGGGCAGAATCATAAAGCACTTAGTGCGTCTCCTTGGAATTGGGATGTAGTTTGTTGTTAATGTATTTTTGGGTGTAATTGGGTTTATTGTTGTTTCCATTTCTGCACTGTCTGTTTTAAGAAATGAATGAAGCTCGGATGTATTTTATATATTACTTAATTCGTGCGGTTTTTTTTTCAAAATTTGAACGTTTATTTAAGAAAAACATGTACAGTAGTATTATTCAAAATATTGCCCATCTGAAGCTATGAATTTTTCCCATCTTTCTGGCAATTTGTGGATCGCATCCCAAAAGAACTGCGCCGGCTTGGCAGCCAAGAATGAATCAAGCCAATTTTTGATATTCTGCTCTGATGTGAACCGTATTTCAGTGAGGGCGTTCTGCATCGACCGGAACAAATGGTAGTCAGAAGGGGCAAAGTCTGGGCTATAAGGCGAGTGGGGTAAGACTTCCCATCCACTGTTTTCCAAATAGTTCTTAACCGGAATAGCAACGTGTCTGGTCGCATATTTCGGGCGTTTTTCGGCCACTGCTCTCTTCAAACGGATTAACTGTGTTCGGTAGCGTTGTCCATTGATGGTTTCACAAGGTTTTAGCAGCTCATAATACAGCACACCCGTTTGATCCCACCAAATACAGATCGCCATGGATATTCGGCTTTGCCGTTGATTTGGCTGGTTGGCCGGGTTTCACATATGATTTTTTGCACTTGGGGTTGTCGTAATGGATCCATTTTTCATCACCAGTAACAATCCGATGCAAAAATGACTTCCTTTTGTGGCGTTCCAGCAGCATTTCGGACATGCAAAACCGCCTCTCGGCGTCTCTCAGCTTGAGTTCATGTGGAGCCCAATTTCCTTGCTTTTGAATATATCCAGCTGCTTTTAAACGTTTTGAAATGGCTGCTTGAGTGACACCCAAAGGTTCTGCGAGCTCTTGTTGTGTTTTGGCACATTCGCTCAGCTAGCGCATGTTCACCATAAACTTTCACCAAAATACGATGACTTTCGGCAGCAGTTTTCTTCATATTAAAGTAATGAAGAAGAACTCCCCGCAAAAACACTTTTTCAGGCACAAAGTTCGACATATTTGAGTGAAAAAAAATTATTGTTGTTTACGCTTCAAATGAATGACATATACTGAAATGACGTGCAATGACAGTAGCTTTCCAATGCATGTTCCAATGGAATAATAACAATGGAATAATACAAGTTACGCCATCTCTTAGCAAACCGCACGAAGTTATGGATTCTGTCAGTTTATTATTATTATTATCCCACGGCACTCCACTCCCCGCCCCCCATATATACAGTGCAAAGCGGGGTATATTTACACCGAGCAAGACGTATCTGCACTCTATGTGTTTTTATCTTTTGTCATGTTTATGATATGTTCAGGAAATTTCGGAAAATATAACACGATTTAAGGATAATTGCTTTTTGAATTGTATGGTGTTTTATTTTCTTTTTTTGTTAGTAGTTTTATATTGGGTAGGATGCCACTTGACGAAATTATTAAAGGTATAGTCTTAACCTCCGTCTGTCTCCATATCCGTTTATTGGTTGTGCTAGATGGGGATGTTTTTCTAGCTTCTCAGTGTATTTTGTGTGTATGCTGTTATCGTCAAGGACACTGATTTCTCTGAAATAAGTGATCTTTCGTATTCATTAGTGTAATATCTGGTCTATTGTTTATTATTGTTTTATCTGTATATGTATAGTGTTCTATCACATATTTCCAAGCATTTTTTCAGGGCTGTATTTGTAATATTGTTTTACTCTTTGGATTAGTTTGTGTATTCGTGCTATTATTTATATGGTCTATTGTTTCTGTGTGTATTGGCATTTGCGGAATTTGTAATTGGATATACTCGCATCGTTTAGTACATGTTTTTGATAATTTTTATTGAGGATTACTTAATCTTGATTATTATTATCATTAATATTATAATTGTTATTATTACTACGATTATTATTATAGTAATAGGACATTTGAGATGCTTTTTTCGGTTTAAATTTTTATTTTTTCTTAAAAGAACTTAACACTTAAGTGGGTATGAATACATTTATAATGCCCAGCGTACATTAAGTTTTTTGGAAAATGGGATAGAGAGAGAAAGAAAGATGTTTGGGCTAAGTGGTTTTTTCGCTCCATGGGTGGCTTCCAACATTTAATGGGGAGACTAAATTCTTAGTGGAAGTTGGCTTGATGTTGATTTCTAGTCAACTATTCGTCTTACTTGATTTTCTTAACTGAAAAAAATGGATGATATGTCTTTCGGGCGAGGCTGGGATTCGAACACCGAACCGTGCGATTTGGGAGCCAATCCACTACCACTTGAGCCACGGCCACCCACATAACCCCAAAGTATGGTTATAAGAAGCTATAAGAAGTATGGTTTATGCCTTATAGCAATAATATATGTAAGAAATTACAACATAAACAGATAAAAATAATGTATGTTAATGAAACAGTCCAGAGTTGCGCATTCGAGTATTACTCCTAGATCCGCAATGAAAATAAAGAACATGGTGGATAAAAGATCGACTTAGAAAATGAATATTCCAGTATAAAAATAGTACAACAAAATTTTAAAAATTAGATGTAGCCTATATCCACACAGAAGCTAAATTCGTTTGTCAATGAAAAAATAATACATAAGGGTAGGTAAGATAATTATTACGATGTTTCTCATGGGTTCTGGGCCCTCGATATTGATAGCTGAGGTGAAAATTAAATAAAGTTAGATGCTTAAAAGTTTAAGCTCGGGCATAGGTTAGGGTGCTACACTCCATTTTCTGAAGCTTTGATGTAATGTAAGGTCTTTCTATTTATGTAATTATGTAAAGTGAACTTGCTCAAGGTCTTCATTCATGTTCGTTATGTGAGTTAACACTATACATACACATATCTTTTCGAAATTCTAAAAAAGTGTATAATCTCATAATAACGGCTGACCAGATAGCAAAGTTAGTTTTTTTAATTATCGTGGTTGAGCAGCTGTCAAAGTTACCAATGACATCGAGCTGTCAAAATATTCAGTAAGATTTGCTTTTTCATCATGCATCGTTTAACGCTTGCTGAATGTGCGAAAATTATTAAAAAATATTCTCGAAATTCCGGCTTCGTTTTAAATACCTTACGTGGATTTCGTCGTGAGGTCGGTCGCCATCATGAGTTCAGTGTGCATGCACTTCGTAGCACCATCTAAAAGTTTGAGCGCCAGTACACCCTCTTGGGTCTTAATCCACTAACCAGACAGAGATTGGTGCGAAGTTAGAAAACTTCACCGCCGTAGCGGCAAATATCGAAGAAGACCCGACCCAGAAATGTCGATTCGACGCCCATCAGCTGAATTGGGCATCATCAGAGATTGAACCCGGCTTATTTTGAAGTTGGATTTGGGCCTACATCCGTATAACACTGTGGGGACGGAAGAATTAAAGCTGGATGACCATAGACAATGACTTGAGTTCGCAAATCAGGCGTTGGAAATGTTGGCCGGAGTTCCGGATTTTAGCCAAAAATCATATTCTCGGACAGGGCCCATTTTTGGCTCAGCGGCTATGTCAACAAGCAAAATTGATGTTATTGAACCGATCACAATCCACAAGTGTTCGACCAAACGGCAATTTATCCACAAAAATTGACTGTTTGGTGTAGTTTACGGGATGGTGGCACCATCGGACCTTATTTCTTTCAAAATGAGGAAGGGAACACCGTGGCCGTCAATGGTCTTAGGTATATCCAAACTGTTTTTCCACCAAGACGGCGGCGCTACATGCCATACAGGCGACGCGAGCACTCAACAATTTGCCGCCGCGATCATGCGATTTGACACCAGTCAATTATTGTCTCTGAGGCTACCTCAAGTGCTTAGTCTACGATAACAAGCCAACTACTTTGGACATTCGACGCGCTATTGCCGAAATAACGCCGCACATACTGGACTGTCAGCGAATCCGAGGCGGTCTTTTGAGTTATGTACTATCCCAGACATAGTGGCATGAACGTATTTTCAAAATAAAGCCAGAAATAATTTTACATCTCACATCGTTGTTGTTTAATTAAACTTTTTATCCTATCGTTCTTATCAGTTCACCCTTTATAATAATACAACAATATAACAATATAATAATATAACAATGTAATAATGTAATAATCATATACTAACTATTATTTAGAATTATAAACATTTTAGCCTATGTTATTTTTAAGTCAGATATTAAACTTTGATTTTTATAGTATAGTAAATTCAGTGAGTAAAATAAATACAATATATCTCCTTTTAAAACTAATGATACAAGTAATTATATACAATACCTAACTAATTACGTTTAAGAAAGAGAAAGTATATTCGTTTTAAAGTGAGTTATAGCTTGCCACTTAATGGTTTTTTTTTTTAAACAGGTTCAAAAATTAGTTTGAAATCTATAAATACACATAGAACGGTATTAAACTTGCAGCTGAAACACCTCTTATTTATTATTTCATTGATCAGTGACAAAGAGATCGATACATCTTCATACATGTAACTATCAGAATCTATATTTAACTCCTTTTACCATTTTGATTGGGCACGGACGAAACCTAGTACATGTGTATTAATGTACATAGCCATGTATTTTAATGTGTCACTACAATTTGAGCTTAAAATCATTGCTCGGAACTTTGTTAAATTTCTTTAGCTTACTTTGTTTTATTAAAAACAAGACTAAGTTAAAAACGCTTTTATCCGTGAAGATATCCACTCATATGATCTCGGAACAAGGTCACATTTTTGTTGAGATGCATCAGAGCAGAACAGACGGTTGTAGAAATTGTGTTGTTTTTCCATTATTCAAGAGTGCGCGAATATTTACATTATTTGTATATCGCATGACCAATTGTGTTCACGTATATAATGTATATACATTATTACATACACACAACTTAATAAAACTAAATAAGAAACTGGTTTGAAGAATCTTTACACAACAGTAGAGAAGTCTTAAAAACAGGTGTTGCGTAGGTTGAATATTTATGATCTTAAATGGTTACTTTATTTATTGTAGATCTCTTTGTTTTAATAATAATTATTGCTTTGTTCTCGTGCGTAAGCACTGAAATATTGTATGTACCAAAACCATACTACTCTTACAGCTATCTGAACCGAAAAAAATCATTATATACTATCAACATTATTCTTACGTGCATACGAGTAATATACGTATGGAATGTACGTAATATTGGAATGTGCCAGAAGGTGGAGACGGCGAGTAAAGCGCAAAATTAAAAAAGTTTATAGAAATGTCATGGTCTACATGAAAATCGTAAAGTAAGTATGAAATCAAAACTGAGCGTGGGTGACGTCGTGTATCCACATAGTATCCAAAACAACAAACATATTGAAATTGACGTAAATTATTAACCTGCGCGGAAATTGATAGGAAAAATGCTGAGCGTCATATAACTTGGAAGTGGCCAGCAGGACAACAAACAAGATCGTAGCTTAGTGCTTATCTTACCTCTCAGTGGTGGTCCCCGGGAGCTGCATGTGTTAACTCTTACTGAAGCAGTCTAAAGTAGCAAGGGCATGCTCTGCCAGTAGCATAATCGAGACCTACGTCGCACATAGGAGTATTTGCATCAAAAACCTGGCCAAACTTACTTTTTATTATCTTTGTCGTAATTTTTGTTTAAAATTAATATTTATTCAATTAAATACAATTTTTAATTTATTTAGGAATGTTTTATTGAAAAGAAAAATGAGCGGACACAGTAGATATTGAAGCCTTGGCTATTTGAAATGTTGTTTTTTTTAATCGTGTTAAAATTAGTCGCTAGTTTCTTCCCCTGAAACTTTAATTTGGTGTGTTTGAATCCTCTGGAAGAAGCATTTTTAAAGTCTCTTTCGAAAATGGCATTCCTGTTTTCGATTGTGACTTTCTAAGAGAAATGATGAGAGGATCAAAGCTCAGTAACAATCTATTGAGAACATCTCGGTTACAATCTCTTCTTGAGAATTGTCTTGCGTAGTTAAGACGATATAATCTGAAAGTTTAAATTATCATTATTTTTGTTTAACTCATTTTCATTTTCTTCAATTGAAAACTAACCTAAAGTGTTTGTCTTCCGACAACTGGCCAATTGGAAGAAGAGCATTTTCTATGATTATATATCCGTGTATTAAGATCTTACGCAATGTTGGAGTCACAGGATGCCATGGGTATAACTCTACATATAGTGTTGCTGTGTCTATTGCGTATGATCCAAATTTACCAGAATCAATTTTGTAACCACTATAAATTGCCTCCAAAATGATTTTATATGTGAAAACCAAATTTAAATCAATTCCTGTAATTTCGGCGGCAATTTCAGGGTTATTAAAGAATCTTCGACTGGTGCTTCCGTCATTTGTATTGCTGAAACCAGCTCGAGGTAGATCCACAATGAGGTCAAGCTTGTTTCTAAATTCTCGTTGAATTTGAACTTTTCTAACTTTGCAAATTTCTTTGTCTTCTTCCGATCTAGGTTGCCATTTTTTTTATTGGAAGCTTATAAGCAATATGCAGAATACTCTCAAAAAGTCTGATCCGCGCATGAAGGATTGACAAACCAAACTGAATGGAGCTTTCATTAATTTGGTTATTTGCAGTATTTAATTTGTTAAATTTTTTTGAAGTGGATCCGCAAACATACCATTTCTGTTTCAGTAACTACGTTACATATTTTCCCATCAATCCTAGTAAAAAGCTATGTTTGCTTCACTTCTATGTTGGAACTTATTACAGTCTTACAGAGTAAATTGATTTTTGCCTGAATATGGCTGATTTCGCTTTTAGTTATATCTGTGCTTTCGTTAATAAAGTTTATTCTTATAGGCCGGCAAAGTCGGGGAGAAGATGCAGTTGGGTTTTGCCGGATGATTTTTGAACTACAAACTAAGCGCAATGGAACAAGTGAACTTTGAAATATAAATACATCTGAATCAGAACCGTTTTAAAATCTTTGTTTGTATTGTGTTTGCAGGTATCCGTCCCAACCCCACTTCGTAATGAGCTCTAGGGACTTACATTCACTTCCAACTTGTAACTTCCTCCATATATGTACATAAGTAGTCTAGTTATAGTGTGATCCAACAAATCCTGAAGATTTCTTTCAGCCAATGTTTCCGTTGCAGTATATGATTCTTCGATTGGATAACAATCTTTTTTAGCTTTCTGAAGTATACTGTAACAACTCTTATTCATTACTTCTACAATCTTATACTTCTTTCACTATAGCCCAGCTTCAACAAACATGGAAAGAGCCTTTAGTGTGGAAAATTTTCCATTGTTATCTTTAAGGCTGTCAGAGTACGCTTTTTTGTACTTTTGAGCTTTTTCAGGAGATTTAAGAATTTCTGTTAAAAATTTTGAACCAACAGTTTTCGCAGTTTCTCTTAATATCACCTGGGTTGCATAAGCTAATTCCTCAGTTTGAAGGTTTTCTTGGATAATTTCGGTTTTTCCTCTTTTATTTTTTTCACTTGATTATTCAAATGGCTGATCTTACAGTCTTAATTGGGGGGGTGAGAGTCCCTTCAAGCCACGCTTTGTTATTCTTTAAGAAGAAATCCTTTCTTCTACTTGAGGCTGACCATCTTTTCTCTAAATCAAACACAAATCTAGCGTCTTTTAGCTTATAAATAAGGAGATCTTCTGTTGAACAGGGAAAATCTAATAAAAATAGTTTTAAGTAATTTAATTTTTGGTTCTCATCCCCTTCTCCGCTCTCTTCCATAATATCAAATAAATATTTTCTAGTCACAACTCTCGAATCAGATCATCCTAAAAAAAATGCTGTGTATCAAAATATGAATTAAAAAGCTTACTTTTACCCAAAATAGACGTTCACGGTATGAGTACAATAAAAATACGTGAATTGACTTTTTGTAATAACATTACAAAACTATTCATTAAAACCGTTTTATGACGTATGAGTGTTTTTTTTTAACACAACATTGGAAAATTAATTCGTTCATAAAATTTCGGGTAGCAGGTAGTAGCAGCCAATTGTTTTTGCATTGGGTTGACGAACAATTGAATTAGCTTAAAAAGTTCAAACTATTACGGAATAACATGGAATATTATATTAATATCATTAAAACTATTCAAAAATACTATAACTTTTTGCTATATAGTTTTGGAACCCGAATCGAAACAAAAAACAAACTGCACAACATTTCCAAAATTCTATTTTAAAAGTCAATACATACCTGCAGTAGAACTCTCCATCAAAAAAAAATATTTATATTTATTTACAACTACTCGAAATCACTAACTGATAACACTGACGAAATCCCATGCATTCAAAGAAAAATGCAGTAAATTCAAACTGCTGACTTTGAACTCATTTTATCACAACACACGATGTAAGAAAAAGAAAATAACTGCAACACATTGACCCATGCATATTTAGGATCCGCTATACCAAGCTTTTAATTTTTGATTTTACTTTTGGAAAATTAAATTTTGGCCAAGTTTTTGCTGCAAATACTCCTGTGTGCGTCGTCATAGGGTTTACAACTCTAGATGGATGAGATTAAAAAGTCGTGGCGAACCAACTAATGAAATCGGATAAAAAGGAATTCACTGTTAGAGACCCTTGCAAACGTTTAAAGGAAAATGCCCTTCTGATCTGTATGTCGAATGTTCGGACCCTAAACAGAAGACGAGCAGTAGAACACAAGACTAATATGCGCTCTTGCTCCTACGGAAATCTCCTCTTAGGTTAAAATCGTACTAGGCGTTAAAATCACCAGGATTTGAAAGCAGAACATCTGTGGTGGGACAGTCAGTAAACATAGTCTATACGACACCACATCTGGCAACGGTTTCCTAACAGCAGTATATACAAGGGGACATGGCTGTTTCCGGATCATGAAACGTTAAATCATATTGATCACACTGCGTTCAACGAAGGCCATGCGTCCAGTATTACTACTTCTGAGCCTTTCGGGCAGCCAAAATTGACTCAGATCACCACCTTGTTGGTATTGGTACGAATGCGAATTTCCAAAGCAACAAAGCAAAGAATAACTACCTTGAGAAGATATAACGTAGAAAGGCTGCAATCGCTAGAGACCACCAAAATCTTCGCAGAAAATCTTCCCAAAATCTTTCAGGACAAGTGGCAGCTGTGTTTCATCTGACCACCAAGAATAAATCCCTGGTTTGATGGCGAATGCAGCCAACCGCATGTAGCTAAACAAGAAAATAGTACAAAGCCGCTCTGGAACGAAGGACGAGAACCACTATTGAGCGCTACGGACAGAAGAACCAGTACAGAAACCTGTTGATATGAAGAAGGAAACCTTGTAGTAGAATCAAAGTCGATGCTAAGAATACGAAAATACTTTTTTTGCAGTCTACGTAAAGGCGACGAAGCACAACATTCGGCCATCAGGCCGAATAGGCCATTCAACTTAAACGATGATAGCCAGAACTTCCGTCCACATAATCAAAACGAAGTAAGGATAGCACTATCTAACCTGGAATCCAACACAGCAGCTGAACCTGACGGCCTACGGGCCGAAGTATTCAAAGTTGCTGGAAATGACTTTGTTGACGGCATACACTAACTCGTTTCTAAGACTTGGTATGCAGAATGTATTCCTGATGAATGGAATATCAACAGCATTGCCTGCCCGATCCACAAAAAAAGAGGCCGCCTAAACTATGGACATAAGTCTCCATACAAGATCTTATCTGCCATATTGTGTGAACGTCTGAGACACTTGGTCAACAACCTGGTTGGCCCCATAAGGGTTTTTTCAGCTTAAGAAAGCCCACAATCGCCCAATAGATCTTGCAAAAACTCAAGAAGTCCAAATTGATACAAATTGTCTTTCACCGGAATTAATTGATTGAGGCCTGGGTCAACCCCGGGGAGTTTATTGAATGCTTGATATAAGCATATGACTTAAAAACTGAACTTAATATGACTTAAAAACTGTGAGAATGGGAAAAGGAATTTCGAAGACTGGTTTTGTTAATGTGAAAGTCGAACCCATTAACCATGTTGTTCGCAGTTCGTTACAGACCTAAGGTTGCATTTGAAGCAGGGTAGGACAGTCAATACAGCCAGTGAGTAGTTGATGAACAAAGAGTACATCAGCAACTTCTCGACGTTTTTTGAGGGGCTGAAGATTAATTAGCTTTAAACGATCACTGTACGGAGGCAAGATATCTGTCCAAGGTAGACCCCGTAATGCAAATCGAATGAATCTGCGTGGAATAGCTGCAATTCGCCTAGACTGGCTTTCATAGTAAGGGGACCAAACTTAAATAGTATATCTTACATGGGTAGGATGGGTCTTACAAATGTAAGGTAAAGAGATTTAGTGGCGTAAGAGTTAGAAAGTTCCTTGGACCATCGCTTAATGAATCCTAGGGAAGAATAAACTTTATTACTAAGGCCACATATGACAGAATTTATAAAAACATTCCATGTAGAGCCATGTCAAGTTTTGACATCCTTTCAGGCTCGCACGTCTGTGCAGAATGACGATGGTGAACGCTCTTTGCTACGTCAAGGTCAGTAATGACTTAGTCGAAACATTTGATGTTAAAAAATGTTTCAGACAAGCTAACGCGTTGTCATTTGATTTCTTTAATATCGTACTTAAAGGAATTGTTCGTAACTCACATACAAACACTGGACGCACAATCTTTCAAAAGTTCGCACAACTACTAGCGTCCACCTATGATGTTGACATAATTGACAGAACTCAGCGGACGATCACCGGTGCTTTCGCTTGCATTGGAATGAGTTTAGCGGTAAATGAGAGCAAAACCAAGTATAAAATATGATGTCAACAAAAACGACCCACAACATCGACGAATCGGACAGCTATAATTCCGAGATATTGTAGTAAGAGACTTTGTTTTGTCTATCTCGGCTATGCTAAAAATACCTCAGCAGTAAGGTCATGGGCTTTGGAGGACAATATTCAATGGCGAACTATACGAACTGCACAGCAACATGATCCATTCAGAAAACTTCGCATCAATCCTGAGATGGCTAGGACATGCAGAGAGAATGAACAAAAATGCTCTGGGCCGGAGAGCCTTCGAATCAAAGACCGAGGGACAACGCAGTAGAGGGAGACCGCACCTTGGATGGCGCGCACAAGTAGAAGGGGACATCAACAGACTTGAAGTGCGCAACTTTAGGCAGTTATTTGATTATCGAGCTAACTGTAGAGGCTATTACCTCAATTGTTCCCTTTCTTGAAGCATGTTAAATCTCAGAAAAATCTAAGTGTTGATGACATCAACCAAAAATAGTTATTTTCTTTCATTATTCGCTTTTATTGCTTAGGTTAACAATATTTGTACGTCTCAACTTTTTTTTGTTATTTTTTAAACTTCCACTTTGTCATTTCGATTTTATTGTTTAGGTTAGCAATATTTGTATTTTCAAGGTCAACATTGTTTTGTTATTCTTTAAACTTGCACTTTATCGTGTTTAGGCTAGCGAAATTTTTATATAAATTAAGTTGAAATAAAGTTGCTCGAGTTCAGTCTTGTTATTTCATCGAACCAAGCCTTTTTACTACCTAATGGGAGCCTGCATTAGGCGATTGAATAAAAAATATAAAAATTCTAAATAGTAGAATTTTACATTGTCCTGCGAGCCGGATTAGCCGAAAAGAGAAAAGTGATTTGTAAATGTTGGCACTAGACCAATACACAGTAACCATTTAAGATCGTGATACAAGTACCGCACTCCATTACACAGAAAAATAAAAATGAGTGAAGTCGAAGACATTGTGTTGAACCAGACGAGAGTCACGGAAGTAGTCTATCGATTATGGTCTAATTTCAAGAAAAATGGAGAATCCCGCTACCCTGTGGAGTATTTCGCAAGGAGACTCGAGCAGTTAGAATAGCACTGGACCAACTTCCAAATAAATAATGGGTATGTGGAAAATCCGCAGCATGAGTACTTTATGAGGAAGTATTTTAGCCAATTTGAAACGAGGTATCTCGATATTAAGGTTACTTTCAAGGCAAAATTGAAGGTAATCAAGAAAAACACACAACCATCGCCAATGCTATTAGCAAGCGATGTAGGCACACAGGCTTTACGGTTATCTCCTGTAAATCGAACTGGACAAAGCTGGTGACAATTAATGACGAGATTATATCCTCATTGGAAGAAGCCGATTTTGAGCAGGAGTACATGTCGAATAACGAATTCATTGAGATGGAACAGATATCACAAGATGCTTATATTCAAATCAAAGAAGCAGAACAACGATAACACCAACCAGAGGTAGTAACACGACAAAATGCAACACATCGGGAAGAAATCAAAGTTCCACTAATAAGCATACCATAATTCGTTGGCAAGTATGAAGAGTGGACATCATTTTGGGGACTGTTTGTAGGATTAGTTCACCAGAATGGAACCTTAAGCTATGTCGAATAAATTCAATATTTAAAAGGTAATTTAAAAGGAGAAGCAGCAAGGATTGTTAACCATTTGGCACCGACATCAAGCAATTACGCAGCAGCTACAGACTTTCTAACGAACCGGTTTCAAAATTCAGCAGCATTGGTCAACAACTACATCCAAAAATTGCTTGCTTTAAAATCAGTTCGACATGAAAATGCGTTGGATTTGAAAACTATCATGGATATGTCAAGGGGAATTTTGTACGGGATCAAAAATTTAGGGGTCGACATAAGCTCCTGGAATCCATTAGTAATACAGTTGTTATGTCCGATATTTGACCCTGAATCAAGGAAATCATACCAACAATCCAGAGGAACTTCAACAGAAATTTCTAAACTGAGCGAATTTTTTGACTTCATCAATGCTAAATTCAGAGGATTAGAAAGCACGAGTAACAGCCTCAAAAAACCATTTGACTACAGTCGCAAAGTCGAAATGCGTTATGTGCAGTCAGTCTCATCAATTGTATAACTGCAAAAGATTTATAAGTATGAAGACGAAGAACCGATTGGACGTAGTCCAAAGGTCGAAGCTATGTTTCAACTGTTTGCGAGATGGACATACCGCAAGGGAATGTGTGATGAAGAGGGGTTGCAAAATATGCACACAACAGCATAATTTCTTACTTCATTTCCCTCGAGGCGAGAGTTCAGCAGTTTCGGTAATAGGAAGAACATCCAGAGAAGAAGCTTCAACATCAGCACGAATCGCTACCGCATATCATAGTAAAAGGATGGTGCTACTAGCCACAACCATGCTAAACATATCCGTTGGAGGAGAAGTTAGACTCGCACGAGCTCTGATGGATCAAGGGTTTCAATTATGCTTCGTGATAGCGAAATTAGCCCGTAAAAGTTTCATTGGTCAATTATGAGTCAAATATCAATGGAATCAACGGTCATGCTACAGAAATCATTGCAGCATGCCGCTTTACCGTTCAATCAATTCAGGATGAAATTTGGAGGTAGATGCTCTAGTAATGCCAGTTATTGCATCAAAACTGCCAGCACAACAAGTTACACCCAACCGTTGCGTACACATCCAGGGGCTGAAGTTGGCAGATCCATAGTACGAACAACCGGAGCAGATTGAATTACTAGTTGGATCAGATATTTTGCCACAATTTTTGAAGCATGGACTAGCCAAGGGTCCAGCCAATACTCCAATGGCACAAGACACAAGGTTTGGCTGGATACTATCGGGACCAGTCAGCACCGTCTTAATCTCAAGGAAGAAAACACAAGTTAATGTATTCACCTCATGCATCAGTGTGTGCAGTAAAAATGAAGGCTTAAAGAAATCTTGGGAATTAGAATAGGTTCCAAGTGCAAAGATCAAGTATATGGAAGACGAAGAGTGCGAGTATCACTACCAAATGACGCACAACCGGGATGACACAGGGCGTTACATAGTCAAATTGTTGCTGCAAGGTCTTGGGAGATTCAAGCAAAATGGCATTAAAGCGATTCTTTATATTGGAACAGAGATTCGCAAAAAATGAGACTCTTCGGTATGAGTATTCCAATTTTATTCGAGAATACATTAGTCTTGGACACATGGAGGATGTATCAGACCGTTACGGAGGGCGTTTCCAATCGTCGTCACAGCTGATTTTATTCGATCAGCAGGATCAACGTATCTTATGGAGAGAAAACTCCAAGGAGCCGATCAAAGAATACGGTCTCAAAACCGTTACATACGGCACATCATCCTCACTTTATTTAGCAATTAAAATTCTACGCCAGCTAGCAGAGGATAAAAAACAAAAGTATCCACGGGCAAGCCAAACATTGTATGTAGACGATTGTCTAGGAGGTGAAAATTCATTAAGAGAGTGCCGAGATCTTCAAAGGGAATGGTTCATTCAACTTACGCAAATGGACATCAAATACGAGGGCCGGTCAGTTGACTCCTGTCAAAATTTAAACTTGCTGCGTCAGTTAGTTTGTGTTTGACAGCTATTTTTATCAGACTACTCACTAATTTGAGGAGAAAATGGAAAAAAGTGAATTTCGTGTGCTTATTAAGCATTATTTCTTGCGAAAAAAAACCATTACCGAGACCAAGGCTAAGCTTGATAAATACTATGGGGACTCTGCACCATCGATTTCAATGATAAAAAAGTGGTTTACTGAATTTCGTTGTGGCCGTACAAGCACTGAAGATGCCGAACGTCCTGGACGCCCAGTTGAGGTCTCTACACCCGAAACAATCGAAAAAATTCACGATATGGTGTTGGCCGACCGAAGATTGAAAGTGCGAGAGATTGTGGAAGCCGTAGGGATCTCGCATGGCTCAGTGGTTTCAATTTTGAATGATCACTTGGGCATGAGAAAGCTTTCCGCAAGATGGGTGCCGCGTTTGCTCACAGTCGACCACAAACGCAATCGTGTAACAACTTCACAGGAAGGTTTGGCGTTGTTTAATCGCAATATGGAGGAGTTTTTGCGCCGTTTTGTAACCGTGGACGAAACATGGATTCATCACAACACACCAGAGAACAAACAACAGTCAAAACAGTGGGTTTCTAAGGGTGAATCGGCGCCAAAGAAGGCCAAGGTGGGTTTGTCAGCCAATAAAGTTATGGCGACTGTTTTTTGGGATGCACGCGGGATAATCCACATTGACTACCTTCAAAAGGGAAGAACAATCAATAGGGAATATTATGCCAACTTATTGGACCGATTCAATGACGATTTGAAAAAAAAACGACCTCATTTGGCCAAGAAAAAGTTCTTTTCCACCAAGATAATGCAAGGGTGCACACATGTGCAGTTGCCATGGCAAAAATCCATGAATTGGGCTATGAATTGCTCCCTCATCCACCCTATTCTCCAGATTTGGCTCCGAGCGACTACTTCTTGTTCCCAAACCTGAAGAAATGGCTTGGTGGAAAAAGATTTGACTCCAATGATGAAGTCATCTCGCAAACAAAGGCCTACTTTGAGGACCTCGACAAATCATTTTTTTTGGAAGGGATAAACAATTGGAGAAGCGTTGGACAAAGTGCATAGAGCTCAAGGGAGACTACGTTGAAAAATAAAATTATTTTTTTATCAAAAAATCTGTGGACTTATTGATCCGCCCTCAGCATTGCCAACCGAAGCAATTAATACGGAGCCAGAACATGACTTTAATAGTGACGCAACATTTAAAATTTTGGGAATAAAATGGTGCCCAGGAACAGACGACTTCCAATCTTAAGTCAATTTTTCGTCATTCAGCACAAAGGGTATCAAACGAGCAATATTAATTCACATTGGCTTTTGACTTTTGGGCATCGGATGTTATGAAAATGTTCCAATGAAAATTCAAAACGAATGGAACAAATTCAAGACAAGACTATCAATGCTGGAAAAAGTAAGAAATCCACGATGGACACAGGAAACGGAAGGCTCTCAAATAGCGTTACGTGGATTGGCAGATGCATCAGAATCAGCATATTCAACGGTGGCGAATCGCGACTCTATTACAATAAGCCTAATCGCGTCCAAAATTAAGATGGCGCCTGTGAAGCAAGTTTCATTGGCAAGGCTGGAACTATGCGCAGCAACACTACTTACGAGCAACCTACTTAGAGAGCAAAAAGACACGAATTATACCAAGGTTTTAGCATGGTCAGATTCTACCATAGTATTGAACTGGTTCAAACAACATCCAGTGAAATGGAACACATTTGTCGCCAACCGAGTATCCTATGTGTAACAACATTTTAAAGGACAAGGAGGTTCGTACCCGGAAGAGAGAATCCTGCTGACATTCCGTCTAGAGGATCATTTGGAGATGCCACAGCCGAAAATTCAACTTGGTGGCATGGTCCAGAGTGGTTAAAGAAAGACCAAAAATATTGGCCAGCTGACAAATCTATGATGGAAATGCAAGATATGTCTGACATTCGAAAATCTCACGCTTGCCAACGCATCCCATCAATCCTTCACACAAAGACGACATTTATCTCAATTTTTCATCGCTTTCAAAACTTCAAGTCGTAAGTGCAATTCCCAACGGAGCAATATGGCAGGATAACGATAAAGGAGCTACTAGAAGCAAAAATAGCGTTGGTAAGGGGTGCTCAACGAAGTTTTTCTGAGGGTATGAAGAGTCTAAAGCACTGAACTCAGACAGCAAAATATCATCACTGAACCCGTACATCGACGCCAATGGAATATTGCGATTGGGGGGTCGGTTGAAACATGCTCATTTACCAACTGGTCAGGAACATCCTATGATTCTGTCATCATCGCATCCAAAATTAATCATAAATAAGACCCATAGCGATACACTTCACGGTGGAGTGAAACTAACTCTGAATCACATTCGAAGAAAATTTTGGATCATCCGATGAACCAATACTGTCAAGGCCATAATAAATCAATGCATCAGGTGTTTCCCATTTAAGACCAAGGAAACAAATCAATTTATGGGACAATTTCTGGAGGGTCGAGTAAAGTTCTCAGGGCCATTTACACATTGTGGGGTAGATAATGCAGGCCCAATCAATATACGATGCTCACAAACTCTAGGCGTGAAATCACATAAAGCTTATATAGCGCTGTTCATCTGCATGGCAACAAAATCAGTGCACAATAAGCTGACTTCTGATTTAGCAACGGATGGATTCATGGCAGCATTGCGACGTATGATTAGCAGAAGGGTATCTATACACCATCTCTACAGCGATAATGGAACAATTTTTTGTTGGCGCAAAAAATATTATTGGTGCATTACAATCCACGCTAGCCGAAACCGCAATCCAGTGGTATTTCATCCCACCTGGAGCTCCACACTTTGGTGGACTCTTGGAAGCCTATGTTAAGTCAGTCAAATACCATTTGAATTGCATCATAAGAGAGCAGCAATTAACATACGCAGAGATCAACACCATCCTGGTGCAAATAGAAGGATGCTTACACTCGGGACCACTCTGTCCATTAACAGACAATATTGACAATCTAGATCCATTAACAACAGGACACTTCATTGATGTCATTCATGACACAATATGATATCATTCTGGATCTGGTAGACAGTAGTTTAAAGTGTTGGAAGTTAATTCAAAAACTCCAACAAGATATTTGCAAGCGTTGGTACGAGGACTACATAAACCAAATGCAACAGCGATATAAGTGGAAGCAGTCAGTAAAGAATTTAGAACCTGGGCAATTAGAACTGCTAAAAAACGAGCTGCTGACATCATCGAATTGGCATCTAGGCAAAATAATTGAAGTGCATTTAAGCGACCAATAGCCAAAGTGTGTCTGCTGCCAAGCGAAGGAAACTTAATGAAGCCTGATGATAACATTGTTCAGCCCTCGAATCATCCATCCAGCAGACCCAAAAGGAAGCTGACGGATAGAAAGCAATCAACCAGTTCCTCTATTGCCCTTCTGATTCTATCATTATTTGCACCCATCAGGTCGGGATCTACAAGGTATACAATCACCCACCCGGAAGTTGGATTAACTACAAATTGGAACAGCCAAAATTCAACGAGGAGTACTATGTACGAGCATTCGATTCCCAATCGCAGACATTTTATGTGATCAAGTCAACATGAACAAGACGAGAGATCAAATAATTGAGTTGTGCGACAAGGCAAAATCAGTAACAAAGGAGAGTCAATGTAATGAATTGCGTCATCACATGGAAGAAGAATGGAAGAACATACTCTCAATTTTCAATAGACTAGAGGTAACACCTTTGCGAAGACAAAAACGAGGACTACTAGGAACTATTCTCACGTCAATATTCGGAGTCAATGATGAAGTATACCATGACATCGAATACCTAGACAGTAACCAGAAAGCCCTGATAAAAAGTAGTACAACAAATACCAAGATTATGCTGTCTACAATATCGAGTGTAAATGAGACAGAAACTAGAATCAACAATAAAATCAACAAATTTACGAGAAAGCTGAATGCAGGTCTGGAAGAGATCAACAAGATGGAATCTTGGTACAGGATTGTTGACGAGAATAAAATAAATATACATGTGACGAACGCAGATCTGATTGCACTTAGCTGCATGCGAGAAATCGAAATAAAATACAATAAGTTGCTAAATGCATATCTGAAACGTAGTCATTTGTTTGAGTTTTTGTCATCATTAACAAGTGTGCGCAGAAACTTGGTCAAGAGATGGAGGTACTACTAGATCCAATGGACAAACTAGAGTTGTCTTCAATTTCAACGGAGGTTTTAGTAAGAGTATGACCTGATTAAGGCTAACGCTGTGCCTGAAAAAATCGATGAGCAGATATTTCGAGAAGTGCAATTACAGCAGTCGGTGCTTGTAGTCAACTATAATCTACAGAGGTATTTCCATTTACTGTTGGAAGATACAATATAAACAAGGTACCAGCTCTCAACGAAACAACATTCATCCTCCGGCCTTCAATATTTACCAGCAGAGTGAGGATTGCATTATCCAGCAACTGTATAAGAAGCTATCTTTTAAGCGATGTCCAACGAGGACGCTAAGACTCACGCACACTATGTGGAAAGAATAATGGGCGCACAATACATGTATGTTCATTACACCCGAAGAAACCACAGTATTCGTGAATGGTGGACCAACTCGAGAAGAAGTAATTTTAAAGGACACGGGTTTTATTCACGTCACTCCGGACTATATCATCCAATCTAAATTCATACGATTGAAATCGTAAAATAGCGATGCACTTCAGCAAATCAATTGCCACTGTAAACACATTACTATTAACGCAGGTTCCGGTTTATTTTACAAATGAAACCGCTATCCCTCTGAATAAGGATATAATGGAAGTTTTAAATTTCAACCACCACGAAGCAGTCGACAACTGGAAGACCATACAAAAAACATCAGTATTTGACAATTGGCTTTTGTTCAGTTTCCGCAGCCGCTATTTTTATCATTTGTCTATTGGCTGTGATCCTCAAATACCGCAATTATCTAATTAAGAACTCTGCCAACATTGAATTGAGGCAAAATGTGGATGACATCAACACAAAACAGCTATTTTCTTTCATTATTCGCTTTTATTGCTTAGGTTAACAATATATTTTTTTTTGTATTATTTTCTTAAAATTGTTACATTTACATTTTATATTTCTTACATTGTGTTATATACATTTCTTAATTGTGTTATAACAATTTTAATGACTTGAATCATTCTATTGCACTTTACGTGGCTATGGCGAATGATCCATAAATTCAGTTTACCAATATATTTGTGCATTTGTGGGGTAGATACAAAAGATAAAAATGTATTCCAAATTCAATTTAAAATTATTTAGTACAAAAATAATATATTTAATAATATTTATTAATTTTGGTTAATTAAAAAATTTACTGCAGAACTATCCATATTAAAAAGCCATATCTTTACTGTTTTTACAAATATAGTTGGTGGAATAGTTGTTCTAATTTCCAGCGGTAGCTTATTAAAAAGTCTGGCTGCTGTCACAATAAAAGATCTCTGAAAATGCGTTGTTTTAGCTGCCGAGAATTTTACAAGCGCCATATTATTAACTCTCAATCCGTAAATATCTGAGCTTCTACGAGTTGAGCTCTAACCACTTCGCAAGAAGAATACTTTAAGTACTTTAAAGATATAAAGATGATTTTGTGGAAATACTCTAAGATTACAAAAAAGAGGCCAACTTGCTGTAAATCTGTTTACCCTACAAATTATTCTCATTAAGTGCTTTTGAGCTATGTGCAGGATTTTTGTTGTTGAGTTGTAGGCACCTCCCCAACTTGTAATCCCATATTGTAGTTTGGAGTGTGCAAGTCCATAGTATATCATCAGCAAAATCCCTTTTGATCAATACATTATAAATGCATGTCTGAAATTACAATACTTTCCTGATGCTTGGAAAAAAGCTAAAGTGGTGCCAATTTTAAAATCTGGAAAGCCACCAGAATATCCAGGAAGCTATAGGCCAATCAGCTTACTCAGCAATTTAGGAAAAATTTTTGAAAAAATTAGTAAAGAGAAAATTGTAGCATTTATCTGTGATAATAATATTTATCCTAAAGAAGAATTTGGGTTTCGAAGAAATCATAGTTCTTCCCATCAGGTGCTCAGAACTTGTAATTCAATAAAAAACCATCGTTCTCAAGGTAAGTCCACGGGAATGATTTTGTTAGACATCGAAAAGGCTTTTGACTCGGTTAGGCATGATGATCTCATTTATAAAATAATTCATTTTGGTTTTCCCCTCCCGCTTTGTAAAATAGTGCAGTCTTTTTTATCTAACCGTTGTTTTAATGTCCATGAGAATAGCAGTGTGTCCAATTCAATTGTTTTTAGTTCAGGAGTTCCGCAAGGGTCGGTGTTGGGACCTGTTCTCTTCAATATTTACCTCGCTGATTTTCCAAATTCGCCTGGTTGTGAAGTGGCCATTTTCGGAGATGACGCTGCAATATATTTATCTCATCAATTTGCTCTTACTATTGAAAGCAATTTAAGGGATGGGATGGATTTCTTAACCAAATATTATAATAGATGGAAAATAAAACTAAATGAAGAAAAAACACAACCGATCTTTTTCACACGAAAAAGAAAAACTTGTTTTGTTGCTAACAGCCATATCCGAATCAACGGGAAAAATATAAAATGGGATCCATCTATTAGATATCTAGGCATCTACCTAGACACAAGGCTTACATTTAAGGAACACACAAATAGGACACTAAAGAAAATTGGTGTTGCGATCAAAATGTTGTACCCTTTTATAAATCGTAAATCCTTACTTTCACATGAAAACAAAATCATTTTGCATAAAACTATCTTTCAGGCAATTTTGCTGTTTGTTTATCAAGTATGGGGAGATTCCGCAGCATGCCATATTAAAAAGTTGCAGGTCGCACAAAATAAAATTTTAAAAATGATGCTCAACCTACCACGGCGTCACTCAACATTGGAGCTGCATAAAGGGCGAATGTTGAATTATTATCTAATAGGATTGCAAAGTTTAAAGCTGAATTTTTAAGAAGATGTAGATTTGCTAACAATCCTCTGATAAATGAATTATATCGTTAAATGTTTTAAGTGCTTATAAAATTAAGAAAGTAATATGTAAACTTATCTATTTATTGTTATTTATTTACTATTTGTTTTACTTTCATTATTTACTTATTATAATTTACTTATTTATTTATTCATTTGTTTATGTAATTATCTAATTATTCATTTATTTACTTATTTATTTATTTATTTACTTCTTTATTTATTTATGTATTTATTTATATATTTATTTATTTATATATGATAAAATTATTACTTATGTATTAAGAGAACAACCTAGTCTATTATATGTATACATACTCGTATTTATTTATTTATTTTTCTTTTTTGTTTGGATTGGAGGTTTTTTTCCGTATTTTCCTTCAAAATTTTGTTAATTTTCCCGAAATTATTTGTGATTAATTAACCATATTTCAATAGAAAGATATTTTGTCTTTATCGAATTATTGTAATATAAAATGTGCGATTACTATACCTATGTAATTTTTTAATATACGAAATAAAATAAACTGACTAACTTTTTGATCAATGTGGTCTGAGCAGGTACATTTTACGTGTAACAGCTAACATATATTTTTTTAATTCCTTGACATGTTTTTTCCAATTTAAATTCCTGTTAATTAGTACTCCCAAGCATTTAAGACTATCTACATTTTCAATTTTAAAACAACTAGAACTACAAGCATATTCTTGTGAAAAATTAGGTTTTCCACAAGTATGAACAGATGAAGACAGCTTTTTACATGCAGCGGAGTGAAACGAAATGAGACAGTCATTACGACAAGGACCTTTTAAGTTAAAGACATTAATTATGTTTTTTCACTAGTTAACGGTTCATGCTTGGCAAACCATTGTCGTAGTACTCGTATATGTGTATTAAGGATCAATTAAGGATCTTTATTGATAAGTTAGTTGAGCTGTCATTTGTATAGGATAATGCAAAACCATCAGTAAATGCTGTGATATGTCTGTTAAGATTTTGAGAAAATTAGAAATTTATATAAATTAGAAATAGTATGGGGCCAAGGACTGATCCTTGAGGAACTCCAATACATGTTTCTAATTTTGTACTGTACACGCTTTTCAATTTAACTCGTTGAGTTCGGCCAGCTAAGTAAGAAGTAACCAATCGTGAATTACTCCTCTCAGTCCAGCTTTGCATAATTTATCCAAGAGTATCTTATGGTTAACCATGTCAAAATTTGTCATATCTATAAAAATATAATAATCCCCCTCAGGGATTAACATTTTTGTTGAAGCATTCACTGATCTCATTACATAGTCTAAGGATCACATCTTCGGTTGACTTGTCTTCTCAAAATCCAAACTGATCATTGCAGAAATAGTTGTTTTTATTAAGAAAAGATACTAGACGAACTTTCATTAATTTTTCGAATACTTTAGAAAATGTAGGCAGTATCGATATTAGCCTATATTGAGAAACTAAGTTTCTGTTACCTCTTGTGAATAAAGGAATTACTTCAGCACATTTCAAAGACGATGGAAATACACCACAATTTACACTCATATTAAACAGATGACATAGTACAATACATCAACGATATATAGCGATATATGCTTTAAAAGACAGTTAGTAATATTGTCAGAAGTACTGGAGTTTTTGTTGTTTAGTTGCATAATTTGTTTATGTATTTCCATACCTGTGAATGACGTGAAAGCAAAAGTTCTATTTTCGAATTTATCGTCAACTACGTCTGCATATGGATTGCAGCTAAAATCATATGGAGATGGAACAGGTTTTGACTGGTTGGCAATTGACGCAAAAAACTTGTTGAAATGGTTGGCAATAACCAACTTATCAGCTACCATTTCACCTCCAACTTCTATTTTGTAAATTTCATCCTAACTTCTGACTTACTAAGAATATTATTTATAACTTTCCACTCTTCCTTAACCCTTCCTCTACAGTTTTTGATTTCATTTGCGTAATAATTGTCTTTACTTATTTGTACTTGTTCTTTTACCTCTTCATTCAGTTTTAGATAATATTCTTTTAAACTTTTGTTATGAGGCTGACGTAGACACCTTTTCCTTATAGTATTTTTTTCGTTATTTTTTCTAAAAGATTTCTGCTGATCCAAAGCCTTAAACGCTTCAACTTACAATGGAAATATGTTTTTGTAGGATATCAAGAAAAATAACACAGGCCACCGAAGGATTTCTTTCTGCATAAACTGGTACCCAGAACTCAAAAGTCAAGTTTGAAACTAACTTACTAAAATCTATTTTGAGAGCTGTAGAAATGGAACATATTTATCTGTGGAACTCAAGTATACTATTTCCACGTTTAAATTGGTCATGTAATGATCAGTAATCTTAAGGTCTAATACCTCAGCAGAAAGACGATGTGGAAAACTATTACCTAATCTTACAAAAATATGGTCGATGTATGTACGCGTGTCTTCTGTGATACGAGTTGGTTCCATTACTAGAGGCTCTAAGCCATAAGATGACATTAAAAGCATATAATTATATGTATTTTTCAAAATATCTGTATTAATATCACCCACAACCAATAAATTCTTACTCTTTATATCTTTAAGTAATGTGTTCATTTCATCTACGAAAATGTTCTTGCTTAGATTATTTGAGCTGTTATTATGAAGCCGGTAAACGCAAAAAATTGTAAATTGTTCGTTAAATATATCGCAGTTGATTTTTAAAACATCGGCACTGTTCAAATTCTTTTTCACTACTTCACACTCACATTTTTTTTTATGTATACGAGTACTATGGTACCACCAGATCTGTAAGAATTATTGCAATTATCAATTATGCAATTATTATTGATCATAGCCATGTATGTTACGAGTATAATTGGATAGTTCATAGTCAAATAGCCCAACTTCAGTTAAAACAATTACTTCTGGTTCAAAGGTACAAGCATTTAAGTGTGTTAGAAACAAATTAAAGTTTGATCTCATACTACGTATATTTTGGTGAGGGACTGTAGTGTACAAATTGCTGGAAATATCATAATTTTCTGCGTAATTTGAGTTATTTTTATTCATTTTAGTTATGATTGAAAATATGTATGTTTAAAAATTATCGAGGTCATCATGACACCTCACTTTAAAAGCTGAATCACCTTCATTCTTACGCAGAAATATTATGTTATTTCTCATCCACACATACTTATAATTCTTTTCTTTTTTGATCTTCCGTGCTGCATTGAAGAGAGATCTCATGTGGGATGTTAAGCTGTTGTTTATGTAAATTCGGAGCCCGTCTTTATTGTTTCCTAGCAAGTTCCTCGTTAAGTTTTGAGTCTTTGCACTTTTTATTCTCATGATTTTTTCTTTCGTTAATTGCTGAATGAAACTTACTGACACAACGTTTATGCAGTTAGCTGAGTAAATCGATGTTGGTGCTCTCTTACTTTTTATTTGTTTCACGATACAAGAGTTAACATTACTTTCATTTATTTGTACGTTTAGTCCTTCCCGCAAAAATTGCAGTGTAGCTTGCACTGCGTTTGAATTATTGACGTAAGGCACATTATAAATTTCAATAGAGTTGTTGAGTTGTGCCTGCTCTAAGAAATTAACGCGCTCCTGTAATGCATACACAGTCCTCTTTAGTTCTTTATTTTAATTTTTTTTTAGTTCAAGGATTTGTATTTTCATATGTCAACATTTTTTTGTTATTCTTTAAACTTGCACTTTGTCGTACTTAGGCTAGCAAAATTTTTGTATAAATTAAGTTGAAATAAAGTTACGCGAGTTCAATCTTGTTATTTAATCGAACTAAGCCTTTTTACTACCTAATATGAGGCTGCATTAGGTGATTAAATAAAAAATGTCAACAATAAAAGAAATCTCAAGGCGATGAGCGCCTTAAATTTATTTAAACTTGAAAAAGTAAAATATATATATTTATTGCTTAGTTTTGACCTTACACGTATTAGCTGATTGCGAGCATAGTCTATGTATATCTGGTAACCTTAATACTCGTAGTTGGCTTAAGTTGAGAGCTGGTAAAAATAATGCAGAGGCGTTTGTCGTGTAGAAATCGTGGAAATTAATAATCGTAATTTGCTATTTGATGACACAATTTTATGCTAATTTTAGTAGTCTAAATCCAAGCAATTGGGTACTGATTATTTTAGATCCACATACTATTAAAATGTTTTCTTCTCGTTGAAAGGCGAATATCCAGTGATTCGGATTGTGTAATATTATCTTGGATCGGCAGTCTTGAGAGAACAATAAGGCCATAACTTTTTCTGTAGTTGAGTAGATGTTTTTGACACTCATTTTCCGTAGAATGTGTGTCGAAAATAGAATGTCGTTGCTTGCGGTGATATTTCCGCTAGCCGTTTTGCAGACATCTTTGATATTCAACTTGTTATAGGTACTGGAAAGCAATGGTCTCTGTATGGACTTATGGCAAGTAATGGTGTAGATGATTTTATGAATACGAAAGGCTTGTTGTGTTGAACTTGTAGTGGCGTCAATTTGAAAATATGGAACACTTCAGTGCCTAATAGTGGAAGAATGACGGATGAAGTGACAGGTGGCTTAACTCTTAATAGGTTGTATAATTTAGGTAGAATATATTCATAATTTCCAGAAAGTATTAAGCGAGTTGGAAAATATTTTCGAATTTTATTGATCTTATTCATTCAAAAGCTGTCTTGATGATAAGATTAGTTAACTGATTCTGCATTATGAGTGTCCGTAATAGCTTCATGAAGTCATAATTGAATTCGCTGGAAACTGTCTGGTTAAGGTTGTCAATAGCTCGATTAGCTTGTGCCTTAATTGAAGTTGTAGATTTATTAAGAATATTGGTAGTTAATTCAACAATAGATGTTTGTTGTTCCCCCAATTTCAGGAGGTGTTTATCGTTGTTGTTTGCCTTTTCGACGTTGGCTTCCATATAATGCGCATAGTCCTGAACAAAAATAATAACAGCTTGTTTTCTGCGGTGCCAACGAAATAGAATTGGTATCGTCTTTTATGAATGGTCAATCTATTTCTATGTTTTAAAATTTTGTTTGAACTATCAGTTTCTTAGAATTGTTGTTCTAGTTGTGTTATAATTGTGGTACATATGTTGTTTGTGTGCTGTTGTATGGTTTCACATTTTAGTTTCAACCTGTTTTCGACTTCTTTTAACCTTTGTAACTCCTGCCAATAGTTCGAGATAATAAAATTACAATAAAGATAAAACTGTTTCACCTAAGTCTTATAAATTTATTCAACCCTGGCCTGTAAACTCAGTATTTTTTAGTGGATGTAAACTGGTCTAAGAAAGTTGACAGCAACATTCGTATGTGAGTGCCGAAACTTTTAATCGACCTCCTACTCTAATGATGTTTTTGTCATCTACTTTTTTTCGGATTCATATCATATTTTCGGGAGTAATTTAAGATCTTTTGGAAATGATGTTCCTTGGGGATATTCAATTATCTATAACTGTTTATACTGCATTGAGTTCCTGCATTGAGAGGACATTGCCCAGAAATGCATAGCTTATTGCTTTTCTTAGGGTCCCAAGAAAACGTATGACGTATGCCCTTATTTTCTGTAAAGTTAGGAGCGATTCTCTATGATCGATGTACTCAAGCAAACGGTAGCTTGTGTTCTTCGTTGTTAATAAAGTTTTCACGACTTTAGTGTCGAGTATGTCATTTTCTCTTGCTAGTTTTGGTTATGTCGGCCAGTAAGATCGAGACTTTCGTAGAAATCCTGGTCGTTGAATTCATACCTTTGACTTCAGGATCAACAGGATTGAGATCGGTGTTGATAAATTTACGCTGAGTTTTATTGGTCTCATTTTGAATGAACGAAATGCTATTTTCTACAGACGCTTGCAAAGGGGATTACTTGTGTATCCAGACTAATACAATTCGCGAATCCGTCCACAAAGTTGTTGGCTTGATATCAATTATTAGACTTTCTTTCACGTACTTAACTAAGTGTGCCATCAGCTTAGCGGAACATTCGTGCTACTCAATTGTAGTTTTATTTTTCCTCGATGGTCTGCAGCTCCATACACTCGTTGAGAAGCATCAGAGAATGCATGTAGCTCAGCACTCAGCAGCAGTTGTGTCTGCCCTCATTTTGTGTCACGGTACCACATGGCATTACTCCAGTATTATAGTTGTCCAAATGTTTCAAGCCAACTTCCATTAAGAATTTAGTCTCCCCATTAGATGTTGGGTGTAACCCATGGAGCGTAATAACCACTGAGCCCCAATATCTTTCTTTCGCTCTCTATCCCATTTTCCAAAAAACTTAACACATAAGTGTATTCATACCCACTTGAGTGTTAAGTTCTTTAAAAAAAAAGGCAAGTTAATACTGTCAGGAACTTAGACGTCAGACGGCTAAAATCGCAACAGATCCCCAAATGCTTTTCTGATAGAATCTCGATTAAGCTCTTAAGAAGTCCTCTTCCGCCAGCATCAAGTATTGAAGACCAGTGGCAACTTTGCCTAAAAGGCTTGAGAGATGTCCTCTCTGATGTACTGGGTTTCACCCGCCCACCACGATGAAACCCTGGTTTAACCACGAGTGCCGGTAAGCACATGTAGCTAAGCAAGAGGCATACAAAGCGGCGCCGCATAGAAGGACCAGAGCTACTCATGAGTTCTACGAACAGAAAAAAAGAGACGAACACCGGCTTCGCAAGAGGAATCAGGAGGAGGACGAGAAATTGAGAGATGCTACTCCGGGAATGAGATTCGGTAGTTTTGCCAAAAGGTAGAACCAAGCAAGACACGGACTTAAACCCTGTAGCGAGGCTTGTAGAGACGAATGAGGGAACTTAGTAGTAGTGTCGCAGTCGATGCTGAGGACTTAGAAAGAGCGTTCCTGTAGACTGTACAACGGCCATGACGAACCAAATACCGCTTCTTCTGATGGTACCGGTGTGTCAAATTTAATTGGGAAAGTTATTTGCTGGTAGAGGGAAGCAAGATAACCACCAGGTTATTCAACTGAAATAGATGGTATCAGTGTTTGACGTCCTGATAACGCGCGTGTCAATTTCAGTTTGGAAAAAAGTTGTTTGCACCTTACCAAGAATTAATAGATCTCTTTTGATCTAATGAAACCACATTGCTTGATTTGTGGCAAGTTACTTTATTTGCAAAAGACGTAAGCTTAAATGCGAGTACTAATTTAAAATTAAAATATTATATATATAATAAATCATGGAAATGTGGGAAATAAAAAGTGAATGCATGTCCCCAGACGAAATGCGACACAGGTGTCGGGTGTGGTGAATGCCTTTTTGTGAGAGAGAATTTTGATATTTGAGTGGATTGGAAGTAAAGAGGGAGGGAAAATTGTCCGGGAGAAAATATGAGTTGGAAAATTGAAGCTTCAAGAAGCGTCTTATAGTTCCATCTTATAAGTTTTTATCGGTCCCGCCTGCTTTTTCGGGACTACTGTTTTTTATTTTCTTTGCTATTGTTATTCAGAATAATCTTAACTGGTCCAAATCTTGTGAAATTCCCGTAGTTACTGTTCAGCTGTACTAACTGCACCAGAAAATATGTGCGATTTTTCTTTCTTCAATAACAAGAATTAACCTCAAAAGAGGGATTTATTCCCGTATAATCAGTTATGGATGAAATTCTAAAAAAATATTATCCTCAAAATAAACGTGAAAATAGACGCGAATCAATCGAAATGTATTTATACACTCTGTAAATTATCTAAAAGTCTATAATATCGTGGGTTACTTCAATCTCTTTTTGAACTTATAAAACTTATATTTGGTTTTAAAAAGAGCTAAGTGCAAAGAAAGTGGACATTTTCTCTTTTTCTTTTTTATAATTTACGCGCGCCTAAAGGGTGCTGTTGCCTGAACGCCAGCGGAAAGATAGAAGGAGGAGAAAGGAAAGTTTGTGATGTAGTGGTTTGAAACTCAGCTGTGTTTGGTTTCGATATTGACTCTACAGGGGTGGGAGTCCGAATAGGACGGAGAGATTTTTCTTCTCTCGGAATGTGAGGTTGTGAATTTTAACGGTTGTTTTGTGCTTAAAAAACCCTACATTAGCCAAATCTACATGTCAGTGTTATGCCTTCACACGCAGATTTTTCTGACTGAGGTCCAATTACACAAATGAAAACTTGCTGTGGCTAGGATTCGAGCCTTGACCTTCCGAGTGAGAAGCGATAGCTAGTACCACTACACCACGGCCACCCCTGAGCGATATATGTATATTGCTAACTTACACTCGGACCTAAGAAGGGCTAGATATGGCTTATCGGACCTACGATTTTGCTCCACTGCTGAGTGTTTTAATTTAAGTTTATTATGCTTTATTTGAGTCGAACCTCAGAAACAGAATACTTGCTTGGGGTAATGCATCTATTGCACATATATAGAAACTTCAAAGATTGTAAAATGCGGTTCTTAAACATATCAGAGCTGAAAGCTCGCGCTTAACATCAAACATCAAACAATTTTCAAAGTTCCCGATGTCCAAAGCACTTTCAAAATGCCAATCTTATTAGAATATTATGATCACATACGCTTCAAACAAAATTATTGAACACCCACAGAACATAAGAAGAAGGGTGCTGGGACTACACCGGTTCGAAAGATCGTACAACACATACGGTAAAACACAACTTGCATGCAGATTTCTAACATTATTTACCGAACTTCCAACTAGTCTTAGAAATGATGTAAATTTCAAAGCAAGAAAAAAACTGATAAAAAATTTCTTTTTATTCTACACTTAAACTGATTTGAATTAAAGCTTTTCATTTTGTGAAGTTAACTCACTTAAACACTTAAACCAATCTGTGAAATCTAACCTTCTACAGAAAACCAAATAAGGCTTTGTGGGGAACATAAACATGTACATAATTTATGTAGTTAATAAGTAAAATGATAAACTACTTGAACTTGATCTTTGCTCTAATTATCGCTTACTGTGGGTCAATAAACATCTAGTGCCGATGCACCATTCTTCACTTTAACAGCCTTCATACTAACGCAGCTCACTGTGGGTCAACAAACGCATTATGCCGACGCAACATTTTTATTTCAATAATTCATTAGCTCATGCCAACGAACCTCAAACACTGAATATGCATAAATCCCAGGTAGGTAAGAACGAATAAATTCATTTTATTATGAATAGCTAGAGTTAGATAATTTTATGTATAAATTCTGAAATCCAAAAACATTAAAGTGAAGTACATACTTAAGATGACAACATCGGAATTGGTTCTTTTTTTTTGATCAGTTCGATATTAATTAGAACAAGAGCAAGTGCAAACAAATGTCAAGTTAATGCGCGTGAAATCTAACTTAGGCTAGGGAATCTGTAAGCCTCTGTATAAAGGTGAATTGACCAAAATATGAACAGAGTTGCGAGCGCCTTTACAGCTGCATTTACAGATAATATCGAGAGCGTCAAGCAAGTACAATATGAGTGACCGACACATGACAATAAATCTAATAATTGAACTCGAAACTTGGAATACAGTTACTGCCTAGAAGTAGGCAGTGAGCAATTGCAAATATAAATATTTTGGATGGATTTTGAAGAACTTTAAAACAATGCTTTTCACCGGGATATCGGACTAAGAAAAGATTTCGGAACGGGAAACTCAGCGGGCGAAGATATACTAGATCTATGCAAATCACGCGGTACTAAATACGCTGTTTCCTAAGCAAGGGGGGCACATGATTACATGTTTTTACATTGACTTCTATGCTGGGAATACGAGAAAGGCGAGTAAAAGGTTTTAACGTTGTTTTGGGCAAAGCACTAGCAAGTCAGCTTCGACCTTTGGTGACAGAATTTTTCGTGAAGAAACGAAAGAAAAGCTAATGAAAACCGGCATCCTTTGAGAAAATAAACGTTCACAATTCGCCTAATTTGTGAGAATGCTAACAAACTGCTACCAAGACGTAGAACAAAGTGAACAAAGTATTGTCTTCTTCTCCTCCTCGCCCATGGAGCTTCTACAGAAATCATTTGTAACGACGCCAAACCTTCTTGCATGCTTGCCTATAAGACAGTGCCCAGTGATGATTGCGCTGAGGTGTTTCCTAATTTATAAGATCAAACTCTTACAGCGATTCAGATCCACCTTCAGATTTGTTTGGTCGCTAGACATGTTGATCCAACAGTTCACCTAAGGTTTGTTCTTTCACACGTAGCAATTTTTTTTGTAATTGGTGCGCGCACAAGGGATTTTGTGAACCCTTAAAATGTTTGCACATAGCGCGGGCGAGGGGAAGCTAGGGAGGGAAAAAAGAGAGATACCGATGTGAGTTGGTCTTAAATGTTTGCAAGTTATAGTGACTAGGGAATAAAGAGCTCGGCAGGGCATTGAATAAGCGAGTTGTACGGCTTAGGAACGAATCACGATATAATATTTCAGAGTGCGTTCGAAAGTGGGCTTGAGGGTGTACTGATGAGCATTCATAGCGAGACGGGTGTTACGGTTAAGAGTTAGAAAGAGTGGAATGCTACTGGCGATTTCGGTGGAGCACTGGTGGTGAAAATAGCGATATACCAAGGTGAGACAGGATACATTACGTCTGTGTTCGAGGGTGTTGAATGACTGTGTGATATTGTCATCACCTATGAGTTGTACCGCGCGGTTTTGGATCCTATGTAACAAGTGCAAGGAGGTTTTAGGAGCACCTGACCAGATGTGGGCATTGTACTCCAATTTTGGGCATATAAACGCCTTATATATTGAAGCCAGATCAGAGGGTGTGAAATATTTCTTAAATCGCCTGAGGAAACCTAGACATTTCGTAGCAATTTTGGGGTTATTACTACTACATCGGTCACACCAACGTAGGTTGTCATTGATGTGTGTGGAAAGTTTTTCGGTTTCAATGATGCAAGTGCCATTCACGGATAATGGCTGGGTATTTAAATTTCGCTTTGACGACAGCAGACAGCATTGAGTTTTGGAAGCACTAAATTCCACTCGGTTGATAGTTCCTCAATTGGTTATGCTGCTAATATCGGAATACAGCCGAAGAGCAGGGACGTGATTTCGGAAACATGAATATGAAAAGCAGAGAGTACTCTCGTCTGTAAAGGAATATATTGGATTAGAAGTGGCAGACTAGAGATCACTGATGAAAATTAATAAGAGTGTCGGAGAAAACCGTACTGCCGGTCATTGGGAAGTTTTCGTGTTTCGAGATATTTCATGAGTTGACGGTTTATCAGCGTTTCCATGACCTTAGAAAGAAGGGACGTAAGTGCAATGGGTCTATAGGAGGAGAGAGAAAAAGATTCGCCTTGTTTAGGGACTGGCTGAACAAATGCTGTTTTCCATCTGCTCGGAAAGAGTCCTAAGGAGTAGGATTGATGAAAAAGCTTACGCAGTGGTTCGGCCAGTGAGGAAGAACACCTCTCAGAAGAAGGAGAAATATACCTGCGGATTTGTGGATGTTAAGATCTTTGAGTACACATGCTACTACATGAGTGCGAAAATGGATTCGTCCCATTGAAGATTCGACGCACTCAAGTGTAGGCGGAGATAAATCACAATTCGGAAGTGTTGAGCTGGCCGCCAAATGTGCAGCAAACAGATTGGTTATTTCCAAAGAGCTGACAGCTGGAATGTCATTGTAAATGAGCGTTGGGATGGAGGATAGGGCAGAATTTTTAATTTTTTTGATGAACGACCAAAAACTTTTACTACCTTTGGGACATTGTAGTATTTTTTGTCTCAGGTTTTGGTCGTAAAGAAATTTCACACGCTTGAGAAAGACGTTGCAGGCATTCCTGGCTCGTTTAAACTTTTTTCGGTTTTCCTCTATCGGGTTAGTCTTATAGGATCGAAAAAACGTTTCTCTAACCCTGACAGCCTCTTTACTACTCGATTCATACTATGACTTTTCTTTTGGTCAGATATTCTTAATCCGATAGGGGATAAATGATCTCATTCCAAGGAGAATAGTGTCGGTGATCATATCAGCAGCGGCATCCACGTCGTTATCGAGGAAACATAACGACCAGTTAAAATTCCTAAAGAAGTTGTTAAGTCCGCTCCAATTGGCTTTCTCGTATTGCCATACGGTTCTTTTAGGAATCTTTTCTCTAACTGTGTGGTGGGTGTACGAGAATTTAGCTGATATGACACAATGGTCCGACGAGCCTAGAGGGGAGAGTACATTAACGCAGTACTTGTCAGGGTGAGAAGTTAAAAACAAGGCCAGGGTATTGGCGGTGTGACTGTCAACGTCTGGTATTCGTGTCGGCTCATTTACAAGCTGGGTTAAGTTATTTTCCGCAGCGAAGATCTCAACACACCGTCCTTGGGTGTTATCTGTCCAGAATGTCGAAGCCAACCAGAATTGTGTATATTGAAATCGCCCGTAATTACGATTTCAGTATGACTATACAGGGATACAATTCTTTGAATGGAATCAGACAGCGCATCAAACTTATTAAAAGTCGAATTGCTGTCCAGTTTGGGGCTTCTGTAAATAAAGCAGTAGTGGATAATTTGCTTACGGAGATGGAATTTTAACCACATGAAACTCCGGATTGGAACCGGGATTACGTTGTGGTGGAATTTGGTAAGCTACATCACTACGCACGTAAATGGCGAGAACGCGATGGGAAAAGAGTAGTGGCACTAGTTCGTAGCCAGGTAGCTTCAGATCAGAGTGGTCTGAGAGATGTGGACGGGGATCTACCTATGTTTCACTAAGTGCCAAAAGAGCTGGTTTAAATTTGCAGTCGTGAACGTTCGCAGAAAAGTGATTACTTTTTAGATTTGCTATGTCCACTCTAAATTCCCGAGTCATTGGTATACCGATGCTACCCTTTTCTGGTGGAATGGGTAGAGTGGCTCCAATTTTGGCGAGTTCGTCAACCCCGACGAACGGCACCCAACTTAGGGTGCGGTTAAACGATGATATCGGTCTTGAATTCATCTGTATAGAAGTGGTAACATTTGTCATCCACGAAAGAAAGATCTAGAGGGAATGATTACATGAAAGTTTTTGTCAATCTAATGTTGGGGCACAGTGTAATCGATGTTCTCTGGAAGGATATATTAAGAATATTAGCGTCTCCAAATAATTTATTTGTCCACTGCCTAGCCGATTTAAGGCGAATAGCTGAGGTCAGAGATACTTGACTGCTGAAATTAAAGGGGAGAATAAAGCTACTGTAGCTTACTTGACTCTTTCTTAAATGCTAGGTATCCAGTTTAGTTTCGTGTCAAAAATGAAACCCAGATATTTTGCTGTATCGGAGAAGACTAAACTGGTACCGTTGATTGAGGGAGGGTCTTTGATTGGAATTTCGTATTTCCCGGAAAAGAAGACAAGAACTGTTTTATGGGGATTTCCTCCCAATTCACAGGGATCCGCCAAACAAGTTAATTTAGGTGCAGGAGACCTTCAATCGTATCCAGATGCTTATCTGAAACGGCTGCAGCGATGTCATCCGCATAGGCAATCACCCTGCTACCATCCGCTTCCAGGTATATCAGTAATTCATTAACCACTAAGTTCCGGAAAAGGGGTGAAAGAGCACCGCTTGGCGACGTACCTCTGCTACCACATCTTTTAGCAGATATTACACTCAGTTTGGAGTTGATTATCCGGTTATTTAGCATAAGATTGATTAACTCCCCAAGTGAGTCATCTACCTTCAAAGTTGACAGCGCAGTCGTGATTGCGGATGTGTTGACTTTGTTAAAGGCACCCTCTATGTCCAGGAATGCGACCATTGTGTCAATATTGTGGAGATCGTTCGATGTGGCTAGTCAATGAACGTAGAGTCGTTTCCACCGACTTTGCTTTACAGTAGGTATGTTGAGCCATTAAAAAACGTTGTGGATCAATTTAGATCAGTCACTCTAAAGTTTTCAAAAGGAAAGATGAGAGACTTATAGGTCTGAGATCATTCGGAGCAATATGAGAGCATTTGCTGGTTTTCGGAATGAAAACCACATCAGCTTCTCTTTATAACAGGGGAATGCGGATCATTTCTATGCAGTTCCTCATGATATTCTGAGTCGTTCATAGACCTCGATAGAGGACGGATGTGTTTCGGCTTCTTTTCAAGTGAAATACTCGTAGTAATAAAAACAAAAAAAAACAATTAGAAACATTTTGGCCAAGTGCTTCGGTGGCGCAGAAGTAGTGGTGTCCGACCGACAAAACAGGGGTCGTGGGTTCGATTCCCGAAAAAGTTGCATCGACTTTTTATTTTTAAAAGTGAATAAAACAAAAAAAAAAAAACAATAAAGCTAAAGTGGTGGTAAAGTGTGGTCTATCACGTGATGGATTGTGAAGAGCGGTCCGCTGTGCCTATAGCGGGACCTGCTGAAGTGTCAGGTGAGGCTTCGAGTGGTTCGAGCCAAACACCAAAAACAAAGAGAAGGAGGAAGCTTCCAACTTCCACCTTGGTAAAACGTCCCACCCTATCAACGGCAAACAACTTCGCTTCGTTGGCAGCAAGCGAATCTGATGATGAAGAGGAAGAGATGGAGGCCATTAGTTGTAGCATCAAAATGCTACAACAAAGAGTACTGGCCATAAAAGAAAAGCAAATGGTCAGAAGGAAGAGGGAAGAGCAGGAGAAATCCCAACAACAGCAGCATGCTCAAAAGCAGGCACAACAACAAAAGCCTAAGAGACACCAGCAACAACAACAAGAGCAGTCACAACAACTGCAACAGCTAAAACAGCAGCAGCCACAACAACGGCAACAGCAAAAACAGCAAAACCAGCAAAAACAGCAGCAGCAGCAACAACAACAACAACAGCAGCAGCAGCAGCAGCAGCAGCAGCAGCAAAAACAACAACAACAACAACAACAACACCAACAACAACAACAGCAGCAGCAGCAGAAGAAGAAGAAGGAGAAGGTGCCTCCTATCAACACCTATAAATTGGAGGTAAATGCTACCAAGGACCTGTGTAGGCTGGTCATTGGTAATAATTTTAATATTAAGAGATTGGGGAATGATCGCCATGCCATCCACTGTAATACAGTGGAGGGCTACGCGAAAGTAAAAGAGCTCTTAAAGGAAACGACGACGGAGCACTACTCATTCACACCGAAGTGTGAAAAGCGGCAATCGATGTTGCTGAAGGGGTTGGAACCGTCTTCTGATCCTGAGGAGATCCTGGCACTGCTCAAAGAGAAGGAGTGCGAAGGACTCAAGTTCGTGGGGGTAAAGCCATTTACCACAGCTAGAGCCAGGCGGGAGAAACGGAGTCTGCCGTTCTTCCTAGTGCAGCTCAGTCCCGAAAGCCGTCTGGATAGTCTGAGGAGTATCAATGTCCTAGACTACCAGGTGGTTCACTGGGAAAAATTAAAAAGGAGCGAAGGCGTTATACAATGCGTTCGCTGCCAGAGGTTCGGGCACGCCGCGTCGAACTGCCAAATGCAGCCTCGATGCGTGAAGTGCGCAAAGAACCACAGTTCCGAGGAGTGTGCTCTGGGTAGGGACGGAGTATCCGATAGGACACAGCTCTCGTGCGTATTATGTGGGAACGTGGGACACGTGGGTTGTCCTAAGTTCGCTGATATTAAGAAATCAAAACTGGCTTGGCAGCAGAAGGTGGAGGTCAAGCGTTCACCTGCTAGGTTTCAAACACCAGCCGTCACGTCCCAAATTTCCTACGCCCAAATGGCGGCAGGTAGGGGGGCTACGGTACAGCAAGCGACTGTTGCCTCTCCGGCGCCAATGCCGAGAACAATGGAAGCTGCACCTAACATGCTGGCCATCTTGCTCGCAATCCAAGGGCAGATGGCTCAGCTGCAAAAGCAGGTGCAAGAACAAGCCAAGCGGGTGGACCAGATCTACGCGCTGCTGCCGGGCCTAACGCAACACATGTCGTAATGGGTACGCACATGGTGGAGCAAACCTTGAAGGTCCTTGCGGTGAATGTTAATTCACTGATTAGGATCGAGCGAAGGGCCGCGATGTTTAAATTGCTACAAGACCAATCTCCTGATGTGCTTTTCGCTAGCGAAACCAAGCTAACCGATAAGCACAAACTGGAGTACAATAATTATATTGTTAGAAGAAGAAACCGGCCCCGATCCAAATGTGGAGGCGGTGTCGCGATCTTCATTAAACAAGGTATAAAATTTCACAGAGTGTACAAGGGAGTGTTGCGTAGGTTCCGGGTGTTGGAGGCAGTCGTCATTTATATCCCGCTCCGCAGTGGAAAGCGGCTGTACTTGGCCTCTGTTTATGCACCTGAGGCTCCACAATCCACTTTATTCATTACAGAGCTCGACACGCTTTTTCGACTTCTGAGGCTGGAATCGGGGGAGAATTATTTTATAATCGGCGGGGACTTCAACGCTAAACACAGAGATTGGGGAAATAATTTGCCAAATACTAGAGAGAACCTACTACTTGATTGGTGGGGTCAGCACGATGTCATGTACAGACTCGGTCTTAAGGCGACGGATAACCCGTCGTTTCCCAGAGGCGGGTCTTATTTGGACCTACTGCTGTATGACGAACGAATACGACTGACAGGTACGAATTTACAAACGTTAAACTGTCTGCGCACATTCGTGTATGACAGTGACCATTGCGGTTTTAGCACCGAAATTACAGTTCCCAACGAAATTGCGGAATTGGAGGAGTTTGTCCAAAGATATTCTTACAACTACAGTAAGACTCGATGGACACGCTTCTCCGCAACATTGACAAGAGCACTCGCCTCAAACACGCTCCACCGTCCACCGTCCAATAGGAATTTGTCAAACGAGGAGATCGACAAGTATCTAAAACAAATGGACGAGACAATTAAACAAACTATGGACGCTACAATACCGCGCTATCGACATACGACTAACGATGACCTGTTCCGCAATCCTACTATTGACGCACTGCACCGACAGAAAAGTAGACTACTCACAAGACTCAAAAACTTGTACAGACAGTTTACTGACAGACAAGACCCGGAGATTAGGACACTGAAGTCGTCGATTAAAAATATTCAAACGTTAATAAAAGAGAATTACAGAATTTCTGTAAGTTCGTATTGGAACAACAGGGTTCGGGCTGTAAACACCAGCAACCCGAATATGTTCCCGCAAATAAATAAACTATTTCGGAGAAAAAACCAAAACGACCTTCAGTGTCTTAAAATAGCCCGGACAACAGACAACGAACGGTTACTGACAATAGCAGGTATTGATCCAAATGAGGCCGCTGATGATGACGACTTCTTTGTGATCGAGGACCCACAGGAGAAGGTTGAGGCTATAGGGGCGACTTTCCAAGAAATATACAAGGCCACTGATACCACTGGCCCTAATTATGACCTGGATAATCGCGTCTTGGTGCACGACTTCTACATTCGAAATGAAATAGGGAACTGGCGATCCGAAGGCTCTGGTTTCACCCGGTTCAGCGACGAAAATATGGCAAATAATGTCATTACCAGAGAGGGTGACCTACCCCCGTTCATTTCGAAGGAAGAGCTCCATGAGATCTTCGACACAATCAGGGCTAAGAAATCAGTGGGGACCGATGGTATTCCGAACATCGTGCTTCGACATCTTCCTCTAGAAGCGGTGGACATTTACACCACCCTGTTTAATAATGCAATGAATAATGCACATTATCCAGCGCATTGGAAAACGGCGGTGGTTCAACCTATCCCCAAAAAGGGAAAGGATATATCCAATCCGGCGAATCTCCGTTCGATAAGTCTCCTTCCGAATATCAGTAAGGTGTTTGAAAAAGTAATCAATAGAGCTCTGTCTAGGTGGGTTGAGGACAAACATATAGTTCCGGATAATCAATTCGGTTTTAAGGCGGGACATGATATCTCACATGCCGCGTCTAAACTGGTGTCCGATATCCAATGGAATAAAGGCAAAAACCAATGCACTGGTGCCTGCCTTGTTGACTTGGAGAAGGCCTTCGACACTGTATGGTTAGAGGGTCTTTTCTATAAGCTGACAAGGCTGGGGATCAGTAAACCACTCTTGTACATTCTTTTTAATATGCTAACCAACAGACAGTTCATCGTGAAAAATGGCGATATGACTTCTGATGGAATATTTCAAATTAAAAATGGTCTTCAGCAAGGCGTGGTCAATTCGCCGATCCTATTCAACATTTATACAAGCGACTTGATAGGTTCACTTCCCAATACTATTGCGTACGCAGACGATTTGATAGCGTACAGAACAGGTCCAAAAATCGAGGTCATTAATACTCTCTTGCAGCGTGACTTCGATAAGATAAGACGATTTTGCGATGACTGGAAGTTGAAAATCAACTTTCAGAAGTCGGAAACCATTCTCTTTAGGACGCCGTTGTCTGGAGCCTCTAGGGATACCAGAAAAAATTGGCGAAAGTTCTCGATCATTGGACAACACGGACAGCCTCTTGCCTGTCGAAATGTAGTCAGATACCTTGGGATCTGGCTAGATCAGTTTCTGTATTTTGACAAAAATGTAGACGCTGCTCTGGCCAGAGCTAAAGGCGCTTTTGCTCTTACAAAGAGACTGTTTTATAGCAGCCAACTCGATGCGAGGGTAAAGGTAATCTGCTACATGGCCCTTATCAGGCCCATGCTGGTATTCGGGTGTCCCGTGTGGTTCAGTGTACGAGCAAGCTTAATGGAAAAGATTCGGGTGTTTGAGAGGGCTTGCCTTACGGCTTGCCTTCGCTTGTACAGAACACCAGAGTCGGAGTACAAAAAATTTTATCGTAATGAGGTCCTTTACAACAGGGCGAACCTAATACGAGCGGACAACTTCGTAATTAAGCTGACTCGAAGGCACATTGCAAGAGCAATGACCGCGACGAATAACCTGATATCTGGGGCTTACTACCCCAACTACCTTTACCACGAGAGTGTGCGCTCTGAGGGCTTCGTTCCACCGGAAGCATTCCTCTACCTAGATCAGATAGGGTTGATCCAGGATAGATCAGCGGTCCCGTTAATCTTCCATGTCGCTCGGAAAGCTGGGGACAGGCGACTCAACTACGGCAGAGACGTCGCACACGGCAGTGTGGATCGTCTCAGGTTCAGTAGGGCGGTGGGGAATCGCGATAAGAGGGATGTCGTTCGGCAGCACCAGCATTTCTGGTGGTTGAATGATGGAGAAGATGTTTCGTCGTCGTTTCCGTCAATTACGGACCAGCCTCACTAATGAGGCAGAGCTGACCGACTTATTTACACTGTGAATACCGATGGCCAGCTTGCATAGGTTTAGGTTAGCATTTAAGAAATATATATATACCTTTGTATATACTAATATATGTATATAATTGTGTATAATATCTATGTGTATGTATTGTGTATGTAGGTTAGGTTTAAGTTTATTTTAAGTTAGATATTAAGTTTTTATAAAAAAATAACTCCATATGCTAAGTTTTTGTTAACAAATTTTTCTTAGCCTTAAGTATACAAAATATATACGAATTTCAATAAAATGTAAATAAAGTCGAAAGACATAGATATAAGAATTTAGAGTAGCTTAGAGTGCCTGTGCGGGGCCAGTAAGTTAATATAAGTTTGTTAAGTAATTTTAAGCTAGCATTTAAGCATTTTTTGTTAGTATGTAAGAATTAATGATTAATATAATAAAATGCATTTAAAACTAAAACTAAACTAACCTCATGATATTCTCTAGCGTAGGCAGGATAATATCTAAGGACAGCATGTCTCTTCTTTCAGTCAGACCGTGAATTCTAGTCACGCTACTGGTAGTGAATAGGGAACTACCTGGAAAGTGGGTCTCCAGTAGCTGGTTGAGTGATTGTCCAAGAGCCATCGGTTTTTTCAAGCAGCTAGGCATCATAGGAGGTAGTAGAGATGATTTTTTTAGCCGCGATGCCTCAGAGGTTTCTGGTATTTTGTCACAGAATGACCTCCGGGATTGTCGCTTTGCCTTCCTCAGTTCCTTTTTATATATTTTGAGATATTTCTTGTATGAATCCAAGTCAGTTACTTTTATTGTATCTTTTGCTAGGTTGAAAAGTCTCCTGCATACGTTTCTAAGCGGTCCCAGTGCTAATGTCCACCAGCGCATCGTTTTCTTGTCTCTAGGTTAGATAATAGGGCAAGACCAGCCATTCCCTGATTGAGGGCCAGGGTGACATATCTCACTTTCACGTTAAGCTCGTTTGTGCTACGTGGCGGACTTAAGAGTTCAGAGGCGAGTGTTTTTAAAAGTGTTCCTCCGGAATGCAAAAGGAGCAGCATTGAGGCTGAATTGGATGTATTCGTGATCTGAATGTTCAGACGATACCATCCAATTCGTTAGCATTTGAGTGATGTTTGGGAGACAAAAGTGATATCTAGCATTTCCTGTCCGTTTTATGTTATGAAAGTGGGCTCATTGCTAACGTTGTAAGCAATGAGGTTAGTACTTATAATTTAATAAAAAATTGTCTCACCCTTACCGTTGGTGTCAATATCGTTATACCTGGTGCTGAGGCCAATTTTTAGCCTTCCATCTTCCAGTAAAAAAATACTACAATGCCCCAAAATTGGTAAAATCTTTTGGTCGTTCGTCATAACCAAAAGAAATTCTGTCTCATCGTCCATCCCGACGTTCATTTAGCTTTCAGCTCTTTGGACATGGCCAAATTGCTTGCGGCAGACTTCTCGGCCAGCTCAACACTTCCAGATTGTGCTTGTTCCCGCCTACCTTTGCATGCGTCGAATCTTCAATGGGACGAATCCCCTTTCGCACTCATGTAGTAGCAAGAGTACTTAAGGATTTTAACATAAATAAATCCGCTGGTCCAGATGGTATGTCTCCTCTCCTTCTGAAGAGCGGTTCCTCTACGCTGTCAAAACCACTGCATAGGTTTTATCATCAATCCTACTCTTTAGGACTCTTTCCGAGCAATTATTTGCTCCAGTTTTATTCGTCAGCCCGTCCTTAAACAGAGGAATATTATTCTGTCTCCTCCTACAGACCCATTGCACATTCGCCTCTTCTTTCCAAGGTCATGGAAATGCTTATAAACTATCAAGTCAAGAAATATCTCGACACACGAAAACTTCTCAATAACTGGCAATGATTACATCAAAAAAGTAAAAATAGCAATTTCCAATTAAACGCAGCAAAATTTATTTGCAATACACATCAATCAATACTGTGTACTATACCGTGGTATAGTTGGTTCGGCCTGCTTTGCTTGGTGGTTCCTACGAAAGTGATAGAAATTATGTAAGGCAACAGAACACTTGCTTAACCGAATGATCTGTATTGTCCATAATCGAAAACATCTCCATATGATAAATCATAATCCTTTATAACGTCTTAGTAAACAGTTTGTCTAATTTGAAGTTATTTTTACTCTACACAGTTTTCTTAAAATAGTTTTCATTTTCCAAAATAGTTGTTACTGTAGGACATATTTAAGTAATAAAATTACAAAACGATAAAAGAATAACCAGCGCCGAACTTTTGCTCTGTTCGAACAGAGTACAATTTATTTATTTTTTTATTTATTTGCGCATTTCATAAACATATCTACATAACATAAGTGTGTGTGCTAAATAGACAGAAACATGTTTACCAAAAGAATTAACTAAAAATAAAATCAACACACTGAGAGCCCAGTGCAACAAAGAGGAAACAGCAGCATCATAAGCAGCAACAACAGCAGTATCAGCATCAACAGCAGCGTTATTAGCAGCGATATCAGCATCCACAGCAGCATTATTAGCAGCAACAGTAGTACCATAAGTAGCAAGCCTTTCATACACAATACTGAAACGAAGAACACAAACTAAGTACCAACTCTTTTATATAATATTGTTCATAACTTATATAGAAAACACATAAAATAATTGAAATGTCTGCTGAACTCCTCACTGATTTTTGGTGCAAGTCAAGAGAGACTTCGCCAACTTTAAGATAATGGGCGAATCCCGTCGTTCTAAAATTTATCTCTCTATCAGACTTTTGTTGTTGGAAGAGAATCTAGTGTCAGCAAAACGGCACTACGAAGCAGGTAGGAGCGTTGAAAAACTGGGAGAAAAGAAAAAAAACTAGAATATATTTCAGTTATGGAACAAACTCGGGAACTTACCTTCAGTTCAGGTGTGAGTTGCTTGATGGACTAGATAGGTATTCTAGCGCGCAAAGTTCTCTCTCAGAAATAACGTTGGCTACAAGTATTCCTCAGAGCAAAGTTATACCTCTCCGAACAAACAATACCTCTGAGTTCTCCGGGGGTTACACGAAATGACGCTGGTTCCACGATGTCATTGTGTAACTTATTCACAGCAACACGTCTCTCGGATGCATCCAGAAGCTCAACTACCCGAAGTCAAGTCTCTCATAAGAAGCGCAAAACTTCTCCAACATTTGGCACTAGGCGCAGAGAATTATGGGAAGGTATGGGTCCTTTTAAACACAAGATACGACCACAAGCGAATTCTGGTGAGCTCGCAGCTGCAGATCTTTTTCAATCAAACAGCACAAACGAAAGAGACAGCGGAAGGTTTTAAATCGCTCATGGACACATCATTAGAGAGTACGAGGTGTGTTCAAAAAATAACGGTAATTTTGGTTTTTGAAAAAAATATTTATTTATTCGTCTACATTAATGTTGCCGTCTTCAAAATGGCCCCCATTAGATAATATGCACTTGTACCAGCGCTTCTTCCAATCCTCGAAACACTTCTCAAATTCGATTTTTGGGATAGTCTTTAGCTCTTTCAACAACGCGCTTTTAATGTCATCTATGCTGGCAAAACCATGCCCCTTTAAGGTTCTCTTTATTTTTGGAAATAGGAAAAAGTCACACGGAGCCATGTTTGGCGAATATGGAGGCTGGAACTTCATTTAGTGACTCCTGAGCAACTTCCATTCGCCGCTGTTCTTGTTCAAAGTTCAACAATTTTGGAACAAAATATTCGAAAAAATTTCATGACTTGAGCCTATCGATACGCCAACATTATCAGCGAGTTCTCTGATTATGATTCGGTAATGGTTCATAACCATTTCTTTCACTTTTTCCACATTTTCATCGGTTGTTGATGTGCTAGGGCGTCAGGGGCGTTCGTTATCTTCAACGTCTTCACGGCCATCTTGGAAACATTTATACCACTCGCAAACTCTTGTTTTACTCATAGCTGACTCTCCATAGGCCTTTGTTAACATTTCACACACTTTGTTATACTTTATTTAATTTCTTACGCAAAATTTGATACAAATTCTTTGATAAATTTTTTTAACAAATGAAAACCGCCGGGCTCATAAAAGCACGTCTAATCTTAGCGGCGGCCACAGACAAAGTAAACAATGAATACAGCTGAAAGTTTTAACATACTTCAGGGGCATGTATACTAATTTAATAAAAAAATCTCGACAATCGGGCTCTTCAAACCCGCAAAATTTAAAAATTCCCGTTATTTTCTTAATAAACCTCGTATATACGCACTATTCACGCATTAATTGACCCGGGCTCCAAGGCTACCTTTATTTCAGAGTCTGCTTCTCAAATGCTAAAAATGCCAAGACAAAACACGTTCGTGCAGATATCAGGGTTGCTGAAGGTCAGCAGCGGCACTACCAACAAATACCTCGAAATCAAATTCGCGTCTCGACATTCGACGTTTGAAGGTTTCACCAAGGTGTGCGTCTTCAAGTGCTTGGCTGGGCTTCTGCCGGCCCACCGAATGACACTGCACGAATGTTGACACATAAGGAATCTGGAATTAGCAGATCTCTTGTTCCATATTCCAGCACCCATCGATTTGCAGCTTGGTAGTGATGTCTATGCGGACGTCATTATGCCGGACATCGTACGGAATACCGAACCCGGTACGCCAATAGCCCAACAGGTTCAGTTAGGTTGGGTAATTTTGGAAAAGGTCTCTTAGACGCTTTTAAAACTCCGGTCTTTCACTCAAAATGTAAGTCTCGACAGGACTTTAAGAAAGTTCTGGAAAATCGAAGAGGTACCGTTTCCCGGTCAAACCTGAAAGTAAGTCATCGCGTGTGAAAGGCACTTTCTAGCAAACACCACCAGATGAGCTGACGACCGCTATGAAGTGGCATTACCTTTCAAGCTAGGGACACATCCAGCTTTGAGGTCGAGTAAAGAAGGAGCTTTTCGACGATTTTCATATCTTGCACGACGTGTCCAGAGAGACCCAGAGCTGAAAGAAAACTACACTGAGTGTATTAAGGAATACTTAACACTCAACCACATGGAAGAGGTAAATGTTGGGAGGGAACTTACCTTCACCAGACCACACGATTATGTTTTACCACATCATGCTGTTTTTAAGGCAGCCAGCTTCACTACCAAACTACGAGTCGTATTCGACGCGGCATTTAAAACGTCTGATGGAACATCGCTGAATAAGCATTTACTGGTAGGTCCCATATTACAAAGAAACATGGTAGATATCATTTTAGTATGGAGAAGATATTAACACACCATCACGGCGGATATCGAAAAAATGGACCGTAAAATTCTGCAAAATCATCGAGCTGCAGGGTTCAGCGACTTATGGTGCAACAGTCCATCCTTCGTGAGAGACCAGTGGAACTTCCCAGTCCTAGAGCAACCAACAAACATCAACACAGAAGAGGAAAGGCGAAAAATATGAGTAAAAACTCATATCGCCACAACGCAAACACAGATGCACCATAGCGAAGCAGGACAAATTATCGCATTCTCGCGTACTGCCAACGATTTATTCATAACTGCGGATCAGGTTGCAAGAAATTTGACCCTTTGCAACCAGAGGAGTTATACACCACAACAGAGATGGCAATAAGGCCAGCACAAAAGGGCATGTTTCCTGAGGAATTAACGAAACCGCACGACAGTCCAAAAACATCGTCAGCCCTAAAATTCTTCAACGCTTTCATAGGTAGGGATGGAATTCTTCGCATGGGGGAAAGGCTACAAAACTCGAATTTTACGTACAACCAGAAATATCCAATTATCCTGAAGTCGAACCACCATTTCACTAAAATTATATCAATAGATGCGTTCGAAAAAACGCAACACGGTGGTATCCAGCAAATGGTAGCATAAATCCGGACAGGGTATTGGATCATCAAAATAAATGCGTCAAGTGCTTCAACACAAGGCATAAACAATGACCAGCTTATCGCGGGTTTACCAGCACGGATTCGGATAGCAGAACCATTTAGCAACACAGGGGTCGACTACGCCGGACCAATTGACATAAAAACATGGAAGGGAAAGGGTGCGAAAAAATTAGAAGATTACTTTGCCAATTTTGTATGCCTCGCAACAAAGGCAATTCATTTGGAAGCAGAGAGTGACTTACTACACAAGCCTTTCTAGCAGCCTTTAGAAGTTTCACAGCACGAAGGGGCATTTGTAGTCAAATATCTAGTGACTGTGGCACAAAGTTCGTGTGGGCTAATACGCGTGACTGAATTCAAGCCCTCTGTGTCCGCTCTTCGATATCGCAGAAGACTTAAAGGTGATTACTCCCACCCACTTTCTAATCGGCGAAACACTAAACGCTATACCTAGTGAGAGAACATCGATAAAAAAACATCAACACCATCGACAGACGGAAAAGGGTTTAAGCTCTAGCAGAAAGCTTCTAGCAGAAATGGCGCACTGAATATTTAACGCGTCTGCAACAGCGCCCGAAATAAACGAGGCTGGAAGAAAAACCCAAAGTAGGCGATCTGGTTCTGCTGAAAGACGAACGGTTGCCAGCGACATAGTGGATGCTCGGGCGAATCAATCAGCTGCACCCAGGAAACGATGGACACGTTCGAGTCGTCACACTACAAACAAAAACATCCACGCCGAAAAGGCCAATCACAAAACTATCTACCAACCAATAACGACACTCAAGAACAGCAAATAATTTAAACATTTACTAAATATTTACAAAAAAAAATTAAATCACAACTTGTCCGTATAAACAAATATCATCCGCCATAATTATTTTACAGTGGCAGTGGCTCAAGTGGTAGTGGACTGGTGGACTGGCTTCCAAATCGGAAGGCTCGGCGGTGGAATCGCAGATTCGCCCGAAAGACACATTCATTTTATCAGTTAACGAAAATCAAGTAAGATGAGTAGTTGACTAGAAATCAACATCAAGCCAACTTCCATTAAGAATTTAGTGTCCCCATTAAATGTTGGATGCCACCCGTGGAGCAAAATAACCACTGAGCCCAAAAATCTTTCTTTCTCTCTCTATTCCATTTCCCAAAAAACTTAACACATGCTGAGGCATTATAAGTGTATTCATACCCACTAGAGTGTTAAGTTAAAAAAAAAAAAAAACGTATCAGTCACTCATAAAGAAAATCCTAATACGAGTATATTACAATAGATATAATAAATATATTTAACTACAAATCCCAAAACAATTTTCCACCGGCACGGTGCCAATATTCACACTAATTTACCTAAGCACTCTTCTTCAACTTCGCAATGTTAGGAAATAGTGTGAGGAAGACAACACTACTCAGACAAAAATAGCAACAAAACATCAGCCTACGCATTTAGCCATATATCTATAGCGGTGCTCTTTCCACGTTTGTATCTCTAGTGTAGTTGTGTCATCTGTCACTTTTTGCAAAATTTAATAATTCGAATTTCTTTTCATGGGAAAGTTCGCTGAAATGGTAGTAGATGAAAGGGTGTTCGAGTACAAACTGGAAAATAATTGCGAACTTTGTTCACGGTGGGGAGAATGTTGCTGATAAAGATGTTGAATTAAAATAAAATATTTGAAATGTAAAGGAAATAAAAACATTGAACAATTGTACACTGAAATATGTAAATCAACACACTTATTATAATAAACTCTCATGATATAAATATCGCACTTGTCAAAAGTCAACATAAAAGGAATACATTTCCATATAATAATTCACAATTCTTTATGACGTCTTAGTAAACAGTTTGTTTTATTTAAAGTTATTTTTACTCTACACAGTTTTCTTTAAACAATTTTCAAACATTGCATTTTCATTTTGAAAGCAGTTGTTACATATTTAAGTAATAAAATTAGAGGATGGTTATTACATTACATTATTACAAAACGATACAAGAATAATCAGCGCCGAAAATGGACGGTATCAAGCCTGATATCAACAAACTAAATGCTGGTGTGCCACAGAGCTTCGTTCTGATGATAATACTCCCTGCTTTTCATATTCGTTGCCGAGTTCACGTCCCTGCTCTTCGGCTGTAGAACGGGAAGAGCAGCGTATTAACATACGCTCATTAAATTCTGATATTAACAGAATGACTAATTTTGTAACTACTAACAGAGTGGAATTTAAAGTTTCCAAACCGCAATCCTGTCGTTAAAGCGAAATTTAAACACCCAGCCATTATCCATGAATGTCACTTGCGTCGTCGAAACCGAAAAACTTTAGTTTCCCGGAATGTGTCAACGACAACTTTCGTTGGAACGATGGTCTAGGTTTCCTCAAGCGATATAAGAATTGTTTCAGCCCCTCTATTTTGGCCTCAATATACGAGTATGAGGCATTTAACCTGCCCACATCTGGTCAGGTGCCCCCAAGACCTCTTTGGATTTGTTAGATAGGATCCAAAACTGTGCGATAAACTTATAGGTGATGCTAATATTGAACAATCAATTAACTCTCTTCAACACCGACGTAAAGTCTCCTGCCTTAGCTTGTTCTACCGTTATTTTCATCGCTAGTGCCCCAATGAAATTGACGGTAGGATATCACTCCTTCAAACCTTCAGCCTTAGCACCCGTCTCACTACGAATGCTCATCAATTCATCCTCAAGCCCGTTTTCGGACGTATTATGAAATATCGTGATTCGTTCCTAAGCCGCACAAGTCGCTTATGAAATGCCCTGCCGAGCTCTTTATATCCTAATCTTTAGAACCTGCAAACATTTAAAACGAACGTACGTCGGTAACTCTCTTTATTTCCTCCCTAATTTTGCTTCGTCTGCGCTGTGTACAAACATTTTCAAATCAAATTCAATTAACAATTGCCTCTGCAGCAGAAATACTGCAAACAGTTGACGTAAAAAAGCATAAATACTGTATGGCTTTTGTAGAGACTACCGAGAAACGGTTTGTGGATAGCCACATGCAGGAGGTTTACAAGGTCCAATTGCAAATCAGAATGGGGAGGGGAATCACTGTTATAGTTCCAAGCAGACGTCAGTAGACTGACCCATTTTTATCTACCGTAGGCCAGGAGATAATTGACGAAATGGCAAAAAACGCATGCATCAGGTGAATTACAGTTAGCAGTAAGGATGGCTGTGAAAAGAACCTTGGCTGAAGCACTTGCCTTCGCTCCGGCAATGGAAGCAGCCAATCAGGTTCCAAAGGTAGCATCTGTTTATTGCTCTGTGCAGGACTAAGTGTCGAGGAATGAGATACACCGCGAGAGACGAAGAATGCGCTGCTGGACTGCGATTAAATAGGGCATCTTCAAAGCAGTGTAAAGAACTGGTACGACAAGAAAGCTGCCCTTAAAACGGTAACTAGCAAATAGAAAAAGAAACTGTCAGAAACAGGTACAAAGAAGCCGGTCAATCTTCCTGAAGGACTTAAGCATTTTCTTCGTGGGGTAGAAATTGGAAGCAGAAATCCATGGACTTGGGACCATTATCCAAGTCTCGCTGGCAAAACGATGCAATGAAAGTCTTGTGATAGAAGTAGTCAGCCATAAGCAAAAGTGGAACGCAAAAAGTGGATCTTGTGCAGAAGCCTTGGTTGAATAAAATCAGGAGTTACATAAAAATTCAGCTAGCTTGAATAAACTTCTCTAGTTTCTGGTGGCTGAAATATGTGACGAATTCATCATTGGTACAGATTTCATGAAAGACAATGGGGGAGTAATCGACTTTGGAGCGCCAACCCTGAAAAACGAAAATATGGAGATACCAATGGTATACGGAAACGTCAAAACGTCTGCCTTAAAAGTCGTCATCTGCCGAAAACAGGTTCTAGAGCCTTCGCGGGAAGCAATTGTCGGGGGAAAAGTAGAAGGTGGCCGTAGTAACCACCGATAATTTTTGGTGGACCCAGAAAATAAAATATTCTTCTTGGTGGAACCAAAGAACAATGTGGTTCATATAAGTATTCTAAATCCAAACTCATAGAGTGTAAAGGTGAAAAAGGGAGAGATAGTGGGAAGTATAAATCAACCACAGTGGAAACGAGTCTTGCAATACCGGTCGTAAGAGTCCAGAGTATGAAAATTAAGGACAGGGTCTTCAGCCTCTGTAATCTAGATCCAGAGCAGATCATCCTGGCAGAAAAACTAATCGGTGATATTGCTGCTATATTTTCTACACAAACGGAGAATATGGATGTGTGCAACCTTTTCAACTCCACATGGACATTGGTGGTGCCCGACCAATTCATCAACCTGCAATGCGTCGTCCATGGGCAAAGCAAACAACAGTTACCGAAATGGTGTCGAAGATGAAAGTTGAGGGACTGATTGAAAAGTCGCTGAGTCCGTGGGTATCCCCAGTGGTCCTCGCGAAGAAGAAAGGCGGCTGCACAAGTTTTTGTGTAGACTACAGACGCCCCAACGATGTCAGCAAAAAGGACAGCTCCCACTATCAAGAATCGATGAAACTTTGGATATATTTTCTGGAGTGAAGTGGTTTTTAGTTCTTGACTCAGCTGGCAGGCGAAGGTTAACCAAAAAGATCATGAGAAAACGGCCTTCGCTACCGGGACTGGACTTTGGCAAATTACGTTGATGCCGTTTGGACTGTGCAATACTCCGGGCATCTTCGAGCGGATAATGGAACGTGTGTTGCAAAGGCTCGCATGGAAAACTGGCCTGTTGTATTTGGACGGCGTTATTGTCATAGGTTAGACGTTCGAGGACAATCACGAAAACCTAGAGGAAGCGCTCAGTTGAAACCCAACCCAGAAAAGTGCGCCTTGTTCCATCCGGGAGTAAAATATCTGGGCCACATTACATAAGCGGAAAGTGTAAGGACGGATCCTGACAAAATCGAAACGATGGAAATTTGGCCTGTTCCCAAAGATAAACAGATAAACACCTACTGAGAAAGTTCTTGGGACTTGCCACGTATTACAAAAGATTCGTTAAGGATTTTGTTGGTATTAATTCAAAAAAGGGCTGACAGTTCAGATAGTCTGGAGAGTGTGAAAAGCTTTCCAAGAACTCAAGCGCCAGCTGTGCAATATCCCTATCTTGAGTTACCCAACACCCCCCATGCTAATAATATAAAGTCGGAGCTGTAATCTCTCAAGTTCGTGATGGTCAACAAAAAGTGGTCGCTTATTACAGTAAGGTACTCTCTAGGCCTGAACGGAACTACTGTGTCACTCGTATGGACGAAACCATCCAGCTCTGAAATGACAACTATAATTTGAGAACCCTGAAAGCCAAGTTTCGAGATGGAGCGAGCAGTTGCAGAGCTACAACTTTGAAGTGCAACACCGCAAGGGAAAACTCCACTCATATGCTGCTGCTCCCTCTCGTCCACCGTGCGGAGTCAAATACGTCAAGAAATTATATCGTTCCATAATAATATTACTTTTTGGAATGAAATATTCATCGAATTTTTGTAGTATTTCTTTGTCCTCGCACACATCAAACTAATCAAAAATTTCGAAGCTGTTTAGTACCTGGGCACTGTCATTGAAAAATGTTCTGAGCCCAGGTATATCACCGCAATAAACATCATATAATAAAAATACGTTCAAAACTACGTTCAAAACTACGTCTTTGTTCTTGGTGGCAAGAATAGCTTTTTCACTTAACCAATCATGATTCTTATAATTGGTTTGAATATCGGGAAAAATTTTTTCTGCCGATTATTCACTAAATTGTAGAAGTTGTGAGGCAGTGAAATTCGTCTTGAGTTCAAATCAACCGACACCTTTCCGTTCCAAATTTTTAGCGACCGAAGTAAGAAAATCTCAGCTGATCAATCGTTTTGCAGCTGGGCACGCATATTTTTAGGTAATTTCAATGTTTTTACGTGTCAGCACAAAGTAGAGTACTTCTATTTGAGGCAAGGAATATTAATGCGTTAAATGGTCTGATGTTTCCACGCAAATCTTGCAATGATCGATAAAGAGCCTCCAGCGATTTTTTGTGTGTAATTGTGCATTCATCCCAAACAATTCAGTTTAAATTTCTGTAAGACTTGGAAGCGTTGTTTGTGGGAATTGCAATGAATTGCATGTTCAATGGCAATTTCAAAGCAGAATGAGCAGTTCTACCACCTCGTAGCCATTTCGTGGCTATTCCGGACGACGCAAGAGCTAAGGCTATATTATTTTGTCATCGAATTGACACGTTTTACCAGTTCCTCCTGGTGCACCTAAGATAAAGATTTATCCAATCCCGTTATTGACAGTTTGCATTATTATGCTTTTGTTCAAGTGTTACCTTAGAAATACTTGATTGCATATACGACAAAAAGTCATCCGTGACCGTTCACAACGCAATTCTAAATCGATGGAAATGGCTGCAGATCGATTCGGTGATGGCGTTCGCAACTGGTCGCGACTTCTAAGCACAAGTCTGTGATCATCATCAACGTTTCGTTGTAGATTTTTGCTGTGGAAATCATCATCATATTTGAAATTTAATCGCGTATTCGACGGAAAATTTCTTCAACCATATGCGATTTATATTCCTCCCATAACTGTGTTGGAGATGAAGGAGAGTAGGCAGTTAATATGATTGCAAACAATGCACGAATTTGATTTGGATGTGATATGTTGCAAGCATCATTAATGCATTATCGATCGCTTTCCAATAAAATTGGAGCTTGAAAAGCACTACAGAAAGAGGCATGTGTAATGCCGTTAACAATTCTTAATTGCTGGAAAGATGTTGGGCCGGGCATATTTACCAATATTATGCGAATAAAGAAGTATTCATATTGATCAGGATGCACGCTGTACAGTCTGCTTATTATAGTTTATTTGAATATGCCAGGTTTTCCATCGACTCGCTCACCTCGTTTGCGTTGTTCAAATGATTTTCTACGCCGGTGGATTCAGGGATATTTCTAGCACATTTGCAGCTGTGAAATTAACGCGGTGTAAATTTTCTAGATATACTGCTAAGTGAGCAACAACCGGACGTCGTTTATATATGGGAAATGAAAGAATTCGCCATGCAGCTTCATTGCTGCTTATGTATCTTAAAGCCTGATACTGTACGAATTCATCGATATGTATGAATGCATTCTTATCACTTCTTTCTCGTTACACGCCAAAAGTCCCATGTCAGTGACTTTATTCATGTACTTACAAATGTACTCGTATTTGATCGATTCAACGGAGTTAGAGTATGCCACGTTTATGTGCACGTTATACGTTTTTGATAGCAAAGGCGAATATGGAACAACCCACTGGTGTCACCGTTTCGAATTTGTATAATTGATAATTTACCGCCATCTAAGTAATAAGGATATCCATCGTTTCTTGTAACTGTGTTTGATAATAATGCTCGAGCTTACAGTATTTGTCTATCTATTATGCATGGTGAACACGGTTTCAATGTACCACAAGGTCCATGTATTATATTTTTCATCACAACTTCATGCAAATACTTATAGATGTCGCCATCGGACATTTCACCGCATATTACACCGTCGATTTCGTTTGAAGTTATTTTGTAATAGAGCAAGATTAGTATATGTGCGTGTGGTGATCCTCTTTTTTGCCATTCCATTGAGTGCATCCAGCAGCGCACAGACACAAATAATTCATATTTTACCATGAAATCCATCCATCCATGGTGCGAATGTAATGAATAGGTCTGGATGCCCGTAGTGACGAACATAGATATGTAATTGCATCTTGAGCGCAGTCATGCATATGATGTGGACTGCCTGTAAAATATATGTATCATTATGGCAAAATTGTTTGTCTAATTCAAACGGATATTCATCAAATGTTCTGTTTCGATTTCGATTTCGATACAAATCCACGATATATTGGTGAAACAATTGATGGCATTTCAAAATGTGATTGTCTTCATTCTCTCGAATCATTAATGGGTATAAATAACTGTTCGTAGCGCCGTATTTCTTATTTGCCTTTTCGCCACTGAATTGATATATCACCTTAACGTAGAAGTGATATTCAGCGGCACCATTCTAAAAAATGATCTCCGATGAAGAATATCTAGACAAGTATCTCTACGTTCGAATTGATCTCCGATTATAACGCCTCCCACTTCGCATATAGTTGGAGCATTGAATATGCGTACATGTTCTCCAGCAGTCGTTTTGTCAACATGATTGTTGCTGTTTGAACAAACGTACTAAATCATTTTTTCTCGTGAAGAAGCTCTTGCAATTGGAAAATGATCGACCTTTTTAATGCCGGTACAAATTCAGCAGTATGCATTAAATTCATCATATCCTACACCGATGAAATACATTTGTAGGAATTAATGTTGACCATCTGGGAATAGAAGCAGGTAAGCGTCTTTATGATAAATCTGTTCTTTCAGTTTAGAAGTTGCCATGAATTGAACTGTTACAATTTCTGCGCTGAGCGAAGTCATTTGAAAGCATGAGTTGTATTTCCTGATGTCAGATAGAAAATGCTTTTGTGGGGCGATATATTTGGCAAGCAAAATGTTTAATGGCGCTGGTAGTTCTTCAAGTTGAGGCAGTTTAGTTTTTCCGACAGTGCAACACAAACGTCAGCCTTCGCGTCATTCTGCTACTTCCTCGGCACGTATTTGAGCCATTTTTTTGCAGGTTTCGTTCGTTCGCCGATGTCCGTTCTTCTTCAGTTTGATTTGTAATTACTCGTCACACTACTTCCGCTCCGCGAGTACGACGACTTAAGTTTGATCTTCTACGAGGCATTATTTTGATGGAAATATTTCAATTCAAATCAATAATAATTAATTCAAAATGAAAATAAATCCAAATCTATGAAAATTCATTTTAACACTGCAATCGAAATCATTGAAAATGCTTGACAGCAGCTGTCAAGAAGCACATTGTCCGGCATGAGCAATATTTAGTTTTGCGTGTGTTGCTATTACGTCCAACAGATGGCGCTCCGTGCCGTAAAATACTGAGTATAGCATGTATTTCTTTTACGTTCAACAGATGGCGCTATTTTGCAAATAAGGTGAAGAACTTTCGGATACTTCAGATTTTAAACAACACCATTTACCTTTTTATTTATATATGTAGATTAATTAAAAATTATATTATATAAAGATGTTACGTTATATGTTGTATTGAATACCAGTTGGTTAGAAGTTGCTAAGCTTTTCGTTGTCATACTAAAAATTAGTAATCGATTGCCATCCAAGCCCTTCACTTTAGACTACAGATATAATGTGCCACTTCAACGGAAAGACGAATAGCGAAGTTGTTCGGGACGAATAACTTTATGGAGTAGTGTTATAATCTTTTATTTTGACATAAAACAGAACACTCAACCATTGGAGAATGGAGAATGGAAAGTCAACCATTGGAGAATAAAGAATGGAAACTCTCAGAAAATATCCTGATAGTATGGGAAGATGTATAGAATGATGGATAGCACAGAACGTTATCGATAGATGGCCGGAGGGTTTAAATATTGGTATTCCTCCGAGATTGAATTTGAAGAGTTAATTAAGTGAGCGATTATATGGTTTAAGTAAAAGATTAAGTAAATTTAAAGTGGTTTAGAAAAGCTATTGTATTATATTATACATATATTGAATAAAGCGATTATATTGAAGGAAATAAGTTCTATCATTCGTACCCACACAAACATTTTACTATATATATGTGCAATAACTGCTAAATAAAAATGTAAGAGCAGTGCACATTTTCGCTCTGTTTTTCAAATACCATAAGCAAAGTAACGTGGTGGTTAACGATGTGAAGAAAATAGTGTTTAAGAACACGAGGCAAGCTTTTGAAGCGTGCACTATGTGTAGTGGAAATAGCAAAACCAATAAGTGCGCTTGAAGTTAGACTACGAAAGTTGGAAATCAGTAGACATATTGTATCTGGATCAAAACCTAAACACATACCACGGCTACTCGTTGGCTGCGACAAGCAGAAGAAGTGCATCGTCAGCAACGGGTTAACAAAAAATTCAATCACCGAAATATATTGAAAATGAGCAGGGATACCCACTAACGAGGAACAACGAGATTTACAATAAATGGAAAGAGTACCTTAACACGTACTTGGCGAAGAATTTTCCTGTAGTACCATTCCCTTGGATGAACTAGATCACATATCTTGTGGAGTATGGGCGATAGTCTGAAATCCTTAGTTTAAATGGCACACAACTTTTTTTAATAAAATTATGAGAAACGATCGAATGCTTAACCACTGGAGGGTGAGCTATCTCGCACGTAACAACAATCGATCTATACAATTAAAGTCGCTTACCGTGAAAATATGTAGGAGAAATTGAAACAGCCGATAGCGCAATATTATTAAAATCTATTGCAGTCAATGTGGCTTTCTAAGAGGCAGGACATCATTCGAACGTTGCAAGGATTCTATGAAGATGATACAATACATATTTAAAAGTAATACGCAGTATGAACGACGACATTAATATTAAACATTGGAGTACACTAAGACAGTGTACAAGGTTCGTCACTTTAAAATAGTTTAAGCAGCGTATTAACGAGTCCGGTACGACTTCTCTTCTTCTCACCGATCACAATGTTTTCATAAGCAACGTCGCACAGTGGCTCATTTTGTCAGTTTCGGGTGGGTCTATAATGCAAAATTTTTAAATTCACTGCATTAACAAATGTTTGGAGCAAATTGGAAAAAATTATTTCCTTTGTATCAATGGTTTTGCTAGTAGAGTCAAGCTTGAGTAACTTTTAAGGGCACGTAAAAACTGAGTTTTTCTTTTTTTTTTTGTAGGTTTGAGTGTAAAAACTAGGCTAAGGGTTCCCAGAAATTAATTCTTTTCATTTTGTGTGATACATCTGTTCATTTGTGAAATCAAAAATGGACGCAGGTTTTTTTTATAATTTTTTTAAAACTATTTAATTTAACATTTTTTTGAAGGACTGTTTCCTCACACTTTTTTTGACTTAGGTTGAGTTTAAAAAAAAAGTCCGAGAGAGTCCGACCTAAACTCAGCAGCAAATTAATTCCCATATATTTGTAAACATATGCGTAGAAACTCAAGTGCGTCAACTTGGATACCTTATGCTAGAGATATTTGATTTATAAACTTGTGGTAAACATTTATTATTAGTTTTGTTCCAAAATATTGTCATACGATATCAATTTAGGGATTACAATTTTGATTTCGATTCGCAGTAAAAAAGAATTACTTCATTAAAGCAAGCGGTTTTATCAGAAAATATTAATTAAAAAGTAAAAATGGACATTTCATACGACAATTGATCAGAAATTTTTGTCAACGTCTCGAATAGAAAAGAGTGCATGTGTGCCGTAATAAAATAATTATCAACTGCGTGATGAAAGTTTGTCAGCGGAAAGGTGTCTGAAACTGAAAAAAAATTATCATTAATTTATGCGCGTCTTCAATCAAAATGGGTCGCAGCCTATAGATCGAAATTTCAAAAAGAAGAAGGAATGATTGGAAGATTGCCTCCAGTTAACATTAAAAACGGTCTGCAACAGGATGCGGTAAATTCGCCGATCCTATTCAACATTTACACAAGTGATCTGATACGTTCACTTCACCATGCAATAGCGTACGCAGACAACTTAAACGCGTACAGGTCAGGTCCAAAGATCGAGGTTATCAATATACTTTTGCAACGTGACTTCGATAAAATTAAGCGATATTGCGACAACTGGAAGTTGAAAATCAACTTTCAGAAGTAGGAAACCATTCTGTTTAGGATGCCTTTGTCTGTGGCCTCTAGGAATACCAGAAAGAATTGGCGAAAGTTCTCTATCGTCGGACAACATGGACAGCCACTTGCTTGTCGAAATGTAGTCAGATACCTTGGGATCTGGCTAGATCAATAACTGTATTTTAACAAACATAGAGATGTTGCTCTGGCCAGAGCCAAAGGTGCTTTTGCCCTTACAAAGAGACTGTTTTATAACAGCCAACTCGATGCGAGGGTGAAGGTGATCTGCTACATGGCCCTTATCCGGCCCATGCTCGTATTTGGATGTCCTGTGTGGTTCAACGTGAGAACAAGTTTATTGGAAAAGATTCGGGTGTTTGAGAGGGCTTGTCTTAGGACTTGTCTTCGCTTATATAGAATGCCAGAATCTGAGTACATAAAATTCTATCGCACTGAGGTCTTGTACAATAGGGCGAACCAAATAAGAGTGGACAATTTCGTCATTAAGTTGACTCGAAGGCACATTGCAAGGGCAATGAACTCATCGAAAAACCTGATCTCCGGGGCTTACTACCCTAATTATATGTATCACGAGAAAGTTCGCATTGACGACTTTATTCCTCCAGAAGCGTTCCTCTACCTTGATAGCAAAGGTCTGATCCAGGACAGATTGGCTGTGCCGCTAATCTTCCACGTTGCTCGAACAGCTGCGCACAGGCGACTCAACTACGACAGAGACGTCGCAGACGGCAGTGCGGAACGTCTCCGGTTCAGTAGGGCGGTAGGGAGTCGCGACATGAGGGATGTTTCTCAGCAGCATCAACAATTTTGGTGGCTTTTTGAGGGAGAGGATGCTTCGTCGTCGAATTCCTCCAATACTTGGTAGCTTCATGCGAAGCAAAGTGGGTCGCCTAATTTTTTTAGCCGTGTCCGGCTTACATAGTTTTAAGTAGGATTAAGTTAGATTTAAGAAATTAATAAAAATAGAAAATGAAAAAAAGAACATATATATATATATACATATATTTATATATTAAGTATATATATATTATGTATATATATATGTATGTATGTATGTATTAGATGTAAGTAGGTTAAGTAGATTAAGATTTATTTTTAGGTAGTTTGTAGGATTTTAGTTTTATGTTTTATAATAAAATAAAAAAAGTCATGTTACTAAGTTTTTGCTTAACCCTCTACTGCATGAATTAAATCCTGAGCAGGAAAAAAATTAAAGACTCTTAAAATGGTTTTGTTTAAGAGTTTTTAACCAAGTTTTATTAAAATAAATTAAAAATAAAGTAAATAATACTTTAAAAAATAAAAAATCAAGCCATAAATGGCTTCGTATGAATTAAGGGTTACGAGAATAGTGCAATGTTTATGTTATACAATACATTTATCAGATCTGATTGCAATTGGCTTGTTGCAACGCCAACCACCTTTTCAAAAGTGATTTGTCTGTTTTGCGTATATTCTCAAAAACGGCTAGTTTTGAAATCATATAATAGCAGGCGGAAGTCATTCTGACTGAGCATAAATCGTCATGCGAAAATACATTTGCCTTTAGCACTTTTTTTGACCGCAAAATACTCTGTATAAACCAAGCGTGGAATCGAGCAAATTAACGCCACATATATATTTGTTATAAACCTCGACAATTTGAGGAGCAGGAATATATCTGTACTGTTTTTCTTTCCCTGTTGGCTTGCTTCCAACACACTGTGACAGCATGTTTGCAGCCTTGTTATCAAACTAGGATAGCAGTCCCAATTTCACTCCACCACCACCTTGTTTTTTCAGTTCCTTCTCTATTGACATTTTAGAGTTGGGGACTCCGTTTAGCTGACTGCCCAAAAATGGTAATCCATTTTCGTACAGATGAACTTGCAATTTGGGACTGTGATACCAATTATACCGGGAAAAAATTGGTGGTTGACATGTTTAACCACTCGTCACCAAGTTTGCAGTGCCTCCTAAATGAGGGGAATTTTCAGAGAAGATGTTACTCTGTTCTCCAGCAAAAGTTTTGTAGTCGAAACTGAATCCTGAAACTCCACTTAGAACTCTGTTCTCGTAACCCCACTTGTGAGACTTGGCTGGGTTATACTGATTCAGTTTGTGACGGCAGTTAATGGGTATTATTTGCTCACCCACCGCAGCAAGCTCTACTTTTAGTATTGTAGAATCCGTTGACTTATTTTTCCAAAAATGGTCTTATTTTAAAAAATTTGTAGCATCCATCTGTTCCTAACGGCTTAAATCGGTGTTACCACTCAAGCGTACCTTTTTATTATTTCCGACTGGCCAACAGATTTACTCCAATAAGTGGCAGTTGAACACAAAACATGTAAATCACCATGTCAACGAACTGTTCCATTTCAGTTGTTATTACTCGTTTTCTGGCTTATTTATATTGTTTTGAAGAGCTTTTAAGTTTGACTGATCGAAGACAAATTGAAGTAATTTCTCCGTAAAAAGGACGAAAAATAATCCGCTGTGTCTTCAGCCCAATCACCGATGCTGGCTATTCAATAGCGCCCGTTAATTGAAAATTCCATTCATCATGCGGATCCAAATGTTCTCTTTTCCAATAGAAAATATTTTCAGGCTTGTCTTTTTTTGTTTTGAAGCCGACGCAACTACAATAGTTCGATTACATCAGAGTCTACTGTTTCTTCATTAACACTTTTAGATCAAAGTTTAAATTTAGATAAAAGTATAAATTATCCATCTCTGAAGAAAATTGAAATGAAATAAGCAAAAATATGAGAAAAATTTTTTTGAAAACGCAACTCTTAATGCATACGAAGCCAGATATGGCACTGCGAAGAAAATCACTCGTAAGGATAAACTAATACCACTTTTGCAATCAAAATTGATTCATAATATTTTAAACAATGTATTTTTTCTCAAAATAATTTTTTTGTTAACTATATGTGCCGAATACTTATAGTAATTAGCACTTAAAATCGTAATTTATTTTCAATTTCCGTTTTTAATAATATCAGTAACTATAATTATCCGACAGAAAGAAAAGAACAGTTTGTCTTGTAAAGGGATTGACAAACTAATGGAAAAAAATAATTTCAGGTCATTTGGAAAAGGTTTTCTTGGAAAAATATGCATCATAAAATGCAGAGCCATATTTGGCTTCGTATGCGGTAGAGGGTTAAAAATGTTTTCTTAGTTTTAATTATAATGAATAGGAATAATATACTATAGTAGTAAGATACGTCGAAAGACATAATTTAAGTGTTAGGTTTAACTTAGAGTGCCCGCATGGGGCCAGTAAGTTAGAATAAGATAATTTTAAGTTAATTAAGCTAATTTTTAAGCATATTTTTGTCTAGCAAGTAAGAGTAAATTAAGTGATACAATAAAAATGTATATAAACTGAAAAAACTGAAACTGACCCATCGTCATCGACATACATACATTAGTAGTATGGTGGAACAAAACTAAAGCGAAATCTGGCATACAAAAATTGCAGTGGCTACAACCACTTGCATGCTTCGGCATCACCGGCGGAGTGCACACATGCCCCACAGCAGTAATTGTCTTAACGCTACTCCATATCTTTATAAAAAATGGTGGCAATTCGCAGCACGGTCAGGCTACTACAAACAGGATTGATTAACCACTCAGATCACATGGATCAAATGAATCTTCTCTCAGAAATCGCCGGGTTTGACATGATCTGCGCGGTAAAGGACCGCCTATCTAAGACTCTGTGGTTCGACAGAAGGTTCAATATAGTGATCCCAAGTCGAGAAGCATGGAACTACAAAAATCTCACCTCAAACCTTAAAGGTATCAAGTGGTATACGGATCGATCGAAAAATGGACACTAGGGTGGGCGCCAGCATATTTCGACCAAACATCAGAATATCGCTACCTACCTTGGTACAGGAATGAAGGGTGTCATTCTCCAATTCAGTCCCCCACTGCTTTAATACACTACAATACCACTCATATAAGAACAAAATAAAATTTTGATGGGTGCTTGGTCATTGTCGTATTGTCGGGAATAAAGTACCTAGAAACGCTTCGGCTGATTCTTTCACCTGCCCTGAGCCGTTCTATAATATTCTAATTCAGCAAATAACACAACAATAAAAAGGTGGGAGAACAAAATGTATACATCCCACTGGGAAAACATCCCAGGGCTTCGCCAGACTAAAGCAAATATCAAACTCCTCCACAATAAATATAAAAAAATCTCTACGATTCAAAAGCTTGGATTTCTAACCGGACACTGCCACCTACACAAAATAGGTCTTATTCAGGAAACTGAATGTAGTCCTTGCATGTAAGACGACGTATCTGCGGAATACATTTTATGTGAATGCATGGCTCTAAGTGCCTTAAGGAGATGATACATCCTTAGATAAATGTAAGTGGAGTAGTTGATTAGAAATCAACAACATGCCAACTTCCATGCCACCCATGAAGCGGAATAACCACTTAGCCCAAATATCTTTCTTTCTCCCTCCATCACGTTGTCCAAAAAACTTAACACATGCTAAGACATTATAAGTGTATTCATATTAATTTCATACCCACTTAAGTGTTAAGTTCTTAAAACAAAAAAAAACGTTTTGAGATTGCGTCTTAAATAGTGGTTAGTGGTGCTCTTGGAACCGTCCTTATTTAACTGTATCTTCTTTCTTGGATTGGCATTTTATCCCTTATTAACGGCTAATGATCCACGTCGTTGCCAGCACTTCCAATAGTTTAGTCATTTTCGCCCCCTTTCCCACGTTGTACTTGCATAAATATCGCCCCCTGGCTTCTTAATATCCGCTATTTCCGTCATTACGCACGAACCCTCGTGAACCTCTACTCTTCTTACTTCATAGTGATCATTTGGAAACACCTTCGTAATGGTATACGGACATAGACATTTAGAACAAATTTTTTTATTAACACCGAATTGGGTTTTCTTAATAGCTACTAAATCGTTAGTTTTGTATCTTAGGGATGGTTTTATATTTGAATTGTAAGTCTTGCGATTCTCTTCCTGTACGGCTTTGATCGCAATTTAATTTTATCGGCTAATCAATGTCTTCGTTCCATCGCATTTTTACTCCAAATAATAGTTGAAACGGAGTACGCTTTATATTTCTACTCCATGTAGAGTTAAGACACTGTTATAGCTGGTTTGTATAGCTGTACCACTTGCTTAGATCGTTTACGCACGACTTTGCCAAAGACAAAATGCTTATTCGGTTTATTCTCTCCATCTGACCATTTCCTCTAGGCACGCCTGTTGTAACCAATGTGTGTTCAATATTCTCTTCTTCACAATATTCTTCAAATACGTTTAAGGTGAAGAGTGGCCTCTATCAGGGATTTTGCAGTAAAGGTTCCTAAAAGGGATTTTCTCTAACTGAAGCTTGACAAGCTTGGCACTTCGGAAACTCCGGCACTAGGGAGGCCTAAACATATTTCGTGAACGCGTCCACGAATATAGGCATACTGCTTCCATGTCGGTGAAAGGGGACCAAGGTGGTCTAAGTGGTGTATGTGCAGTGCTTCCTCCTCCTTGCATATCGGATTCAAATATCCTTCCTGCTTCCCTGCCTTACGTTCACTGTTGAAACACTTGTTTCAATTAAAACCACTCCGGTTAATATGAAAACTTAAAAGTGACATATATTGGTAAAAATGCCCCGATATTTATATACAGTTTTCTTATGCTAAAGTTAAATGACGAAGCAGTAAACAATCAGTGACCCAAATCGGTTGTGCCGCAATTATTATTAGGAAATATTGAAATGGGTCATCGCTGTTTGTGCTGGAATCGGCATATTCAGCTGAAGTGGCATTTACGGGGATGAATTAGCGTAAACAGAACTCCCGCCGGAAAAGATTATTAGGGTGATTAAACAAAAGTTGCTTGTGTTTCCGTGATTTTGATGGATACCGGCTTGCAATTTTTTTTTATAATCAGCGAGCGCTCAAGGGGTTTTTGTACCCCCAAAATGTTTGTACAGAGCGCGGCGAAGGAAATTTAGGAAGGAAGAAAGGACAGGTATCGATGTACATTGCTATTTATATGTTTGTAAGTTATAACGATCAGGAAACACAAATGGGCTTGAGGGTATACTGATGAGCATTCATAGCGAGACGGGTGTTACGGTTAAAGTTTGAATGGGCGGAATGCTACTGGCGATTTCTATGGAGCACTGGTGGTGGAAATAGCGATAGAGCAGAAGTGAGACACGAGACATTACGTCGGTGTTCGATGGTGTCCATTGTTTGAGTGACATTAGTATCACCTATGAATTTTATCGCACGGTTTTGAATCCGACCAGATGTGGGCAATGTACAATACTCCAATTTCAGGCGGATAAATGGCTTATATATTGAAGCCAGATACGAGGGGTAAAGCATTTCTTACATCGCTTGACGAAACCTAGACATTTCACAACGTTTTTGACACCACCGAATATGTGCTCATTCTAACGTAAGTTGTCATTGACACACATTCCGAGAATGGAAAGTTTATCGGTTTCGACGATGGATAATGGCTGAGTGTTTAAATTTTGCTCTAACGACAGCAGCATTGTGTTTTGGAATCAATAAATTCTACTCTGTTAGTGGTTTCCCAGTTAGTTATGCTGTTAATATCAAAATTTAATGAGCTTAACTTACGCCGCCGTTCCCGTTCTACAGCCGAAGAGCAGGGACGAGAGTCAGGGAACGAATATGAAAAGCAGAGTGTACTGTCGAGAGTAAAGGAATATATTGGATTAGAAGTAGCAGACAAGAGATCATGTGATTGCGCCCAGCTCCCAGGTATCTTATCTTCCTTGCTAAGGTAACTAGTGATGTCATTTCCTGATTGGAGCTGTTTGTGTAGGGCAGCGATAGAGATAATGGTGATGAAATGTATGGTGCATAATGCTCCCATCAAATACCGGTATTGATGCTCCTGTGGGATCCAGTCATTATGATCAACTCATTTGAGAGTTGTGCCTTGAGGAGGGCAATCCGAGGATCAGCTGGTTGTTTTCTAGTTATGTCGACATTAGGAGGTGACATGCTATCCCTTATTGGAAATGCCTTGATTGCTGTGATTATTTTCTCAACTTCTCCGACTGGGGAAACTATTTTAAACAAGTTGCCGGAAATTTCGCAGCCTGGGAATCTTACTAGGTTTACCCTTGTCAGGAGTGGTGTAAGTGAGTTTTTTTTATAGCAAGTTAACTTCTTTGGCTTTTTGTCTATATATTACTGCTAGATCACTCTGTAGATGGTAAATATATTCGGAGATGATATATATTCGGAGAATATCTTTGTTTGAACTAGGGGGTTGCTGAACGTCACAACAACCATTCCTTTACAGAGAGTCTTCGTTATTTTGTTGATAGTTAATAATGAAGATACATAGGATACAGGTGGTAATCTATGTACAAAATACCAAGCCTTCGTTCATTCGGTTAACATGCTCCTTTAGTGTTCTAATAGGGCGAATGTTGATGATGTTTTGGTGTTTCATTTGAATAGTCCTTTCTAGTAACTGGATACTCGCTGAGTAGGCGTTTATTTGTTCCTGAATGCCGAGCTGCTGTTGTTGCTCTATTACTGCGTCAAGTTGCTTATCCACAGCTTTGAATTCTAAGTCGGTGATGCCATGAGGTAGGACACCTTACTTATTTTACTATTCAGTTGGGCCATTTGCTGCTCCAGATGATTTTTCTCCACAGCTTGCCTACGCTCATCAATATTTCGGGACCGTATTTAGCAAGTCCTTCTGCCTTTTTTGACCTTCTCTTATTGCTTGCAGTGATACTGTCTTTCACTCCCCCGGCTTCTATATTAATTGCTTCTTTTACAGTCTGACTGTGTTCGTTTAGTGTGCTTTACTTGTGGTTCTGATATTGGTTGCAAGATCTATTGAAATCTTGGAAGGTTCAGAAGTTTTATCGAAGCATTCCCTAATCGTTGAGACAGTTAATGCGCTGGATTGGATAGTTAATGCGCTGGAATGCGGATAAGTTTTTTTTTTTATACATATTTCTTTATTTTTCCTTTAAAAACAACATCGAGGACCTTTAATACAAAATTATTGGTATTCATAATTTTAAATAATCGATGCTGAAGATATAATATCTTATCGATATATGTTTTGGACGCATTTCCCCACGCCAATATTCCGTATCTTAAACGGGATTCAGCAAGTGAGGTACACTTGCTTCTGCACCTCTACGCTTGTGTATCTTTTGAGGTACACCATCGCAATCACCGCATTTTTAAGTTGCGTCCCTATCTTACTGACTTGTTCATGCCATAAGAAGTGCTCATCAATTACAACTCCCAGATACTTTCTAGTCTTAACTACTTCAATAGCATCACTTTTCGTTGTCGTTGGGCAGTCTTGGTTTTGTTGATATATGCTGATGGAAATTTCGATCTGGTGTGGCATGCGTATGTGCATCAGTTTCGTTTTTACAGCATTAATCACAAGTCCTTGATCGTGACACCATTTTGAGACGCTATTAAATTCACCTTGCATTATCGAGATCGCAGTATTAATGCACTTGTGTTTAACAATTATTGCTAGGTTATTGGCGTATGCAAAGACTGTAATTTTGTTAAGCACACGAAGAAGCTCGTTAGTATACAAGATGAAGGGGATTGGTCCCAGTTTTGAACCTTGTGGTACACCATACAGACTCTGCTTTTCTTGGCTCAGTTTCTTACTTTTACCCTTATTTTTCTTCCCGATAGGTAATTCTCTACCCACTTTGCCAAGGTCCCTTTTACGCCAATTCGGTTGAGGCTTTCGATGATTTACACATGGCTTAATGTATCAAAGAATCACATTTGCGAGATTTCCCAGCAGTGACCCAGTGCTCTTATTTTTTTTGGAAGCCATATTGGTTTGGCTGTAAAACTCTGTGTTTTTCTGTGAAATTTGTTAGTCTTCATATTATTATTTCCTCCAGGCATTTTTCTACAATGGGCAGAATTGCAATCTGCACTCCACCCTTGTATATAGGAGGTATTATCGACGTTTTTAATAACTTCGGAACACAAGATTGACTTATATTTTGGTTAATAACTGTTCTAATTATTGGAGTCAAAGACAAAGCATTTAATTTGAGATCGATCGGTCTAATATTATCTGCTCCTTATCTCTTGTCGGTTTTTAAATAGCACAACATTCTGTAAACTTCTGCTTCGCTGGCCTTCTCTACATAGATTGATTGTGCGAGATGTATATTTTCATGAGAAGAGGTTTTCTGAGAGCATCTATGCACTATCTTGGATGCTTGACTAGAGAATTGTTCTGCAAATTTCTCTACTAAGTTCGTTAGTTTCATATTTATCGGAAAATTGTTCATAATTATCTCATCTATCGATCTCTTTTTTCGCCCCATAAGTTCATTTAGCACATTCCATATTTTTCTCGGGTCATTTTTGGCGTTCGGAAATCTTTCTTTGTAGAAGGTAGTCTTAGTTATTAGAATATTTTTATTCACAACATTTCTATATTGTTTATACTCAGTTTCGTATCCTCGATTTAGTGGATTGTTTTTCCATTTCCTGTACAGCTCGTCTCTTCTTTTGCATATGCTAGCTACATCAGGAGTTATCCATGTTTTTTGTTTGCGATTTTTCGTATTTTCTATTTTTGTTGATTGCGTGTACATATCGTTCATTTTGTTCACAAATATATTGTATAGTCGCTCAACGTCATTTTCCTCACTTAATTTTTGCCAGTATGTTTCCCTAATTAGTTGATTAACTCTAAATTGGTTGATTTTTACAGAGATTTATTCTATGATTTGTCGCTCAAAATAGTATTTTGTAGCATACAATGTTGCGTAGTGATCTGATATATCGGTTTCAATAACGGCCGTTTCATAATGCTAACAAAAATATGAACAATTTTTGTCGAGGTATTGGCTGTTATATTAACCCGAGTTGGTTGATTTATAGCATTCATTAAGCCCTTTGATGCCATTATTTCTAAATACTTACTAACTTGAAGGTCATTTAATTTCTTTAAGTTAATATTCGCATCACCCAAAACGATTTATTCCCTTTCATTTTTGATATGGTTGTCCAGTTCCTCAATAAATTTTGTGATGTTTAACTTAGGCGGCCTATAAATCGTGTGAATATGTGTTTTGCCGTTTTTACCATCCATTTCTAGATGTACATTTTCGTAGTATTCAGTATCTTTATTAATTCTGGACTACTGAATATTATTTTTAATATAAACTGCAATTCCTCCACCTTTGCGTTTGTTTCTATTACTGAGTTCAGAAATATATCCATTAAGTGAATAATATTCATTTTCTTTTTCTTCTATATTAATTTCATTTAAAACAATAATATCAATGTTATGAACAAAAGCTTCTATTTCTGCTTGGAGTGTTTTCGTAGCAGAAATAGAAGCTTTTGTTATTAAAACATACACAAAAAAAATTCATATTCTTAATAAGATCTGCATCAATACCGGTAAAACCATGTATTGCCCTAAAATCGATTTAAGCGTTATTATATTGGTTTTCCATCATGTCTTTTTTTAGTTTCGATTTTCTAACAACGTTGCTTTTGTTGGTTAAGTTAGATGGAGATTCTGTTTATATCGTTAACAGAGCCTATGTGTGTGGATTCTTTTTGCAAGTATTTTGCCCGATGCCTCCCACACAGATCTCCAGTTACATTCTCTAGCTTTGTTTTTGGCCAGCCAGAGTAAATGTTTATTTGTAGGAGCCAGTTGATTGTTAACGAATACATGTGCGTCACTCTCTGTCTCTCTGTTTTGATAGTTGTTGGTATTTTCCCTAATCTTCTTTAATTCAATTTTGCGAGCAGACTTTGCATTTTTAATTATATTAGTTTTGCACGCATAGTAAAAGATGCAATTATCAAAGATTTTTTTGGGTTTCGTTTGTTTGTTCTGTAAATGTCAATTATATCGAATGTGTTTATTTCACAGTTTATTGTTTTTCCGACTGCTTTAACAACTTCGGTTATGTTTTTTATTCTATATTGTTTTTTAGTATCCGTTGCTCTAGTGTATTAACTTTAGTTTCCAATAAAATAATTTGATTATCTTTTTCTTGGTCGTTTTCTTTTAATTTTTTGATTTCTTCGGAGACTTTTTGAAGGATATTATTGTTTTGTACCATGTGCACAGCTGGTTTTTATTTCCACATCTCTTTTCTCATTAATTTTATTTCTTCGATAAAAGATTTGCTAGTGGTGTTTGGTACATTTTGATGTTCATTAACATCAGCTGAACTAGCGCTTCTCGTTCTTTTCGGTGGTGGTGGATTTGGGGTAGTTGCGGCCGATACGGGTTTTGATGTAGCATCAACTACAACATTTTGCAGTTCCCTTCTGCAGGTACGAGGGCGGGTCAATAAGTCCTTTGAATTTCTGACCTCTTTACTGAAACAGCAACACTGCTCCTGTCAACAGGCATTTGTCAGTTGACTCCTGTCAAAATTTAAACTTGCTGCGTCAGTTAGTTTGTGTTTGACAGCTATTTTTATCAGACTACTCACTAATTTGAGGAGAAAATGGAAAAAAGTGAATTTCGTGTGCTTATTAAGCATTATTTCTTGCGAAAAAAAACCATTACCGAGACGGGGGCTAAGCTTGATAAAAACTATGGGGACTCTGCACCATCGATTTCAATGGTAAAAAAGTGGTTTACTGAATTTCGTTGTGGCCGTACAAGCACTGAAGATGCCGAACGTCCTGGACGCCCAGTTGAGGTCTCTACACCCGAAACAATCGAAAAAATTCACGATATGGGGTTGGCCGACCGAAGATTGAAAGTGCGAGAGATTGTGGAAGCCGTAGGGATCTCGCATGGCTCAGTGGTTTCAATTTTGAATGATCACTTGGGCATGAGAAAGCTTTCCGCAAGATGGGTGCCGCGTTTGCTCACAGTCGACCACAAACGCAATCGTGTAACAACTTCACAGGAAGGTTTGGCGTTGTTTAATCGCAATATGGAGGAGTTTTTGCGCCGTTTTGTAACCGTGGACGAAACATGGATCCATCACAACACACCAGAGAACAAACAACAGTCAAAACAGTGGGTTTCTAAGGGTGAATCGGCGCCAAAGAAGGCCAAGGTGGGTTTGTCAGCCAATAAAGTTATGGCGACTGTTTTTTGGGATGCACGCGGGATAATCCACATTGACTACCTTCAAAAGGGAAGAACAATCAATGGGGAATATTATGCCAACTTATTGGACCCATTCAATGACGATTTGAAAAAAAAACGACCTCATTTGGCCAAGAAAAAAGTTCTTTTCCACCAATACAATGCAAGGGTGCACACATGTGCAGTTGCCATGGCAAAAATCCATGAATTGGGTTATGAATTGCTCCCTCATCCACCCTATTCTCCAGATTTGGCTCCGAGCGACTACTTCTTGTTCCCAAACCTGAAGAAATGGCTTGGTGGAAAAAGATTTGACTCCAATGATGAAGTCATCTCGTCATTTTGAGGACCTCGACAAATCATTTTTTTTGGAAGGGATAAAAAAATTGGAGAAGCGTTGGACAAAGTGTATAGAGCTCAAGGGAGACTACGTTGAAAAATAAAATTATTTTTTTATCAAAAAATCTGTGTTTTAATCAAAGTCACGGACTTATTGACCCGCCCTCGTAGCACACCTCCACTCCACTTTCTTTGCCATAGACATTTTTCGGTAGGATTTTTCGGAGACCGTGGTGCATCCAAAGTGCATTTTATGATCACACCGATGGCATGTCACAAAATCCCCTTTGCAGGGAAGATCAACGAGACACTCATTGCACACATGCATGATTATTGCATAAGAAAGTTAGTATGGTAGTACTAATATTATTTCAAGATTTGATTTTACTAATCTGGCAAGGCCGCAGACTTAATTGGGTTACACCCGATTATGTTTTGTGACCTGCGAAACCATCTCACTCCAAGTTGCCTTTCTCATTTAGTTGTGTTCTTTCGACGGATTCAGTTGTGGAGTTTTATATAAAAGGAAACAAAAACAGAGTAAGAAGGAAGGCAGGAGTCTAGTGGATGGTGAGTTTGTCTCGCTGAAAAAAATCATTTAAATAATTAACAAAAAAAATAATAGTTGAATGTTAAGAATGGTAGTAGTTTTCCTTGGTGAAGTGCATGGTTTCTTTTTTTACTGAACATTGGTGTAATACCCAACATATAACGTTCGAGTAAGAAACTCGGTCGTTTGTGTGTTGGTCTCCTGGTTCCTAATGTATATGGGCATTAGCATAACATCCACCAGTTCCCCTGCGAGAACGATACTCAATGGTGTGTGAGGTGGTCGCCTGGCTTTCGTATCTATATCTAGCATTGGTGTAAAATTCACCAGTTCCCCTGAGAGCGAGATGTTCAACGGTGTGTGAGGTGGTCGCCTGGCGTACTTATAAATGGTGTAAGTCCGTTGTGTGACGGCCGCCTGTTGTAGTGGTAGTATGTGTAGCAGTATTGTACTTTTGATTTAAAAGAGATCGAAATAGATCGTTGCCTGTGTTGATGATTATTTTCATGGGCTCTTATTTCTATCTTTTCAGGAGGGTTACTGACAGAAGGAGAGTTGCCACTTCCAAAAATACGTAGCAGTAATAAGAATTTAAATAAATAATAATAATAAAAAAAAGGGATTTTAATTTATTTTATTAATTTATTCTTATAATTCAGAAGTGTGATAGAGACTCACAAGTGGTGGCAACTCTCATTTTGTTTTCTCATTTAGTTGTTTTATGGTTGTCTATATTTTATTCTTTTGTTTTGATTTGCGTTGTTTTTGTTTTTTTTTCTTTTTTTTTCTATTTGTTTTGTTTTTTTTGTTTTGCTTCTCATTTCCTTTCTCCTTCGTAAAAAGAAATTTGATGATTTGAAGAAATAAGAATAAAAAGCGCAGAGAGAGGAGCTCAAGCAGAAGTTCCAATGAAAACGAGCGTTACAGGTCAAAGCGAAAAAGAAGCAGAAAAGATAGGGAACGATCTTCGAGATCTTTAGGGACAGTAGATTCATTAGATAGGCTAACAGATGTACTTACGTCGGTAATGGAAAGAACAAGTGTTAGGAATCAAGCCCCAAACTTTAAAGGTGATACAGTTCCAGATTTCAATCCGGAAGACAAAAATCAGTCAGCAGTTAAATGGTGTCATAAGGTTGACGAATTAAAGGAAATATTTGGGTGGTCTGAGGAAGCGACTGTTTACTTTGCTTTAGCAAAACTAAAAGGTATTTCACAACTCTGGTACAAGGGCCTCCCAAGTCTGAAATTTTCATGGATTGAGTGGAAGGTCAAGATTCAAGAAGCTTTTCCCTCAAAGAGAGACTTCTATGAACAATTAACGGAAATGCTTATATTAAATATTTTCACGAAAAACTTGCTATGTTAAACGCTTGTGAGTTGGATGGAGAAAAGGCTTTTTCATGTATCCTAGGAGGCATTGAAGATCGTGTTGTCCAAACTAGTGCAAAATCAGGGGGATACAAAACACCAGAACAACTTTACGAGTATTTGAGCCAAGTGAACGGAAGTGCATCATACACACGACAACCAACATATTCCGCAAACAACCGAAGCAAGGGTCAACAATGGACTAAACGTGAGCCTGAGCGACCGAAACAAGCCAATAAAACAACTGTTTGTTTTAAATGCGGAAAACAAGGGCATTTTGCCAATGTGTGTACAGCAATTGAATTACCAGAAGATAAACGATGTTCTCTATGCAGAGGCAAATACCACGAAGATAAATTCTGTCCACGAAGAGAATCCATAAAAACGCTGGCTGTTTTACCTACAATCCATATCGATGAAGGAAATGAAAAGTATTTCAAGAAAATAAAGGTAAACGATTCAGAAATGACAGGTTATATAGATTTTGGTAGCTCGTGCACACTTATAATAGAAAAAAAGGCAATGGAGTTAGGATTGGAAATAAATGGAAGGGACTGCGTACCGTTACAGGGCTATGGAAATGGTCTTGTACTTAGTCGAGGTTCTGCAAAGGCAAAACTTGTAATTGACGGTGTCAAAGCTGATGTGAAATTAATTTTAGTCAACAACGATGCTCAGATGGTTCCAATATTGGTCGGCCGAACGTTTACCGAATTTCCCCATATTTGTGTTCTAAAAACGCAAAATTCACTAAAGTTCTTTGTGGAAGACCAAAAAAACCTCCAAATAGCAACAGATGTACAAAACTCTGAAAAAGTTAATTTAGTATCGAAAGAAAGAACGGTTATACCATCAAATCATATAAAGCTCGTGGAAACACAAACAGAACAGGTAAATCAAGACATCTTTCTAGATATCAGCCTACGACCAAAAGAAGGAGAAGAATCTTGCGTACCAAGAGCTATCCTACATATTGATGAACTTGGCATTACACATTTGCCTTTAATAAATTTATTCGACCGCGACATAACTATTAAAGAAAACAAAATCGTTGCTAGAGGGTGGACTTGTGTACAAACTGATGGTGAGGTAGAACAAGTCTTACAGATGCAACATCAGGAGTATGAACCAATCAAATTAACGGACTTGAAAATTGGACCCGTTAGAGAAGACATTCAAGAACAACTTCTAAATCTTCTCAACGAATTTCGAAAATGCATTTCAATAAACGTGAATGAACTTGGTTGTGCGAAGGGCACCGACATGAAAATTAAACTTAGTGACGAGAGACCTTTTTCGTTTCGTCCATATCGAATGGCTCTAAAGGAACAACAAGCGGTGAGAGATATTGTGACACAATTACTTGAAAATAACATAGTGCGAGAGTCTAATTCTGAATTTGCGTCCCCTGTTTTATTGGTCACTAAAAAGAATGGGGAAAAAAGGCTTTGCATCGACTTCAGAAAACTAAATTCAGTAACCGTCAAAGACAGCCATCCCCTTCCTAGAATAGACGATCAGATAGATAAGTTGCGGGGTAGTAAATGGTTCATTAGCCTTGATCTGAAATCTGGTTATCATCAGATCCCCATGGAAGATAACTCAAAACGTTTCACATCCTTCGTAACACCAGAAGGACAGTTTGAATTTCAGCGGATGCCCTTTGGGCTTTGTAATGGTCCTAGGGTTTTTCAGAGATTTATGAACAACATACTTGCTAGACAACTAGATACAGCCGCGGTATATCTTGATGATATACTATTGCACGCGAAATCACCAGACGAATTGATTAAAATGTTTCGAACTACACTTGATTTATTTAAACAAGAAGGATTAACGTTAAATATAAAGAAATGCACGTTTTTTATGAAAAGTGTGAGTTTTTTAGGGTTTGAGGTAGAAAATGGTAGGGTTCAGCCAGGGTCGGAGAAGACTAAAGCAATTGAATATTTCCCTACACCTAAAACAATTCATCACATTAGACAACTTCTCGGACTTACGGGTTATTTTCGCCATTTTGTCAAAAATTATGCACAAATAGTTAAACCCTCTACTAACTTACGAGTACTTCGAAAATCAACAAATTGGTAATGGACAGAAAAAGAGGATGAAGCTTTCAGTATGCTAAAGAAAGTGTTATGCGAAAAACCGGTACTGGCTATTTTCCAACCAGACGTTCTTACAGAGGTACACACCGATGCGAGTTCACTAGGCTTGGCTGGTATTTTGCTACAACAACAAGATGACGGCAGACTCCACCCAGTTCTTTACTATAGTAGGCAGACAACGCAGCCGGAAGACAAGTTTCACTCTTACGAGCTTGAAACACTTGCTGTGGTTGAATCGTTAAGGAAATTTCGTTGCTATCTTTTAGGAATACAATTTACAGTTGTGACCGACTGTAACGCACTTAAGACATCCAATGAAAAGAAACATCTTCTTCCCAGAATAGCTAGATGGTGGCTACAGTTAATGGAATTCACTTTTGATGTGAAATATAGACCAGGCAACAGAATGTTACACGCTGATGCTCTCAGTAGAAATCCCTGTCCAGAATTGATAATGCAAATTAAACAAGCTGATTGGGTACTATCAGCACAACTCACAGATGATAAAATCAAAGAAATTCATGAAATCTTAACGAGGAAACCTAAGACAGGACAAGAGGAGAAAATTTGCCAGGGTTATTCATTATGTGATGGCCGAGTTTACCGAAAAACCGGAAACGGTTTTCAATGGGTAGTTCCAAAGTAAATGAGACGACAAGTAGTACACGCAGCGCATGATGAATTAGGGCACTTTGCCATAGAGAAGACACTCCAGAGACTGTGTGAACATTACTGGTTTCCACATATGCGCACATACGTGGATAAATATTTGACGTATTGTATACGGTGTTTGTTCAATAAACGAAATGCTGGTAAAGGAGAAGGATACCTTCACCCTATCCCAAAGATTAACGAGCCAATGGGAATGCTACATGTGGATCATTTAGGCCCCTTTCCGAAATCCAAGTTAGGGAATTTGTACATCTTTGCCCTCATAGATGGATTTACCAAATTTTCATTCATAAAGGCAGTCAAATCAACCAAGACCAAATTAGTAATCAAATTTTTCAAAGATGTTTTTGCTGTTTACGGTATACCTAAAATTATTGTATCCGATCGCGGCAGCTAAGGATTTTAAACAGTTCTGTTTACAAAACAACATAAAACATATCTTAAATGCAGTTGCTACTCCAAGGGCAAACGGACAGGTAGAGCGCCTAAATAGGTCAATTTTGAGTGCTCTGATGACTACAAGATCTGAAGAAGACCGATGGGATATCAATGTACGCCAAGTCCAGTTTGCTCTAAATAATGTCGTTAGTAAAAGTACGGGTAAGACTCCAAGCCAATTGCTTTTCGCAATGCAACCGAGATCGGGCACGGACATGGCTTTGAAGGATGAAATCGTTCACACCACTGCAATTCTGATTGAGGATCTCTGTGAAATTCGTAAAGAAACTTCAGAACACATAAGAGAAGAGCAAGATAAACAAAAACAAGAATACGATAGACGTAGGAAGAGTCCTAAACATTATAGAGAAGGAGACTTAGTACTCATTAAGAAACAAGAACTAAAAAACGGTACGAGCAGGAAATTGGTTCCTCCTTTTAAGGGGCCATTTATAATAAAAGCTGTGCTTCCAAATGATCGTTATGTGGTCAAGGATTTAGAAGGTACTAATTGCAGGACTCGTCGAACAAGTTATGAGGGGGTTATTGCCGTTGACAACATAAGACCTTGGGTGCCGCCAGGTGGTATATCTGATACTGATGGTGAAGGGAATGATGATGAAATTACCGAAGATGAAGGACTCGAGGCGAGTCAAAATCAGGATGGACGACTATAAGAAAGTTAGGTAAATTGAAAGTAGAACTAACATAAAATTGTTTGTATGGTAGTACTAATATTATTTCAAGATTTGATTTTACTAATCCGGCAAGGCCGCAGACTTAATTGGGTTACACCCGATTATGTTTTGTGACCTGCGAAACCATCTCACTCCAAGTTGCCTTTCTCATTTAGTTGTGTTCTTTCGACGGATTCAGTTGTGGAGTTTTATATAAAAGGAAACAAAAACAGAGTAAGAAGGAAGGCAGGAGTCTAGTGGATGGTGAGTTTGTCTCGCTGAAAAAAATCATTTAAATAATTAACAAAAAAAATAATAGTTGAATGTTAAGAATGATAGTAGTTTTCTTTGGTGAAGTGCATGGTTTCTTTTTTTACTGAACATTGGTGTAATACCCAACATATAACGTTCGAGTAAGAAACTCGGTCGTGTGTGTGTTGGTCTCCTGGTTCCTAATGTATATGGGCATTAGCATAACATCCACCAGTTCCCCTGCGAGAACGATACTCAATGGTGTGTGAGGTGGTCGCCTGGCTTTCGTATCTATATCTAGCATTGGTGTAAAATTCACCAGTTCCCCTGAGAGCGAGATGTTCAACGGTGTGTGAGGTGGTCGCCTGGTGAAGGTATAGATACTTATAAATGGTGTAAGTCCGATATGTGACGGCCGCCTGTTGTAGTGGTAGTTTGAGGAGAGCGATACTCAGTGGTGTGTGAGTTGGTCGCCTGGATTTCGTATCTATGTATATCTAGCATTGGTGTAAAATCCACCAGTTCCCCTGAGAGCGAGATGTTTAACGGTGTGTGAGGTGGTCGCCTGGCGTACTTATAAATGGTGTAAGTCCGTTGTGTGACGGCCGCCTGTTGTAGTGGTAGTATGTGTAGCAGTATTGTACTTTTGATTTAAAAGAGATCGAAATAGATCGTTGCCTGTGTTGATGATTATTTTCATGGGCTCTTATTTCTATCTTTTCAGGAGAGTTACTGACAGAAGGAGAGTTGCCACTTCCAAAAATACGTAGCAGTAATAAGAATATAAATAAATAATAATAATAAAAAAAAGGGAATTTTAATTTATTCTTATAATTGTATTTACAGGAAGAGAGCATACGGGAAATATCATTTATATCATTTATTTTAAATAACAAAGAGAAAATACTAAAACTTGAAAACTTTCAAATGATTTTTACCACTATTTTCTACACGATTTTTATGTAATAAGCGCCAAATAATAAGTCACTGTCTTCTACTTTTACTTTTTTACACCATATATTTTTTAATTGGCTGAAAACACACTTTTAATATAAACTCCGAGCAAGATAAACCTGTCTGCTTTAGTTTGTTTCACCGACGGAACCGACCGAAGTGAGAGAGAGCCAATAAAAAATGACTTGAGTCAGCAGCGTGGTAGTGCGACTTAGTTTTCGATTACTTCTGGGTAAAGTGGGACAAAGCGCGAAGTGGCTCGATGCACGACCTCTCGCTTTGCAGTCTTTACGTCGAGTCTGTGAACATCTCCCTTATCATCAGGATAACATTCAACGACCCGACTCATTTTCCAATCTGCAGCCGTAATGCTGGCTTCTTGGATCAATACCAAATCTCCGATGTCGAGCGTTCTGTTGGGGAACTTCCAACTTCTGTAGATGGTGGAGGTACTCTTGGTGGAACCTTTCCAAAATTGCTGTCGAAGTTTCTTAATTTGTGATCAGCATTTTATAATTGGCACAACAGTTGGTAGACCAGCGTCGATTACAGAGTTCTTGAAGCTGCGTTGAGTGTGAAATGAAATGGCGTAAGTGCCGGTGAGTCTTCTGCTTCCGGCGAGTCTGGATGTAAGGGTCTGTTGTTTAGTAAACCTTCAATTCGGCACAATAGAGTGTTAAATTCCTCATAGATTAGATTAGTGTTACCGGCCATTTTCTTCGCAAAATGTTTCATCGACTATTTCTTAGATCGCAATTCCCTCCTGACTGTTCACCTTACTCCATTCTTCGTTGATTTTTCTTTTGGTTTCAATGAAATTTGTTCCATCGTCGGAGAGGACCAGAGAGGGGCAGCACCGTCTATTTGCAAAACGTGAGAATGCAGCTGAATGCGGATGCTGGAGTGATGCGTTCCCGTGGCAGATCTCCCATGATTGGCTGGATAGTTTTGGCCTTCCATCGGATACATACTGGACAGCTCCGGATACATTTCTTTACTCGGGATCTCAAAGCATGGATCCAGAATTATTCTCTTATCATATGTTCTGCCAGGGAGTTTCTACTATGGTGGTGATCGTGGTGTGTTTGGCGTAAAATCAAGTCAACTAAGTGGCATTTGGCTAAAGTTAGAAGACTTTCCGGTAGGTTGGCAAGGGAAAGGAAATCCTTCCCCCTAGGCGAAGGATGCCGTCTTGACCGAAAAAAGGTTTTATGGAGTTTAGCTAAGTTTTTATCGAAAAAGTTCTCGATTTTTTAAAGCATGCTACTTCGGTTCCAAAGGTTTGATGCTGCTGATACCTGATGATTTTAGACAGCGAACCAGAGTTTGTAGTTGACTAATTAACATGGTGTAACGTGAGGCTGGATCTGAAGGATTTTCAGAAGATTTGACGTAGTGGAAATCCATCAGGCTGATGATCTTTCGCATTTTGTTGACTCTTGTTTTCACAAATTTGCTGTTGATATTTATATTATTTCGCACCCAGGCGAGGGTAACTTCACTGTCTGTATATGCAATCATAATAATACTTGTAGAGTGAAGTTTACTTCTGACTTAATTGAAAAGCTCAGTAAGGAGCACAATTCCTTCAAGCTCCATCTTCTTAATCGTGCATAGTTTACTTTCTTTCCTTGCTCTTGTCTTAAGTGAGGTAACGCGATTTCTGGCGGCTAGTAGCCGGATGTTGTAATTTGATTCGTCTCCTATTTTTACCCGGCTGTAAATTACCGCTGCGTAACCATCTCCGGAGGTATCACAAAACCCAATGAGCTGGATAGGAGTGTTTTCATTTGCCCCGACCCAGAGCGGAGTTTTGATGTCATAGAGTTGTGAAATTGTTCCCAATATCTTCCTGAATTTCTGTTGTATTTGCTCGTTTACAACACCACCCCAGTCGTATTTCAGCATCCACAGTCATAATGACTGGAAGGATCCAACCCATGGGATCGAAAAGTGATGCTGCGACAGCTAACAAACCTCTTTTGGTGAACTCGATTTTATCTTGGTTGGAGGTTTGAAAAAAGTACACGTCGTCTGCTGCACTGTAGTTAATTCCTAGAATTTTCCTTGTTTGACCTTAGGCTTCTTTGTAGGCACTCAGTTTTTTTTGTATCTTCCACGTAATTCAGGATTTCTGGATTATTTGACGACCATTTTGTCAGGCACAGTTTCGCGGCCTCCAAGGTAGAGGCTATCTTAGCAATTTGCTCTAGGAATTTTTTAATGCTACCGGCTCCATGAACGAGGCCATCCATGTAAATAGAATTCTTAATTATGTCTACTGTTTCCAGATCTGGAGCGTTGTCCTCAGCGATCTGCCGGACTGTCCGTGTAGCTTGCCATGGTGCACAGTCAACTCCGTAGGTTACAGTATTCAAGAAGTATTCACCCAAAAGTTCACTTTTATTTGGGCGTCAGATAATTCTGAATTTCTCACGGTCTGGCTCAGGTATCAGGAACTGGCGGAACATCTGTTTCATATCACTGGTGAAGGTGATTTCGTGTTGTCGATTCTGATGGATAATGTCGAATATGTGCGTCTGCAATTTCGGCCGTGGGTGGATGATCTGATTTAGAGAGACTCCGTTATTTGAGGGTGCACTAGCGTTAAACACATTCCTTTGTTTAGCTGTAACAGCATCTTTGCGAATAACACTCATACATGGAATGTAGTAAGCGTTTACGGTTTCGTCTCATTGTCGCCTTTACAGGAACTGGAGACATATGTTGGAGTGCGAGATAGTCTTCCATAAACTTGTTTGACCTTTTCTTGTGGTTTTCGTCTTTCTCCCAATACCATTCTTGACTAATGTAGAAATTTATAGCTGTCCTAAACAAGTGCAGGAGCGTCAATCTTCCAAGGGATGGGGATGATATAACTCCCATCTTCGGTTCGGGAGTGTTTCTCAACAAAAACTTTTTCGCAGTATGAACTCTCGTCATCTTCGTTATCGCCTTTGTTGGTCGGCATATCCCAAAAGTCAATTAGGTTTGACTCGAACTCTGAAAGTGTAGTGTAGACTGAGTTTTGATTTCCAATCCCGCTTTCCGGGTTTCCAGATATAATCCACCCGCCAAGATAAGTATTTTGAAATAAAGGTACACCCTTTTTCTCTAGTCCAGGTCTCAACACTGTTGAATACACAGGTCCATCTAATAGTAGGAGTACATGTCCTGGCCTATTAAACTGTGGATCAGCGAGTGGCTTATCATATGAAGACTTCCAATTGACTTGGGATGCTGGGAAGTGGTCCAGTAACACGTTTTACTACGAAGGCTTTTATTTTTACGAACGGCCAAGCTTGGGTTTGGTGCTAGCAATAACAACTGTTCCAATTTCTCCTAGCGTTCCAATTTCTGCAAGCGTAATTTCTGCACCAAATCCTCAGATATGTAGTTGGCTTGGCTGCTTTGATATAGGAAGCAACGAATAGGAACGCTTTCATTGTTTACCAGGAATGTAGCAATAGCCGTGGGCAGGATCACATTAGAGGACGCTTCAGACTCGTTTTGGCATAAGTAAGTTCCGCAGTTCATTCAATGTCGAAGTTGGTTGGGGATGCATGGCCGTATTGTGAGATTTTTGCCAGATTTCACATTTTAAAAACTGTTTTGATCTGGAAGGAGATTGATAGTTAAACCGATGCCTGCCGCAGTATATGCAAATTTTATGATCCCGTAATAATTCTTCCCGATTTTGGGAACTCAAGAACTTTGGACATAACTTGATGCTGAGTAACAGTAGTGGGTGGCCGTGGCTCAAGTGGTAGTGGGCTGGCTTCAATCGTTCACAGACCTTGATCGAGAATAGACGTGTTTCGGCTTCGTTGTAAGTGAAAAATTGAAAACAAAAATAATTAAAAAAAAAACTATTAAAAACGTTTATGCTAAGTACTTCGGTGGTGTCGGCCGAGTAAACAAGGGGCGCAGGTTCGATCCCCGGTATAGGACGGACTTTTTTATCTTTAAAATTTACATCAGTTAATATAATTAAGTTCTTATACAGTAAGACCGGGTAATGAGTGGCGGTGAATAGTTCGCTATCCCAATAACGAGACCAGCAGATGACATAATGTCATCTGACGACCAAGCCGTAATATCGAGCCACAAAATAAGTGGGAATCCAGACGTCAGGACTAAGAGGAGGAGGAAGTTGAAGCCAACTCCTAACCTTGTGAAGCGCCCTTCCCTTTCTGTGTCTACTGAAAAGCTGCCTGGTAGAGTGAGGGAAGTGGCGTCAACAACATCGCTAAATGGGAGGTGATAATACTTTCGCATCGTTAGCGGCCTCGGATTTAGATGACGAAGAGGAAGAGATGCAAGTAATAACTAGCAGTATCAAAGAGCTGCAACTAAAGATACTTGGTATTAAAGCCAAGCAAGTTACAAGAAAACAGAAGGAGCAGCAACTCCAGGACTCTCAGAAGCAGACAGAAATGAGCGAGTCTATACTGCAACAAAACACACGGAAAAGTTCGGTACAACAAAACACAGCAAAACCAACACAAGAGTTGAAGAAGAAATAAATACAATCACAACAAAAAAATTTATCACAACATAAACTGCGAAATGCAGCTTCGATGCGTGAAGTGCGGAATGAACCACAAATCCGAGCAATGCGCTCTAGGTAAGAATGGAGCGTCTGATAAAAGCCAACTCTCTTGTGCTTTATGTAGGAACACGGGACACACCCCAAATTATCGGGGTTGCCCCAAATTCCAATACATAAAAAGAGTAAATCTGGCTCGGCAGCAGAAAGTGGAAGTTAAACATCCACTCGTGCAGGCACAAACACCAGCCGTTACTCCCCACGTTACCTACGCCCTAATGGCGGCAGAGAGTACCGTGCCGACCACCGACGAGTGCACACGTCATCTTGCACTCGTATTTCTCCGTGCTGTAAAAAAAAACAGTGCAGTGCCATAGAAAAAAAAAAAAAACAAAAATTAATCACACAGTGTGGGAATCCTACACCTCTCCCGCACCTGGTCGTACTGTTGCTTGCACTCGGTCGCTCCCGTTACGGTATTTATCATACGGTACGGGCAATGACTGAGTGTATGTAACAACTGATGGATAGCGGGTTGCGTGTGAAAATTTTGTTGGTGCACTGTTTCATATTGTTGTAAGGGCATAACACCTACAGCAATTTGATTCAGTAAACCATCGTCAGAATTTTCACTTCGCAGCCCTGCTTAGTATCGTCAGTGTTTGTGTTTACTGTGTTTGTTTGTGATTATGTCTAGGGAATTCAGAGTGGACGTAGCCAATATACGCGGGCTAAAAAGTAATTACTTTTCTGCGTACGTCCACGTCTGTAAGTACCGACCAGCTGTTTTGGCACTTAGCGAAACACAGGTAGATCCCCGCCCACACCTCTCAGACCACTCTGATCAGAAGCTACCTGGCTACGAACTAGTGCCACTATTCTTTCCCCATCACGGTCTCGCCATTTATGTGCGTAGTCATGTAGCTTACCAAATTCCACCACAATGTAGACCCTGTTCCAATCCGGAATTCAATTTCATGTGGTTAAAATTCCATCTCAGTAAGCAAATTATCCACTACTGCTTTATTTACAGAAACCGCAAACTGGACAGGAACTCGATCTTCCACGAGTTTGATGCGCTGTCTGATTCCATTCAAAGACTTGTGTCCCTGTATCCTCATACTGAAATCGTAATTACGGGCGATTTCAATATACACAATTCTGGTTGGCTTCGACATTCTGGACAGACAACACCCGAAGGACGGTGTGTTGAGATCTTCGCTGCGGAAAATAACTTAACCCAGCTTGTAAATGAGCCAACACGAATACCAGACGTTGACAGTCACACCGCCAACACCCTGGACTTGTTTTTAACTTCTCACCCTGACAAGCACTGCGTTGATGTGCTCTCCCCTCTAGGCTCGTCGGACCATTGTGTCATATCAGCTAAATTCTCGTACACCCACCACACAGTTAGAGAAAGGATTCCTAAAAGAACCGTATGGCAATACGAGAAAGCCAATTGGAGCGGACTTAACAACTTCTTTAGGAATTTTAACTGGTCGTTATGTTTCCTCGATAACGACGTGGATGCCGCTGCTGACATGATCACAGAAACTATTCTCTTTGGAATGAGATGCTTTATCCCTCATCGGATGAAGAGTATCAAACCAAAAGAAAAGGAATGGTATGATTCGAGCTGTAAAGAGTCTGTCAGGGTTAGAGAACGGTTTTTTCGGTACTACAAGACCAACCCGACAGAGGAAAACCGAAAAAAGTTGAAACGAGCCAGAAATGACTGCAACGCCTTTCTTAAGCGTGTGAAATTCCAATATGACCAAAACTTGAGGCAAAAAATACTGAAATGTCCCAAAGGCAGTAAAAATTTTTGGTCATTCGTCAGAAACGCCCAACGCTCATTTACAATGACATTCCAGCTGTCAGCTCTTTAGACAAGGCCAATCTGCTTGCTGCACACTTTGCGGCTAGCTCAACACTCCCAGATTGTGCTTTGTCCCCGCCTACACTTGAGTGCGTCGAATCTACAATGGGACGAATCCACTTTCGCACTCGTGTAGTAGCAAGAGTACTTAAAGATCTCAACATGCATAAATCCACTGGTCCAGATGTTATATCTCCCCTTTTTCTGAAGAGGTGTTCTTCTACGCTGGCAAAACCACTGCATAAGCTTTTTCATCAGTCCTACTCTTTAGGACCCTTTCCGAGCAGATAGAAAACAGCATTTGTCCAGCGCGTCCCTAAAAAAGGCGAATCTTCTTCTCTATCCTTCTACAGACCCATTGCACTTACGTCCCTTCTTTCCAAAGTCATGGAAACGCTGATAAATCGTCAGCTCATGAAATATCTCGAAACACGAAAACTTCTCATTGACCGGCAATATGGTTTTCGTAGCAACAGGTCCACTGGTGATTTGATGGCATGTCTCACCGAAAAATGGAACCAAAGCGTACATCAGTCTGGCGAAAGCAAGATAGTTGCACTTGTTATTTCCAAGGCATTTGACAGAGTTTGGCATCACGCTCTTTTGTCGAAAATGCGTGCTCTTGGAATGGATGACTCTCTTCTTCAATGGATTAGAAATTACCTTTCGGAACGTGCAATTCAAGTTGTCTTGGACTGTTTCAAGTCTGATATTCACAAAATAAATGCTGGTGTGCCCCAGGGCTCCGTTCTGTCTCCAACACTCTTTTTAATCTCCATTAACGATCTCTTGTCTGCTACTTCTAATCCAATTTATTCCTTTGCTGATGACAGCACTCTCTGATTCTCATATTCGTTCCCGGACTCACGCCCCTGCCCCGGCTGTAGAACGGGAACGGCAGCGTATGCTAAGCTCATTAAATTCCGATATTAACAGCATAACCAAATGGGGAACTATCAACCGAGTGGAATTTAATGCTTCCAAAACTCAATTCTGTCTGCTGTCATTAAAGCGAAATTCATATACCCAGCCATTATCCATGAATGGCACTTGTATCATCGAAACCGATAAACTTTCCATTCTCGGTATGTGTATCAGTAACAACTTACGTTGGAATGACCACATATTCGATGTCGCCAAAAATGCTGCGAAATGTCTAGGTTTTCTCAAGCGATGTAAGAAATATTTTACCCCCTCTGATCTGGCCACAATATATAAGGCATTTATCCACCCAAAACTGGAGTACAATGCCCACATCTGGTCAGGTGCTCCTAAAACATCTCTGCACCTGCTAGATAGGATTCAAAACCGTGCGATAAAACTAATTGGTGATACTAATATCAGTCAATCAATTGACACCCTCGAACATCGACGTAATGTCTCCTGTCTCACTTTGTTTTATCGCTTTTTCTACCACCAGTGCTCCATTGAAATTGCCAGTAGCATTCCGCCCATTCAAACTTTCAACCGTAACACCCGTCTCGCTATGAATGCTCATCAGTATACCCTCAAGCCCATTTTCGGACGTACTCTTAAATATCGTGATTCTTTCCAAAGCCGTACAACTCGCTTATGGAATGCCCTGCTGACCTCTGTGTTTCCTGGTCGTTATACCTTGCAAACATTTAAAAACAATGTACATCGGTACCTGTCTTTTCTTCCTCCCTAAATTTCCTTCGCCCGCGCTATGTACGAACATTTTAAGGGTACAAAACCCCTTGAGCACGCGCCGATTATAAAAAAAAAAGAAAAAAGGTAGGGGAAATACGGTACAACAAGCAAAGGTAGCCCCTCAGGCCCCTGCGCCTAGAGCACCGGAACCTGTACCTGACAGGCTGGCTATCTTGCTCTCTATTCAGGGGCGGATGGCTCAGCTTCAGCGTCAAATACAGGAACAGGCTACGCGGGAAGATCAAATATACGCGCTGCTGCCGGGACTAACGCATCTCCAGTCGTAATGGGTACGTACATGGCGGAGCAGACCCTTGCAGTGAATGTTAATTCACTGATTAGGTTCGAACGAAGAGCCACACTGTTTAAATTGCCTAAAGACCAACCCCATGAGGTGCTTTTGGTTAGCGAAACTAAGCTTACCAAAAGACACAAAATGAGGCACAGAATATATAAAATATTACGACGAAACCGACCCAACTCCATTCAAGGAGGAGGTGTTGCGATCTTTGTTAAAAAAGGACTGCGTTTCAAAAGAATATACAGTCGTGTAGTACGTAGGTTCAAGGTGCTGGAAGCATGCGTCATGTACAACCCTCCCTGTAGTGGAAAGCGGTTATACATGGTGTCTGTTGATGCACCTAAAGCTACTCAATCCACCTTATCATATCAGAGATCGAGACACTTTTTCGATTCCTAAGACTGGAATTGGAGGAGAATTACTTTATTATCGGCGGAGATTTCAACGCCAAACATAGAGATTGGGGAAATAATACACCAAATACTAGAGCGAACCTTCTATTCAATTGGTGGGGTCAGCAGAGTATAATGTATCGACTTGGCCTTTTGGCGACGGATAGTCCGTCGTTTCTCAGACACGTTCCTATTTGGACCTCTTGCTGTTCGACACACGAATATACCTGACGTGTACTAACCAACATACCATAAACTGTCTACGCACGTTTGTGTATGACAGTAACCACTGCGGTCTCAGTACTGAAATAACCGTTCCGAACGAAATTGCGGAACTGGATGAGTTTGTTTAAAGGCATTCCTTTAACTATAGTAGGGTGCGTTGGACACACTTCTCCAGAACACTCACAAAAGCACTCTCTTCGAATTCGCTCTACCCACGGGCCAATAGAAATCTATCAAACGAGGAGATTGACAGGTTGTGGCGTGGTTCATTGAAATATGGTTATCCGATTCTTTTTCGAAGAAAAAAAAATTTTCTTTTATCCCACTTCAAAACCACTCAAAAACAATTCAAGAGAAACGTGTCAATTTACGAGCAACATGTTGCCTATAATAGATAGAATAGTCGATCTGCGAACACGGTCTCCAATTATACCAATTGGCGAAAATTTAGTACATGACATAAAGTACTTAAGCTCATGCGCAAGTTTCCTGCTCTCCTTTTCTTTGTTATCATCTCGCATTCTCCATTGCCAACTTTGAGCGGGTGGCTAGTTTGTTTAAGTTTAAAAAAAAAAAAAACACAAACACAAACAATAAAAAAAAATAAAAGTAAAAAAGTACGAATTTATATTGAGATATAAAAAGGAAAAAAAAACACAAAATAAAGGTAAAATCGTAATATTTTAGATGGGTCTAACAAGATTTTAATCGTGAGTCATCTAAACAAAATACTGCGGATGGCATTTGGAAGAAAGCACGAGTTACGTCTTGATCGCCATTACAAAACATGCGAAGCCAGATACAGTAACGTAGCGGCTCGTGATAACGGCCAATTATCTTTGCCAGGCCATCCGCAGATTTTTTCTCTATATTTAAACAAATTACTGGGAGTCTTATGCTACCTAAATAAAAACAAAAAAAAACAAACCAATGAATTTACCTACTCATACAAGACATCAACAATTTTAAAAGGAACAACAATTCAATTAAAATAATAGACATATTTAAGTGTTGAAAAGAAAAAAAAACGTGCCATATAAATCCTAAAGTTTTGAAATAGAAAAAAAGATTAAAATAACAAAAAAAGTTAATTAAAGTAATATAAAGAAAGAAATTGTGAAGCCTAAGATTGAATTAAAACTTTTTATATATGTACCTAAGCAAATATTCTAACAAGGCGGAGGGATTTGTGCACAAACAACACTGCAGAAAGCATCATTAGAACCGTGAGTACCATTTTAATCCACTCTTTGGCTTTTGAGACTAAAAATATAACCTTACATTACAACTAATCATACAATTTGCTTTCACATACATACATATAATATATATTTTTCACACAATACTACATTTGACATATAACCTAATTAACTTAAAACCTAAATTCAGATATCAATAGAATATAATTTACTTACACTGAAGTGTCTATAAATCGAAACTGTTATACCTTTTAATTTTGGTGGGGGCTAAGGCCCCCATTTATTGGCTTAATACAAGCTTAATTTAACTTAAAAACTAACAGAAAGACTTAAGAGCTAGTGACTGAGGAAGTGATGCAGGAGATCTTGTTTGAGACGAGGAGTGCTCAGGTGGAAATGAAAAAGGGAGAGGTTCGAGTTGACCTTTCGGAGCATTCGGGAGATAGGTTCGTTGGAGCCATAAGAGGTGCGGTGGACCGGTAGATAGAAGAGACGAGGACAGCGTAGATTGCGGGGGTTGGTATTGAAGGAAATGGAGTTTAAAATGGATGCACAGTCGATGGAACCTGAGAGAAGAGGATGAATGAAAAGAACGTCAGCAATATTCCTACGTTCTTCTAACGAATTCATATTTAGAAGTTTGAGGCGGTCTTGATAGGGAGGTAAGATTAAAGGGTCGTTCCATGGCAGGCCACGGAGGGCAAATCGGAGGAATCGACGTTGAATACCCTCGATTCGGGAAACATGTACCCGGTAAAAGGGGGACCAAGCTTGACTGGCATACTCAAGCAGGGGGCGAACAAAGGTAATATAGAGAGATCTGGTTACATACGGGTTGGAAAATTCCTTGGACCACCGTTTAATAAAGCCAAGTGATGAGTTGGCTTTGAGGATCATCTTATCGATATGCGAACGGAAATTAAGCTCACTGTCGAATAATATGCCAAGGTCTTGAAAAGACTGAACCAGGGGAATTGGTTGACCATGAAGAAAATAAAGTCGGGGAGGAGACGGGTTGTATTTACGTGAGAAGGTTATAAATTGACATTTGGCTATATTAAGTTCTAGGTAGTTTTTGAGGCACCAGATTGAAAACCGATCAAGGTCTTCTTGAAGAAGGGCAGAGTCCTGGGGAGAGGAAATAGATTTAAAAAATTTTGTGTCGTCAGCGTAAAGGGAGAGGGAGGAGTGCTTAATGACACTCTCAACATCGTTGATAGTAAGAATGAAGAGAAGAGGGCCAAGATGACTGCCTTGTGGAACTCCAGATGAGGCCAGGAATGGAACAGAAAGGGCGGATCTAAACCGAACACTATAATATCGGTTTACCAGGTAAGAAGAAATCCATTTTAAAAAGAGCGGCTCAAAGCCAAGAGCAGACAATTTGAAAAGGATCAATTTATGAGATATCTTAGTGAAATCAGTTGCGATAACATCGATTTCTTTGCCATTTTCTAAGGCTGAGAGTGCAAAAGGCACGAATTCAACTAGATTAGTGGTAGTTGATCTACCTTGTAGAAAACCATGTTGTCGGGGTGAAATAAAAGGCTTACATTTGAAGCTTAACGCTTCGTATAAAATGCTTTCAAAGAGTTTGGGTATATGAGAGAGTTTAGCAATGGGACGATAATTGGTAACTTCATGCTTAGATCCCTTTTTGTGTATTGGGATTATAAAAGAGGTCTTCCAAATCTGGGGAAATTCTCCCTGTGTAAGCGATAGACGAAAAAGGTAGGAAAGGGGTAGAGACAGGTTGGAAGAGAATTTCTTAAGAAACATGGCGGGGAGTCCGTCTGGGCCAGGTACAAATTCATCCTTAAGATTTTGTAACTTTTCTTCAATAACAGCAGGATCGAAATTTTGAGTGAGAAAGGGACCAATAGAGAAATTTGGTAGATCATTGAAGTAAGAGGGATCTGGTACGAAGGAGTTGTTGGCAAATGATTGCTTGAAAAATGTAGCAAAAAAGTTGGCGATGGTAGGAGGATCACATGAAGTTTTGGTTTCGAAAGCGAGGGGGGAAGGATAACCATCAGTCTTACTTTTGCAATTGACAAATTGAAAAAAGGACTTGGGGTCATTTATGAGATTGGTTTGCGCACTATTCAGGTAGCGCTGATAGAGAGAGTTATAGAGTTCAATGAAATGAAGGTATGTACCTAGATAATTTGAATAGTCGGAAGAAGAGTGGGTGCGAAGGAATATCGCCCATAACTTGTTTCTTTTGTTTCGTAGAGAGCGAAGACTATGATTATACCAAGGAGGGGACGTAGAAGCAGTTTTATGGCGGGAGTAAGCCACATAAAGGGAGATGGATTTGAATATTTCTCTGTAAAAAATGGAGAGGGCATCAACCAGAGATAGATTGGTAAACTCAAAAGAAGCACTGCTTAGATAGGTATTAATTTTACGGAAATTAGCTTTGTGAAAATTGTAAGAAAATAGAACTGCGGGGGGAGGCGACTGAAGGGAAGAGTTGTGGAAAAATGAGAGAAGAAGTGGAGGATGAAATTTATCAATAGTTGAAAGAGATAGGGGACAACACGATACTGAGGAGTTGATGGGATCAGTTGTGAAGATAAGGTCTAATTGCCTTTAAATATAGTTGGAATTGCCACTGACTTGGCATAGACCAGAATCTGTTAGCCGATCTAAGAATAGGCATTCCTTAGTAGAAATGGGATTGGAAGCGATGAAAAAAGACAGGTCTTCAGATGGAGTCACTTCAGCTGAGGCAGATTAAAATCGCCGAAGATAATGATATCATCAAGCGATTCTGATAAGTCGATCAAATTGTCAATTGCTGCAATAGCAAGTACGAGTAGGATTCGATAGATTGCGCCGGAAGAATGTAACAACACATAACGTACAAGCATCTACGAGTGAAGGTTATTTTAACCGACACAAAGTCGAGCTTAGGAGAGGATGATGTTGCAACGAGAGAGGAGTCCAAGCTGTTGTGAATAGCCAGTAGGACACCTCGACAAGGGGATTCAATCAAGGGGGGTGCGCGATCATCATCCCGAAAAACATTAAAAGAAGGAGGGAATAACTCCTGGTTTTTTATGTTGGGGATAAGATTAGTTTCGGTCAGAGCATAGATATCAAATGGGAGAGCATGAGATACGCGGAAAACAGCGTGGGTTTTAGAACGGAGTCCTCTTACGTTCTGGTAATAGAAGGTGAGAGGGAGGTTTTTGCATGACTTTTTAGGGTCGAAAAAATTTATCATGGTCAAGTCGACTGCGTTGAAGGTGTGAGACTCTTTTAGAGTGTACATAGTGGCGAAGAGCGGCAAGATCGTCTGCAACTTTTTGGGGGGGCGCATTGAAAATCTCGTGATACTTTATATAAAGTTTCCTGAGACTGGTAACGTCTGTAGGGAGGCCTTCCTGCTGGATAGAAACCATGACGCTTGTTTTTGTTTTACCCTCGTAGCACACCGAGTCGGATTTATCGTGCAGATAGGCGAGATATAGACGTATATTCTCATATATCTTTTTATCTCTAAGCCTAGAGAGCGCATAGCGACATTCGGTGGTATCGCTAGTTTGCTGCGTTAATTTAGCAGTGGGTGGCGAAAGGGGGTCAGTAGAAGAGTGGTAATGAGTTTGGTGTCGCAACGGCTGGTTTTTCTGAAATAGGGTTTAAAATGTGAGAACTGATGAATTGGGATACTTAGCTCCAGTTCTGAGGTCGAAATTAGGGAAAGGCGTGTGTGTTATTGGTTGAATGGTGGGAGTTTGAGTGGCAGGAGTTTCAGTTGTAGGGGTTAAGTCGAAAGAGACACGTTGACGTTGGGGCTTGCTTTGAGGTGGAATAGGGGGAGTTGGAGTTTGGGTGGGCGGCTTAAAATTAGGAAAAATTGTTGTTTTAAAACTCCAATTGGAGCTAGGTTTGTTGTGGGAAGAGGAGGTGGGTTTTGGCAAATTGGATTTATTTACTAACTTATTTGTTGGTTTAGGTATAACGGACTGCTTGGCTTTATCCTGCTTCTTGGGCGTATTTTCCAACCATTTGCAGACACGCATCTTTCCAAGATTGAAATTGTTGCTGGCAGGATTATGGAATAACCATTCGTACTTGGTTGGAAGATTGACCTTGAAGCTGCGCTTGCTTCTGTGGTGAGATGTAGGAAGCAAATTGCAGTGGCTAATGGTAATGCCATATTTCTTTTCGAAGAAATTTGAGATCCAATCAACATCAGCGTTTGGGGGGGCGCCTTTGATAAGAAGCGTAGTGACCAATTGATTCTTCGAAGCAAGCTTATAAAGTCTACGTTGAAATTCGGAAGGTGTCCAAGTTGAATTAAAATGACTGATAAGCTTCCGCGGGGCAGCGATTGGAGGAGCTGACATAGAAATATTTTCTGCTGTTAAGTTGGAAGAAACTTCGCAGGAATCAGTGGGTTGAACCGTCCGCAGATGACTTATATGTGGGGGTGAGCGTGAATCCACTTCAAGTTCCATTAATTCAGCCCTGAGTGATGTATTGTAGGGAACATTCTGTTTATTGTTGCGATGTGATGTTCAATATCGCATACGAGGGATCGAGTCGCGGTAAGTTCGTCGCCGACATCGTTCGCATAATGGATAGGCGACAATTGCCTCGGGAGAACTTTGAAGGCTTTTTCAATGCTATATTACAATTGAAAAGCCAACTTCGACAGCCAATGAAAGATCAAGATCTTATTCAAATCCTTAAAACAAACATTAGCCCCAAATTAATACACCTAATATACCCTATGAAGATTTATTCTCTTGACCATTTTAAAGATGAATGTAGGAAAACGGAACGTATGGTGCAGTCTCGATATGTGATGCAAAATCGAAATACACCTTACCATTCAGTTCATGAGATTGAAAATGTTAACGGAGAAAACAGTTTAGATGGTGAAAGCGTAGATATATCGGCTATTTGCGGTATGAAGAGGACCATTACAAGTGGAAATAAACTTTCAGCTAAACCTTTCTCGCAGAACCTTCTGGTTTGTTTCAATTGCAAACGACAAGGTCATTTATTCACTGATTGTCCATCACAGATTAACAGACTGTTCTGTTATAAATGTGGTGCAGATGGAGTCACAGTAATCAGCTGCGTCAATTGTAATCCTCTATTGGAAAATTTAAAAACAAGCGGGACGAAAACTGGGCTCAAACCTACCCAGAATAGAAATAGTTAATGCGACCACATTCTGAAGTAACACTTATTCTTAATCAAAAACCTTTTATAAAAAAATTAGAAAGAAACTTCGATCAAAAACATGCACTTTTTCGTAAGTTGCCATATGTTGCCATGAAAGGCTGAAAGATTACAACCAACTTCGCTTAAAACTCTTAAATAAAGATGAACTCAAAACTGCTGAAAAGTCCAACCAATATTTCAAAACCCATTTGCGTTATAAAAAACGAATAATTTTCAAACAAATTATCTGCAATTCGATGCTTAACAGCAGTATTGATAGTCGGCCGTATGTGAAAGCCAAGATTAATGATAAAGAGGTCACCGGACTGCTGGATAGTGGAGCTAGTGTTTTATGCCTAGAGAAAGATTGCTTAGATACAATTAAAAATACAAATATTTTTAAATTTTCGTCTTTTGTGAAGACAGCAGATGACAAACACCAATCCATAATTGATCGAGTTTATAATGGCCACCTCGAAAAGCTAAATTTTTATCTAGTTCCATCTTTATCGCAAACCCTTTATCTTGGCATTGATTTTTGGCAAAAATTCAAAATTGCACCTGAAATCGTGAGTGAGCTAAAAGACGTTTTAACTTCAGGTAAAAGTGAGAAAAAAGAACGCCCGATAATCGATTTAAATAGCACAGAGCATTTCCAACTAAAGCAAGTAGTTTCAAAATTTCCTTCTTTCTCTGATATTGGGTTCGGAAAAACTTCTGTTTAAGCGCATATTATTGACACTGGTGATTCTGAACCAGTCAAGCAACGACATTACCCAGTATCTCCCGTAATTCAAGAGATGACTTGTGCTGAATTAGATCGCATGCTTTCTTTAGGAGTGATTGAGGAGAGTACAAGTTCATGGAGTTCACCTATTATTTTGGTGAGAAAACCTGGCAAAAACCGTCTATGCTTGGACTCCCGGAAAGTCAACTCAATCACAAAGAAAAATGCGTATCCGCTTCCTCATATAGAGGGCATGTTGAGCCGTCTTCAAGATACTCGTTATATAAGCAGCGTGGATCTGAAAGAATCGTTCTGGCAGATCCCTCTAGAGAAAGCGTCAAGAGAGAAAACGGCATTCACTGTACCAGGAAGACCACTCTACCAATTTACCGCCATGCCTTTTGGGTTGTGTAATGCAGCTCAAAGGATGTGTCGATTGATGGATAAAGTGATCCCCAGCGTATTTGGGGAACAAGTTTTCGTATATCTTGATGATTTGCTTGTCATTTCAAAGAATTTTAAAACTCACCTTGAGATCTTAGAGAAAGTCGCGAATTGTCTTCAGGAAGCAGGGTTAACCATCAATGTAGAGAAGTCATGCTTCTGTTTCTGGGAACTAAAGTATTTAGGCTATATCGTCGGGGAGGGTCACATTAAACCAGATCCGACTAAAGTCTCAGCTATAAATGATTTCCCAGTGCCAACAACACAAAAGCAAGTACGTCGTTTTATAGGCTTATGTAGCTGGTACCGTAGATTCATCCACAACTTTGCATCGTTAGTAGGTCCATTAACTGATACCCTGCGCCGCTATTATCAAATCCTGTTTTTTCAAAACCCTTTACAATACAATGCAATTCCTCCAGTTATGGTATTGGAGGTGTCTTGTTTCAGCATGACGTGGAAAACAAAGAAAAACGCATTGCATTTTTTTTTCCGAAAAACTGAATGCTTGCCAGCGTAACCATAGGGTTACTGAGCTGGAATGCTATGCGGCAGTTCAATCAGTCAAAAAGTTCCGACCATATGTTGAGGGTTCAGTTTTCACGATCATAACTGACCACGCTAGCTTAAAGTGGCTAATGAATCTGAAAGACATAAGTGGCAGGCTAGCGAGATGGTCCTTAAAGCTGCAAGCTTTTACTTTTGACACTCAACATAGAAAGGGTGCACAAAATATTGTTCCAGATGCACTTTTACGTGCGTTTGAAGAACCAACTATAAATGAGCTGATTCACCCGTGCATAGACCCTGATTCCCCGGAATTTAAATCTACTGACTACCTAGAAATAGTTACGAAATTTTCGGAAAATCTAAATAACTTTCCTGACATTAAGCTGAGTAATGGGTAATGGCATCATATACAAAAAAACTGCATACCCCAACCTAGAACTAGATTCTGAATCTGAATGGAGACTTTGGGTACCGTCAAAACTTACTACATCCATCATAGAAAAATTCCATCAACCTCCAAATTGTTCAGACGGAGGAATGGTAAAAACTCTTGCCAAGATAAGACAACTTTTCTATTGACCGAATATGACGATACAAATACGAAACTTCATCCGAGATTGTTTAGTGTGTAAGGAAAACAAATCTACCAATATGACATTGCGACCTCCAATGGGCTTGCGACACGAAATTGAGCCATTCCAAAAGTTATACATTGATTTTATGGGACCTTATCCCAGAACAAAAGGAGGTAATGCACATATCTTTGTCGTTTTGGATGGCTTTTCTAAGTACGTCCTACTAAAGGCTATGCGTAAGGCTAATACAGGCGTAGTAGTTGATTTCATGGAACACCGAATTTTCCATCAGCTCGGTGTACCCGAATTTATTCATAGCGACAATGGTAAGTAGTTCACTTCAAAAGATTTTCAAACATTCTTGGAACATTATGGATGCACTCACATTCGTAATGCATTTCACTCTGCACAGGCTATCGCTTCAGGAAGGGTTAATCAATCAATACTCGTACTGTCAGCCATAAGAAGCTATGTCAATAAAGATCAAAAAGATTGGGATAACCACCTTTCCGAGATTCAACAAGCTTTGTGTACATCCGCTCACCAATCTACTGGCACGACCCCGTATTTTTGCTTGTATGGGCAACATATATATACACAAGCAAGCACATATAAGTTGTTAAAATTTTTTAATGTCCTCTGAGATGGAGAACTTCAATGGTGAGCAAAAAAGTAAAAGATCATCTGGAAAACGCGTACAATCGGTATGTTAAATCGTACAACCTCAGAAGTTCTTAAAGATCTTTTCGTCCTGGAGATATTGTTTTTAGGAGAAACTTCATATTAAGTGACACAAGAAAACATTTAAGCTCAAAGTTTTGCTCAAAATTTTTACCTTGCAGAATCGTCAAAGCAATAGGCACATCGATGTACGAAATAGAACATTTAGATGGAAAAAAAATTAATGTTTACCATGCGCACCAAGATTTGCGTAAGTGAAATGTAAGTTTTTTTTACAGGGGCATGGGTCGAAATCTGTAGACAAAACCCAGATAAACAGACAAAAAGGCAAACATACGTACATACATTATTATATCCACGTTCCAATGCACAACGTTTCTCGAGTCTTTTTATGCCACAAGGTGAATTCCAGATCCTTGACTTTGTGGCGTGGTTCATTGAAATATGGTTTTCCGATTCTTTTTCGAAGAAAAAATTTTTTTTTCTTTTATCCCACGTCAAAACCACTCAAAAACAATTCAAGAGAAACGTGACAATTTACGAGCAACATGTTGCCTATAATGGATAGAATAGTCGATCTGCGATTATACCAATTGCCAAAAATTTGGTACGAGACATAGAGTATTTAAGGTCATGCGCAAGTTTCCTGCTCTTCTTTTCCTTGGTATCGTCTCGCATTCTCCATTGCCAACTTTGAGCGGGTGGCTAGTTTTTTTAAGTTTAAAAAAAAAAAAAACACAAACAACAAAAAAATAAAAGTAAAAAAGTACGAATTTATATCTATAATATAAAAATAAATCGCTGCATGTGTTGCTACGCGCAAATCTCGAGACAAATTAAAAAAATTAAAAAATTTCCTGAAAAAGTCTAAAAACAACACTTTTCTATACTCTCATACAAACGATTCGTAATAATACTTAAAAGTCAATTTGAACTTTAATACCATACCATAAAGTTCAAGTGTTAGTGGAGAGGTTCCGGAAAGGCAAAACAATTAAGTGACGTTAGTATCGTATGAAAATTGACATTAGTCAAACACAAATTGTCAGTGGTAAATGTCACTTGAAATGTAAACGTCTCTTTGATGTGCATCTTTAATATTACTAAATCTAAAAGCCACAAATTTCTCTAAAATTAAAAAGGTGTTGTGTTTGTGACTCACTTATACTCGACATGCCTTCTATAAGGCGGCGGACAAATTTAGGCAGAAGAACCCGAAATGCAACGAATCAAATTAATTATCAATCAAATCGTACTACCCAGGAACGTGAATATCGCAATGAACGTGAAAGAATTCGGTTAAGACAGACACTTGAGGTGCGACATTCGACTAATATTGGTGCAAGTTTGAATCGAGCTGCTTTCTGTTACGATATGTCAATTGATTACAGTGCCTACAACTGTGTTGCTATTGGACCTATGAACTCAGTTTGCAAATATTGTAAGGCATTGAAATACAAAAATGAAGCCAATTGATTGTGTTGCACAAATGGAACGGTGAAATTGATACCATTGCTTCCACCTCCAGAGCCATTGTACTCATTGGTTTTAGGAATAGAAACCGATTCCATACACTTCTTAAACAATATTCAACAATACAACAGCTGCTTTCAAATGACTTCATTTGGAGCAACAAAAGTAGTTCTGGAAAATTTCATTCCAACTTTTAAGGTTTGTAATAGTATTTGCATTTGTATGTTTATTAATCATCCATATAAATTTTTACAATACATTTTTTTCACATTCGTCAGGTTGAACCAGACCAAACTTCGATCTGAAGAATATATTCACCTTCGAGATGCAATTAATTCTTATTCTTTTTATTCTTCCAGCAACATACGAGTACATATGAAATCCTCGGCATATGCATGAATATGCTCAAGATGCCATGTCCTATGTTCGGCATTATGGCACATCAGATTTGTTCATTACATTTACATGCAATCCACAATGGATAGAAATTAAACAAGCGTTATTCCCTGACCAACCAGCTATTTATCGTCATAACATTACAGCAAGAGTCTTCAGACAAAAGTTGAAATTTTTATTGGATTTAATTGTGAAACATTGTGTGTTTGGTGAGACACGTTGCTGGATGTATTCTGTAGAATGGCAGCAACGTGGATTGCCTCATGCACACATTTTGATTTGGTTGGTTGAAAAAATTAGACCAAATAAAATTGATGAAGTCAAATCAGCTGAAATCCCTAATGAACAATTTAGACCCTGGCTTGCGTGAGTTATGTTAGTTATCAAAAACATGATACATGGTCCATATGGAACACTTAATCAAAATGCACCGTGTATGATAGATGGTAAATGTTCAAAGTGCTATACACGGACATTAATATCGGAAAAAATTACTGGAAATGATGATTATCCATTGCATCGTCGCCGATCACTAGCAGACAATTGAAGACCAACAATTGTCAAAGTAAATAAACAAGATATTGAAATAGATAACCGTTGGATTGTTCCATATTCACCGATCTTATCAAAAACTTTCAAAGCACATATCAATGTTGAATCTTGCCATTCAGTAAAATCTATCAAGTACATACGTAAATACGTAACCAAAGGAAGTGATATGGCTGTGATTGGATTTGGTGCAGAGAATTCAAATGATGAAGTTACCCAATACCAAATGGGCCGCTATGTTAGCAGTAATGAAGCATTTTGGCGATTTTGTTTCTTTTCCAATTCATGAAAGACACCCCACAGTTGTCCATATAGTCGTGTACTTAGAAAATGGACAAAGAGTGTATTTCACAGCTCAGAATGCAATACAGAGAGCTCACCATCTACTACCTTAACCAGTTTTTTCGAGACGTGCCAAAATGATCATTTCGCATAAACACTGTTATATTCTGAAATGGCAAAATATACTTGGAATCAATCATCAAGGAAACAAGCAAAACCAGTTCCAGGATACCCAGGTGTATATTCAACCGATGCAATAGGTCGAATTTATTCCGTTCATCCAAGCAACGATGAATGTTTTTATTTACGGCTGCTATTAGTCAATGTACGTGGCCCAACATCATTCCAACATTTACTAACAGTTGATGGTGAATTGTGTGGATCTTACAGAGAAGCCTGTCATCGTTTGCAACTGTTAGAAAACGATGCACATTGGGATCAAACTCTCAATGATGCTGTAATTTCATCACAAGCTCATCAATTATCATATCTACATGCTTCCCATCAAAACCAATTGATTTGTGGATAAAATACAAAGATAATATGTGTGACGATATTTTGTTTAAAATACGCAATAGAACAGGGAATCCGAATTTACAAATAAGTGAAGAAATTTACAATGAGGCATTGATTTCCATTGAGGATATGTGTTTGATAATGTCAAACAAGCTATTATGTCAATTGGGCATGGCCGCGCCCAATCGCCTAATGCACGATGCTTTTGATCAAGAGTTACAACGTGAAAAATTGTATGATCTCAATACTTTGAAAGAATCGATTCAAATAAATCTTCCACTATTAAAAGAAAAACAAAAGTATGTATTTGATACTCTTATGAAAGTAATACATGATGGAACTGGAGGGATTTACTTCTTGGACGCTCCTGGTGGTACAGGAAAAAGTTTTTTGACTACTTTGATATTGGCAACAATTCGCTCAAAAAATGAAATTGCTTTTGCTCTTGCTTTCTTACTCTTGCTCTTGCTCTCAGTATTGCAGCAACTTTGCTTGAAGGCGGTCGAACAGCCCATTCAGCTCTAAAATTGCCATTGAATATGCAAAGCAACGAAACTCCAACCTGCAACATTTGCAAGAATTCTGCAATGGCAAAGGTTTTGCAGCAATGTAAACTAATAGTGTGGGATGAATGCACGATGGCGCATAAAAAATCTTTAAAGGCTTCAGATAGAACCTTAAAAGATCTACGGAATAGCCAAAACCAATTTGGCGGCGCAATGATTTTATTAGCAGGAGATTTGCGGCAAACATTGCCAGTGGTCCCACTTTCAACGCCAGCTGATGAACTGAATGCATATTTAAAGTCCTCCAATTAGCTTTCTTTTTTCGTTTTTTATCTTACTAGCTGACCCGGCGTCCCGAATAGCAGAGTAAGTATTAAAAAAACTAAAAAATTAAAGAATCGACTGTTAGGCGGCACGAAGTTCGCAAGGTCAGCTAGTTGAGATATAAAAAAGAAAAAAAAACCCAAAATAAAGGTAAAATCGTAATATTTTAGTTGGGTCTAACAAGATTTTAATCGTGAGTCTTCTAAACAGAATACTGCGGATGGCATTTGGAAGAAAGCACGAGTTACGTCTTGATCGCCATTACAAAACATGCGAGGCCAGATACAGTAACGTAGCGGCTCGTTTTAATGGCCACTTTGCCAGGTCAATATATTTAAACAAATTACTGGGAGTTTTATGCTACCTAAATAAAAACAAAAAAAAAAAGCAAACCAATGAATTTACCTACTCATACAAGACATCAACAATTTTAAAAGGAACAACAATTCAATTAAAATAATAGACATATTTAAGTGTTGAAAAGAAAAAAAAACATGCCATATAAATCCTAAAGTTTTGAAATAGAAAAAAAGATTAAAATAACAAAAAAAAGTTAATTAAAGTAATATAAAGAAAGAAATTGTGAAGCCTAAGATTGAATTAAAACTTTTTATATATGTACCTAAACAAATACTCTAACAAGGCAGAGGGATTTGTGCACAAACAAGACCGCAGAAAGCATCACTAGAACCATGAGTACCATTTTAATCCACTCTTTGGCTTTTGAGACTAAAAATATAACTTTGTGTTGAGGTTCGATAAAGAAAACACGACCGATCGGCTTAAGGTCTTTAATTGGACTGACTAAAAAAGGTACATAATGTAAGTGCGATAGAATATATAAGAGTATAAGTAAAAACTAACACATACGTGTATAACAAAAGGTAAATCAAATATTCATGAATTCATTTCCAACTCCCACTTCCATTAATATTAGATTCTTACGTTACTTTCGATATTTATAATTTTAATACAGGTTTAATATTGTATTATGTTCCATTAAATAATTTCCAAAAACTGCGAAAACAAAACAAATAATTCCTTTTAAAAAAAATTCAATAAATAATTCATTTACAAAAACTTAGGTAATCGGCAATACACCAATCATATCCCTCAAAGTTTGAAATCGTTCTTTAGGGACAGCTTTGGTAAAAATTTCAGCTTTTTGCAACTGGGATGGAACATGTTGAATACCAAAAACGTTTTCTGTATATTTGTCTCTTATGAAGTGGTATCTGACGTCAACATGTTTTGTTCTGTTGTGAAACTCCGGATTCTTTACCAGCCTGATAGCGCTTTCATTGTCCAGATACAGTGTTGACTTCTGATAACGAACATTGAGATCTTCTAGTAGAAGTTTTAGCCAAGAGATCTCCTTTACAGCTTCGGCCGCTGCGATGTACTCTGACTCCGTCGTCGAGAGCGCCATACACCGCTGTTGCCGAGATCTCCAGGAGATAGGACCATCACCAAAAAAACATATAAAACCACGGATAGATCATCTGGTTTTCCGATCGCCAGCATAATCAGCATCAGTATAAGAGTCAAAGCTAAATTTAGATATCGAATTAAAAACAATACCATAGTTTTGTGTTCCTTTTACATATCTCAAGATACGCTTTAACGCCTTTACATGAACTTCCGCAGGATTTTCCATGTACCGGCTCACTACACCCAACGCAAAAATATGTCCGGTCTGGTGCCAATAGCCAGATACATGAGGCTGCCAATTGCCTCTCTATATGGAAAGTTTTCATCGCCAGAGCCTTCTTCGTCAACATTTTCGAAGCTCCAGGTATCGGCGGGTGTTGAAACAGAATTTGCGTTTGCCATACCAAATTTGGAAATTATTCTTCCAGCAAAGCTCGCCTGATTGATAGTTATGGTACCGTCTGCTCTCTGGCTAATCCCCAATCCGAGAAAATGTCTGGCCTCAAAAAACTTGACTGCAAATTCCTTCATCAGGAAGTTGATAACCTTCGAGATTCTGTCTTCGTCAATTGCCGCGATAACGCCGTCGTCAATGTAAATGGCCAAAAAAATGCCTTCTCCAACAAAAACACACGGATCAGCTCTTGACATTTCTAGTCGAAAGGATCGAAGAAATGATGAAAATTTTTCATTCCATACCTGCGACGCCTGCTTAAGCCCATACAAGCTCTTGAGGAGTTTACAAACGCGTCCTTTTCCATCGTCGAAACCTTTTGGCTGCTTCATAAAAATATCTTCCTTGAGGTGGCCATTTAAGAATGCTGTTGTTATGTCAAATTGTTTAATCTTGTAACCTTTTAAGGCTGTTAACCGAAGAACTGTTCGAATTGGTGAAAATCTGGCTACTGGGCTAAAGGTTTCTTCATAGTCGACGCCCTTTATCTGAGAAAAACCCCTAATCACCAGTCTCGCCTTGTAACGAGCAGGATCTTTTGAACTGGCACTTTTAATTTTAAACACCCATCTATTATCAATAATCTTTCGATCATTAGTTCCCAGGTCTTGTTGTCTTTAAGGGCACCCATTTCCGCTTTCATCGCTTGCTCCCACTTGACCGAATACTCGGGCTGCACTGCTTCTTCAAAAGTTCAGGGCTCCACATATTCAGCTATAAAGGCACAACCTGCAAGCATAGCTGAAGCAAAACTGGTGCTAGCCTTTGCTGAATTCCTCAGACGATACTTAAGCGGAACTTCGCATATATTATTGCCTTCTTGTTCCTTAGCTGAATCACAGCCTGCATTTTCGCCTACATCGTCACTTGCGTCGCCACTCGTGTCGCCACTTGCATCGTTACGTGCACCATCAAATAATTCGGGATGTCCCTCATCTCCAACATCAATGGAATCTGGAAATTTTTTAAAAATTACGTCACGACTAACCTTTACTTTGTTGGTTCCAGGAATCCATATTCTGTAGCCTTTAGTCCCTTCTAAGTATCCCAGAAAAATACCTCTCTCAGACTTCATATCCCACTTCCGATTTTTGTGCAGAAATATGAACATAACATACCTCTCCGAAAACTTTCAAATCGACGGAATTCGACAATCGCTTGCTAGTCCACAGCTCAAAAGGTGACTTTCCGTTCTTAACTAAAGATGTCCGATTTATAATAAAAGCTGCAGTGTTGACTGCTTCAGCCCAAAGTTTGCGTGGCAAACTCTTAGCGTGTATCATTGTCCTCTCCGCCTCTACCAGAGTTCTCATTTCTCGTTCAGCCTTCCCATTTTGCTCCGGGCAATATGGCACCGATGTCTGATGAGCAATTTTATACCTTCGCAGCACACTTCTAAAGTCTTGATTTACAAATTCTGTTCCATTATCACTTCTTATCGTTTTTACATTATAACCCGTTTCTGTTTTTAATTTATTAATAAATTCCGCAAAATAAGAATAAACCTCGTTCTTATTTTTTAAGAAATAAACCACGCGATAATTGGAAAAATCAGCCTTAAACAATAGAAAAAATCGAGAATTTGACAGCGATGGCTGTTGCATAGGCCCACACAAATCTGCATGGATCAACTCACCATGCCATGTATTGACGCACTGCACCGACATAAAAGTAGATTGTACGTTGTACAGACAGTTTACTGACAGACATAACCCGGAGATCGTGACACTGAAGTAGTCGATCAAAAACCTCCAAATATTAATAAAGGAAAATTACAGAAATTCTGTAAGATTGTATAGTTTACAGTTTATATGCATTTTTATTTTCATTCATTAATTAATTCTTACATGCTAGACAAAAAAACGCTTAAAAATTATCTTAATTAACTTAAAATTATCTTATTCTAACTTACTGGCCCCATGCGGGCACTCTAAGTTAGACCTAACACTTAAACTATGTCTTTCGACGAATCTTATGTTACATGTTTATATTATCTCTATTTATTATTAAAACTAAGAAAACATTTTTTAACAAAAACTTAGTAACATGGCTTTTTTTTACTCAAAACTTAAAACTAACCCTTACAAACTACCTAAGAATAAATCTTAATCTACTTAACCTACTTTCATCTAATACATAACATACACATACAAATATATATATATACATAATATATATATTGGGGTGTCCCTTATATGGGCTAAAAAACAAGAAATCAAAATTTTTTCACGCATACCCCTTATTTTTTTTCTTAATTCTAATACTAACTTCGGTGCAAAATATTTTCCTCCTGGGATGATGTTAACACATCAACATTGAAAATCTGTACGACAAATTTAGAAACATTTTTTTTTCCATGCAAATATTTCATTTCAATTACAACTTTTAATTAAATATTTATACCAAACATTCAAATAGGAATAATAAGTATCAAAAATAAATTATTGCCGATACTTTCTCTTCAAAACTTCTTTCTTGCAATCAGGATATAACTTCCTGTGCTCTTTCACACAACGAAGAAGGAATTGTTTTTGCTCTTCTTCACCTGTCAAAAGTCCGTGAAAATCCTGCATTAGCTTGACAGCTCTTTCGGCTGTATCGTTCACTACTTTAAGAGAAAGAACCGTTCTTTTGGCTGCTAAATAGAAAACATTGTTATCCCACGAAGATGGACTTTCTTGAAGAAATGTTTCATTTATTTTCAACCCAGAAAATAAATTTTTACTCTTGGCCGACACAAAATCATCCAACGTTTTATCTAAATCAAATAAAAGAACAATTTCAGTTATAAATAAATAGAAAACAATTATAAATAGTCAAATTAGCTAACCCTGCATTGAATTGCACATTGCTTCTTTCTATATCTTTTAAGAGAATGGGATTTACTTTCCTTTTTAAAGTTAGCCAGTTTTTTCGTTTTTGTGTCTAAGTTCACAGTGTCATCAAATAAAGATAAAACTACAGTGTCTTCGGTTAAATAATATAGATGCTGACACAATTTTTGAAAGGCTGCTTTCGAAATCGACTCGTCTACTTTTTCATAATCTTTCCATTTTTTCAGAAAGCATAAGTCTTGAAAGGGTGCTTTTACTGCCGAACTGCACTGCAACCATGGTTTAACATAAACCATCGCAATAAAGACACAGACCTCTTTCAATCCACCACTATCTTTTTTTGTCAATTTAAGTTGCGAGCGTAGCAAAAATATTTTTATCGCTCTTGCCATCCATCTGGCTTGATGCATTGCACCTGGGGGCCTGATTCTTAGTTGCTTATCGACATCTCCTCCTAAGAATATTATTGAAAGTTCGCGGTAGTCATTTCTAACAATTGCTTTTCGTAGCTACTCAAAGTAAAAACTTAGAATTTCGGTAATTTCGTGGTCATTAAAATTCTCTTTAACAATGTCTGCACCGGTTTGAAAATTGTTAAACATGTTAAAAAGAGGTATTTCTGGACTTATTGTTACTTGGTGGCACTTTTAAGCACGAGCTCATATATATGATGTCGACAACCAAAAGGGACCAACTCTCTTTCTAATTCCTGTTCTAAGAGCACGCATGTTCCATTAAAGCGACCTGTGTTAGATGCAGTTGTATCGCAATACATAATCTGAACTTTGTCATCCAAGTTCCAGTCTTTAATTGCCCTAGAAACAGCTTTAGCTTGTTGTTTACCAGAAGAATTATCCATGGCACGGATAGAAGTTGTTCCTCATCTCCAAAAGTAATAACAATAGGAAGTCGTTCTTCCTTAGCACTCCTTACATTCAAGCCAGGTAACAATTTTCCATCCTAGTGAACAGTAACGACCTCCGGAACATTATTTTGAAAATCAGTTTTAATGTTTTCTACCCTTTCTTTTCTGATCCGTGTCCGCACGCGTTGAATCGAAGACTTATTGATTGGAAAATCCTCAAAGTTAAGCCCTAGAGCCTCCACTGTAGCCTGAAGTATATAAACAGAGTCTCTTATGCCCAACTGACATCTGTCTAAGTATGAGACTAATTTTGGAGTAACAAAGTTCTTTCTTCCTGGTTTTGAGTTTGCCTCAGATGACGGTTTAGGAGCAGTGGGAAGAACTTCGCTGCTTTCGTCGGAGCCTGCATATATGTCGTGCTCTTTAGGGCTTAAATCCTCCAACGTCGCTGAAGAAGTAGATGGTATTGCCGATGACATGTTCTTATTACGTTTTTGTTCTTCTTCTAATAGCCTTTGTCTTCCCCTATCTACCTTTTCAGATTCTTTTTTATCAACTCCCGCTAAGCAGCCCGGTAGTCCTGGCTCTCTCTAACGCTGTAAAAAAACTCTGGTCTCTTCTATTTTAATTTTTTGAAGAGCATCAGCATGGGCTATGTCAAATATGTTATCCAAATCGTCCTGGAAATCTGTTTCTCGTCGTTTATACACCTCCTGGGTTTTCGTTAAATTTTTTTGCAATTCTCTCCAAGCTTGATACAAATTTATAAGCTTCTTCACAGAGTTGGGTAGTGATTTTGTGCGGATTCTTGCCTTTTCCCAAAAAATAATACACTCGCGAATAACAAGATTTGCACTTTCGCTGACTGTCAATTTAACCTCCCGCATATTGAAAAATGAAAACTGCAAGAACTTATTGATTTGAAGGTAATTTAGCACCCTTTTACATCTCCCACTAAGTAAATCCTCTTTGTATTGCTTCTTAATTGCAGTGACATCTTTAACCGATTAAAAAATACGTGTTTACCGCGTGAAAACTAAAAATGCAATAAAAATTTGCTTAGGCACGTGCTACTATTTCAGTGTAACATGTGTTACGTTTTATAATAAAATAAACAAAATAAGAACATATGCGTTCAGAAAAAAAAAGTCGAAAAATAAGGGACACCCTAATATATATACTTAATATATAAATATATGCACATATATAATCTTTTTTTTTTTTTTAATTTTTAATTTTTATTTTTTTTTGGTTTTTTGTTTCCTTTACTTAAATCTAACTTAATCCTACCTAGAACCATGTAAGCCGGCCACGGCTAAAAAAACAACAAAAAAAAACAAATTAGGCTGACGGACTTTGCTTCACATGAAGCTACCACGTATTGGAGGAATTCGTCGACGAAGCCACCAAAATTGTTGGTGCTGCTGAAAAACATCCCTCATGTCGCGATTCCTTACCGCCTTACTGAACCGGAGACGTTCCGCACTGCCATGTGCGACGTCTCTGTCGTAGTTGAGTCGCCTGTCCGCAGCTGTTCGAGCGACGTGGAAGATTAGCGGCACCGCCAATCTGTCCTGGATCAGACCTTTACTATCTAGATAGAGGAACGCTTCTGGAGGAATAAAGCGGTCAAAGCGAGCTCTGTCGTGATACATATAATTAGGGTAGTAAGCCCCGGAGATCAGGTTTTTCGATGAGGTCATTGCACTTGCAATGTGCCTTCGAGTCAACTTAATGACGAAATTGTCCACTCTTATTAGGTTCGCCCTATTGTACAAGACCTCATTACAATAGAATTTTATGTACTCAGATTCTGGTGTTCTATATAAGTGAAGACAAGCCCTAAGACAAGCCCTCTCAAACACCCGAATCTTTTCCAACAAACTTGCTCTCTGAACCGCACAGGGCATCCAAATACAAGCATGGGCCGGATAAGGGCCATGGTGAAGTGAACCTACCAGATTTGTGTAAATGTTGAATAGGATCGGCGAAGTCACATCGCCATTCTTCACGATGAACTGTCTACTGGAGAGCATATTAAAAAGAATATACAGCAGTGGTTTACTAATGCCCAACCTGTCCAGCTTGAAGAAGAGTCCCTCTAACCGTACGGTATCGAAGGTCCTTTCCAAGTCAATCAGGCAGGCACCAGTGCACTGTTTTTTGCCTTTGTTCCATGAATGATATCATGCCCCGCCTTGAAACCGAATTGATTATCCGGAACTGTATGTTTGTCCTCAACCCACTTAGTCAGGACTCTATTGATCATATTCTCGAAAACCTTACTGATGTTTGGAAGAAGACTGATCGAGCGGAGATTCGCCGGATTGGAAGTATCTTTATTCCTTTTGGGAATGGGGTGTACCACCGCAGTTTTCCAATGCTCTGGATAATGTGCATTATTTATTGCATTATTAAACAGGGTGGTATAAATGTCCACCGCTTCTAGTGGGAGATGTCCAAGCACAATATTCGGGATTTCATCGGTTCCCACTGATTTCTTACTTCTAACTGATTCGAAGATCGTTTGGAGCTCTTCCTTCGAAATGAACGGTGGTAATACCCTTTCGTTGGTGATGACATTGTTTGCCATATTCTCGTCACTGAGCTGGGTGAAACCCGAGCTCTCGAATCGCCAATTCACAATTTCATTTCGAAGGCAGAAATTGTGCACAAGGACTCGACTTTCCAGGTCGTGGTTCGGGCCAATGATATCATTCGCCTTGTACACTTCCTGGAAAGTCGATCCTATAGCCTCTACCTTCTCCTGCGGATCTTCGATCATAAAGAAGTTGTCATCATCAACTGCCTCATTTGGATCTATATCTGCTGCTACAAGTATTTGTTCGTTGTTCGTATTTCGGGCGATTTTGAGACATGGAAGGTCATTTTGATTATTTCTCCGAAATATCTTATTGCGGGAACATATTCGGGTTGCTGGTGTTTACAGCCCGATTTTTATTGTTCCAATACAAACTTACAGAATTTCTGTAATTTTCCTTTATTAATATCTGGAGGTTTTTAATCGACGACTTCAATGTCATGATCTCCGGGTTATGTCTGTCAGTGAACTATATGTACAAGGTTTTTAGTCTTGACAGCAGTCTACTTTTATGTCGGTACAGTGCACCAATAGTTACGTTGCGGAATAAGTCTTCGTCGTCAGTGTGTTGATACCGAGGTATCGTTTTGTCCATTGTTCTTTTCATTGCCTCGTCCATTAGTCTAAGATACCTATCAATCTCCTCGTTTGACAGATTTCTGTGGGACGGTGGTTTGAGCGAATTCGAGGAGAGTGCTCTTGTCAGTGTTCTTGAGAAGTGTGTCCAACGCACCCTACTATAATTGTAGGAATGCCTTTGAACAAACTCTTCCAATTCCGCAGTTTCGTTGGGAACCTTTATTTCGGTGCTGAGACCGCAATGGTCACTGCCATACACGAAAGTTCGTAGACAATTTGTAGTTTGTTGGTTAGTGCACGTCAGTTGTATTCGTGAGTCGAACAGCAGGAGATCCAAATAGGACCCGTGTCTAGGAAACGACGGACTATCCGTCGCTTTGAGGCCGAGGCGATACATCACATTGTGTTGACCCCACCAATTGAATAGAAGGTTCGCTCTAGTACTTGGTGTATTATTTCCCCACTCACTATGTTTGGCGTTAAAATCTCCGCCGATAATAAAATAGTTGTCTTCCAATTCCAGCCTCAGGAAAAAAAAAGTGTCTCGAGCTCTGAGATGAATAAGGTGGATTGAGTAGCCTTAGGTGCATAGACAGACACCATGTACAACCGCTTTCCACTCCGGAGAGGGATGTACATGACGCATGCTTCCAGCACCCGAAACCTACGGACCACTCGACTGTATATTCTTTTGAAACGCAGTCCCTTTATTACAAAGATCGCAACACATCCTCCTTGAGTGGAATTGGGTCGGTTTCTTCGTAATATTTCATATCTTCTGTGCCTCATTTTGTGTCTTTTGGTCAGCTTAGTTTCGCTAACCAAAAGCACATCAGGGGCTTGGTCTTTAATCAACTTAAACAGTGTGGCTCTTCGTTCGAACATAATCAGTGAATTAACATTCACTGCAAGGACCTTCAGGGTTTGCTCCGCCATGTACGTACCCATTACGACTGGAGGTGCGTTAGGCCCGGCAGCAGCGTGTATATTTGATCTACCCGCTTAGCCTGTTCCTGTATTTGACGCTGAAGCTGAGCCATCTGCCCCTGAATAGAGAGCAAGATAGCCAGCATGTCAGGTACAGGTTCGGTGCTCTAGGCGCTGGGGCCTGAGAGGCTACCTTTGCTTGTTGTACCATAGTTCCCCTACCTACTGCCATAGGTAACTTAGGGATTAACAGCTGGTGCTTGTGCCTGCACGAATGGCCGTTTAACTTCCACTTTCTGCTGCCGAGCCAGATTTACTCTTTTGATGTATTGGAATTTGTGACAACCCCGATAAATTGCGGTGTGTCCCGTGTTCCTACATAAAGCACAAGAGAGCGCATTCCTCTGACTTGTGGTTCTTTCCATACTTCACGCATCGAGGCTGCATTTCGCAGTTCGACGCGGCGTGCCCGAACCGGCAGCGAACACATTGTAAAATGTTTGTTGAGCAACATTTAGAACACGTCTAAACTGCACTGAGGTCTATGAAGACTCTCTGTAAGCTTGTATTGGAACAATAATATTCAGGCTCTAAACACCAGCAACCCGAATATGTTCCCGCAAATAAACAAAATATTTTGAAGAAAAGATCAAAACGACCTTTCGTGTCTTAAAATCGCCCGAACGACGGACAACGAGCACATACTCATAACAGCAGGCATCGATCCAAATGATGACAACTTCTTTGTGATCGAGGATCCGCAGGAAAAGGTGGAGGCTATAGGAGCGACTTACCAGCAAGTGTACAAGGCAAATGAGAACATTGGCCCCAACCACGGCCTGGAAAATCGGGTCCTTGTGCATAATTTCTACATTCGAAATGAAATAGTGAACTGGCGATTCGAGTGCTCGGGTTTCACCCAGTTCAGTGACGAGAATATGGCAAATAATGTCATCGCCGACGATAGGGTACTACCCCCGTTCATTTCGAAGGAAGAGCTCCAAACGATCTTCGAATCGCTTAGAAGTATGAAATCAGTGGGAACTGATTGTTGCTTTTCCAAAAAAAGAACCTTTACAAAAAATAAAACGACTATGTCTTTTCGGTATCTTACAACGTTATAAAAAAATAAAACTGAAAATCTTTATTTAACTGCTAATCTAAAATGTTATTTTTATAATTGACATTTGTATCGTGACATATGTTTTGTTTTAGTACATGTTTTGTTTGTTTTGTAAATTACGTGTTGGCTTTTCAATGTTTATTTATTTCTATTTTAATTTGAAATTCAAATATGTATATATATATAAACTAGCTGACCTTGCGAACTTCGTACCGCCTAACAGTCGATTCTTTAATTTTTTAGTTTTTTTAATACTTATTCTGCTATTCGGGACGCCGGGTCAGCTAGTAAGATAAAAAAAGAAAAAAGAAAGCTAATAAGTCAACAATTACGTTATGTCAAAAAATAAAAATTATAAAACATCTAAAATTCTTTTAACAGTCAATCAAAAAATCACAATTAAAATTACAATTTCGCATTTTTTATTACGAGTATGATACCTACTTATTATATTTCATTTTATTTTTACCAATTCTAAATGAAGTTTTATTTTTATTGTAGTACTTTATGGTACACGATATTTTTTGTTTGATTACCTGGCGCGTTAACAAACAGAGCAGATGGTTTTCCAAAACGGGAACAAGCAACATACAATTGACCATGCGAGAAACATGGGTGTTCTAGATTAATACCACAAACACTTAATGACTGCCCCTGCGATTTGCTTATAGTCATAACGAAAGCAAGCCGTACTGGAAACTGCAGTCGCTTAAACTCGAATGGTACGTCAGTCGGAATCATTGTGATGCGAGGTATCAAAACGTCTTCTCCTTTATACTTTCCTTTCAATATGATTGCTTCTATTACGTTATTCAGTAATTTTTTTATCGCTAATCGTGCGCCGTTACAAAGTTGGTTAATATTGCGCAACATTATAACTACAGATCCAACCATTAACTGAAGATTGTGATGCGGTAATCCTGGCAAATCTAGTGAGTTTAAAAATTTCGGTGGATAGTTCACGATATCATCTTCATTAGTTGCCGTATCAACTGATTTATATGTCCTCATTTCGCCAGGAATGTCATCTTGAATTTTGAAATTTAATTCATTTACATCAGTGTTTTTGGCAGCCAGTATAGCTCGTCCGCTCAACCAATCATGGAATAAGTAATTTTGAGCAACATTTAGAAACACTTTTCGAATGAGTTCAGCTTTTGATTGAGTTAACTGACAAAAACTCTCAGGAAAGGTGATGCAGCCAGTCAGCACGTCTATAGGAAATTTGCCACCAATATCAATGAGTTATTTAAAGAATATGTCTCCAGATTGATCATTTTACAACATGACACGCATATTCTTGCTTAAATGTAATACCCTGACATGTTTCCACAAATTGGAGGACTTTAAATATGCATTCCGTTCATCAGCTGGCGTTGAAAGTGGAACCACTGGCAATGTTTGCCGTAAATCTCCTGCTAATAAAATCATTGCGCCGCCAAATTGGTTTTGGCTGTTCCGTAGATCTTTTAAGGTTCTAGCTGAAGCCTCTAAAGGTTTTTTATGCACCATCATGCATTCATCCCACACTATTAGTTTACATTGCTGCAAAACCTTTGCCATTGCAGAATTCTTGGAAATGTTGCAGGTTGGAGTTTCGTTGCTTTGCATATTCAATGGCAATTTTAGAGCTGAATGGGCTGTTCGACCGCCTTCAAGCAAAGTTGCTGCAATACTGACGAAGCAAGAGCAACAGCAATTTCATTTTTTGAGCGAATTGTTGCCAATATCAAAGTAGTCAAAAAACTTTTTCCTGTACCACCAGGAGCGTCCAAGAAGTAAATCCCTCCAGTTCCATCATGTACTACTTTCATAAGAGTATCAAATACATACTTTTATTTTTATTATTATTATTATTATAATTTATTAACATATGATTAAAATACATAAGTTAATACATAGAAACGAGCACTAGCTGCAGAGGCCTTCGGCTCTATATTACTTAGTTATAAACTAAAATAGTATGGGTTAGTAAATATGCTTAAATGTGTAGATTCAATTTATTTGCAAAGTTATTAACTTTGACAATATTCTCGTGGTTAGGTTTACTTAAAAACTCGTAAGGTGATTGTTGGTTTGTTGGTAGGCAGTTACGATATTCACCTATTCCTAGGATGTGACTGATGTTGATTTGGGAGTGACAGGATTGGCAAGATGGCGGAGATTCCCTTTTGAGGAGGTGTTGGTGGGTGAAGGCTGTGTGTCCTAAACGCATCCTCACGAAGGTAGTGTTCATGCCTTTTGAAGTTGTGGTAGGGTAGGTTGGCTGCGATCTATTCGTGTTGATGGTCGAATAATGATGATGGTAGTTATGCCAAGCCAAGAGTTGCCAAGCCAAGAGTTGCCTAGATCTAATCTTTTTGTTGATGGATCTTAACATGTCAGATCTGGTGTGAATTGCAAATTTGTGCACTGGAGCGCTGTGTGCAAAATTGGCAGCTATGTCGGCGTGTTCGTTACCTTTAATCCTCATATGACTGGGGATCCAAATTAGCTTCAACTTGTTGGGGGATCTTATAAGACAGTCCCTAATCTGGATGACACTCTTCGAATTGTGATTAGGGTTCTTAACTGCATTGAGAACTGATAAGCTATCAGAGCATATCACATGTTTACCACGCATCTTGTTGGCTATTGATGTGGTTTTTTGAATAGCTAAAGCCTCAGCGGTGAAAACAGATGCACTTTTAGGTGTAACCCTATGCTGAACAATGATCCGTCTTCGTAAGTAGCTGCGAAGGATGTGCTGTCACTGTTTTTGGAGCCGTCAGTAAATATAAGTTTCCAACCACTGGATTTTAATTCCGAAGTAATGCCAAGGAATAAAGCGTGATATATGTCTTTGTTGGTGTCATTTTTGTTATATTTTGCTAAGTCCATGATAAAAGATGTTTGCTTTATGAACCACGGATATATCGGGCGGTATACAGAGATCCTGTTTACCGGAGGTTCAAATTCTTTGGAGCAGGTCAATGCACGGAAGATAGCGGATGGAAGGCGCTTTGCAGTTTTCGTTTTCCTAGCGGAGGCAATGTCTTTATCAATAATGGATCCATTTGTGAACAACAGCTTAACGTACAACTTGGCTCTGGTTACTTCTATGCGATGTTCAATTGTAGGTAGACCGAATTCAACCAACATGTTCTTCACAGTGCTTGTGGGGAAAGCATTAATACTCCTACGTGCGGCTTGATGATAGGGGGCCTTGATGGTGTTTATTGTTGATTTTGGGCAGTTACCGTAGATAAGTAAACCTTAATCAATCTTGCTAAGTACTATCGATTTTGCAATTGAACATAATGTGTTGATGTGTGTATTACATTTTTTTACTAGCTAGATAACTTATTATGTTGGCTCTCGCAGCAAGGCTCTTTTTTAGTGCTAAACAATGGTCTTTCCAATTATACCTATTATTAAATATTAAACCTAGGATACTTAAAATATTTACACTTTCTATATTGAAGTTATTAACTTTTAAAGTTAACTCTCTACACGAAGTCTTGCGGCAGATGTGTAAGGTCTTACATTTGTCTAGTGACAATTTGGCTCCAGATGAGTCTGACCATTTTAATATGTCTTTGACAGTATTTGTTAGTAGTGTTTTAGTATCTTCTAGATCAGTGTTCTTACATAGGATGTATATATCATCAGCGTAAATGCAGTGATCAATTTGTTTATGTTTACTTATAATTTTACTTACATCATCAAAAGCGATGATGAAAAGCACCACCGATAGTGGGGAGCCTTGAGGAATACCATTAAATAGTGGATGGGTAGAAGAAAACCAATTGTTTGCTCTTACATAAATTTTCCTATTCGTGAGAAAAGATTTGACATAGAGGAAAATTTTCGGACCAATGCCCCAAGTTAGAAGTTTATTTAATACCAAATGTATGCCTATCTTATCGAAAGCCTTTTCGAAGTCAAGAGACAGGATTGTGGCATGATTACGAGCGTCCAAGAAGTAAATCCCTCCAGTTCCATCATGTATTACTTTCATAAGAGTATCAAATACATACTTTTGTTTTTCTTTTAATAGTGGAAGATTTATTTGAATCGATTCTTTCAAAGTATTGAGATCATACAATTTTTCACGTTGTAACTCTTGATCAAAAGCATCGTGCATTAGGCGATTGGGCGCGGCCATGCCCAATTGACATAATAGCTTGTTTGACATTATCAAACACATATCCTCAATGGAAATCAATGCCTCATTGTAAATTTCTTCACTTATTTGTAAATTCGGATTCCTGTTCTATTGCGTATTTTAAACAAAATATCGTCACACATATTATCTTTGTATTTTATCCACAAATCCATTGGTTTTGATGGGAAGCATGTAGATATGATAATTGATGAGCTTGTGATGAAATTACAGAATCATTGAGAGTTTGATCCCAATGTGCATCGTTTTCTAACAGTTGCAAACGATGACAGGCTTCTCTGTAAGATCCACACAATTCACCATCAACTGTTAGTAAATGTTGGAATGATGTTGGGCCACGTACATTGACTAATAGCAGCCGTGAATGGGATTTGGGAATTGTGTTTGTCGGATTGCATCACGAGTGAGTGGACTGTAAGTGCGGGTGTGTATGGATGTGTATGGATGGATATATGGCTGCTGAGTTGGTTGTGCTGTTTGTATTGTACTATTGTTTTGATGAATGGGATGTATGAAGCATGCGATAAATGAGTTCGCAGTAAAGTTGAGTGGATCTTGTGTTTGAGTGGACTATAATTTACCAGTGTTGCCGTTGCTTACATTCCTGTAATTGTTGCCCCTTTTTTAATGTTATGTGCATTTTAGTTTCTCGACTTGATTTGAAATTACACAATTTTACTAAAATGATTGCTTCTGCTGCCGAGTGTTGTGTTGTTGTTTTATCTGGAATGTTAGTAATCATTTTAAATTATGTGTTGAATTTTTGCGAAGTCTTTGCGGACGTGATTGCGTCCTCGAGATTGTACGTGGTATAATTGTTATTATTTTGTTGTTATTTTTAGAGTGTCGGTTCTGTGGATTTTTGTTCGAATCCTTGTGCTAGATTCCATGTAGTTTAAGTGTTGTGTTGAATTTTTGTAAAGTTGTGCGGACGTGATTGACGTGATTGATCCTACGTTGCTGGTGGTCCGAGTACGGTCGAGGAGGGGCCATTTGACGACACAATCACGACTCCGCTGAAGGTAGAATGTTTTTTATATCGTGTTGGGGGTTGGTGAATCTGTGCTGTAATGTAAGTAGATAGTTGTTTGCGTCTATGATGTCGTATGCCTGTATTAAATCTGTGTTGTGAAGTAAGTAGATAATAGTTGGCGTTTATAATGTCGTATGCCTGTATTAAATCTGTGTTGCGTCCGCGTTTGATGTGTTGCGTGGGCATATTTTTGTTACTGGTCGTTTTAGTTCCGCTGTCTCTGTTTTTAGTGTCATCACTCTGACCACACCATCGGGACCGGGGTGAAGCTGTTTTATCCTGGCCATTTTCCATTTGAGTGGTGGTCGTGTATTGTCTTTATAAACTTTGGTCTCTGCTGCAATCGCGACATGTATGCCGAACTCCAACATCTTCAGAACGATTGCAATAACACCTGAACTCGTTTCCATCGCTCCAGGTGACTCATTTTCACCAGTTCGTAGTGTGGTTGTGGTGGCGAAACTAATGGTGAACCGATGAGGAAGTGGCTGGGTGTTATTGGCTGTAAGTCGTTGACGTCATCTGATAGTCTAGAGTTCAGACATGCTTCTATCTGAGCTCCTCGAACGTCAGCGTTGAATTCCCGTCTACTCTTTTTATGTGAAACTTCACTGATTTCACACCTACTTCCCACAGACTTCCAAAGTGCGGGGAAGCAGATGGAATGAAATTCCATTTTGTGCCGTCCTTCGCCTGTGAATTCGCTATTGTCCTCCACTCAATCTTGGATGCCTGGAGACATTTGTGAAGCTCGTTGTCTGCGCCGATGAAGTTCTTGCCGCAATCGCTAAATAGTTCTCGGCAGAGTCCTCTTCTTGACATGAAACGTCGGAATGCGGCGATGAACGCTTGTGTCGTCATATCGCTCACGAGCTCGATATGGATCGCCTTTGTCGCCATGCATACAAATAATGCAAAGTAGCCCTTGTATTGTTTCGCGTTCCTACCTCTCCACGTTTTCACCTCCACCGGTCCGGCGTAGTCCACGCCAGTGTATGTAAAAGGTCTGGATATCGTCGTTCTGGCAGACTGGCCATCAGCTGTTCTAAAGGTTTCACTCTAAACCTATAACAAATGTTGTATTTGGAAATTAAGTTTTTGACGGTGGTCTTGAGCCCAAATATCCAGAACCTCTGACGTATATACGCCATCACTCTTTGGTTATTCCCGTGGAGGGTCTTCTCTTATTATGAGGTGCATTAATGGGTGCTTATGACTCAGCAGAATGGGATGTTTGGTATTGAATGGGAGGTCTGCATTACGGAGCCTACCCCCCAACTCGTAGTACTCCTTGTTCATCCTTGAAAGGGTTCAGTGCCTTTAGCCCTCTGAAATCATGTGTGTTGGTTTCTTTAAATTTCTCCGAAAACATCCTTTCTTGTGTGGCTCTTATGATCCTCATAAATGCGGTCTCAAGCTCCTGTGGAGAGAGCACGGCGTTTAGAGGCCGATGGTGTTGTTGCTTGTTACATAAGAACCGTAGACAGTAACCCACTATGCGAGTTACTCTGGATAGTGTTGAATGTTTGTGTAACAAATCTTCTACTACTCCTTCTTCCAGGACCTGCTGATGGACTCTCGTTGGACATTCTTCTTGTTGAGTTTCCTGGACGTGCGGTTGTTCTGGTAATGGTGCATCCCATCGATGTCGTGAGAATTCCGGTCCCTGCCACCAGAGTTCGTTGTCAACGAGATTTTCTGCTTGGATTCCTCTGGCGGCTAAGTCTGCTGGATTAAGCTGTGAGGGAATGTGTTTCCATATCGCGCAACTTGTATAGTAAGCCGTTGGATTTGCGAAACCCTGTTGCATACAAAGGTTTTCCATTTCGATGGAAGAGCTCTAATCCAGCACAACGTTATAAAGGAATCCGTCCATGCCACCATTTTCGCATTGTTCAACTTTAAAATTCGTCCGGTCTCGGTAAAAAGCTTTGCCAGCAACATAGCTCCACAATGTTCAACCAGTGCACTGGTGCCTGGAAAAAACTTTCGATACCGTATGGTTTGAGGGACTCTTCTTCAAGTTGGACAGGTTAGGCATTAGTAAACCACTGCTTATATTCTTTTTGATGTGCTCTCCAGAATGGCGATGTGACTTCTGCTACGATCATTTCACATTAAAAACGGTCTACAACAGGGTGTCGTAAATTCGCCGATCCTATTCAACATTTACACAATCGTTCGTTCACTTAACCATGCCATAACGTTCGCAGACGACTTATCTAGGGATACCAGAAAGAATTGGCGGAAGTTTTTCATCGTGGGACAGCACGTGCAGCCACTTGCTTGTCGAAATGTAGTCAGATACGTTGGGATCTAGCTAAACCAATATCTGTATTTTAACAAACATATAGACGTTGCTCTGGCCAGAGCCAGAGGTGCTTTTGCCCTTACAAGGAGACTGTTTTATAACAGCCAACTCTGATCTGCTACATGGCCCTTATCCGGCCCATTCTCGTATTTGAAAGTCCTGTGTGGTTCAACGAGAGAGCAAGTTTATTGGAAATGATTTGGGGGTTTGAGATGGCTTGTCTTAGGACTTGTCTTCGCTTATACACCAGAATCTGAGTACATAAAATTCTATCGTAATGAGGTCTTGTATTGTACAATAGGGCGAACCTAATAAGAGTGGACAATTTCGTCATTAAGTTGACTCGAAGGCACATTGCAAGAGCAATGACCTCATCGAAAAACCTGATCTCCGGGGCTTACTACCCTAATTATATGTATCACGAGAAAGTTCGCTTTGACGGCTTTATTCCTCTACCTAGATAGTAAAGGTCTGATCCAGGACAGATTGGCGGTGCCGCTAATATTCCAAGTCGCTCGAACAGCTGCGGACAGGCGACTCAACTACGACAGAGACGTCGCACACGGTAGTGCGGAGCATCTCCGGTTCAGTAGGGCGGTAGGGAGTCGCGACATAAGGGATGTTGCTCAGCAGCACCAACAATTTTGGTGGCTAGTTGAAGGAGGGGAAGGTTCGTCGTCGAATTCCTCAAGTAATAGGTAGCTTCATGTGAAGCGAATTCGGTTGTCTGTCTATTTTATTAGCCATGGCTGGCTTACATAGTTTTAGGTAGGATTAAGTTAGATTTAAGGGAAAACTAAAAAAAATAAAAAAAAATAAAAAATAAAAAAAAATATATTAGAACAGAGGTAGGTAACACACTCTAAAATAAGCGATAGTGTTAGATATTCTAAGTAAGATTAGTCTAAGTAAGATTATTTTTAGGTAGTTTATAGGTTTAGTTTTAAGTTTTATATTATAACAAAAAGGGCCAGACACTAAGTTTTTTTAATTAAAATTCATTTTTTTAGTTTTAGTGTTAATATATGTAAGAACAAAAATAAAAATAGACTAAGAAACGTCGAAAGACATAAATTCAGTAGTATAAGCAAGTTACAATAAAATTATTGTTAAGGTATTTAAGCAAACTTTTAAGCGTTTTTTTGTATAGTATGGAGTTAATTAATGAAGTCTAATAAAAATGCATTTAAACGACAAATAAAAACAGTGGACTGGCTTCCAAATCGAAAGGTTCGGTGTTCGAATCCCAGCCTCGCCCGAAAGACATATATTCATACCCACTTGAGTGTTAAGTTCTTTTTTTTTTAAAAAAAAAAAGATGAAACACTTGGTAATTTGCCGGGATTGGACTGTGGCATGTACTTTAGTGTGCGAGATGCAAGCATCTTTCTTGGCATCTTTTGATATTTACGGTTATCGCCTTGGTCTAAATTATGCTGATATTATTTAAATATGAAATCTTTAATTTCTTCTAAGGTGGGAGTTAACAGAATCTCCTCGTATTCCACGGGTAATTGGGTCAACGCCACGAAGAATGAGGTAGGCCATGATCTGTTCTGCAGTTACCTTATTTTTTTTTCAAGTTGGAAACCCGTCCTTTAGTATGGTGTAAGTATGCAATGATTGATTCTGCATCTCCAGGGATCGTTGGGCTAACAAGGCCTTTAATTCTACTTTTGCCAGGTGCCTTGGGTAATCAAACGTTTGATCCAAAAGGGCTCAGGCTATAGGATAGTTGTCTCCAGTCAGATCAAGATCACTAATTGTATCCAGTGCTTTTCCAGTTAGTTTGAATGTGAGCAAAGCGAACCGACGACTTCTTACCACCAGCGATTCAAATTGCTCTTTGAATTCACGATACTTGATGATATCGCCATTATACTCAAGTAGGCTAACTTCCAGAATTTTATACTACAATGTGACTATCCAGCGCCCTGCGATGCCTGTTCTTGATCAAGCGTTTGTTTCGCTATAGCGTGCAAAATGCTTCGGTTGTCTGGTTCTAAGCATTATGGGGCGATTGTGGTGGCTGTGGTGGGTTGGTAGTGTAATCTTGGTGTACCCCTCCCTCGACGTTATTTAAAACAAATCCCAGTCCTTGCACAAAAATATAAGTGGCTGTGCTGGCATTCTTAAAGTCTGGGTAAATTGTTGCCTAGTTTCCTGTGGTAGACCTCGATTGCCATTCGATGGTAAATTGATCGTTGGATCCGTCTTCGGGTTAGGACGTATGGGGTATGGGTCTTCGGAAGCATGGCTGGTTCCTGGGTAGACTGGTGCGTTGGCCGTTGCATCCATCTTCAGTGTAGAACCTTGTTTGTTTTTGTCCTCCTCTATTAGTTCTGAGGAATTCTTTATAATAAATTCTCTGATTTTAGAGAAAATGGCTTCTGCTGCCTGGTACTTCGGAAGAAAAGTGGAGGAAGTTTTGTCACTTAGGTGCATCATGGTGGCGTAGTGGCGTAATTTGCCTTGGTGCAAGTCCAAAGGCTTTTTGCCTTGCCGTACTGCCTTGCAAGCGTTTCCGGGGTGCGCTTATCCAATCCAAGCTTGGTAAAGTTAACTCTAACCTCTTCCAGCTGGACGATGACATCTTGGAAGTTGTCTATAACTTTTTCTAAATTATTCATTATTGAACTTTTTTTAGGTAAACGTTTACCCTTCAATTATTTTAAAGTAAACTGTTACTTTATATTCTGTTTTAAAAGGCTCGAAGGACCAATTTGTTGAAACACTTGTTTCAATTAAAATCACTCCGGTTAATGTGAAAACTTTAAAGTGACCCATATTGGTAAAATGCTCTGATATTTATATACAGTTTTTTAATGCCAAAATTAAATGACGAAGCAGTAAACAAACAGTGACCCAAATCGGTTGTGCCGTAATCGGCAGCTTTAGCTGAAGCGGCAATTATTATTAGGAAATATTGAAATGGGTCATCGTTGTTAGTGCTGGAATCGGCATATTCAGCTGAAGTGGCATTAATGGTGACGAATTACCGTAAACATTCACTTACAATACGTGGTATGCAGTTTCCCCTAGACATCTAGATTTTCTGCTTTAGTTTAGGAATGTACTAATCACGACAAATTACCTCTTCCATTTTCCGATAACTAAAATGACGTTCTGCGTGAATAGACTTTATGACTGCCTCGTGCATACCTTTTGGAATGCAAAGCAATTTGTTTCCGTTGTCATTGGCCTTGTAAAGAATACCTTGTTCTGTAAAGAAATCTTCATAAGAGCCACTTGCTAATGCCCTTTTGATTGATCGCATAAACTCACATTTATCTTCGCGTTTCTTATCCTGGCTAAAAAATCGGAATCCAAAATCATGACCATTGAATTTGGACTCAAAGCATCAGCATGTTTCATGCTTAAGCCTTGGCGGTGTTCAAGTATAAAGTCGAATTCTTCCAAGGTTAACGCCCAACCGGCGATTCTGAATGAGATCTCTCTCTTCTCCTTTGTGCCCGTGAACGCCAGCAATCTGTAATAATTTTGAGCTTCAATCCCAATAGCTACTCTCTGAATTTCTTTTTAGCTTTTGTTATTACGAGCACCTTTAACTCGTAGTTACAGTATCTCTGTTCCGCATGAGCTGTTATCTTACTATAATAGTAAGGGGGATGTAATTTACCTTCGTCACTTCTTTGAAGTAGAAGAGCTTCATAGCCAAATTCTTCGGTTTCTGCTTCCATACAGTTTTAATCTACGCTCGTTAACCAAACGATCCTTCAGGGTCTGCAAAGCAACCTTCTCAGCAGCCCCAAACTGGAAAACGGGCTTCTTTTTAAGAACAGCTCTCAACGGCCTGGCGATCAGGAAATAGTTCGGCATAAACCTCTAAAAATACCCTTTGAGACCAAGGAAACTTTGGATATTCTTAGCGGTTGTTGGCTGCGGAAACTTCCTTACTGTCAAAATTTTGTAGCGCGAGTGCTTCACAAAACCAAAAGACCAAGTACTCGATCACCTCACATAAGAATTGACGAATTGACAATTCTTCCATTTTATCTTTCTTTAAATTTTGAACTGCTTCATCGTTTGAGTTTGCTGGACCACGTCATCCATGTAAAGAAAAACGATGCCCTCAACTGTCAATTGCTTAAATACTTGGTAGATGTGTTTTTGAAATATCGCCGGCGATGTACATAAACCAAAAGGCACTTTGTTGAACTCGTATTGTCATACAATATTTGCGCCTTAACTCTTCAACTTCTACATGGAAAAACCCATTCTCCAAACCAAGCGCCGAGAAACGCTGGCTTTGCTTACGACATCCACTTGATCCTCGATTAGCGGTATTGGATACCGATCGCGAACTAAGACTATATTTAGGCAACAGTAGTTTAGGTACAGCCTTTTGTTCTGCCCCGTTTATTGGCTAAGACTATCGGACTTGCGAACTCTGAGCAACTTGGTCTGATTAAGTCACACTTTAGCCAGCCATTACCTGGGAGTTGACAATTTCTTTCTCTAGGGGTTCCAGCCTTCAAGGATTGCGCCAGATAGGCTTCTCGTCTTTGAGAACGATGCACATTTTGACATTTGTTGATTGTTCACATTGAGGCTTATAGTAATTCACGAAACTCTCTATAATACTCGCATAAGCGATCCTTCGATTGTATTTAACCAACAATACGGTTGTATAAAGCTTTATATTTGTACCATTAAGTATCTCCCTGATTTCCATGAAAAATAATTTTGAGATTTCTCCCGACATTACATAGACTTACCTTAACTATATCCAGTTTCTAACATCGTATGTCATATGTCCGCTAAATTCTGGAATAATGTTCAATGCCTCTTGAAATAATGTCTATTGTCTTATGCACTTAATTCACTTTTTAGAAGAGAAATTTTCATTTTTATTTGGTTGACAATCGAAGAAATGTCAAGATGACAGCCCAAATATGGTATATGGTTCGAAAGCTAGTGAAATGATGAGATCATAATGTTGCGGAAGTATTTCCCTTTCCCGAAATTCTTGGGATGATCGTTTTTGGTGTTGCTAACGATTAATCGTCGACCTTGTTCATTTTCGGTTTTCCCTAACCTACTTCTTCTTAATTAATTTTAATTTTTTGTATATCATATGCGATATGTTAAAGAAGTCGGAACAGAGTTCTTGAGCTCATTAGAAAAATCTATTCGCTGCTTTTGTTAGTCTCAGTAGTTGTTGATAATAAGAGCGAACTCGATTTTAATGTGTTAGTAGTAAGTTAATATCTACCCACAGTCTGTCCGCATTATACTTATGGATTTATGGTAAGATAGTTTCTTCCTTTACGAATGGCAGTTTCTGTGGGCTCTTACGTTTGACGGGGCATTCTTTTTTGTCCGTAAGGATCACGGGGCTATAAATCTGCTCTCCTTTTCCTTTTATTTTTTCTTTGTGTTATTTATTTTAACTAAATTCCTTCAGTCGAATCCCACTTCTGACACCAGTTTTCTGAGATTTCCCAAAAGGAAACACATCGTCTTTTATTTGAATCCACTAATTTTATTTTAGAGAAAAAAAAATATGGGTAGTTTCAAGTCGGGTAGAAAGGAGCCATCTGAAGTTGGTTCACTCAACTCATCGCCAGCTAGCTGCCGTCTTCCTGCAGCTTTCTAGATTGAGTGGAATCGTCTGTCTGCTTTGGTTAATGGGAACAGCAGAGGCTCACAATTTGCGCACATATTGTACATATAATATATACTCAATATACTCATTTATTTTGGGGCAAAATAGGGCAAACGTAAATTATCTAAAATAAAAGGTCGAAACACCCAAATTTAATACGTGGAAGAATCATTTCGCTTTGGGGTGTTTTTTTTTTTTAAAAAGCGAATGCGCTGAAAGCATGTTTGGACTCGTCTTTCAGGGCAATTTCGTTACCGATCCATGTTTTTTAGCCTAAGTCCACAGGAATGTCCCGACATATTTCATGCCCCTAACTGCCGTAGGTATATGGTATATTGTCGCTGTGCTTTGCTCTAAACGTTGAGATTTTTGATGATAATGCCTCTTGCCATACCACGTGCTTTAAAGTTAAAACTGTAAATCACTTCGAATATCTTGGAGTGACATTTGATCGAAATGTTAATTGGTCCGAACACATTTCAATCTTAAAGCAATATCTCATTCCTACCATTCGATGCTTTTATCGCCTCAACAAATTTTGCTCCAGCGATATTTTGAAAAAAATTTATTTTGCGATTTTGCACTCAAAGCTACAATATGGCATAAGCCGTTTTTTGGGGGGGGGGGGGCTTACTTAAATAAAATGCTGCAGTAGAACATCCTGCAAAAGTGTGCCATAAAGAAAGTCTGCAAGCTCACTCGTAGAGCCCATTCTTTACAACTTTTTACGCTAATGGAAATTCTACCATTGAGGCACTTGTATTATTATATGGTACTAAAAATTTTCTATTTGAAATGTGGCTACATGCAGAATCCAATCTCTGACGCTTATAGCTTGCGTAGGAATCTACTTTCTATCATTCGTATCCCTGTCTTTCGTACCATTAACTTCCGGCACTCGTACAGTGTTTTATCTTGTAAGTTGTTTAACAGTCTCCCTGTAGAAATACGATCCATTAGAATTTTATTCGCTTTCTTCAACAAAGTAAAACTTTGGCTTCTTGAATTCTATCATGATGAAATTGAAATTTTGATTCGCTGTACTGTGTAATATTTAAATTGTTCAAAACTTTTATTTTTCTATTTTTCTATGTATGCATTTGCTTGATTTTGCATCCTAAAATAATTTCTTTGGTTTGAATTTTATTTTTGGTTTTTTTTAAATTGCCATTACCACTATTCTTTTATAATATCTAATGCCACTAACTATTCTTTATATTATTGTTAGCTTAAGTTTATGTCTGGAATTACTAGTACCATTGTAATAGAGAATAATTAATAAATAAACAAATAAATAATAATAAATAAGAAAAAAATTGTATAAATTTTTCAGCACAACTTCATGCAGCTCATTAATGGACACTAGGTACCAAGAGAGACTGGAAGGTTACAAGAAAAACCCAACTGCAATCAGTGAAGTATGCCCCTCGTCCGATATAAAAGAAGTCGGTATTAATATTAATAAGTTGGATAACAACTCTTACTGCTCATCATTCGAACTTTATAAGAATTTTTGGCGGGAACTATGCACCAAATGATCTGATGAATTTGGGAGCTTGAAAGCATGCCAAGTAACTGAAATATGAAATCCTATTCTGTGCACTGTGTTAACATCTTTACTCATTTAGTACCCTAAAAGTCGACCAATGACAGCGTAGTTTTCCGTCCAACATAATGACGCAAACCTTGTTTTTACACACAAAATCCTACAAAACACAAAGAAAATCCTGAACAAAAAATTACCATCGACAACTCTTAAGAAGTTTATCCAGATGCAAAATTTCCCCTTGACACTTTGATGGAAATATACGAATGACAAGAAATACCCCTAGGAAATTGGGACTTTCCAAAAATCCCAAGTCGAAGAAAAAAATGTTGCTCTACAAAAAAAAACAAAAATTCGTGCCACTACTTTTAATCACAATGGATATGCAATTAAAAGCATGTTGCAAATCGGGATCACGTAACAAATAAAAAACTCCTTTTGCTTTTTAATTTTATGTAACTATATTTATTATACATCGATTAAACTTGCCCGTATTACCAATTTTCGGGTAGACTTTCTGATACCTGGAGAAATCATTATAAATATATTTCTATGCACAAATGTATTCCTTTAACATTTTTATCTAATTAATTAATTCCAATTAACGAAAAAACGTTATGCTGAGGTAAAAAACAAGATATACTTTACATATTTTTTATTACAGAACATGTGAACATGCGCACTTACAATGGGTATTAGTTGTAGTTTTCCTTTAAAAAATGTGTCCGTGAAAACCATAGCTTCCATAATAGGGGAAAAAGGAACGATAAGCTTAAAACATAAATAAAAGTATTTAAAAAAATATACTATTATTAAATAAGACAGAAAATCACACACGATAACTAAGGAGTCCATAATTATATGGATAGCCGCCATAAAATCCTCCTAACGGATAGTTATAGTATCCATATCCATATGATGCAGACGTTTTCTGATCGGCTGTACTTTCGTCATCCGCAAAATCATTAACACTATCCTTTTCATTGATTTCGATTGTTTTTCCGTATGATTTGCGAAACTGTGTCCTGTCAGCCGCAAGTGAAATAGTAATAAATGAAGTTGCAATGCAAAAAAGCAAGAAGTATTTAGTCATTGTAAAATGATCACTGATTGAAAGAGCTTTAACCAAACTAATAGTGTTAAATTCAGAAGTTCGCTTTTATACAAAGTGTCATTAGTTAATTCCCATTCAAAAGGTCATTTAAACATTACATAAGTTTCCAACGAGTATATTGTTTCGTTTTACATGACCGACTACTAATTAGTCATTATCCAATGTCAAAGAATAAGAAGCTATTGTGTTGATCTGCAATAACCTATTTCTCAGAAGCAGTATGAATAGAATTACATTCGCATATGCATAAACGCATATAGACAACGTATATACATACAAATTATAAGAAACAATTTTTTCTGATTGTTTTTGTTTAATACGCTGAAAACTTCCTATGTCCAAGACATTCAGAAGTGTTTCCTTAGCATATTCTGAACATAAATTCTATGGTTCGAAAAAGAGGTCGGAAATGCGCTCACACTGGGACATAGCGATTTTAAGGAAAGCCCTTCATTGTACAGTTTTGCATGGTATTTTTCCAATGTATGCCTGTATAGTAAGGAATGGGATATCGTTAAACTCCTAATTGTTACTACTTTTTATAACTAAAAGAATCTTTTGCGTTACCGTCACTATATCAAAAGTAATTCAAAGTAAAAAGTAAATTAATTTTTTTGATAACCTTGATTTTGTTTTTATTACTATTTTTCTGAAAATAACATAATACAAATTTTGCGAGTATACTTCCACTTACCTTTTTACTCATGGTTCACACAGTTGTGTGAAAAAAAACACAGAATTTTTAATTTTTTTTAATTTAATTTTGGTGGGGGCTAAAGCCCCCATTTATTTGTCTTAATTCAAGCTTAAAAAACTAGGACTCAAAAACTAAAAATACAAAATATTTAATTAGGTTTTTAAAGCTAGGGATGGTGAAGGAGATCGAATTTGAAGGAAAGTGTGCTGCGATTAAAATCGAAAACGGAAAGGTTGGAGTTTACCTTATGCAGCATACGGGAGATTGGTTCGTTAGAACTATATGTGGTACGGTGGATTGGTAGATAAAAGAGACGGGGGCAACGTAGATTTCGAGGGTTAGTGTTAAAGAAAATGTAGTTGTAAAGGGACATGCAATCGACGGAGCCTGAGAGGAGTCGGTGAATGAAAAGAATGTCTGCTGCGTCCCTTCGTTCCTTAAGGGTATTAAGATTAATGCGTTTGAGACGGTCTCGATAGATAGGTAAGATTATAGGATCGGTCCAAGGTAGACCTCGAAGAGCAAATCGAAGAAAACAGCGCTGCATCCTCTCATCGTTTAACGAAGTCAAGTGATGAGTTTGCTTTAGTAATTATCTCATCAATATGCGAGCAGAAATTAAGCTCCCTGTCATATAATATGCCAAGACTGAACAAGGGATATAGGTTGGCCGTGGAAACCTATAGTAGACTTGTTGCACTTACATGAGAAGGTAATCGATTGACATTTGGTGATATTGAGTTCTAAGCAGTTCTTGAAGCACCAGGTGGAAAGGCTATTTAGATCTATTTGAAGTAGGCTGTAGTCGTGTTGTGAGGAGATGGGTTTAAAAAAATTGGTATCGTCACCATAGACAGAAGTTGAACTAGATGACTACCTTGAGGAAAACCTGAAGTGACCAAGAAAGGGGCCGACAGGACAGACCTGAAACGATCACCACAAAAATGATTATCCAGGTAAGAAAATATCCATTTAAGTAAAATGGGCTTAAAGCACAGGACGGACAATTTGAACAGGATTAGTTTATGAGATATCTTGTCAAAAGCTCTACTGAAATCAGTTGTTATAACGTCAACTTTTTACCACTTTTTAAGGCTGAGAGAACAGAAGACACGAACTCGACAAGGTTAGTGCCTTTCTGCCTTTCAGAAAGCCGTGTTGATTAGGGGAGATAAGAGATTTGCACTGGAAGTTTAAGACTTCGTACAAAATGCTTTCGAGGAGTTGGGTATATGTGAGAGTTTAGCTATGGGGCGGTAATTAGTGACTTCGCTCTTTAATCCCTTTTTGTGTATCGGTGTTATGAAAGAAGACTTCCATATCTGTGGGAATTCACCTTGAGAGAGCCATAATCGGATGAGATTTGCAAGGGGGCGGGATAGTATTGAGGAACACTTTTTAAGAAATATGGATGGAAGACCATCTGGGCCGGGTAAGTATTCATCGTTAAGTTGTTGTAATTTGTTTTCTACTACTGTATGGTCAAAACTTTGAGAAATAGAGGGGCCAATGGGGAAGTTAAGTAGGTATTTAAAATAAGAGGGATCCGGTAAAGGAATTATCGGCAAAACATTGCTTAAAAAATGTAGCGAAAAAGTTGGCTATAGTATGCGCATCGGTTGATGACATGTTTTCGTATGAGAGGGATGGAGGAAAACCGTCTGATTTTTTTTATAGTTAACGAATTGGTAGAAAGACTTAGAATCGTTTATAAGCCTTGATTGCGCACTATCATGGTATCGCTGGTAGAGGACCTTATAAAGCTGGGCGAATTGAAGGTATGACCCGAGATAGGTTGAATAGTCAGCAAAAGAGTTGGATCGAAGGAAAACTGCCCATAATTTGTTTCTCTTCTTACGTAAAGAGCGAGGTTAACGATTGTACCACGGGGGACTCGTAGAAAAGGTTTTATTGCGCGAAAAGGGAACATAGAGAGAAATGGATTTGAATAATTCTCTATAGAAAATAGAGAGAGCACTTTTAAGGGGTATATTGGCGAAATCAAAAGAACACTTACTAAGATAAGCGTTAATTTTGCGGAAATTTGCTTTATGAAAGTCGTAAGAAGAGGCAGCTGTAGATGGGGTGGGATGGATAGAAGAGTGGTGGAAAAAAGAAAGAAGAAGTGGTGGGTGAAGTTATCAATGGTCGATAGTGAAAGGGGACAGAGTGAGACAGAGGAGTTTATGGGGTCAGTGGTGAAAATGAGGACTAATTGCCTACGCATATAGTTGGAAACCCCACTAACTTGGCATAAGCTAGAGACTGTGATCTCATCCAAGAAGAGACATTCCTTACTGGAGTTAGGATTAGCGTTAAAAAAAGATTCATCATCTGATTGAGTCCAGTGCAGTTGAGGTAGATTAAAATCGCCGAATTTGATGATATCATCGAGAGGATCAGATAAATTAATTATTTGATCAATTGCATCGATAGCTGGTTGGTAGCATTCGATTGGTTGTACCGGTAGGATGTAAAAACACATAACGTACAGGGACCTGCAGGGGAGTGTTATCTTTACTGAAACGTAGTCAAGCTTAGAAGAAGTAGAGACTGCGATTGGGGAAGAGTTTAGGTCCTTGTGGACGGCCAATAGGACACCTCGACAAGGAGAATCATTATTTAGACAGGTAAGATCGTTCTCTCGAAAAACATTAAAACTAGGGGTAAGCAATTCCTGATTCTTTATATCGGGAATTAGATTAATTTCGATCAGAGCGTAGACTCCATATGGGAGAGCGTGAGATTGGCGCAAGACGGCACGGGTCTTAGATAGCAGTCCTCTTACGTCTTGATAGTAGAAGGTAAGAGGAATGTTATTTCGAGAGGGCGTGGGAGTGGATGGTTGAAATATTGGCAATGGTAGCACGTTAGGTACGAGAAAATTTGTCATTGTCAGCTCTGCTCCCTTGAAGGTGTGATATCCTTTTTGAGTGCACATAGTTACCGAAAGCAGCAAGGTCGTCTGAGACTTTTTAGGGAGACATATTGAAAATCTCGTGGAACTTGATATATAAGTTCCTCAGATTTGTAAGGTCAGTAGGAAGACCTTCCTGCTGTATGGAGACCATGACGCTTGTTTTAGTTTTTCTCTCATAACAAACTGAACGTGATCTGTCATGCAGATACGTTAGAAGGAGACGTATATTCCCGTACGTCTTTTTTTCTCTAAGCCTAGAAAGTGCATAACGACATTCTGTTGTGTCAAAAATGGGGCTGGTGGACGAAGATTTTGAGGGCGATGTAGCGGTAATTGAAGGGGCACTAGACACTTTTTCAGATGAGGGATTAATAATATGGGACCTTATGAAATTGGGATAATAGCTCCGGTTTTAAGATTGAAAATTGGGAAAGAAGTGTAATCCCTCTGGTGGGGGCATGTTCAGAGGGGTTAGGTATTTCAGAGGAGTTATCGTGAGCGGTTGGATTAATTTGAAAGAGACGCGTTGTCGAGGGGGCTTGGGTGGGACGGAGGCTGCTGGTGAAATATAATTGGAGGACTGATGAAGTTGGCTCGGGATGTGAGTGGGAGGGGCGATATTGGGGAATATGTTGGTTTTAAATGGAGTTGGAAACTGTTTTCGGTATAGAGTCATGGTCCGGGATGGGTTTCGGTATTTTATTAGAGTCTGGTTTGGGACGGGAGTTGGAATCGGGATTAGGTAACTTAGAATTAAGCTTCGTTTTATCCTGTTTCTTGGTAGGTTTGTCGATCCATTTAGAGATGTGGATCTTTTCAACGTTGAAATTAGCACCAGCAGGGTTTTTATTGTAAATAACCACTCGTATCTAGCAGGGAGGTCGAATTTAAAGTTTCGATTACCTTTGTGGTGAGATGGCAGGAACATTTTACATTTGGTCATGGTGATGCCGTATTTATTTGCGAAGAATATCGTGATCCAAGAAATATCAGCGTTTTGGGGAGTGCCTTTGATGAAAAATGTACTCACATCGGTTTCTATTTTATCCAGTCGGAAGGTGTCCATGTTGTACCAAATGTTTGATGAAACAGTTTCGGTCTCTTGGATTGAAGGGGCAGAGTGAGAATTTCTAGATTTAATCAACCGTGGTGGACGAGGAGGTGATGGTGAAAGTGGGTCGACCTCGGTTTCCAGTAAACCAGCTAAAATTGATGTAATGTAGTGAACATTCTGGTGGTGTTGTGTATGTATTGATAAGTTGTCAATTTTGTGCTTACTGTTTCGATATGATTCTCGATATCGAAAATGGTTGATTGTGCGGCAGCTAGATCGTTGATTCTATCTAAGACTACTTCGGGCATAGGATCAGGCTGCATTAGAGATGGTTGTTTCTTTGACGAGGATTGAAAATGAGTCTCAAGATCATCACGCAGGTTGTTTATCGATTCGCGCAGTTAAAGGTTAGAGATGTTTTGCGCGGCACATACTGCTTTGAGATCATTGATCGCAGTATTCATCTCGACCAGAGTTGCAGATTGTTTATCGATGTTGGTGAGCTTGAACTTAATTATATCGGTTGAGGACAGAACCGAGTTGCCTAATTCATCAACATAACTGACGCTCTTTTCTAAATTGGACTGATTCATCATAATAATTTTTGTAAGACCTTTTTGTAATAAGTCATTGGAGTCACTGAGGCACTTTATAGTAAGCAACACGTGCGAAAGCGAGGAATAGGAGGCTGTCAGAGAACTCTTTGATGAATACCGTGTTCCTTTTATTTAATCCGACACAAATTGCATGGAATGATTTTCCACAGATGCCCTTACAAGTAACAAAGTCGGCATTGTCATCAAAGATTGGACAATTAGTGATTCCGCAAGACACGGTAATTTTATCAAAAGTAAATGAAAAAGGTAAACAATGAACTTTACGGACTGTTATGCACCGCGAGTGGAAATTCAGCAAATTTGGAAATGTGGTCAACACTTGAAGTAATGCACTAAATATATGCGGAACCGATACCAGAAGTGGCACAGGGGCAGTTATTGAGCGCGAAAGATTGAGGTCAGCCAAAAAAAAAAACAAAACCAGCACTTTGGGGGAATGCAATAATGTTGCGGAACTGATATCAGAAGTAGAGATATGGCATATACATATTTAAAAGTTTTATGCGGAGCAAAACGAGAGCACGTCCGAACACGACGAATGCCGGCTTTTTGTTCCTAGTATACTCGTACATAACATATTTGCCTGCAGAGAATGAGTCTGACTAAGATATAAAGTAAATTCCATATACGCCGAACTTCATGATGTAAACAATAATAACAATGAAATTGCTCACGGTCGAAATCCAAGTATTAATCAGTGAATCTGCCATGGATATCATCCGCAGTACATTGAACCTCAAAAAGGCGATCTTCCGTAAAAATAAGGAGGAAGGGTGCCAATTCGACATCAATCACTAAACCAGAAAAATTTTGAAAAATTAAATTATTCTAAGAAATTAGGTGCTCAACTAAGTTAACATTTTTGAGGAAAATGCAACTTTATTGTAAAAAAATGGTTACAAATAAACCATTCAAAGTATTGCCCATCGCTACCTATAACTTTTACCCAACTTTCTGGCAGAGCTCGAATACCGCTACTTTGAAAGTGTTCATTTTTTGATGCTATCCACGAATCAACAAATTTTTTGGTGTCTGCATATGAGCGTAACAACTATCAGCCAGACCATATGCCATCGAACGGAACAAGTAATAAGCGGACGTCGCAATATCCGGGGATACCTGGACCGGGACCGACCTGGTCCCACCAAATACACATTATAACCTTCGCAGCTTGAATATTCAGTCTAGCCGATGACATAGTAACATGACCGGGCAGTCCCCATGACTTTCTTCTTTTTAATTTTTCATCACCCGTCATGATGCGATGAAGAAAAGCCTTCCTCTTTTGCCTGTGGAACAGTTGTTCACAGGCGAAAAAACGACGCTCAACGTCCCTTGGCTTTAAATCGTAAGGAACCTAAGTTCCTTGTTTTTGAATCATTCCGAACGCATGCAAACGCTTGGAAATAGCTTGGCGGAAAACTCGTAATGCTGAAGCAACCTCCAATTCAGGGTCTTCGAAGGATTTTAATCTTAATTCACGCGGATGGTGGTCAACATCGAAATCAAGCTCTTTGAAGCAACGGAATCAATCACCGGACGTTGTTCCACTTTGAGTAGCATCTCCGTACACTTTTTGGAGCTCCTGATGCGCTTCAGCCGCCGTTTTCTTCGAATGAAAGAAGAAAATCAACACTTCCCGCAAATGACGATTAATTGTCACACAATCAGACATTTTCACACAACCAAAAGTATATGAAGCCAAAACAAAATCACTAATGTGTCATATGGTAAGTCCAGCACTTACTGCTGGAGCCATCTATTTACAAGTTGTGCGCATACTATGATCGACGGTTTGTATAATAGAAGACAAAATATTTATAGGGAACACAAGTTATGAATAAAGGTATAGAAAAGACGTTTAACTCAGTGCTGGTAAAAACGCTATTTGACACAGTTTCCGTAACAAATACACCATATCATGTGGAGTAAGAAATTCTCCTTATTGTGGCCGGTTGAAATCGTAAAATACGATTTTAAAGTTCTCAATTTAAATTCAGTGACTATGTTTGATAAATTGTACGACAATTTACCACCTTGATCACAGTTCTGGGAATTTATTCAGAAAATTAGAAATACAAGTTTAGTCATCTAAATCTATATTGTCCCCTTCAAAGTAATCCCCATCGACTACACACTTATGCCAGCGCTTGATCCAATCCTCGAAACATTTTTTATATTCGGTTTTCGGTATGTCCATCAGTGCTTCCTGCGATTTTTCCATTACTTCCTCTCGGCTGCTGAAACGCGTTTCCCGTAGTGGTTTTTTAACTCGATTGAACAGAAAGAAGTCACAGGGAGCCAAATCAGGTGAATTCGGTGGCTGTTGCATTTTTCGTCAAAAAATTACGAATAATGATGACACTGTGCGACGGTGCGTTATCATGGTATAAAATTCACGAGTTTTCTGCCCACAATTCTGGTCTCTTTCGGCGAATTGCTTCACGCAAACGTCTCGTAATGCCCAAATAATACTCTTTGTTTACTATCTGGCCTTCTGGCAAAAATTCATGATGCCCCACACCGTTGTGATCCATGAAAACCATGAAAACTGACTGAAAACCACGTGGTTTTTTGGTCTCGGCTCATTTGGTGAACGCCATTAACTTGCATGATGTCTGGATTGCATGTCGGTCTCTTTTTTGCATGAAATTGAGGTCTTTTGGCAGCAACTTGGCTGCTACACGACGGAAACCCAAATCATTAACCAAAATGTCTTGGACGGATCCATAGGCAATGTTCAAGTCCTCCGCTATCTTTTAGTTCTTCAATGTTTTCGTCGGTTTTCGATGTCGAAGGTCTGCCACTACGATCATCATCTTCGATTGGCTCACGACCACTTTTGAACCGCTTGTGCCACTGGTAAACGACCGTTTTCTTTAGAGAATCTTTGCCGAAACACTTTTCCAACATTTCCAACGTTCGCTCACCATTAAATCCGTTTTTTACGCAAAATTTAATACAAGTTCGTTGTTAAAAATTTAAACCCATTTCTAAAATTGTAAAAAATCGCCAACACACACAGAGTTGAATGTGCTCTTGGCTACGTAACTTTTGCAAATGTCAAACTATGACGCTAAGATTTAGAGGAAATGCCAACAACAGATTTACCAACTTAACAAAAAACCAGAACTCAAATCGGAATAATGGGAGCGCCACACGGTGGATATTCCGGGATCAAGGTGGTATGTTAGCTATTAGTTGCAATTTAAAGCGCGGCTCCTGCAAAAAGACTAAAAGGGTATGGTTACTCTTGCTGTGACTGTGACAGTATTAATTTTTATCCGTCGTGGAAAAGTCTTTCGGACTATGATATTTCTGCACTGCAACAGAAAGAGTGATATTACGTGAAAAGTATATTGATAAATTAGTTTCTTTAAAACATAATAAATTGAAAAAAGGTCTTAATATGTACATAAGGACTGAAACGAATAAAATCTGTAAATAATACGGGCTATACTTCCAATGCGTAAAAATTGCATTTTGTATCCAAATTAGCCTGTATATTCTCTAGTTTCAGTTTGTTATTGATTTTAGTTCTGTGCATTTTAAAATATTTATAAAATATGAGTCAAGAGGAACGTCGTAAAAAGATCATCGACAAATGCCTCGAAAATACTTCGCGTCCAAACCATTTCATCGTAAAAAAATTAAACATAGCACGCAGTACAGTGGACTTTGTTATCAAACGATATTTGGAGACGTTGACAGTTAAGCGAAAATAGAAAAGTGGAGCACATGATACAAATTTGTACAGGAAAATAGTGGGTACCATCGTAAAAAACCGGACTATGTCATCCAGATATGTTGCTCGGAAATGGTAAAAAGATTTAAAAAACTCAAGACAATAACAGGAATCCTCACAGCACATTGTCTCCTGCGGAAACAATCAAAGAGACTCAATATGCCACATAGGAATATTTGCAGATTCTTCAAAGCCCTTCTTGGCTTTTGCAAAGAAATTGGATGTTTCACCAGGGAGATTGTTTAGGTTCTTTTCCATTTGAATATAAATTCAGCTGGTTTCACAGGGATTGCGATGGGCCCGTTTTGGTGCCTAGAATTTGTGTGATGACATATCCACATACCTGGAAAAAATGCAAATTTTGACTACACAATTTTCACCCCTATTTTTTATATTAAATAATAACATTATATTATAAACGTTCAAAGTGCAAATCACTGCTTATTCTCGCTGCTGCTTCATAAGTTCTGTGGGTTAAGTCTTCCAATGTTGTTATTTCTTCTGAGAAATCAGTGTATTTTTTATCCTTCTCCATAATTCTTTGGAGTCAAGTTCGAAGATTTTGCGTGTCACAGAATGGATCCATCCCGCTAATGGGTGGTTGCGCCTCAAATTGAAGCGATTGCGTTCCCTACCGTCCAACAGAAATCTGTCAATCTAGGAGATTGTCAGCTTCTTAAAATAAGGTATGGTCCAATAAAACGAACTATGGACAAAACGATACCTCAGTATTGTCAGAATGATGAATAATGAACAAATACTTTTAGCATGAGGCATAAATTCAAATGAAGCCGCTGATGATGACAACTTCGTTGCGCCGAGAATCCGCAGGAGAAGGTGAACGCTACAGGAGCTGATGTGTGGCTTAAAAAGTAAAACAACCTTCTTGATTAACTTGAGTTTATTGACCAACGCTTGATAAGAGAGTCAGATTACAATCGTTGGGTACATATGTATATGCATACATATATTATATGTTAGCTATTTTTTCTTATTTTTTTAATTTTTTATTATTTTGCGCGGGCTCAAGGGACTTAAGTACCCTTAAAATGTTTGCATGCAGCGCGGGCGAAGGAAAATCAGGGAGGATGGAAACTGAGGTACCGGTGAACGTTGGTTTTGAATGTTTAAAAGTTATAATGACTAGGAAATAAAGAGCTACGCAGGGCATTCCATAAGTGAGTTGTACGACTTAGGAACGAATCACGATATTTTAAAGTACGCCCGAAAGTGAGCTTAGGGGTATGCTGATGAGCATTCATAGCGAGACGGGTGTTACGGTTAAAAGTTTGAAGAGGTTGAATGCTACTGGTGATTTCTATGAAGCACTGGTGGTGGAAATAGCGATAAAACAGAGTGAGACACGAGACATTACGTCGGTGTTCGAGGGTGTCCATTGTTTGAGTGATATTACTTACATACTCGTATATTCAAAGAAAATTTGGAAGAAAGTTAAAAATTGGTTGATTTAAGAGAAAATTCGGGTAAATTAGCTATAAGAAAAGAGAAAAGAAAACACATCATACTCGTAACAAGAAAAAATTGGAATGAAAATCAAGTGCGGATCTCTCCCATTCGGGTATACAAGTGTTGGGTATAAAAAAATTCAACAGTGGCGCGGCATTAGTGTCATGAGAGAATTGAAATTGCATTGAAATACTCGAAAATAATTGAAAGAAAAAGCTTGACAAGGATTATGATGTGAAGGTGCTAGTAGAAATGAGAAAGTCCAAAAGTATTACTGTGGAGAAATCGAGTGAATAGGAACTAATAAATTGTATAAAAAATCAAAACGATATTTAAAAAGATGTGGATACTGATTTTAAAGCTATGGATGTAGAGAAATAAAAAAGACTTCAGAGTCCTACAAGGGAGATATTGGTTTGAATGTGAAAAGTTTTAATGGAATATTCAAAACAGTTAAAATATGCATTCTCTGGAATATGGTAAATGTCTAACAATGGAAGCAATTTATGTGAAAAGATGTTATCAATGTCTTGGTTATAATCATGTAAGTAAGTACCTGTTCACATTAGCGCGGGCAGGAAGATTGTCCGAAAGAGAGGGAATGCTCTTTATTGAAGTAGGGAGAAGAAGGGTTACTTGCACCTTGCAAGGTGAAGCACATAGTCTTTTTTCACATCGTTCCATTTCTGACATATTTTTTCATTTTAATTTTGATCGGTGATGAGCAAGGAAATGTAAAAAAGAGAAAAAAAGGTTTTCAGCCCAATTGCCCAAATTTCAAAATGAAAAATGCTCTGATTCAAGTGTTCCGCTTGTCAAAAAGTCTTCAACACCATGAAAATGTGAACACGACGTTCATGGTGAGGACTTTCATTCCCTCTCCAATGGTGATTGAATGTAAATCTGGTTGTTTAAAATGTTTAAATTGTGTGTGGATTAATAAACACTTTAAATTTAATCTTGAAGTGAACCACATTGTTTTTGTCGGGATACATATATGTACATACATACATATATATATGTATGTAGCAACCATCTTTCAAAGGAAAAATATTAGCATATTATTTAAATATTCAGAAATTATGTTCTGTAGAATAAAAGTGAGGTCGGAATGTTGTTGCAAAGATACGATACTGGACTGTTATTACTATCTGTGACACAAAAAATTTATGAATGTGAGCTTGAAATTAACCTCAAACTCAAGATATACGAGTGTTGTTATAAAGTAAAGGAGAAAATTTTGTGTAAAAACACTACGTATTTGATAGAAGAAAATACAAAAGTGCTGTGCGAAAATCAGAAATGATGTCTTTTAGAATGGCAGAATATAAAATTGAAATATGAATTGGGCTAGGTATATATTCGAAACATTTATAAAAATAAGGTAGTCGAGGCCAAAAATAATTATTCGCAATCTAAATAATTTGGTCTATGCTTAATTGTTTAATATTGAAAAATACTAAAAATAAAGGTTTACTAACTGGAATGTTAGGTTAAAATACATTGTACGTGCCACCGCAAATATCAACGTTTAATTTCACATTTTGTAACCAGTGTATCTCAAATAATTATGTCGATCCCAATTGTATACTTCATTTTCCCGTACACTCGTATGACTGAATCGTGTTTTTAATTTCCAATATTTTAATGAAAGATATTTAAATGATATAATTGATAAGTGTAAAATAAAATATATCTTAACGGAGTTAATAACAATATGATTTCAATAGATTTAAATGGCCCTATTTGGTCCGTTGAATAATAAAAAAATGTTCTGCTACGGCAGCGACCAGTTGGCGACAAGTGATTTTCTAACGACAACTACGACTTTATATATTTGGTTTTAGAAGCAAAAATAACAAACGAATCTTATTAAAATGATGGAGGGTTTTTTATCTGCAAAATGCATTATTAGAAAACATTAATTTAATTTCACTAATAATTTTCAACTCACTCATTTGCTTCCTCTCCCGGCACGCAATCGTCGATGAATATTGACTCCACAAACAAGCCTAACTTCAGTTACTATTTAACGAAATGTTGGTGATGTTCATTAGGCTATCATCGTCACAATGCAAACGGACACAATGAGCATTTTATCTTTGTTCATTTAAGCAGCAACATTTTACCCCCCCTGAATTGATGTGCGAGATTCGCTCAATACGTCGAGTCTCGCTAACTTGGTTGCTGGTCTTCTAAGAATACCCGTTGACGTTTTTATTGCAGCAGACCGGATATGTCCATTTGGGGCCAGCACCACTTCTATAATTCTTCCACGTTTCCATTCACCTCTGCCATTGCCGCTGTCTCATATAACTACAATATCACCAATTTTAAGCGGATTGTCTCGCTGATGCCACTTTGTGCTACGCGTAAGTGTTGGAAGATATTCTGCATTCCACCTCTTCCAAAACGTTTGTTTCATTTGCTGTAATATGTGCCACTGTTTTCGAAGATGCGAATCGTTTTTTACCTCAGGCATTTGTACATAGTTTGGGCAACCTAGCACAGAATGATTAGATGTCAACGGATCGATTTCATCGTATTCGATTGACTGACGGATTTCCTGGTGTATTGAAAATCCATTCAACTCCACGCCGCGTACATTCATTTTTCAAACCCTTTTCAACCACTAACCATTCTTTTTTAGTCGCTCTCACAAAATTTGTGCCCCTGTCGCTTCTGAATCGCACTGGAACACCTCGTTGATTAATGAAGTTACGCAGACATAGAATTAGCACATCAGTCGATAAGTTTCTTTCAAGTTCCGGATGTATTGCACGTACAGATAGACATGTGAAAAGTTCCACCCATCTTTTTTCGCATCTGCATCCGATAAAAACTTCGATAGGTCCGAAGTAGTCCAACCCTGTGTAAAAAAAAAGGTTCGAACATACGGGGTCAGTCGATCGACGTGCAAGTGACCCATTATATGGGGTTGCGAGACTATATAGAAATTTTTGCAATGTTGCCATGATGACCTAACTGACCTCACTAGTTTTCGAAGATTCGGAATCCAAAACTCAGCTCGATGATGGCTTCTTGGTGTTGATGGTGGATTATCTCGTGATAGTGCTGTTCAATTATTTTTGACATAATATTTAGGTGGGATAATTGGTCTTTTCATATTCAAAGGCACACATGCAGCATTGTGAATGCGCCCACCCAGTCGGATAACGTGGTCATCATCTATAATAGTTGTCAATTTATATATGGAACTATTTTTCGGGATTTGCTTCTTCAATAAGAGTAGTTTTAATTCGCTTGAAAATACTTTTGAACTAGTCGGCAAGCAATTATTTCTGCTGTTCTTATTTCCTTTGCCGTCAATTTAAAGTCCGCTGTTAATGATTTACATATTACTTCGCTTTGATGCTTCCGCAAAAATTTCAAAGCCGCACGCCGCTCGCCGAACGTCGAATCCAACACACTACCCTCAGCAACTTATAATACTTTGAGAAATTCTCAAATGGAATTAATGATGACGTCTCAACATTAATATTAAGAATGGTATTGGAACGTTCTTCGCTCAATTCTTCGCGAGCAGCAATGTCAGGTAATTCTTTTGGCCATTGTTCCATTGGGAAATTTCAAGAACGAGGGGCCCTTTATCCATGAAGAACTCACCGATGCATTTGTTCTTATCTGTGGTATTGTAGCATCGTCAGCGGGATTTGAACTTCCTGGTTCTGTTGCTTCGAGAACTTAGGCTATTCAGCGCTCCACAAATTGCCGATAACGGCGGCTGTCAGATCTAATCCAATGCAGGACGGTCTTTGAATCAGACCACAACATGACTGTCCTTAGTTGTACTTCATGTCCGTTGAGTATAGTTTCTTTTAAATGAACGCCTAAAACTGTAGCTTGGAGCTCGAGCCTCGGAATGGATAGCGCTTTAATTGGATTGCATCTAGTGCTTCCCATAAAAAATACAACATCGACATTGCTTTCATGACTTGTACGCCAATAGCCTACCGCGGAAAATGCAACTTCGCTGGCGTTAACAAATATATGGAGTTAGAAATCAGCACACGCATTGGCAAAGTGCAAATGGTAGCACCTCGGTATTTTAAAATCTCTTACGCTATCAAGTTGCCTATACCATTCATACCACTTGCTATAAATATCTTCTGGGATCTGTTCACTCAGTTTTTATCCTCCATAATTCCTGTTAGAGTAACTTCAATCTGATGACGCTGTTAGCTAGAAATTCAAATAGATCAAATATGGACATCGTGAGACTTTTTGTCGCCCTTATCCTGCCTTCAAGAATATCTTAAGGCATTTTTCCAAAATTCAAAATGAAACAGAACTGATCGGCCTTTGGGTTCTAATACATACTCAGAATCTTCTCCGTTGTTGCGTTACTATGGTACATATCTGTCAGATCTGGCAAAGATGATAACGATGAGGTGTCATTGATGGCCTCAATGAACTCTGACGAAATTGATACAAAACCCCTTCACTCAAATCCGGCTTCGCTATGGATATTTTTCACAACCTTTACTACTGGGATTGCTTCAGCGATTGTATCGAAGCTATCGACATAGTCATCCACATAATGACACTCTACAATAGCTTTAACGGCTCTCGGATATATATTCTCATAAGTCTTCGCGTTTAAATTCGTTATACATATACTGAGTCGAACACGGCGAGCGTGTAGAACCGATTATCATTGCACTCACCACATAGACATTTGGCGGATGTGATGAATCTCCGTCCCTCCATAGGAAACGTTGAGAGTTCTGATCCTCTTCTCGTATATTTATTTGGTGAAACATTTATTTAATATCCGCATATATAGTATTGCCATGTTCCATTGGCAATTTTCTGGAATACTTTTGTGATATGTAGGAATTTTTTTATTTTTGATTTTTACCACTCAGCTAATTTGGAATCCCTATTAAATTTTATTTTCACTTTCTCTAGTAGTCTTAAGGCCATGATGTAAATTTTCTCAAACTTAAAATGATCTTCTTGACAGAGAAGACAGGTTTTATACTGGCCGACAACCTTTTTTTTGTTTCGATAAGAATTTTCTCTGCTCTTTTATCTGCGTCAGAAACTACTCTTGAGACTAGATTTTCGACCGCGAAATATTCGGCAACTTGTATTTCTAAATCTCTTAAAACATTTTGAACCAAAAATTATCAAACCTAATTTGTTGTTATGAATTGAGAACCCTGTAGCAAATTTTTTTACTTTACACTCTACTCGTAGATATCTCCAAGTCTACACGTTGCGACACTTCACTTGATGTTGTATCACCTGTCCATCTTAGTGACACGGATTAAATTTGTCACCCCTTCAACAATTAGTGAAATTTCCGCCCCATCATCAATAAATGCCAAGATCCTTTCGGACCATTCAAATACAGGTAAAAACTTAAATACTGTCCTTTTATTTTGTTGTTGGCAAAGAAGATTAATATTATCTTCTCTGTCTATTCCCCCAGACGATATAAATTTGATAGCATCTACAGTAGCTACGTGGGCGGCAGCGGTATGATCAGAAGGGTTGTCTGTCAATGTAATAGCATCATGTTTGTCCCTGTCATAATCATCTAGAAGACGATTGTGGCGTTTACTACATGATGAAATCCCACATTCTCGACGACAAGGACATTTAGAGAGGAGATGACCTGTGCGAATACAACAAAAACCAACACGACTCGTCTTACATACTTTCCAACGATCTGAAATGGAAAGGCCTTTGAACTGTGTGCACTGATACAGCTGATGATTTTGGTAGCAAACTATGCACTTTGGTTTATATTTCCTGTGTTCTGTTTCTTATACAGTGTATGGATTATTTGTTTGCTTCGACTTTTTCTCACACGAAAAGGACAATGCCACATGTTGCAGACTTATCTAGTTTTACATCTATACCTAAAGAAAAATACAATGCAACCTTTTTTAACCATATCCTGAAATCTCGTATGCTCGGGTAAGATGACGAAATTGCTAACCTGTACTGTACTCATTGTCCCTTCAACTTAATGGCAATGAGCACACCAACCCATCAAGAAGTGATGGATCAAATAAATGTGGAGTGGCACCAGCATTTTCTAGAAAAAACAGCTAAGTTCGAAATTAGTGTACTGAGATTTATGAATTCGCTTATCCTTGTATCACATATGGTTGAAAATGCTCGCACTTTAGCTATTTGGTTTTTGACAAATATTTCTGGTCGCCGAAAAAGAAATTAGAAAGTGCTCATCATGGCATTCACACTACTTGGGTGTACAAGGAGGCTTTCGACTAGTTGTCTGGCAGTGCTCTTTGGACGAGGCGGCTTTTGCAGCCGAGATAAATTTTCTAAGTCCGTGTAACGATGAGCAGCTGTCGTTTCTCTGAAAAAGATGGAAAACATTGGCCACTCTTCAGGTGAACCATATAATTCCGGTAGATCCTGTAATTTACGAATCGGTGGGTAATAGAATGGAGTTGTTTGTGGCGGTTTTGTGTGGGTTGAAACGGCGGTGCGCTAGTGTTATTTATGCATGGTGTAAAGACATTTGGAAAATTATTTCTGTACGTATCTTGTAATTGATGACCCCAAGAGTAACCTTTTGCATTCACAGATGCACTCGGTGGAGCGGCGGTTGTAACGTACGGTGTACTATTCTCAGTCGACGTTTTGGTGCTCGCTGGCACGGTGACATTGTGGCTAGTTGGAAACAACCTCGGAAGTTGACTGGAGTTTCATTGGCAGAAACGGCGGCTGCAGTCTCGTTGGCGACTGAAACGTGGTCTGGTGTTTCGCCAATAGCATCTAACGGTCTTCGTGATGTTACTAACAGCTGTAATTGAATCCTTTCTTTCTGAGACTTGGCAAACGATTGTTGCAGTTGTCAAATTTGATGATGTAAGTCCGAAAGCGTTGGCGAAATCATTTCCACCACAGTGTTATCATGATCACTTGAGCTATTATTTTCTGGGGATGGCGAGGACGGCGAGGACGGCGAGGACGGCGAGGACGGCGACGGCGACATCTGGGAGCAAGATGGCGGTTTTGTCTGGCTTCTCGTTAACATACTGGTTAAATATGGAGGCTTTTGAACGAATTCAAATAAAAAAAAATAAAAAATTTGTGACAACAATCCAAATGAATAATAAAAATTAACAATTAATTAAAAAAACTAAAAAAATGTAGGAATTTTAAAATCATTGAGCCTTTGGGTATAAATATGAAAATGCATGAAGAGATAATTGAGTGAAAAGTACTAAATACTTGGGCGTAGTGTTAGAACGTAATTTCAACTTTAAGCAGCTTGTTGATTATACACATTGTAAGATTGCAAAAAAGTTTGGTTTTCTAAAGAATATAAGAATATATATATAATACCATTATTTTACAACGTTTCAACTACTGATCGACAACTACGGAATAAAGATCGGCTTGAAATTCTGTAGAATTAAGCTGTTCGCGTAGTGTAATGTGTAATGTGTAAATATACATAGAATCCTCGTTTTGTTAATAATGTAAAGACTCTTATAATTCAAATTAAAAATAAAATGTTATCCGAGTACTTAGAAACTACTAGTGTAAATATAAGCGATATTCAACCATCTGATTTAAGGAATGCCAACAACATGAGACCCAATAGATGTGACAGCAACATACCCCAGTGCTCCATTATGTACACCGGATTGACCGGTAGCAGATTGTTTAATATTAAAATGCATTTCGTACACTAAAATGACAATAAAAAACTGGGAAGAATATAAACTGGAAATAAAATCAAGTAAAATATTAAAAGATAAATTAACGATATACTAGTAAAAACAACGCGAACACAAACTCGAGCTTGGCCCAACTGTCTCTCTTTAAATAGAATATGGAATATACTACCACTTTTGATAATATTTTTATTTTTATTTATTCGAACTGCAAAACGATCTAATTTAGACTAACTATACTTCCATCAATTCGCCTACTTCGTAACTGATGTCTCCGATATTAAATCTGCTGAGTAGATCCTACCGGCTGCCGCGTATATTAGGTGAAAATTATCAATTTCACTTGCCTTTAGGTTATTTAAAAAAGAATTTATTTTAAATAATACTACAAGTTTACTTAATTAACTAGAATATGAGTTCGACCGAACCGCCGGATTCCGCGAGTCTATTAAAACTGCGATGACGTACATAAAACGAATCAGTGTGATTTATGATCAAATTACCGATCGATGACAATGGGATGACATGTTCCAGATTGATCGAGGATGAATTGTTGATGACATGATTCAACAATCAGTAGGATTGATCAAGAATAAATTGGGAGAAATAATTTCTGCTGTATTATTGAATTTGCGTGATGAAAGTATCCACTTAATTTGCATGCATAAAGGCAACCTGATGCCAAGTCATTCTGCACGCCATGCTCCTCCCTCGTGGATAGTTTACGTCGTGTTAACTCTTCTCCTCCTTAAATATGTACGCCCATTCAGTTTTTGATAGATTGGATACTCCTAGTTTCGGGTTGCAACTGATACGCCTCTCGGATCAACCCACGACCATAGTATTCAGCCTTTGTTAACTTTCTAATATATGATGCATGCAAAGGTAATTACAAGTCCATCCGAAGGAATGGATATTCTCATTGTTCCAACATCTGCGTGAAGTTCTTTGATATAAGTCAACCTTTGAATTGGTAAGGAAGATAGTGTCATTGTCGATGAGATTAATGATCTCGCCGGTATGTGTATGAGATTTCCAGTTGGCATGACCTCATTCAACAATCTAGACAAAGATGAAGAAGTGTGTGTTGTGGGGATAACACCTTCTGTGAACTTAAGTCTATTCGAATATAGGAAATTTTGACTAGTGCTAAGAAAAAAAAAGTCTTAACAGTCAGATATAACTTCACATATTCAATCATGTATTGTCTTTACAAACAAAAACTTGAAAGAAGTGACGCAAAAATAGAATGCTATGACTGTAAAAGTCTTTCTCATGGTTAAAATGTTACCCGTCGATCTTGAATTCATAGGAAACAACCAAAAAAACTGGAGTGGAGGTGTTCTCAGTATACGTCTATGCGATCTCCAGCGACAGAAAATGTTGTAATCCCCATTTCTCGTAAGAACTCAAGTTCTAAGCAGAATACGAACAAGTGCCAACAACAAAAACTAGAAAATGTAGCAATTGATATAAGACTAATATACAGTGAACTATTTGATTTAAAAAGTGCAACCAACGATTTTTTGTCTCGCATATCGCACTACAAACGCAAAACTGTAAGCTTAATTCCAGGGTCAGTGTTTTACAAGAGAAAATCAATTACCTTGAATAATCCAATCTCTTCAATGTCGTGGAAATAATGAATATATACCGGGAGTAGTTGGGTTGTAATGAAACGGAAACCGTTGGTGATGGTGTGGCAATGAAAAAATGCGAAAAAGACATACACTCTTGTTATGTTAAAAAAAAAAGACTAAAGAGAAGTAAACTAATTGTCGACGTAAGTGCTTCAGGCAATTGGGCTTGTTTTGACGACAACTGGAAGCTAAGCGAAGTTTTTTGGTGAGAATTCTGACAACACAAATATTTATATTAACGATAGCTTGATACCGCATGTACGTAAACTCTACAATGCATCCAAGAAGATAAAATTGATGAAGAAATGAAATTCCAGTTAGTTGCTTCGAGGATATCGTAAATTTATAAGCTATCGTCCATTATTATTTTTAAAATGAATTTTAACTCTTTTAATATCATACAAAATTATCAAAATCCTAATCCTACTTATTTTTACACCAAAATATGTGTAATATGAGAAAAATTTTCAATTGCTTCGTTGCTCATATTGGTTCCTTGAACCTTTTGCCTGAATTTATTATTGTGGTCATGAAATTGGTAATTGTAATAACTCTTATAGTGCGGGTGGTGTGGTAATGTTTATAAAGAACCACGTAAAATATAATTTTAACAGTGAAGATGTCGTAAAATTTGCCACCGAAATGAATAATGAAATCATAACGATTTTCTATATTTATTGCTTGCATGAAAATGGTTTGAGCAAAAACATTTTTCTTGAACATATGGATGAACTTTTGAAGAATGTGAAATCAAAAACCTTTAGGTATAAGCTTTCGCCAGAGTGCCAGAAGTTCAATGGGTATGTAGGAGGAGAGAGAAGAAGGTTCGTCGTTTTTAGGGCCGGGCTAGGCCAATGCTGTTTTTCATCTGCTCGGAAAGAATCCTAAAGAGTAGGATTGCAGAAAAGCTTACGCTATGGTTTTGCCATCGCGGAAAAACAACTCTTCAGACGAAGGGGAGATATTCCATCTGGACCTGCGGATTTGTGGATGTTAAGATCTTTAAGTACTCTTGCTACTATACGTCCCAATGAATATTTGACGCACCCAAGTATAATCGAAGCATCTGGAAGTGTTGAACTGGGCGCAAAGTATGCAGCAAGCATATTGCCTTGGCCCAAGGAGCTGACAGCTGTACTGTCACTGCAAGTGAGCCTAGAGATGGAGGATGAAAGAACGAACGACCGAAAATATTTACTACCTTTGGGACATTGTGACCCAGAGAGAACCAGATGAAATGATAGGAAACTTAATTTAAATAAAACAACAACGGTGTAAGATCTAAAATTAATTCTGGCTTTATTTTGAACCTACGTTCCATTGCCATTATGCGTGGAGCAGCACATCATTCAAATGGCACTGTCGGCTTCGCTGGCAGTGCTTCAAGCGGTCGGTTAAATTTTTGACGACTCGGTTTAATAAGTACAGCATTAATCCGTCAACAGCGTATCAAATGTTGGCCTCGAGCTTGTTCAAATAATTGGCTTGTTAACATAGACTAAAGATTTGATGTAGCCCTAGAGAAAATAAACAAGTAGTATCAAATCGGTGAATACGCGCTGTGAGATAACCCATTCGCCAAATTTCTACTTCATAACCTCGAGCGTTGCGCCACTTGTATGTCATGTAGAGTCATTTTGTTTGAACCACAGCTCGGATATATTGATGTTGTCGAGACTCGGTCGAAGAAAGTCAGCTAACATCGCTCTATACTTGATACCACTGATGGTAACGGTGTCTGCTTCCTCTTTTCGAAAGAAATACGGTACGATGATGCCGACATGCCATAAATCGCACCAAACAGTCAATCTTTGTGGATGTATTGATGTTTGGCCGACCACTTGGCAATCGGTCCAGTAAGGGCAATTTTGCTTGTTGACATAGGCGCTGAGCCAAAAATGGGCCTTGCCCGAAAAGATGAAAATTTGACCTAAATCCAGATCTCCGGCCAACGTTTCCAGCGTCCAATTTGTGAAAGTGAAATAATGCCGATGTTTTTAATATCGCTTTAATATAAATCAGTTGTCATCATATCATGCTAAAAATGATTAATATAAACGGTACCATGTTAAATCGACCAATTACTATTACAACTAAAATACAACTGCTGAGAAGTTATAGGCGCCTGCCTCACAGTTGTTTACATTCCCTTAGCTCAGCGAGGAAGTTGCGTGAGCGTCTAAGCATTGCACAGAAAAGGGCGAAATCCTGTTAGCGAGTGGAAACGTTAAAATTTGGCCTTATTTCACGGCACCTTTCTGGGTCTTCTTTCATACTGGCCCCTACGGCGTCATTTCTCACCAATCTCTGTCTGGTTGGTGGCCTAAGATCCAAAAGATATGCCTACGCTCAAAATTTTCCACGCTGCGATGAATTTCCTGCACACTGAAGCCATGATCACGATCGACCACGCGACGAAATTTACGTTGCGCATTTACAGCTGAGTCGGAATTTCGATAATATTTTTTAATATTAGCCCCCGTTCGGCAAGCATAGAACGATGCCCGATAAAATTGCAAACTTTACTGAATATTTTGACAGCTGGACTTCATTGGTAACTTTGACAGCTGCTGAAACATAACAATTGGAAAAACTATCGTTGCTATCTGATCACCCTGTAGTATTTTTTACCTCAGTTTTCGGTAATATTAAAATTCCACACGCTTGAGAAAGACGTTGCAGTCATTTCTGCAGGACCAAAAAAACATTTCTATAATCCTGACAACCTCTGTCCAGTTTGGGGCTTCTGTAAATAGAGCATGTATGTAGTTATACCCACTTAAGTGTTAAGTTCTATTTATAACAAAAACAGAAGAAAAAAGCACAAGAAAAGTTACTCGACTGGGATTCATACGAGAAATCTCTCAAAACAGTTAAAAAAGAACTCTGGAAGGCAAAGCGACAAATCTGAAGGTCATATTGTGACAAAATAACAATAACCTCTAAGGCATCGCGGCTAAAAAAAATCGTCTCTACAAATCCTATGATGACTAGCTGTTTAAAAACAATCTCAAGTGATGGATCACTCAACCTGCTACTAGACACCCACTTTCCAGGTAGCTCCCTATTCGAGGCCAGTAGCAAATAGAATAGGACAACTGCAACCGTGATCAAAATTCATGGTCTGGTTACAAGAGACAAGCCGCTCTGGGCGCTTCATCGCTTCAAGCCAAACAAGTCTGCTGATCCGGACGGTAAATACTTGCCGATCTACAAAGGTCCTCAGATCCTACCTACGTTTGAGAATATTATGAGCTGTGTAGAACTGATCCGTGCATTTTTGTGGATAGCCACTCCGATATCAAGTCCCTGGACTCAGTCTCATTAAGTCTTAGAGCCGCCCGTTAATAGCGATCATCCCTTAGGAAGATGGCAGATCAGTTCAACCTTCACCTATGTTGGGTGCCGGACCCCAGAGATATTTCAGGGAATTGTAGGGTCCATTAAATCGCCAAAATTGGAACCATTCTACCGGAAAAGGGTAGTATCGGTATACCAATCGCTACGAGCAAATTAATATTAAAACTGAATGTTAACAAAAGAGGTGGACTGTTGGATAAACTCTTGAAAGACCTGGCCAAAGCTGGACGAGGAGGAGGAAGAGACAATCCTCCACCTACTCTGTAAATGCCCAGCTCTCTCCCAAAAAGGGAATCTCCACGTGGCAGCTTTCTTCTACAATGATCTAAGCGATCTAAAAAATATACTCGAAGGCGTCTCCCGTGCTTCATCATAAGCTCAAATTGGTTCCAAGAGTAGGAGGATCACAGATCAACGTGGCATCACAATAGGCCAATAGGCCTATTGGTCTTTCCAAAAGCCACTTTTACCTATCCTATGTCCCTAAAACAAAATAAAGGAGTGCACCAACAAAATTCATACTCACAAACCGCTACCCATCAGTTTCTACATGCGCCCAGTCACGGCCCGCGATATATGACAATATAATACAGCAACACCAGAGGCCGAGAGCAAACAACAGCACTACGACCAGGGGCAGGGAATGTAGCAACGCCCGCACTATGATTTATACAGCTATATACGAGTATATTTTTTATTCCCCCCCGAATTCACGGAACTAAATCACAATTATTTTTTTTTGCACTCGTGCGCATGGTTAGAATGTGTGCTTTTTTTCTTTTTGTTTTTGTTTGTTGGCATAAATTAAAGTCAAGAAGGGGACTTGTACGAGTGCACCGATGTTTCGTGTGAATTCGTCGGAGGTTAGCTCGGCAATCTGTTCTGCGCATAGTTTTAAGCTCGACGCTGTGTGTGGCGCTCCCAGTCACTTCCGCCGCTTCATTAGACCGACACAGTCTGCTTCTTTTAACAGATTTCGATTAACGAGAAAGATTGTTTTTTTTTTCAGTCATATTCCTTCTAACTTTCGATAACTCAATGTTACCAGCTAAATCAAATACAACATCCAAAGACTTAGGCGATTGTTAATTGAGTATGAAAAATAATTTATCTGTAATATATTTTTTTTTAGAGTATGTATTGGAAAAAGGGGTTTTATATTTGATTTTAATACATCTAAGAATTATGTTGGAAATCTGTAGAACAATCCAAAACACAACTATAGATGAACTACAATAACTATGCAGCTTTGAGTTTATACTCGTATACTAGGTGGAGTGAAAAGTAACCTCCTTGACCGCCAGAATGCTCTGCTATTGCAAAGAGGGTTATGGTGCCTTGAAGTCCGTTCCTATTTAGGCAGACATGCCAAATTTCAGTGCGATACTGTCTGTAGTTTTGTTTTTACAGGTGATTGTTGTTGACGTGTTTGGAATCATGTTGTGTATGGACAAAAATGATTTTCGTTCTCTCATAAAACATAATTTTTTGAGAGGCAAAACGGCGAAGGAAACAAAACAAAAGTTGGATAAATATTATGGGGCTAATGCTCCGACAGATTACACCGTAAAATTCTGGTTCCGCGAGTTTCATGGTGGCCGCAACTCCACTACCGATCAAGTCCGCAGCGGCAGGCCCTCCGATGCGGTTACAGAGGACAATGTAAAAAAAATACATGAAATGGTGTTGGCTGACCGGAAAGTGAAGATGCGCGAGCTAGTAGATACCACAAAGATTGGTGCTGAGCGCACACGCCATATTTTGGGCAATATTCTGCATATGAAAATGTTATCCTGCCGCTGGGTGCCGCGCGTGCTCACTCCTGACCAAAAACAAGAGCATCGCAACCACGGCCGAAATCAATGACTTACGGCTCCAATTGCTCTCGCATCCACCGTATTCGCCCGATTTGACTCCCTCGGCTCATCAATAAAAAATTCAGCTCACGCGAGGAAATCATCGACGCCACGGATCGGTATTTTGCAGACCTTCCGGAAAATTACTTTTCGGACGGGATCAAGAAGTTGGAAAATCGCTGGAATAAGTGTATCAAACTAAAAGGGGACTATATTGAATAATATAAAAAAAACATTTAAAAAAAAAAATTTTAATTCCCAAGGAGGTTACTATTTTTGTTTGTCCTCAATTAAACATTAGTCTAGCAAGTGTTATACCATTTTGGGATCCGGACTAAATACGCCATCTTTTAAAGTTACTTGCCAAAAAGGCACAGTACATTTTTTTACCAGTACAGTCAGTTCAAGTTGGGTGATTAATTATTTTCAGATACATGGATGGACAAAATAGCTATATTTTAGTTAAAACCGATAGAGTTATGTTTCAATTTTACAGAAAAGTCAATCAGGCTTACGTGACAAAAAAAAATCGAAGAAAGTAAAGATTTGCAGTCACGGTACTTGAAAGGTCGTCACAGGGTGTCAGATTTTTTTGAAGTTTTAGTTTCAAATGCATTTTATTATCTTAATCATTACTCTTACATACTGACAAAAATGCTTAAACGACGACGAAACATCTTCTCCATCATTCAACCACCAGAAATGCTGGTGCTGCCGAACGACATCCCTCTTATCGCGATTCCCCACCGGCCTACTGAACCTGAGACGATCCACACTGCCGTGTGCGACGTCTCTGTTGTAGTTGAGTCGCCTGTCCCCCAGATTTTTTTGAAACTATTTGCCACGTGTTCAGACAATTGCTAGTTTCGTTTAGAAATGTCCGTTTCGTCTGTTTCGTACAGTGAAACATTCAAGAAGAACGCAATTTGGGGAACGTTGGTTTTTTTTTCGATAATTGTGCTAACTTTTTTTTTTGTTTTGTGAGTGTTATTGGTTCGTTTTTATAATGAGGGACAAAGTGTATAGTAGTTAAAAAGGTGGAAAAGAGGCACGTACATACAGCAAGAGACCGAAAATATCTGGAAGAAGGCCCTTGAGTCGAGACGAGTTAGAGGCACCAAGAGAAATGAATGCTAATACATCCGCGAAAAAATTGAAGCAATCGGAAGATATGCATGATATTGAAGGGAATGCAGGTATTGGTTATCGTATGGTAAAATTTATTGCAGTTTTTTCAGCTATTTCAAAAGTTGTCGTTTGTAAAGTGTGCAAATCGCAAGTGAAATTTACGGGAATTGGTAAGCGCGGCTTAGGATTCAAAATTGTAGTGTCCTGTGAAAAATGTGTACAGACTGAGATACTTATTAGTCCATTTATTGAAAAAGACGATGAAATAAACCGTAGAACTGTAATCTATGCGATTACTTGGAATTCGTTTGCACGGAATAAAAAAGTTTTGTGCATTCATGGAACCGATGGAATTATAAATCAGCCCGAACAGCTACGAAATATGCTTGGAGATTAACAAAGAGCGCAAAAAGCTTGCAGAAAGATCGCTGTCTGAAGCTACAAAAGAGTGGAGGATCGCATTAAAATCTAATAGAAAAGAAATTGCAGAGCAGGACAATCATATAGTGCAGGCATCGCGGATTAAAGGTATTGCAAGAGTGTTCATGACTTTCTATAACTCAAAATTTTAAACGCGTTTATCCCAAACCTGCATTTTTGAAGTTGGACGCGCACTTAACTTGAACAATTCTAAACCAATTCACTTCAAATTTTACCTAAATCTTTAAAAATATATTGCCTAAATAAGTACGTAGGATTCCTTTTTATATGACACAGTTCATTTGTTATTAACAATTTTCTGGCGATTTTTCTGTGAATTTTGCATTTTTCTCTGGCTATTGTTACGTACAATAAAAAAAATTTCGTGACTCGTTATAATTGAAAATTTACAGAAGATGTTGGTACGGCCGCAGACCCTTCCAACAAAGAAAGGTCATCTGAGAAACACTGCACAGCCGCCATTTTTAAATAAATTATTCTACAAAAATTATGTTTTACAGTCAATCATATCTAAAATAAACTTCTGGCTTGTAATCTCACTTTTATTACGCAAGCATAAGTCGAAATACCACAACTTAGGAATATGCCTCCATCAAACCGATGGCATAGGTGCAACAGACACTATACGCTCAAGAGGAACTGTACAGCTTTCATTATCTTCGCGCTATGACAGCTTCGCGTAAACTATTCATGCGAACATACTGCCGAACATAACCATTAGTCTACCTCCTGCTCGCATTCACAATGGGTTGTGGCCGCATATCAACTGGCTTAACTTTTCTGATTCAAATTTCAAAGTACCAGCAGCTGTTGACATCCTACTAGGCTGTGATCACTTCTGACAATTCCTTCTAGATGGATTGGTTCGAGACCCACAAGGTACTCCCGTTGCACAGCAGTCAGTACTTGGATTGGTGCTATTTAGAAAAGTGGTTGAGCCACACACAGTATTGGCGTTTTCAACCACCGTCGCCATCCACTCGGCCTCATCTTTAACGAAGGCTGTATTGGTACTTGGAAGAACTCCCAGAATCAACGCATCTCACCTACGAAGAGCTCAAATATGAAGAAATTTTCTCTAGGACACATTCTCGACAATGTGATGGACGCTATATAGTTAAACTTCCGTTTAAGGCAGACATACCACTTGGAAGCTCACGCGGAGCAGCCGTTCAAGCTTTAACTCGCATGGAGAAAGTTTTTGCCAAAGATCCGTAACTCCACATACAGTACGCTGAGTTCATGCAGGATTTCATCAACCTGGGGCACATGGAAGAAATCGCTGACACTTCAAACTTGGGAGAACACTTCTACATGCCTCAGAGAGCATTTATAAAAGAATCTAGCAGTACAACTAAACTCAGGGTTGTGTTCAACGCTTCATCAAAAACCAGCTCCGGATATTCTGTTAATGATGCACAGCTAGTTGGTCTGCAACTGGAACCTGACCTCTTCACCACGCTTCTTCGTTTTACATAGAACCCACTGCTTTGCTATGACCGCTGATATAGCCAAGATGTACCGCCAGGTACGAGTCGGCGGATCGCACATCGACTTCCAGCGAATCGTCTGGCATCAAACTACTGGAGATGCTATCAAGGATTTTCGTCTACTGACAGTAACATATGGCTTCGCTTCAGTTTCTCATCTGGCTGTCAAAGCCGCGCAACAGACGTCTCTTGACGAAGAGTGTGATTTTCCTGTAGCTGCTAAAATTGTTCGTCGTAACTCTTACAGTTCCAGGTCTCTTGCTTGCTCTTACGAGGTGGTTTCCACCTTAGGAAATGGTCTTCGAACTCTGCGTTTGTCCTCAGCTGTATCCCTGCTGAAGATCATGAATTAATGCCAACTTGTGATCTTTCTGGTACTGAGAGCGTCAAAGCATTGGAACTTCAGTACCAACCATCATTTGATGCCTTCATATACAACGTCTAGGTTCGCGAAATCTTATTCAACGTCTTCTACTTTCAGATTCTTCGACCCTTTAGGCTTACTTCCTCCAACAACAGTTATGGCCAAAATAATTTCCCAACGTCTTTGGAAACCGAAGCTCGACTGGAATAAAGCAGAACCCGAAGTCGTGAGGCAAAAATGGCTTAAGTATCGCGAAAACCTCTCCGGTCTTACAGCTATCAAAGTGTCGAGGTGGTTGGGCACAGGCGAACCTAGTGCAGTTGTAGATCTGTACGGTTTCGCGGATGCATCCCAAGACATATATTCAGCTGTCATCTATGCAAGAACAGTAAGCTCCAGCGGTGTCGTTAGTTTTCGGCTTATCACAGCGAAAACAAGAGTGGCGCCCATTAAACTATTCTCATTGCCTAGACTGGAGTTGTGTGCCAGTGCCCTGCTGACACGGTTGATAATTTATATAAGGAAGGTACTTGATTCCCCGGGTCTCAAGGTATACGGCTGGACAGATTTAATAGTGGCGATAGCCTGGATCCGTCAGCACCCCAGCAAGCAAGAAGCTATACCACCAGCCAACTGTTTTCATGTCCCATCAGCACAAAACGCAGCTGATTGCGCTTCAAGGGGAATACCACCACAAGATCTCAGAGATTTCGCGCTTTGATGGGATGGCCCACACTGGTTGAGTCAAGATGAAATGTTTTGCCACCGCAATAACTGTTTATTATCGCTATTGACCAGAAGCCCAATCCCATCAACGTGAACATAGCAACCCGACCGCCGCTATTTGAAGCCTGGGATCTCATCGACCGGTATTCTTCCATATTTAAACTTAAATGCGTAAGAGCATTTGTCTTCAGATTTATCAACAACGTACGACGCTCTATCATGGCACGTATGGAAAATTAACATCGTTTTGCTCAACTAAACACCCTAGTCGCAATGAAGTCCAGAAAGCACTTAACATTTGGATTAGGCTCACGCAAAAGTGTTTTTTCGGTGACGATATCAATCAACTGCAATCTAAGTCACCCCTTGCCCGCCAAAGTAATCTATTACGATTAAGTCCGTTCTTGGATGAGGAAGGTCTGCTCAGGGTGGGCGGTAGATTGCGAAAAGCATCGCCACATTCAGATAGAAGACATCCAATACTACTTAACGCTGCTACAAAACTCACCTTGCTAATCTGTGAGGATATATATCGCATTTCTCTGCACACAGGTCCTCAAGCAATGCTCGCTATACTACAAGGACGTTTCTGGGTAGTCAAGGAACGAACGCTTTGCGGAAAATCTTTAAATCTCGCGTGAAGATTTTCAAAAGGTCGTGGTTCTAAGGCTGTGAAAGGATACATTTCGATCTTAATATGTACATATATCGAGTGGTGCTATGCACTTAGAGCCTGCTGGAGACTTATCATTCTGCATCTTTATCCTTGTTTTTAAGGGTTTTGTATGTCGGCGAGGCCATTGCAGAGAATTGTTCAGTGATAATGGGAGTAATTTCATAGGCGCCGAAAAGGAGCTTAAGAACTTCTTAAGTGAGGCAATGCAAGATGAAAAGTTGGCAAAATTTCTAATCGACGGTGGCACCACGTGGCATTTTAATCCACCAGTAGTACCTCACATGGGAGGATACTGGGAAGCAGCTGTAAATCGTGTTAAATTTCACCTACGACGGACATTGGATGAAAATCTTTTGACATTCGAGGCATTCTCAACTCTCGTGGCAGAAATAGAGGCTTGCATCAACTCTATATCAACCGGTGTAAATGATCTTCAGGTCCTCACGCCGGGATATTTCCTGATAGGCGAGCCTCTTAAAATCGTACCAGATCCCGATGTCACCGACTATAAAGTCAGCTTGAAGAACCGATGGCGCAGCTCCGTCAGCATTTTTGGAGAAGGTGGAATAAGGAGTACTAAGTTCAATTGCAAAAGCGTGCCAAGTGGACGAAATCATCTCTTAATTTTAACGTTGGAGACCTTGTCGTAATACGAGAAGACAACATTCCTCCTAGCAAATGGAGGATGGGAACAGTAGCTGAAGCGCATACATGGAGAGATGGTCGAGTTCGAGTTGTCCCACTCAAAACCGCCAATGGTATACTGAAACGCCCCATGGTCAATGTATCTCCACTTCTGACCAACAATCCAGCTGAAGTTGGCGAGTTGAACTAAATATATTACCAGTTAGTTCAAGGTGGGAGGAATGTTGGCGCCAAAATGAATACCTAAAATGAAAATCATCTCCATACATTTAGGCAGTCGTAAACTAATTCTCGTTGCGAGCACAACGCACTTCTCGGTGTATTTAATAATCAAATACATGTATTATTATTTTTCCGTTTGAATCAGCGCATTTTTTTCTTTCTTTCTTTCTTTGTTATTTGTTTTTTCAACGAGCAGGTGCTTGAAATGGGAATAGTGAACGCAAACCGGAATAAAAAAAAACACACCAAACGAAATATTACAGAAGAAAACTTTCCACAATTACCTACAGTTTGTAACGAGATAGTATGCGACTCTCATCGTATAATTCGTTCCAGATTAATCGTGGACTCGAACATATAGGGTGTCCCATTAAGACCGCCAATTTTGAAAATTGAAAAGAAAACTCTGTGTTTATTTGAAAAGTTCTGATTCTTTTATTATAATAAAAAGTGTAGACATGGAGTGTATGTATAAAACACAATATCCGAGAAATGGTCGGTGGATAGCAAACACCTTTGAGGAAAACTGGAAAAGGTATAGCGCTCACAAAACTGATCTTGACAGTAGCATTATAAAGAAGTTCAACCTAAAAATAAGCGATCTTCCCCATCTATCAGATCAAGAAAACTACCTCCCAAAAAGATAACATCATATGAACTCGAAACTATTCTATGGGTTTGAAAATGTGAAACACCGGGTGATGATATAGATCACGTAGAATATGATCATGTATTACGATGGTCATCTTAAAAGATGAATGTGTGATTTGTTCAACAATATTATGAACGCGGAAGCGGGCCCAACTAATATCTACTGCCAAAAACTCGCAAAACAGCTATTCCTTGGAAGAATATCGTCTCACATCACTTCTTCCCATTCTCTTAAAATTTTTGAAAAAATCCTCGTAAGACAAATCGGCTGAGCAATGAAGTAAAAGATGCACCCAGCGCAAGATGCTTCAAGATCCCACAGAAGTGATCACAGACTTATTCATCTTTTAGAACACGAAATCACCGAAATCTTAGCCAGAATGTGGTCATTTCATGGGACCTAGAAAAGACTTTCCCAGCTCCAGCTGTATTCGTGGGGTATGCGAAAAGTGATCTAGAAATTACAATAATAAATTCATTTCTGTCAGAAAGAACGGGAAGACGACTATAACTCGTGCTTGGTAAAAACTGAAAGCGGAATTTCTCAAGACTCTCCACACTTAATTATAATAAATGACGCATACACTCAATTATCGCTGAACTAGACTTGGAAAGATATAACCTCGAATTACAATAATAGGAATTTATGCCGAAAACTTCTACGCATTCGCTTCAGGAGATCCCGTTCGGGTAAAACAACTTTCAGAAGAAGCAGACTAAGCCATCTACAATTGCCACAAGAAAGAGGAGCGTTTTTCCCACCATCTAAAATTGACGACATCCTCACTTATAGAAAAAAAGTGCGTAACTTTACCGCTACTACTTCATGAACTCGCCATAGGGTTCAAAAAACAAATGAAGATACTGTGAGTTTTTTTTAGCGGAAATCTTAAATAGGATTTTCATTCCAAATACATTTTGACACAATCGCGTAATAATTCTTTAGAAATTATCTTAGTTTGGGAAAAGACGCAGAAAAAGAACTCCCAACAAACAATTCCAAGGCTTACACTGGTTCCCTCTTTGAACGCATGTTGGTTTTTCTACACTGACGGCTCATTTCAGGACGAGAATTTCACATAGTAGTTCAGTGAGCATACGACTACGTGAGATATAGAAACTAGTAGATTCATAGCAGATTTAACGGCAATCGAAAAATGGATATCTATTGCACAAGCTTGGCCGGAGGAGACAGTAATATTTACTGAGAAGCTAAGTATTTGAATATCCGCTTACAGTAACAACTCCCAATTCATGTCGACTCACCCGGAACATTTTTAGACCAACCCTGGATATACTCGATTTTTTTCGAGAAGGATGTATATGAATACCTAGATTCAGAGCAGAAAATACCTTATTCAGAAGCTGGCATCTCTACGATAGAGAAGCACCTTAGCAATGTCAAAACTGGGGTATCCCATTGTTCTAGCATATTTCGGTCACACGTCCTATTTGTAAACTGATTCGGAGCTCTGAGAATATTGATCAACAACTCGTCGAAATCCTGACTCAATCAAATACGCAATTACTAGAATACATGAAAACAGTCACAACTTTACTTCATAAACTTGATGATATTTGAGCTCCTTAATTTTTCTAATAGCCTAACTTAAATTTTTCTAATGTCTGTAATACATTTGCTCTTATCGCTAAGTTTCCGTTTAATAAATAGGTACATAATATCATAATCGACTACATCATATGGCTCTTCTGCCCTGGTGTCTTAATTTGTTTTATTGTAAATAAATAAATAAACTAAATAAAGTGTTTCTTTATTTTCTTTTGGTTATATGCAGCACTTTATTTAAAGAAATATAACTAGTTAAAAAACTAGTTAACTAGCTAATAAGAAGCACTAACGAGAAATTGTGTATAATCATGTATTGCGGGAAAACCAAAAACCATTTTCGTCTCATCCACCCAAATGAAACCGTTGTTTTCAATGTAAAATAACCCCAACTTTTCCTTGTTGATTTCACTCCTGGCTGACAGTAACTACATTCACGAAACGAACGAAAAAGTGTTTTCATATCTTTTAGTGCAAGCGAACAAAAAACGGAAAAAACGCAGAAAATGTTAAAAACGAAAATAACGATAACGATTAAACTATATACAATGTACATATAACATATGTAGATATCGCGGTGATGCAAATTATTTGCTATTGTACGAGTATAATATGAAATTATATTTTGAAATATTATGCAGCATGTTCGATAACATCTTAATGAATTTAACTTACATCGGCGGAATAACCGACGAATTCAAAGTCAAAACACCACATACTCGTACACATAGGCACCCCATCCGTTTGTTTCGTTCAGCAAATCGCGATCTTATAGGAAGTAGTACGATCTTATCGAAGTGAGTTTTGTAAAATTTTAAATGACTAATGATAACTTATTTCATATTTACTTTTATAAAATTAACTACCGAAAAGGCAATCAGTGTCACATTAGTACAATATCAACCCTAAAGTTATAGTAGATAATAGTACCGAACTACACATACATATGGTATATGAAGCCAATTAATAAGATATAAATTTAAAAACGCACTCATTCGTCGAATTTCTAATTATTTGTCACACAAATTGAAATCTAATTAAATGCTATTTTTATCGTAATATGAACGTATTGCACTATATACGGACTGACAAAACATAAGCAAATGAAACTGCTATTGTCACAATAGATTTTAAAAATTGTACTCGTAAATTTAAAGGGATTTCGCCATTTTTTCCGTCAAAATAAGCATAAATAAATAAAATAGAACACAAAGATAACAAAATACGATGTCGATAATAGTTAAAAAAATAATAAGTACTAATATACGAATGAGCTGTAGGTATACATACATATATGTATAAACATGCAACGTACGCTAGTAGACGCATCACACCAGAAACAGTAACATAACTTTATGTGATCTTTAACTATCTCTTTTTGACCTACATACGAATATGGTATATACATATATATGTATGTATAACATTCCACCTAAAAGCTATTTGTCCGACACCTTATAATACTTATATTAAGGAACTCCAAAATTCCTTACTATTTTATGTTAATACATACAAATTAAATTGCAGTTTTTCAAGTTATAAGATATTTTCAGAAATTTTGCATTTACATTTTCTTTCTTGCACGTATAAACAACAGGTCTATGTGTGACGAGCAAGCTATGATTCTACAAATGTGTCGGGAATATATTCTTCTCTGGTTAAACACTAGTAGTAAAAGCGGCCTTTTTTTTATTTCTTACTCTGTTGTGTGGCTTAGCTTCAGAACAGCATCAATCCACGAATATAGTGGTAAAACAAATACCCATCTTTGTGCGATTTGAAGGAGTCTAACCATTTCTTGGATACATGCCACCATTCAGTTCATAGTGAGAGTTTATTGTAGAATAACCACTTAGAATACAATCGGTGTGATTTTCATAATTGTCTTTATAAGCTGAGTTGGTTGATGGTGAATTCTTCATCACGTCTTTATTCCGTCAGTGTTTTTAAGTTCACCTATTATTATATGTGAAGTAAATAATTTTTATTATCTTATGCATAAGAAATAGAGTCTATGCAGTTTTATGAGCCACTAAAAAATGCGGCAATTTTTAAAATAATTTTATATTTGAATCTCCGGATTAACATAGTGTTTACTAAAACAACGTCCAATACAACGCAATTGACAATTTTAGGAACACATTTGCTCTATTTCAGGTAATATTAAATAATAATAATTTATAACATTTATTTCATTTATTAAATAAATGTATTAGTACAATGCAAGCAAAATATTTGTGCAACAATCCCTATCCTATTACTAGCAAAACCAATCACGCTGTTCTTGATACAAACGAAGATAACATAGCATTTTTTCTATTTAGTACACGTATCGTATACATAAGTATATACTCGTGTACTCGTATACCTTGGTACGGTTTTTTGCAGCTATACTCATTCATATTTAAAAGACATGCAATTTTGTTGTTTGGCCTGGTATTGAGACTATTGTATTGATAACATACGAGTAAATGTAAATAAACATTCCGCGGATTATCAAAAAATACCTTATGGGATTTTTAGAAAAATAACACATAGATTCTAAAGATTCCATTTTAACAACAATTTACAATTTATTTTTGGGTTTTCTTTTCTTAAGAAGTTTTCTCCATAAGGTCTCAAGTATTCAATTTTCCCTTTACTCATTTTCACTTAAATGTAATTTTGTTCATACGCCTCGTTAAGAATCATCCAAGATGAATGATTTTCGTTAAATATTTTCTATTGTTCTTCATGTTATGTACAATAGTAAATATCATGGTTGTACTTACAGTAGTAGGTACATATATCAATGTCTGACACAAAAAAAGAAATTAAAATTAAATACTCTATTAATAATTTATACGTATTATATATGTACAATTTCTATGTAACGGGTAAGATTTATTTTGATTTCTTATTAAATTTATTCACATTTGAGCCATAAATGCAACAGTGGTATATGTCAATAAAATGAAATTTATACGGATTCACTAAATTTTTGTGTAGAAGTTCGCTACAGAAATATATTTTCTCAGCAGAAGTTACTTTATTAGATGCATCTTCAATTGACAAATTGAAAACAATGCTCATGTCATATATTAAAGCAAACAAATCGTTGGTTAAAAAAAAGTGAAAATTGAACGTCTTTGAAGAAGTAGAACAATTTGCTGAGTACTCAAGGTAGTGTATTATGTATTACAGATAACTATTCTCTCGTTAGATAATTTTAAATTATGAATATATGTGAGTACAAGTCAAATAGAATTGTCACTTTAGTTTGCTCATATTATATTGCTTGTTATGCATCGAAGTAATTACTTTTCTCAAATTACTTTTTTTCCTTTTTATCCTACTTCTCTGTGTTTATTTTTCAGCCATAAAGCTGCTCTTTAATTACATTAGAATTCCAATATTTTTTGAGCTTACATATATGTACATATTTCAAAGATTTCTTAACAGTATTATTTAACGTCGTTTGACATTACATGATCCCACTTATATGGTTCATCTATGGACTCAAATCTAATATCAGTATTGTATATAAAGAGAAGTTTTCATTAAAATAAAAACACATTTATTGTGAAATCAATGTAGAATTAATAAAGCTCGGTCTATGGCAATTACGAATGGAATACAACATCGTTCATATGATCACCATGGCTTTTGTTGCAAGAGACCGTCCGAGGGTAAGAATTATCCATGACTTTTTGAAGAATAAGTGGGTCAATGGAGGCAATTTCAGTTTGATGTTATATTTGAGATCCTCAATTGTCGCTGGGTTATTGGTATAGACCCTACTCTTCATATAACTCCACATGAAGAAGACTAAAGGTGTCAAATCGCATGACCTTGGAGGCCAAACAACTTTTCCTCTAATCGAAAATAATGCGATGTTCAAATTTTGTACGCAATATATTGACCGATTGATGGCTTGTGTGGGCGATAGCACCATCCGGTTTATTTATTTTTATTTTATTTATTTATTCGTACATACTCGTTGTTCACGTAAGATATATATAATCTTTTAAATCCGTTGAAACCAGAGATCGTCCAGACCCAATTTATTCAATTTAAAAAAGAAAAATAGCCGGTCGACATGTTGCGGTAACGGTCTCCATTCACTGTAATTTTCTCTCCAGCTTTATCTTCAAAAAATTAGGGGCCAGTGTCTGCACCATATAGTGACTTTTTTGGGATGCATTTATTTTTCATGAATTTCTTATGGGTTTTCCGCTCGCCAGAAATAACAATTTTGTTTATTTACGTACCCATCCATCCTAAAATGGGGTTTATCGGAAAAGATCAAATTCGAAACTACCAGAACTGTACACACATACACACATGGACATATTATTTTGCTAAAGAAACTATAACTAAAACCACGTGGGGCAGTTTTCCAAGCTCTTGAGGTAAGTTAAAAATCTGTTGTTGGTTATACTCCCTATTACCTATGCCTTCCTTTAAATCCCACTTTCCCAATAAATTAAAAATTCGTTGCTCCTTATCTTATGACGAAAACATTACATTAAATCGAAATTTAAGAAACTTTGTAACCAGGACGTTAAATAACAATAGAGAAATGCATAATAATAGTTCAGAGACTTCCTTAAATATATTTAACTCACATAGCTTAACTATATCAAAACTAAAATTTCTCATAGACACGAAAGTAATAGATCCTTTATTAACCCAAAAATAGCAATTTCGAGATACGAACAGTAGATCCAATTGAATTTAAAACAGGTTTCAACAGTCAACATATTAGCAAGGAATTATTGAACAGACTTTCCGAATTTCACACAAATAAAACACTTTCATTTTTAGTCTTTAACTTTCATAATTATTTCGATGATCTTATCGGTATCGATAATTTGAGAGACTTAGGTATTAGAGTCGATTTTAAAATTAATGTCTTAGACAACGAAAAATACCATTAAATCTCAAGCCTAACATTATCTCAAATATCTTTGCCTTCCTGTCGACATTGAGTTTGGTAGCGTTTTTATAAAGCCGACACTTATAAAACCAAACTTATTTGTTCCCGAGGGCCTGTATAAGGCAATTCTATGTTACTGCTTAGTTGAAGTTATTAATTCCACTGATTCTACACAAACCTTCACAGTTGAACAGCCTCTAAATCTCTAAAAGCTTTTAAAATAAATCTAGATAATGTGACAGAAATACATAATCTGTCAATCCAAAATTCAGAAACTTCAGTTGATCTTAATGTTGTTGATATGCTTCGAATTGACTATCTAAATTCAGAAGAGCAAAAAGCAACTAAGACGCTTTGCTGTAACTATAAGCATATTTTCTTCAAAGAAAATGACAATCTGACATTCTCTAGCGAAATAAAGAACCACATAAAAACGAAAGATGATATACCAATTTACACCAAATCTTACAGGTATCCACATGTGCTTAAAGAAGAGGTCCAAAGACAAATTTCAAGAATGCTTGAAGAGGGTATTATTCGGAGATTAGTAATAGACTACCGTATGTTAAATGAAAAAACCATAGACGATATGTATCTAATACCAAATGCATCTGATATTCTCGATAAATTAGGGAAATCCGTGTATTTTAGTAACCTTGATTTAGCGTCAGGATTTCACCAAATACAAGTAGATGAAAAAGATATCCCAAAAACAGCTTTCTCGGTAAATAATGGTCATTTTAGGTTCGTGAGAATGCCATTTGTCTTAAAGAACGCGCCGTCAACGTTCCAAATAGTGATGGACCCTGTTTTACACGAGGTGCAAGGAAATGTTTGTTTTGTCTATATAGGCGATATCATAGTCTTTTCAACATTGCTCCAAGAGCATATTGAGAATTTGGGCCTTGTATTCAAAAAACTTCAAGCCGCTAATTTTAAAGTTCAACTGCCGAAGTCCGAGTTTCTCCGGAAAGAAGTATCATTCTTTGGGAATTGGTGATATCTGAAGACATTAAACCAAGTCCCGGCAAAATTCTTGCCATCAAAAAATTCAGACCGCTAAACAAATTAAATCATTTTTGGGGCTCTTAGATTACTATAGAAAATTCATTAGGGATTTCGCAAAGATAACTAAACCCATGGCAGAATGTCTCAGAAAAGGAAATAGTATTTGCTTAAATTGAAGGTATATAGATTCCTTCGAAACCTGTAGATCTCTCTTATGTAATAAACCGATACTGCAGTATTCCGACTTTTCCAAGCCATTCAATCTTACTACAAACGCGAGTAGTATTGCAATCAATGCAGTATTAACACAAGGACCAATTGGATCTGACAAGCCTATTTGTTACGCAAGTCGCACCTTGTTAAAATCGGAAGAAAGTTACAGCATAATAGAGAACTTTTAGCAATCAATTGGACTACGAAATATTTTCGCCCCTACATCTATGGTCGAAGGTTTACAATCATAACTGATCATAAGCCCTTAACCCGGCTCTTTTCCCTTAAAGAACCGAATTCAAAATTGGTTCGAATGCACTTGAATCTAGAGGAGTTTGACTATACGATATACATAAAAGTGGAAAGTTAAATTCGAATGCCGATGCTTTGTCTCGAGTTGAAATTCACCTGAATGAGAATAGCAAAGTTAACTTAGAGAGCTTGGATTTAGCATCTATTGACAATAATATCGTTGAGCAAGAAAATCTAGATACCATCCATTCTGCTGAAGAGCACTATGATGATGGTATTCCTATATCTGAAAGGCCAATTAACGAGTTTTCCTATCAAGCTGTTCTCATAGAAAATCCAAATAGAAAATAACTTCATGCAACTCTGAGTATACTCTATAAAAGAAAGAAAAGGCATACAATCGAATACAATAATATCCGCAACGAAAGCGTTATGATTGATATCTTTCGAAATTTTATTAATATCAGAAGAGTGACTGCTTCTCTTGCGGACGATAAGACTTTTTTAAAATTGTTCAGGAGGTTTATTCGAAGTATTTTAATAATCCGCAATTAAAATTTGTCAGTAGTAACGTCTTATTAAAGGACGTGACCCAATGTGGTGAACAGGAGGAAATATTAAAAAAATACTACGAAAAATCAAATCATAGAGGAATTACCGAAGCTATTCAACATACTACTTTCCTAACATAAAAAACATAGTTTCCAATACAATAAATAATTGTGATACTTGCCAAAAATATAAGTACGAACGTCAAGTAGAACCATTAATGAAATCACAAGGCCTGGTCTTATTTACATTTGACCTCTTCCGACCTCCCACCTCACTCAATATTGGTTGGTACAATGTAAAAGTCGAAGAATACTTCCCCAACCCGATGCGCTGCCGTAATTGCCAGTTGCTGGGACACACTTCTAAATGGTGCAAAGGTAAGATTTCTTGTGTCACCTGCAATTTACCACCTCATTCCCCCGGTAATTGTACACGACTTTTATGTGCTAATTGCGCTGAACCGCACCCATCATCTTCGAGACAATGCCCACGTTACTTGCAGGCTAAAGAAATACTCAAAATTAAAACTGTCAAAAAATGCAGTATGGCTATTGCAAAATAAATTTACAATGAACAAAATCCTTCAACAACTCTCTCTTTCTCTTACGCCACGGTATTGAACAGTCCATCCCAAGTAAAACCTACTCAAAAGACACTAGCTGAATCCTGAATGAAAAAAATTATTTCATCTCTCGGGTTCAACTCAACTTCTTTAAGTCTCCCCCACCCCGCGACCACAGAACAGTTAGCAGCATTCAATAAAACAAAATCTACTCTCACTCAAGCCTTACCAATGGAACAACCAAAACAAAAAACACTCACCATCAATCACACAGAACAATAAAAACGCTACTCTGAATTCACTCGCTAACATCAAACCATCAAACCTCTCAAAAAACTCAGAATCATCTTCAAACCACTCAAACACTACACTCACTAAAATATACCCAAAATTTTCACAGCTCCCTTTCATTTCAAATTCTTCTACAATAACTCAAACAAAAAATACTAATCTCTCTGCCCCAATAGGCACTAAACTGCCTCAAACAAATACACATTCCACATCTACTCATACTCAACCACCTAACACAATTAAGCATACGTCCGCTATAGAAATAGACGATGATAACAGATAAAAGCAACAATGACTCTCCCCAAACTAACTCTGCAGTCCCGGATTTGAATCGCTCAACAGTAAACTTGGGCGCTTCAACATCTGGACTGCAGAGTCATATCTCTAACATCCCCAATTTTGCCAACGCAGATTTTTCACAATATAACATTGATTATATTGTACAAAAGCCCGGGCAAAAAACAAAATCATTGTTTAAGATCCTCCAATGGAATCTTAATGGTTATTTCAATAACTATTATGAACTCCAACTTATCATTGATGAACTAAATCCTCGTATTATTTCCCTTCAAGAAACCCACACTACATTTAATTTTCAACCACAACCACCCAAGCATTATTCACCTTACTTTCATAACTTGCCCTCGATTACCTCTTCGACTCAAGGTGAAGGCCTTCTTATACACAAGTCCATACCTCATGAATTGAGAAGCATAAATTCCAGATTTCCAGCTACAGCCGTTGAAATAGAGCTTAAATTCAAAATAACAATAATCTCAGTCTATATTCATCCAGATCAAACATTTAGTGTTTTAGACTTGGAAGGCATTATTAATGGCTTCCAAACTCCAGTTATTATCACTGGGGACTTCAATTCATGGAATCCATTATGGGGTTCACCTTCTCACAATAGCCGCGGGAGGATAGTAGAAGACTTCCTAAATAGCTCAAACCTTGTCCTCTTAAATGACGGGCAACCTACGCACTTCTCTACACATAGTACACTCACGCATATAGATTTAACTTTTATATCACCCCAACTCTGCGCCAACTTCATCTGGTCAAGGCTCCCTGATTTGCATGGCATTGATCACTTCCCAATAGTGACTACATTGATATTCGAAACTCCGCAACTAAATTTAAAATATCCACCAAAATTTCAAACAGATAGGGCTAACTGGGCTTTATTTCAGTCTGAAGTTTCAAACTTTCTATCTAACAAGAACCCATCGCCAAACATAAGCAAAGAAACTGCCACTCTCCAAAAATCCATCCGCTTTGCAGCAAATATAGATATCCCTCAAACGCATTACAAACAAAAAAAGGTCCCTTGGTGAAATAAGGAGATTGCAGAGCTCAGAGAAATCAAACAAATTGCCTGGAAAAAGTTGAAAAAATATCCATCAGATCCCAATCTCATAGCCTTTCGCAAAGCCAATGCAATTTTTAGGAAAGCTGCAAAAACTGCTAAGACTTCATGCTTCCAAAAATTTACAGAAAACATAAGCCCCAATTCCAGCTCTAAAAAGCTCTGGGCGGATGTAAAGTCGTTAACAGGCAACTATAACTGCCTTATGGTGAAAACTATAAAGACTTCATCTGAAAACCTAACATGCCCACGTGGAATCGCAGAGCTGTTTGCTCAAACTTGGTCACTATATTCTGAGGACAAAAACTTTTCCCCCGAATTCATTACTCAGACACAAGAATCCATTAATAGCACGACCCTAACTAATGAAACTGATTTAACAGCGAAATCCATCGAGCTTCCTATCGGTTTAATAGAACTAGAAAGTTGTCTTCGCTCCGCAAAAGGGAAAACCTCTTTGTTCGACAGGATTTCTTACACAATGCTAAAAAATTCACCAATGGACTTGAAAAAAAGGTTTCTATGTTTGTACAATGAAATCATTAACATCGGGATCATCCCTCAAGTACGGAAAATAGCCAGTGTCATACCTATTCCAAAACAAAACAAAAGCACTTCCGAAATAAGTGGTTATCGTCCCATATCATTGCTACCATGCGCTGGCAAAATACTTGAGAAAATCATTGCAAAAAGACTACTTTGGTTCCTTGATAAAAAAAAGCTTCTTAGTCAAAACCAAGTGGCAATTAAATAAAACATTCGACAATCGATGCTTTACTGCATGTTGACTACTTCGTTGCATCTGCCCTATCTTCGAAAAATCATGTTTCAATACTATCTATAGATTTCGAAAAAGCCTTTGAAAGAATTGGAATTCATATTATCCTTAAAAAATTAGCTGAATGGAAAATCGGGCCAAAAATTTACAATTTTATTAAATCCTTCCTAAATAACAGACATTTCCGAATAAAATTAAGTCATGTGTATTCTTCAGTAAAAATCTTGAAAACGGAATTCCTCAAGGATCTCCTCTTTCAGTTGTGCTTTTCATTATAGATCTTAGCGAAATTATAAAAAAAAAATAAAAACTTGGAACATTTTTTGTATGCAGATGACTTAACGTTGTTTACAAAATGCAAAGATCTCACAGTTACTGCCTCTACATTTTCAAACATTCTGGCAGATATTTCAGCCTGGTGCTCTTACTCCGGCTCAAAAATTTCATATCAAAAAAGTAAAATATTACACATCTCTAGGAAAACTAGTTGCCCAAAAAATATTGCTTTATGTCCGAATTACAATACAATAGTTAATGTAAATAATCTCTGTTTACTTGGAATAATATTTGATTTTAAGTTTAATTTTAAGGAACATTGCTTGTACTTAAAAAAAAGCTTAGCTACCAGACTTAACATTATTAAGTACTTATCATCTGAGAATAATTTAGTTCACATTAATTCCCTTATAAGTATCATCAGATCAACCATTCTTGCCAAAATCGACTATGGAATGAGTATTTATGGAAAGTGCCCAAAATCTTCACTAAACATAATAATAACCCAGTACAATACTGCTATACGATTAAGCCTAAAAGCTTTTAGAACTACACCTATTAAAAACATGTTAGCTGAAGCGGGTCTTCCTTCCATAGAGCAAAGAGTTCAACACCTCACATCTCTCCTCATTCAAAAGTTAAGCACAACCGGAAATAGTATTGCCTCAATCGATGCTAAGCAATGCTTAAGCCGCAATAAAGTTCCGAAAACCCCATCTACGCTTTATAATGCTATACAATTTTCAAAACAAATGGATATCCCAATTTTGAATAAGGTTATACGATCTGCCGCCAAACCACCTTGGAATCTACCAAAAGGTTGTGTAAATACGCAACTCAAGTGTTTACCTAAAATAAAAACTTCGAACGAGCAGTATAAGCAGAGTTTCCTTGAAATAATGCAGACCGAAAAACAACATAAGTTTAATTTCGTATTGAGCGATGGATCTAAAAATGAGCTTGGTACAGCTTTTGCCGTCTCCACCCAAGACGGTACCATAATATTAAAAGGACTTCTGAGATATTCTGCTTCAGTTTTCTCAGCTGAAGCTATGGCTGTTTTAAAGGCAATCGAAAACTCAGGTTCGAAAAAAACTATTATCTGTTCAGACAGCCTTTCCATACTAGAAGCAGTGTTAAATATTGACAACAGAACGCTTTTTCCTAAGATTATCCGCATAAAAGGCAATGAAACAGCAGATAAGGCCGCAAAATCCGCAACAAGTGAACCATTAGCTACGTTTTATATCCCAAACAACAAGGACACAAAAAAAGAAATAAACCATTTTTGGAACGTGAAACTATATGACGACTGGGCACAATATAGACATCATTACTCTGATATTAATCCAAATGCTAAAAGTACCATCTATCCCACACAATGCTCATGGAAAAAAATCAAAATATATCTGCGGCTTCGAATGGGCCACACTTACACCACACACGGCCATCTAATATCAAAATCTGATCCTCCAAACTGCCATCTCTGTAACGCAAATGAAATAATCAAACACCTTGTCTATGATTGTACCAAAATCAAAGATATCCCAAGAATACTACTTCCCAACTTATCCTTACTGAACCTACTTAAAAATCAGAAGAAAACATCAACCAAATCTACAAACTAATCTGTGAGATAAAAATGGAAAACCGTATCTGAAAGCTATTTATTAAATTCTAACTATTAATGTATTGTACGTAAATGTCATAATGTTATGTATTTTATTATCGAGCTGGTAGTCGTGGTAGCTAAAGCTCATTAAATTATATTAGCATTGTAATTTATTTGCGTGTTAATAAAGATATAAATAAATAAATAAATAAGAACCATTAAGATTCGCGTTAACTGAAACTCCATCCAGACCGTTACAAATTTTGCATTTAGACATTTACTCAATACGCAATGAATATTTTTTAACTATAGTGGACAAATTTAGCCGATTCTCAAGCGTTTACTTGTTATCTTTTAGAAATAGCATTAACCTTATAAAATCACTCAAGCATTATTTCTCACACAGCGGAATTCCTGAAAAGATAGTTACAGATAATGGTACGGAATTTTTATCCTCACCCTTTAAAGACTTTTTAAATATGTACAACATACATCTACACACAACATGTGTCAAAAGCTCCACCGGAAATTCGCCTGTTGAGAGGGTTCATTCTCACAGAGCTAGTAAGAATTATTAAGGCAAACTCTCCATACAAATCTATAAGTGAAATTACAGATGAGGCAGCAATAACTTATAATAGTTTCATACATTACGTCACTAAAATGACTCCCTTCGAATTACTAAATGGTCACATACCAAAAACCAATTTTTTCCCAACTGCGCCAATAACTAATACAGAATCTGTAATCGAATATTCGAAAGAGATGACAGACGGAATAAACTAGCACTTAAATTTATAAAACACAAAGTACGAGGGCGGGTCAATAAGTCCGCCCTTTTGAATTTCTGACCTCTTTACTGAAACAGCAACACTGCTCCTGTCAACAGGCATCTGTCAGTTGACTCCTGTCAAAATTTAAACTTGCTGCGTCAGTTAGTTTGTGTTTGACAGCTATTTTTATCAGACTACTCACTAATTTGAGGAGAAAATGGAAAAAAGTGAATTTCGTGTGCTTATTAAGCATTATTTCTTGCGAAAAAAACCATTACCGAGACCAAGGCTAAGCTTGATAAATACTATGGGGACTCTGCACCATCGATTTCAATGGTAAAAAAGTGGTTTACTGAATTTCGTTGTGGCCGTACAAACACTGAAGATGCCGAACGTCCGGGACGCCCAGTTGAGGTCTCTACACCCGAAACAATCGAAAAAATTCACGATATGGTGTTGGCCGACCGAAGATTGAAAGTGCGAGAGATTGTGGAAGCCGTAGGGATCTCGCATGGCTCAGTGGTTTCAATTTTGAATAATCACTTGGGCATAAGAAAGCTCTCCGCAAGATGGGTGCCGCGTTTGCTCACAGTCGACCACAAACGCAATCGTGTAACAACTTCACAGGAAGGTTTGGCGTTGTTTAATCGCAATATTGAGGAGTTTTTGCGCCGTTTTGTAACCGTGGACGAAACATGGATCCATCACAACACACCAGAGAACAAACAACAGTCAAAACAGTGGGTTTCTAAGGGTGAATCGGCGCCAAAGAAGGCCAAGGTGGGTTTGTCAGCCAATAAAGTTATGGCGACTGTTTTTTGGGATGCACGCGGGATAATCCACATTGACTACCTTCAAAAGGGAAGAACAATCAATGGGGAATATTATGCCAACTTATTGGACCGATTCAATGACGATTTGAAAAAAAAACGACCTCATTTGGCCAAGAAAAAAGTTCTTTTCCACCAAGACAATGCAAGGGTGCACACATGTGCAGTTGCAGTATTGTAAAAATCCATGAATTGGGCTATGAATTGCTCCCTCATCCACCCTATTCTCCAGATTTGGCTCCGAGCGACTACTTCTGAAGAAATGGCTTGGTGGAAAAAGATTTGACTCCAATGATGAAGTCATCTCGCAAACAAAGGCCTATTTTGAGGACCTCGACAAATCATTTTTTTTGGAAGGGATAAAAAAATTGGAGAAACGTTGGACAAAGTGTATAGAGCTCAAGGGAGACTACGTTGAAAAATAAAATTATTTTTTTATCAAAAAATCTGTGTTTTAATCCAAAAGTCACTGACTTATTGACCCGCCCTCGTACTAAAAAATAATCGAATTACAATTCAAACAAATAAAAGAAAGGTACATAAGCAAAAGATAAAGAAAAAAAGAAAATATATATATAAATTAATGAAAAGCGGATATACTATATTTAGTTGAGACATTAAACATTTAATTTCCTTTTACTTATAAAGAAGTTTAAAACGGAGAATTGTTAATAACTTATATTGTACTTCCTTTTAAATGTCTCTCGTTTATCGAGTCTAAGTTTCTGAATACCTCATATAGTTAATAATACATATACGAGTATGTATGTCTATGTACGTAAAAAGAGAAACAAATTTGCCACCAATTCCACCATTTTTCCTTCCACTCCTTTGTTTTTTCCAAATAAACAACACAGAAAGGGACTCCCTCTCGAGTATTGCTGAACTTCAAGAAAACATAAAAGCGTACAATATAAATGTGACTGAACTTTAACCCGACCATGTTAAAGTTAACACCTTGGGGGGAGCAGCTACGTGCTATGCAGTTCTACATGCAAGACGACAACAACAACAATAGCAATGGTGCTGGCTCGTCATTCTTTATCAGCAATTCCATGAAAATATTGGGGACAGAGAGAGAGAGAAGGAGGTAACTGCCTAGCAACAGCAGAAAGCTAGTACCACAAGCGGCATGCATACGACTATTGAGCTTGGGTTCTCTTAACGTTACAATAAAACCACGATTCATTCCTGTTTTGTATTTGAATAAATAAAGATGAATTATAAGAGACTCTCATATTTTATTTGTGTTTTACAGAACGAGCCGGGTGTTACGGTTGAAAGTTTGAATGAGGGGAGTGCCATTTCAGCGATTTCAGCGGAGCACTGATGGTGGAAATAGCGAAAAAACAAAGTGAGACAGGAGACATTACGTCTGTGTTCGAGGGTGTCAATTGATTGACTGATATTAGTATCACCTATGAGTTTTATTGCACGGTTTTGAATAATATCTAGCTGGTACAGAGCTGTTTTAGGAGCACCTGGCCAGATGTGGGCATTTTACCCAATTTTGGGCAGACGAATGCCTTATATATTGAGGCCAGATCAGAGGGGGTAAAATATAGATATTTCGCAACATTTTTGACGACATCATTGTGAGTGAGCGTTGGGATGGCGGATGAGGCAGAATTTCTAATGTTTTTGACAAACGACCAAAAACTTTTACTACCTTTGGCACATTGTAATATTTTTTGCAGCAACTTTTGGTCGTGTTGAAATTTCGCTCGCTTAAGAAAGACGTTGCAATCATTCCTGGCTCATTTAAACTTTTTTCGGTTTCCCTTGGTCGGTTTGGTCTTGAAGGACCGAAAGCACATTCGTCTAACTCTGACAACCTCTACAGCTCGAGTCGTACTATGCCTTTTATGTTGGTTTGATACTCTTCATCCGATGATCATATCAGCAGCGGCACAGCTTCAATTGGCTTTCTCGTATTGCCATACGGTTCTTTTAGGAACCTCTTCTCTAACTGTGTAGTCAGCGTACGATAAATTAGCTGATATATGTGGTCCGACGAGCCTAGAGGGGGTTGATCTTGTATTTTTCAGGTCGAATTGCTGTCCAGTTTGGGGCTTCTGTAAATAAAGCAATAGTGGATAAGTTGCATAAGGAGATGAAGTTTTAACCACATGATATTGAATTCCGGATTGGAGCAGGGACTACATTGTGGTAAGCTACATCACTACGCAAGTAGATGGCGAGACCGCGATGAGAGAAGAATAATGGCACTAGTTCGTAACCACGTAGCTCCAGATAAGAGTGATCTGAAAGGTATGGGCAGAGATCTACCTGTGTTTCACTAAGTGGCAAAACAGCTGGTCTGTATTTACAGACGTGGATGTACGCCAAAAAGTATTGTATTTGTTTATAAGCCCGCGAATATTGTCTATACCCACTGTAAGTTCCCGCCTCATTATAAAAAAAATGGGTGTGCGTAGATACTACACACGACAGTACCGGAACACCACCGTTTTAAATTGTATATCAACATTTAAAAGTGTGAAAGTAATTTAAACAATTTTCAAAACAAAACACGTGTACATTGTATTTTAATTTTCATTGGTTTTCATTCAATTAATATTTATTAGCTTATTTCGATTAAATTCGAGTCAGGCTCAGTATTTAAAAATGTAATTATAAGTCTATGATAACTGAAGTATGATATATAAGTCTTGGAATGAAGTTTGTCTTAAAATCTCGAGAACACTGCATCAATAGTTGTTCCTAATCGGGTTGTTGATTGTTTGGCTGTTACTCGTTGTTGAATTAAATTTTTCACTTAAAAATTGAATAAAGGGTTCTGCCTCTTCTTTTGCAAAATTGATGTTGAAATCGCCACTTCAAATCATTGGAATCTTTTCTTTTCAATTTTAATTTCATAACTGTATATAGCTAGAGTTTCATGAATGAATCTCGTGATTTTATCAATAGATTGATTTGGGGAAATATATACGACACAAATAAGAACCGATTGGTAATTGTCCGACTGGCACTGAACTGCACAAATTTCGTCAACTCCTGTTGCATTAATAGATAAAGACATGATCTGATATGCGTTGAAATTTATATATGGAGTGACAATTGTAGTGGTGTCAATAACATTGTGATACACAGCAACTCCACCGGCTGTAACGTTTGGACGCCTAAACTGTATAACACAGTCGAAATTAGCAATGTCCAATTTCTCTTCGTTATCCAACCACGTTTCTAACAGGAGAAAAATATTTGACGTGAGCTCTTAGGCTTTGGCAATTGAATGAAAAGATAGACAGCCCCCGTTTACCAGTGATGAAATCTAGTAAGACTTGCTGGTTCGTTACTAGTTGATTTAAAGAAAGGCTACGAAATTCCTCATGCAGGTCAGTCATCGATGTTGCAGTTCTTCGTCAGTGGTGAAATGTGAAATCATTATCAGCTGTTACGATATATGTTTGAGTCCGTTGATATTTGTAACCCGTGAAAGGGCCACGTAAAGTAGTTGCTGCGTATCAGACTTGTAATATTCATATACTGTCTCCTGAGAGGTACCCCCTTGAGATTTGTGAACTGTAATTGCACAAGCAGATAGCAATGGTAGATGTGTACGTCTGATAACAATAGTTTTGTTATTATTCAGCATAGTACTCGAGGTTCGTTGTCCAATAGATACTGTCAACGGACTGATGTTTATGCCATGTATGTAAGCAGCAGCTTTTTTTCGTACTTTCGCTCCAATTTTAGGTGAATTGAGCAACTCCAGCCACACACGTGTCACTTTACCATCCTGATTACTCTCGATTTGTACCAATTTTCCTACGACGCTATTTGCCAAACCATCGGATACATCGATATTAGTCGCGATAATATAAGGTTTGTTTAATATGTACAAGGACGATTTCATATGGTAAGCCTCTAGTATCTATAGTTGACATCTTATGAAATTTTTGGCGAACAAATGTTTCCTGCTCCGAATCATGACATCCAACATAAATGTCTCTGGCAATTGAGATTATTTTTTCTAAGGCGCAGTTTAAAATAGTAGAATTGTATGCGTTCACTGAGTTGTTAGATAAAAAGAGGCGTATACCATTAGGACAACGTTGACTAGTCTCTTCCTTGGAGTAAAATCTTGATTCAATTAGATTTAATTCATCCTCTCCCAAGGGCATTCCATTACCAATTTTCGTTCGTATTGATGGAAATGCTTGATTGGCTTGACGCATCATTTGATTAAGTTCGTAAATTCGTAAAATTTAGGACCTCACTATAAATTGTCGCAAATCGCCAATACCACCAAAATTTTCTTCAAAGTTTCCAGTGGTTTGCTTCAATCTAGCATCAATTAGTGATAGTAGTTCTGCCCCGATTATGCCAATTTCATCAACTATTAATACTCGAATATATTTAAACAACGTTCTGAATTGCTGTGCAACTTCACAAGTAATGGCAGTAATTTTGAAAGAGATATTTTTAAGGCAGTATGGCAGTCGATGCGCAAGTTATTTAAGCTTTGCAATAGTTATGTGTATTGGTTATAAATTTCCATCAGGAGTTTAATGACGAACGTTTTGCTGCATCCGGCCGGTCCAATGAAGAAAATTTGAAATAAATCTGAATTTGTTGAAAGAAGGTGGGAGATTACGTGCACCAACAATTCTTTTTGCTTTTCATTGGCCTTTCTCATCAGGCTGTAGAATTCTTCATTTGACATCAAATTCTCTCTTTTCGTGGCTATGACACCAAGTTTATTTATCGTTGGCACAGCCTGAGATCATCATTGCCATCTCCATTTGTATTACAGAGCTCTTGAAATGAATTTGGTTCCGTATTTCTGCATGTAACGTTCTCCGCCTGACTATAGCCTTCAATTCCATCTTCGCGACACAACCCCTTACAGATGACAATAGTTTTTCTGATGTCCAAATTTAACTCGAAATCCTTCCGTCGTTGAAGAATTAATTCTTCATGACTTTCATAAATTTGAATATATTTATGTTCTGTGAAAATGTGTGCTCCTTCGCTACGAAAACATGTGTGTAATGTGACCATTTCTCGCTTGCACTCATTCCAATCTGTAGCCATGTCATAATTTCTATACCGTATTATACGTGGTTATATTCACTTAATGTAGTTGTTATTGGTGTATATGTAATAAGAGACAAATTGTGCAAGAGTTATATCTTCCAGGCTTTCAGGTCTTCTCTCATATTTTTCCAATGAATTTTCTTTCCAGATATCTTTCTTCACAATGCATGGCATCTAACTCTTTCTTGGATTTTCTTACTCGTTGCCGTTCAGTAGGCCATACAGTTGGGATGTATACAATCACTGATGAGCTCTTTGACATATGTTAGGTTCCCGTAACATATACCAAGCTGCTTCCTGACTTGTGATTTCAACTGCGTTAAGCATGTCGATGTTCATTTTTCTCACTATCTCAACTATATCGGACTTCGGGTGCTCATTCATGATAGTAATAATTTTCCGTTGTAGGTTACTTATCCCTCTATTGGTCTTGTTTACATATTTTACAACGTAGGTAGCGCAAGAGTATTCTTCTGTATGTCTGTATTTGATTTTAGAACACTGAGCGTGAATAGATTGAATGGATTGTGCATTTTTTCTGCAGGTTGACGCTGTATAAATACTCTAGGACGAGTAAGAGAGAATATCCTGATAATATTCATCTAAAATTATATCATTTTCTTGATTAAATGCCTCTGATGGGCCTATAATTACTTGCATATTTGTCAAATCCAGGTTCCGTTCGTGGTATTAGCGTTAATATTGTGGTGGAGCGACAAGGCATGAAAGGTGCTTCAAATCGACATTTTTTTGGGCTCTTGGCAACAATCTTCTTATCACATGTGAATATATGCTTATGAGTTTGCAATTTTGTTTTCCCCGAAGCGTCTTCATGAGAAACGGAAATTAATTGATTGATAATGTTAATCGCATCCTGTTTATTAACTCCAAGTGTTTCCTCAGGTCTATTCTCAAGTCACAACAATTCTATGCCTTTAAAACAATGAACCACACGATATTGACAGAATGGGATATTCTTCTTCGACTGAAGGATAACCATTAACACGTTTACCAATTTATTGAAGTATACTATATAGCACAAATTACAGCATCTTCGTTGATGAATGTACTTTTTTCAATAAAAGACAATTGAGTTGCTACTTCCTCAGAAATTTCCGACTCATGTTTAAATTTGTATAAAATCTGTAGCAAATCGTTTAATCCGATTTCATTTGCGCTTATCGTCAAGAACATTGTTGGTTTCTCGAGCTGCCTTATCATTGCAAACAGATCCCTTTTTCGTGCCGACCAATACCAAGTTGAATTGGGAATAAATCTTAAAAGGCTAGATTATTCTCAATACAATTATTTACGTATTGATCCGATTCAATTTGCTCGCGAGTTACTTTAGTATTGTGGCCGATATGTTTGAATGCCACAGTCAGACTATCTCGTACTATCAATCTCACGATTTTCATCGCCCTATAAAGAAGATGATATGGAGTGGCACCTCGCCGATCACAGCGTCTTAATTCACTAGTTACTATTGTAAATGGTGTTACATTCCTTTCTTCCTTAAAACTCCTAAATTGGCTATGTAAATCGAAGGAAAAGAGAGCTCTTTAGCATGTTCATCAAAAAGGAGACTGCGTGGTATATTCCGTTCACCTGGTGCAATCCTTAGATATTTTTCATCGTTCCATACGAGCGTATTTTGTTGAGCTGTAAGACTGTCTTCAATAGGTATGTCTTCGCTCATTTCATCTATATCGACAGGAATATTTTCCCCATTGCCATTGAAAAACAACTCATCAACTTTAATATTGTAAAACTGGCTAAGAGGAGTTGCAATTAAATACTGCAACCAAATTTTAATGTTACGTTTGTTGGTCAAACCTGTCAGGTAACTCGATTTATGTATTTTTTTTTCGCTTTATATGCACATTGATGCAGTAATCATCATCAATAGTGCTAGGTAAACGAGCGACTATTGTATTGATAGATACAGGGACATTAATGATCTGTCCTAATATCCCATATTGACCGTGCACATGCCGTAGTTGTCTAATTTGCATGAATGATATTCGAGGAGAAATAAGTCGTTCTGATATTAAATCTAGTTTAGGCAGATGAAACCATTGGGTTTCGATAATAGAGGTATACTTTTTCGGCTCAGCGATGCTCTGCAAGTCTTACACACTATCGTATTCCCAACATCAATACCAGGAAACTCTGCTAATACTATTTCTCTATTTTCATTGCTTAGCACTCTCATATCATGTTTGAACCACAATCTATCACAAATTGAACATGTAAAACCGAAGGGATTCTTTGTAAATTGTTTTTCAAATTCTTTACGTGAATTTTTGTGGGAGTTGAAGTTTTTATATTTTAGTGGAATACTTGCAGTGTTAGGTATATTATGCAAGTACTTACCAACATAAACACGTTCAGTACTCGTCGATGTAGCTTTGAAGATTTTCGTAGCACAATTTCGTACAACACTCGTCGACGCAATCTTCGAATCTCATACAACAGTACTGCGTGCGGTACTGGTTGAGAAAAAATTTATATCTTCACCCACTTCACTATCCACAGCGCTTGCTGATTTACTATTTGTTGCTGCTGACACTGTTGAATTAGAAGCTATGGGTCTGAGTATAGTAATGACATTGGATCACAACGCTTTTTTCTTTGCTCTATGTATGATCTCTATTAATTTAATATTACAGGGGTCCATGATCAGTAATCCTTTTACCACATGTTGCATCCCTTTGCATATACTACTATGGCGCATGCGCATTTGGTCTTCTAGGTCTCCTCTTTGTTATGATCTTCATATAAATTCCACTCCCATGCAGTCGCGCGTAAAGAAGTGTTCCACTTCAAAAAAGTCAAACACCAAAAACACAAACAGTGCCGTACAGTACTTATGACCAAGAGCGGGAGGGGTGGGATGCCCTGACTGAGTAATATTTTTTTCCTTCACTGCACTGCAGTACTTGTTTTTTTTTTTATTTATTGAACTTTTTATTTCTTTTTGCACACGCGCGCGCGGTGATGTTTTATTTATTTATTTTATTTTTTTGAAGAACAGAGAAGTACGCGAGTGCACTGGTTAGCATGTGCGCTCGGCGGTGGTCGACACTATATAATTTCGCAGTTATATTTTGTGAGTATTTCAAAGTACTCAACCCATTCCCCGGTGTGCGTTCTTAATTTCGCGAGTTTATTATTCCACCATGGAGTAGTGCGGTTGACTGACTTTTCTTTCTCTGATCAAAATCTGATATGCAGATTTAATTGAAGCGTTGAGACTTTCACAACCAAGGTCTAGGCTGTCAATGTCTGTTATACTTTTGTAGCAATTTGCCGTGGATTCCATGAGCTCTAGGCTATATGTATCCCAATCTGTGGACCTAGGCTGTCTATAAGACTCGAAACAGATTTCAACTATCTGGTGGTTCTGTTGCGTCTTATCAGCTCTAAGTGTACTCCCCTTTCTTGCGTCCGGCAGTCTTTGGATAAACTGTTGCTCTGTCCTCAGTTTTTGCTTCAGATTCTTTATTCTGGGCTGGTCTCGATGAAACTTTTATTCTAATCGAAATCCGGCAGGAATTGAAAAAAAGTTTACGTCTTTGGTTTAAGATGTAATCCTTAGAAAGCTCATCCACTGTGAATGCGATGGTTTCATCTCTTCTCTTCTCACTAGTGACCCTGAGAGCTCACCAGCTTTTTGTGGATACGCTGGTGTTTCGTTTACCGATTTAGGCTAGGAAAAAGTCCTTGGTGAGGTTGTCTGCTCTGGAACGAAGATAATGCAGGCGAATAACGTGGGAACCTCGTGTCTCTGAGTTATACCTAGATTTGCGTTTTTCCATGGTTTTATCGTATTCTGCCTACCGCTGGGCATTTTTTTTGTTTCTTATAAGAACGACCTTAAATTGTGTGGGTTGGCGTTAAAAAAGATTAGATGCAGCAGTGATATCGGCGTATTAGCGACGTTTTCGCAGAGATAGATGACCCAGCAATTTGAGTGGGTTACCATAGGGCAGAAAGATGTAGTGATCAGCCTATGGAAGACCGCGTCGAGCGAATCTTAGAAATCTACGTTAGACAACTTCGATACGTAGAATGTGGTTTTCGTAGTAATGAGACCAAACCTAGTTGACATATTCGAGTAGTGGTCTAACAAGTGTGATGTACAGGGATTTTGTGATATAAGGGTCAGAAAACCCTTTAAACCATCGTTTAGTTAACTAAGTGCGGAGTTACCTCTGCTAATTTGAACCAAGAAATCAGCCTGGGTTGAAAACAAAGTGTATTGAGTTTGGAAAGAATTATCTTATGTGCGATTTTATCAAAGGTCTTGCTTAAGTAAGTCAGTGGTAATCATATTCACTTCTCTCCAGTGTTCTAGGGCACAGAATGTACTGGAAATGAACCCAGTAAGATTGGTAGTGGTTGGTCTGCCTTTAAGAAATGAACGAACATTGTATTATAAATTAGACTTTTGGATCGCGCATGTGTGAGAACCTGTACAACACTTCGTGGCCTCCCCTTATCTGTCACCTGGGGGCGCTCTGGGTAGCCGGCAAAGCTTACATTTTTTTAGGGCTTCAGACAATGACCAACATATAAATTTCGAAATTATTTAAACTCGTAAGTTTTCTCATATGACTCTAAATAACGTAGACGAAGTTATATCCTTTGATATGATTACCCAGACAAATGCTTTATAAGGAGACTATAATGTAGTGCAAGTAGGTTCAGAAAATGCGTTTTTTGTTTTGATTGATGGATCGGATGCCAAGAAGGTTTGACCATTTTTTTGATGGTTGATTTTTATTTTCTTAATTAATTTACTCTTACATGCTAGACAAAAAAATGCTTACAAATTAGCTTAAGTAACTTACAAATAATCTTATACTAACTTAATGGCCCCATGCGGGCACTCTAAGTTAAACCTAACACTTTATACTTAAAACTAAAACTAAGAAAATAGATTTTAAGCAAAAGCTTAGTACTCGTATATCGACATTTTAATGTTGTAGTATTATAAAAACCTAAAACTAAAAACTTACAGACTACTTAAAAATATATCTTAATCTGCTTAACCTACTTACATCTAATACCCACACACACACACACACACACACACACACACACACACACACACACACACACACACACACACACACACACACACACACACACACACACACACACACACACACACACACACACACACACACACACACACACACATACACACACACACATATTTATATATATGCATATATACTTAATATATACACATATATACACACATGTATACATGTATATACATTTTTTTTTATAAGTTTGTATTTTTATTTATTTTTTTTTGTTTTTATATATTTTTTTTCTTATAATCGAATGTATACCTACTTAAAACTACTTAAGCCGGCCATGGCTAAAAACAAAATTAGGCTGGCCCACTTTGCTTCACATGAATCTACCTATTACTTGAGAAATTCGACGACGAACGCTCCCCTCCTTCAACTAGCCACCAAAATTGTTTGTGCTGCCGAGCAACATCCCTCATGTCGCGACTTCCTACTTCCGTCCTACTGACCGGAGACGCTCCGCACTGCCATGTGCGACATCTCTGTCGTAGTTGAGTCGCCTGTCCGCAGCTGTTCGAGCGACGTGGAAGATTAGCAACACCGCCAATCTGTCCTGGATCAGACCTTTCCTATCTAGACAGAAGAACGCTTCTGGAGGAATAAAGGCGTCAAAGCGAACTCTCTCGTGATACATATAATTAGGGTAGTAAGCCCCGGAGATCAGGTTGTTCGATGAGGTCATTACTCTTGCAATGTGCCCTCGAGTCAACTTAATGACGAAATTGTCCACTCTTATTAGGTTCGCCCTATTGTACAATACAAAACCTCATTACGATAGAATTTTATGTACTCAGATTCTGATGTTCTGTATAAACGAAGACAAGTCCTAAGACAAGCCCTCACAGACACCCGAATGTTTTCCAACAAACTTGCTTTCACGTTGAACCACACGACGATAGCGAACTTTCGCCAATTCTTTCTGGTATCCCTAGAAGCCCCAGACAAAGGCGTCCTAAACAGAATAGTTTCCGACTTCTGAAAGTTGATTTTCAATTTCCAATCATCGCAATATCGCTTAATTTTGTTGAAGTCACGTTGCAAAAGTATATTAATGACCTCAATCTTTGGAACTGATCTGTAGCGATTAAGTCGTCTGCGTACGCTTTGGCATGGTGAAGTAAACCTATCAGATCACTTGTGTAAATGTTGAATAGGATCGGCGAATTTACCGCACCTTGTTGAAGACCGTTTTTAATGTTAAATGTTCCAGCGGAAGTCACATCGCCATTCTTCACGATGAACTGTCTACTGGAGAGCATATTAAAAAGAATATACAGCAGTGGTTTACTAATGCCCAACCTGTGCAGCTTGAAGAAGAGTCCCTCTAACCGTACGGTATCGAAGGTCCTTTCCAAGTCAATCAGGCAGGCACCAGTGCACTGTTTCTTGCCTTTGTTCCATTGGGTATCAGAAACCAGTTTAGACGCAACATGAATGATATCATGCCCCGCCTTGAAACCGAATTGATTATCCGGAACCGTATGTTTGTCCTCAACCCACTTAGTCAGGACACTATTGATCATCTTCTCGAAAACCTTACTGATGTTTGGAAGAAGACTGATCGAGCGGAGATTCGCCGGATTGGAAGTATCTTTATTCCTTTTGGGAATGGGGTGTACCACCGCAGTTTTCCAATGCTCTGGATAATGTGCATTATTCATTGCATTATTAAACAGGGTGGTATAAATGTCCACCGCTTCTAGTGGGAGATGTCCAAGCACAATATTCCGGATTTCATCGGTTCCCACTGATTTCTTACTTCTAACTGATTCGAAGATCGCTTGGAGCTCTTCCTTCGAAATGAACGGTGGTAATACCCTTTCGTTGGTGATGACATTGTTTGCCATATTCTCGTCGCTGAACTGGGTGAAACCCGAGCTCTCGAATCGTCAATTCACAATTTCATTTCGAAGGCAGAAATTGTGCACAAGGACTCGACTTTCCAGGTCGTGGTTCGGGCCAATGATATCATTCGCCTTGTACACTTCCTGGAAAGTCGCTCCTATAGCCTCTACCTTCTCCTGGGGATCTTCGATCACAAGGAAGTTGTCATCATCAACTGCCTCATTTGGATCTATACCTGCTGCTACAAGTATTTGTTCGTTGTTCGTCATTCGGGCGATTTTGAGACATGGAAGGTCATTTTGATTATTTCTCCGAAATATCTTATTGCGGGAACATATTCGTGTTTACAGCCCGATTTTTATTGTTCCAATACAAACTCACAGGTTTTTAATCGACGACTTCAATGTCATGATCTCCGGGTTATGTCTGTCAGTAAACTGTCTGTACAAGGTTTTTAGCCCTGATAGCAGTCTGATTTTATGTCAGCGCACTGCGTCAATAGTTGCGCTGCGAAATAAATTTTCGTCGTCAGTGTGTTGATACCGAGGTTTCGTTTTGTCCATTGTTCGTTTGATTGTCTCGTCCATTAGTATTAGATATCTGTCAATCTCCTCGTTTGACAGATTTCTGTTGGACGGTGGGTAGAGCGAATTCGAGGACAGTGCTCTCGTCAGTATTCTTGAAAAGTGTGTCCAACGCACTTTACTATAACTGTAGGAATGCCCTTAAACAAACTCTTCCACTTCCGCAGTTTTTTGGTGTTGAGACCGCAATGGTCACTGTCATACACGAAAGTGCGTAGACAGTTTGTAGTTTGTTGATTAGTGCACGTCAGTTGTATTCGTGAGTCGAACAGCAGGAGATCCAAATAGGACCCGTGTCTGGCAAACGACGGACTGTCCGTCGCCTTAAGCCCGAGTCGATACATTATACTGTGTTGACCCCACCAATTGAATAGTAGATTCCCTCTAGTGTATCATTTCCCCAATCTCTATGTTTGGTGTTGAAATCTCCGCCGATAATAAAATAGTTCTCTTCCAATTCGAGCCTCAGGAATCGAAAAAGTGTCTCGAGCTCTGAGATGAATAAGGTGGATTGAGTAGCTTTAGGTGCAGAAACAGAAACCATGTATAATCGCTTTGCACTACGGAGAGGGATGTACATGACGCATGCTTAGAGCAGCTGAAACCTAAGTACTACACGACTGTATACTCTTTTGAAACGCAGTCCCTTTCTTACAAAGATCGCAACACCACCTCCTTGAATAGAATTGGGTCGGTTTCTTCGTAAGGTCCGCCAAAAATGTTTTTTGTTTTTAAGATGCTATAAAAAAAACTACTGAATATTTTCTCAAATTTCTTTTTTTATTTGAAAGTACAATCCTTCCGGTTAATAATGGAAAGTAATTTCATTCAAATGGCTGCCTCGGCTGGGCAGGCAGTAGCCTACACAATCGGTACAATTTTTAAGCACATTATCGATTGTGTGCAGCTGTATTTCACCAATGTCCTTTAAAGCGTCAATTGTCTCTGGCTTGTTGGCGTAACAATTATCTTTTACGCCACCCCACAAATAATAGTCCAACGGTGTCAAATCGCAGCTCCGGGGTGGCCAAACGACATCTGCTCTGCGGCTGATAATGCGATCTTCAAAAACAGGGCGCAAAACATCGAGTGTAGCTTCGGCTGTGTGGCACGTATCGCCGTCCTGTTGAAACCAAATGTTGCCAATATCCTCCTGTTCAATTTTTGTGAACAAAAATTCGTTCAACATGGCCCGATAACGATCGCCATTGACTGTAACGGCCATTCCTTGCTCATTTTCGAAGAAAAATGGCCCAATTATGCCTCTGGACCAAAATCCGCACCAAATAGTGACTCGTTTTGGGTGCATCGGCTTTTCAATGTATGCGTGCGGGTTTTCTGTGCCCCAAATGCGACAATTTTGCTTGTTTACATACCCGCCAAGATCAAAATGAGCTTCATCTGAAAAGATGATTTTTTTTGGCAAAATCGGCATCTCCTCTAAGTCGATCGCAGGTCCACTTAGCGAAGCATATGCACAACCATATTCGTTCAGCGGAAGGATAAAACTAATTATCTGTCAAATCAGACATGAGCTAAGTGTTACCATTCACGAAATAAGCACTAGTTGAAAAAAAAAACGTTAGATGGCGGACCCTATATTTCATATCTTCTGTATCTCATTTTGTGTCTTTTGGTAAGCTTAGTTTCGCTAACCAAAAGCACATTAGGGGCTTGGTCTTTAAGCAACTTAAACAGTGCGGCTCTTCGTTTGAACCTATGTTAATCAGTGAACTAACATTCACAGCAAGGACCCTCAGGGTTTGCTCCGCCATGTACGTACCCATTACGACTGGAGGTACGTTAGGCCCGGCAGCAGCGCGTATATTTGATCTACCTGCGTAGCCTGTTCCTGTATTTGACGCTGAAGTTGAGCCATCTGTCCCTGAATAGAGAGCAAGATAGCCAGCATGTCAGGAACAGGTTCCGGCGCTGGGCCTGAGAAGCTACTTTTGCTTGTTGTACCGTAGTTCCCCTACCTGCCGCCATTTGAGCGTAGGTAATTTGGGGAGTAACGGCTGGTGTTTGTGCCTGCACGAGTGGACGTTTAACTTCCACTTTCTGCTGCCGAGCCAGATTTACTCTTTTGATGTATTGGAATTTGGGACAACCCCGATAATTTGCGGTGTGTCCCGCGTTCCTACATAAAGCACAAGAGAGTTGGTTTTTTCCGACGCTCCGTCCTTACCTAGAGCGCATTCCTCTGACTTGTGGTTCTTTCCACACTTCACGCATCGAGGCTGCATTTCGCAGTTCGACGCAGCGTGCCCGAACCTTTGGCAGCGAACACATTAATTTTTCCTAGTGTACAAACTGGTAGTCTAGGAGTTTTATACTCCTTAGACCATCCAGTTTGCTGTTGGGACTTAGCTGGACCAGGAAGAACGGTAGTTTCCGCTTCTCCCTTTTGGTTCTAGTCATGACAAATGGCTTGACCCCTACGAATTTGATCCCTTCGCACTCCTTCTCTTTCTGCAGTGCAAGGAGCTCCTCCGGATCAGTCGATGGTTCTAACGCCCTCAGCAGTATTGTCTGCAGTGCAAGGAGCTCCTCCGGATCAGTCGATGGTTCTTACCCCCTCAGCAGCATTGTCTGCAGCATCTCCCCCTTTGGGGTGTAGGAGAAGATCTCCGTAGTCGAATCCTTCAATAAACTTTTAATTTTATGGTAGCGCTCCACTGTATTACAGTGGATCGCGTGCCTATCTAAGCAAAGCCATTTAATAAAAAAATGATTGCCTATGGCCGACTTACATAGTTCTTTTGTTTCTTTTAGTTCCATCTTAAATGTGTTTATAGGTGGAACCCTTTGTTTTGAAATTTGCTGTTTCTGCTGTTGTTTTTGTTGTCGCTGTTGTTTTTGCTGCTGTTGTTGTTGTTTCTGCTGCTGCTGCTGTTTTTGCTGTTGCTGTTGTTGTGGTTGCTCTTGTTGTTTTTGCTGGCGGTTTTTAAGTTTTTGTTGGTATTGTTGTAGCACCTGTGCTATTGTGTTTGTTTGGTGTCGTTTTCTCTGCTTTTGAGCTAGCTGCGTCTGCTGTTGGTTGGGATTGCTGTTGCTCTTCCCTCTTCCTTCTTACCATTTGGTTTTCTTTTATGGCCAGTACCCTTTGTTGCAGCATTTTGATGCTACTACTTATAGATGCCATTTCTTCCGCTTCATCTTTCGATTCGGTTGGCACCAAGGAAGCGAAGCTGTTCTCTTTCAGGTGGTGGTGAAAATCTGAGACAAATGGGTTACCGTCAGTAACTTTCCCGGGACGATTATTTGCTGCAGTTGATGACGGTGAGTGCGCCCCTTCCCTCACTCCACCAAGCAGCTTTACAGTGGAAGTTGGTAGGGAGTGACGCTTCTTCGTCTTCGGTTCTGTTTGGCTTGAACCGCTCTCCACAATCAATCGCGTGATGATTTTTAACACTATCATTTATTTTGTTTTTTTAATTGAACAAACAAAACCAAAAAAAAAAAAAGTCTATTCGACCCGAAGTCGAACCCGCAATCTTTAACTTGGTAACCAGGCACACTACCACTGAGCTAATTGGAGCCCTATATGAGCTTTGTCAAATGTCTTTTTTATTAGTATCACTACCCAACCGTAAGCCGAAACACGTCAATACTCTACGGAGATCAATGAACGACTGTCTCTACTGACTATGTAAAAATAAAAATGCACAAATTTTTATTTCAATCCACGCAGTATTTAGGTAACATTCTTCCGAATTAATAGATTCAAACTGATTCGACTTTTTGGAATTTTGGATTTAAGAAGAAAATTTAGGATTATTTATATTTAAATTGTTAAGCTGAATACATGTCATCAGGCTGCAAAAGCGGAAGCACCAACAATTTCGGCAAAGACTATTCGCTTCCTTGTTTTTATTAAGTAGTTCCCTTAACATTAATATTCTAGAAACTATTCTCCCTACAGCTTGGCAATAATGAAATCAACATGTGGTACACTTTGCCATTGGATAGTTTGCAAGCTGGTTTTTATAGCCTTCTCATAATCCGTGGCAAAAGAGTTTGCTTTGAATTAACACAAATTTGCTTTAATATATTGAAATGCATGAAGACACACTTGATCCGACTTACGACTCATAAGTAAATAAATGAAAGGGAAAAACTGAAATTAACACAGTTCAGTACAAAGGGAAAGAAACAGTAACACGGAATTTATTCAGAAATGTAAAAATTCAAGTTTATTCATCTAAATCTATATTGTCCCCTTCAAAGCAATCCCCATTAACTGCAACACACTTATGTCAGCGCTTGATCCAATCTTCGAAACAATTTTTATATTCGGTTTTCGGTATGTCCATCAGTGCATCCTGCGATTTTTCCATTACTTCCTTTCGGCTGCTGAAACGCGTTCCCCATAGTCACAGGGAGCCAAATCAGGTGAATTCGGTGGCTATTGGATGGTATTTGTTGCATTTTTCGTCAAAAAATTACGAATAATGATGGCATTATGCGACGGTGTGTTAACATGGTGCAAAATCCACGAGTTTTCTGCCCACAAATCTGGTCTCTTTCGGCCAATTGCTTTACGCAAACGTCTCATAATGCCCAAATAATACGCTTTGTTTACTATCTGGCTTCTGGCAAAATTTCATGATGCACTACACCGTTGTAATCCATGAAAACCGTGATAACTCACTAAAACGACGTGGTTTTTTGGTCTCGGCTCATTTGGTGAACGCCATTAACTTGCATGATGTCTGGATTGCGTGTCGGTCTCTTTTTTGCGTGAAATTGAAGTCTTTTGGCAGCAACTTTGTTGCTACACGACGGAAACCCAAATCATTAACCAAAATGTCTTGGACGGATCCATAGGCAATGTTCATGTCTTCCGCTATCTCTCTGATGATTAATTTGCGGTTATTGACCAATATTTATTTTACTTCATCAATGTTTTCGTCGGTTTTCGATGTCGATGGTCTGCCACTGCGTTCATCATCTTCGATTGACTCACGACCACTTTTGAACCGCTTGTGCCACTGGTAAACGACCGTTTTCTTTAGAGAATCGTTGCCGAAACACTTTTCCAACATTCCCAACGTTCGCGCACAATTAAATCCGTTTTTTACGCAAAATTTAATACAAGTTCGTTGTTGCAAATTTAAATCCATTTCTAAAATTGTAAAAAATCGCCAACACACGCAGAGATAGATGAGGGAATGTCAACAATAGATTTAACAACTTAACTAAAGAAACAGAACTCAAATCGGAACAGTGTGGTATGTGTATCTACTCGAATGTTTTGCCTTTTGTTTTTACAAATTCAAACATCCCAACAGCATGTAAAAGTAGCCCTTAATGCTTTAATTTTCTGTAATAAAAAAAAAATTAAATAATATAAAAGTAAAAAAAATAAAAAAAAAAATAGAAAATTTCGCGAATTTTTACTTTTATTTTTTTTCAAATAACAGTAAATTTTTTTGTACAATAATTACAGAAAATAAAAGCGTTGGGGAGCTTTGTTTCGAATGCGTATGAGATGTCTCCGAATTGTATCTGGGAACAGACTACCCAGATTTTTACAATAAGAAACGAAAATTTAACAGAAGTTATGTGAAAGTCAAAAACAAAAATGTGTCAATCGACAATGTACATACATACGGGACAACGAAGGCGACTAACTAATGACGAGGGCTACAAATATATTAAAACGAGTAAAAAAAAATTGTGTATGCATACATATTTTATGCATAGGTACGTACTTATATGCGGGGTGTATTTAGTATTTAATATTTAATCTTTATATATAATTCATAGTAAACTATAAAAGCATCTTTTAAATAAATATAAATATTAAAAGTTATGGGAAACAGAAATTCAATTACAATTATATATTTAGTAGGCTGGAAAAACAATAGCTAAGCTCGGTGTATATTTTAAGAGAAAACAAAAAACGTAATCGATAATACGATAGTATGGTAATGGGTATTTTCTGTATTTACATACACATCTAAGAACCTGCAATGTGTCGAGAAAGAATGACATTGAATTTTTTTGTCTTCTGGAGTCTTCTTGCACTTACATAGAGTGCACTCCAAAGGTGAATGGCGTCAACAGAAAATTAGTGTTCAGAAATCAGATATGTGAAACGGCGAAGGATAAGTTTTAAGTAATAATGTAATTATGAAAAATTCTGGACAAGTAACGTTCTTGAAACCTTTAACCTTGTATTTATTGGTATAAAACTAAGCCAGCCACAAATCCTGCCATTCAATCGCCGTAGGCAGCTTGGATCAGGAATATACCTACCAAATATGAGGCATTTCGATTTTTTTGGGTTTAATTGTAGGAAAGTTATTTCAGAGCACTCCAGAATTTTGTTAAGATTATTGTTATGTTTGTTAGTTGCGTTAACAAGACTAAGCTCATTACTTACATAGTGTTGGGCATCATCTACGTACATATGTATTGACGAGTATCGATCGATTTTTGGTAAGCCATTTATAAAGATTGTGAAGACAAAGGACCTAGAATAGATTGTTGTGCTACACCACTTAACGCAAAACTAAAGTCCGACTGCGCGCCATTTATAAAAAGAACTTACTTCCGACCTGTAAGTTAGGACCTTACAAGGCTTGCAGCAGATGGGGAGCAGGCATATAGAGATGTCAGCTATGTGATAAAAAGCTCATGGTTAACTGTGTCGAAGGGCTTGGAGAAGTCTAGTAGCGTTAGAAATGTTAAGTGGTGATCGCTGTGATGCTGCCCAAATCCAGATTGATATGTACTTAGTAGTTTATTTTGTCGGCGTACTCAAATACCTTGGAAAAATATGGCAGTATTGCAATAGGTCGGTATTCGGCAGGAGTAGTTCACGTTGCCTTTTTTTAAGTAGACGAGTGATCTTTGCGGCCTTCTAGGATATCGGGAAAAATGGACGGGAAGGTTATAAGGCAAAATCATTTCACCGAAAACCGGACGCGTGCCTTCTCGCCTATCATGTTTGGATTTACCTACAAGAATAGCTTAAAGAACATCTGTTTGTTCAACTCTCGCGAACTCAAAAAAGTCAGTAGATGTGACTGGGACAGAGGTGTTTTGATGTGAGGCATATGGTGTACATTACATGTAGGAAATTACTTCATTATTTTATCTTACATTAACGAAAAAAAAATAGAATTTTATATAGTGAATAATACAAAATTTAATGACACAACAGAGAACTCTGGACCGTAGAACCACCGAACCACACTGCTCGTGTGACCAAATCCAAACTTCCACTTCTTCCACCATCCGCTCGACTTTTATCCATCATCCGCTCGATCGTCGACCCATCAGTCTAGCCCTATTCCCAACGCCAAAGAAATTTAATATTTTGTACCACGTCCACAGTTTCAGGGCTAAAGTCAACAAAACACACCCGCCACATACCCCAATCACAATAATTATTGATCTCAGTGGAGTCATTGTATTACAAAGACAACATTGCCCACATCGATCGCCTCGGCTTGAAGCGGTGGACATTTATACCACCCTGCTTAATAATGCAATGAATAATGCACATTATCCAGCGCATTGGAAAACGGCGGTGGTACATCCCATCCCTAAAACTGATAAAGATACTTCCAATCCGGCGAATCTCCGCTCGATCAGTCTATTTCCAAACATCAGCAAAGTTTTCGAGAAGGTGATCAATAGAGTCCTGACTAAGTGGGTTGAGGACAAACATATCGTTCCGGATAATCAATTCGATTTCAAGGCAGGGCATGATATCATTCATGCTGCGTCCAAGCTGGTTTCTGATATCCAATGGAACAAAGGCAAAAAACAGTGCACTGGTATCTGCCTGATTGACTTGGAAAAGGCCTTCGATACCGTATGGTTAGAGGGACTCTTCTTCAAACTGGACATGATGGGCATTAGTAAACCACTGCTGTATATTCTTTTTGATATGCTCTCCAGTAGACGGTTCATCGTGAAGAATGGCGATGTGACTTCCGCTGGAACATTTAACATTAAAAACGGTCTGCAAAAAGGTACGGTAAATTCGCCGATGCTATTCAACATTTACACAAGTGATCTGATAGGTTCACTTCACCATGCCATAGCGTACGCAGACGACTTAATTGCGTACAGATCAGGTCCAAAGATTGAAGTCATTAATACACTTTTGCAACGTGACTTCGACAAAATTAAGCAATATTGCGTTGACTGGAAGTTGAAAATCAACTTTCAGAAGTCGGAAACCATTCTTTTTAGGACGCCTTTTTCTGGGGCCTCTAGGGATACCAGAAAGAATTGGCGAAAGTTCTCTATCGTCGGACAACATGGACAGCCACTTGCTTGTCGAAATGTAGTCAGATACCTTGGGATCAATATCTGTATTTTAACAAACATATAGATGTTGCTCTGGCCATAGCCAGAGGTGCTTTTGCCCTTACAAGGAGACTGTTTTATAACAGCCAACTCGATGCGAGGGTGAAGGTGATCTGCTACATGGCCCTTATCAGGCCCATGCTTGTATTTGGATGTCCGGTGTGGTTCAACGTGAGAGCAAGTTTATTGGAAAAGATTCAGGTGTTTGAGAGGGCTTGCCTTAGGGCTTGTCTTCGCTTATACAGAACGCCAGAATCTGAGTACATAAAATTCTATCGTAATGGGGTCTTATACAATAGGGCGAACCTAATAAGAGTGGACAATTTCGTCATTAAGTTGACTCGAAGGCACATTGCAAGAGCAATGACCTCGGCAAACAACCTGATCTCCGGGGCTTACTACCCTAATTATATGTATCACGAGAGAGTTCGCTTTGACGGCTTTATTCCTCCAGAAGCGTTCCTCTACCTAGATAGTAAAGGTCTGATCCAGGACAGATTGGCGGTGCCGCTAATCTTCCACGTCGCTCGAACAGCTGCGGACAGGCGACTCAACTACGACGGAGACGTCGCACATGGCAGTGCGGAGCGTCTCCGGTTCAGTAGGGCGGTAGGGAGTCGCGACATGAGGGATGTTGCTCAGCAGCACCAACAATTTTGGTGGATTTTTGAAGGAGAGGATGCTTCGTCGTCGAATTAATCCAATACTTGTTAGCTTCATGTGAAGCAAAGTGGGTCGCCTAATTTTTTTTTAGCCATGGCCGGCTTACATAGTTTTAGGTAGGAGTAAGGCAGGTTTAAGAAAAAAAATATATAAAAACAAAAACGAAAAAATTAATAAAAATAAAAAATTAAAAAAAAAAAAACATATATATATATACATATATCTATATATTAGGTATATATATATCATGTATGTATACATAATGTATTAGATGTAAGTAGGTTAAGTAGATTAAGATTTATTTTTAGGTAGTCTGTAAGTTTTTAATTTTAAGTTTTTATAATACTATTAAAAAAAACTGTCCATTTACTAAGTTTTTGCATAACATTTATTTTCTTAGTTTTAGTTTCAATGAATGTAAAAATAAATATAGACTGTAAGATACGTCGAAAGGCATAGTTTAAGTGCTAGGTTTAACTTAGAGTGCCCGCATGGGGCCAGTAAGTTAGTATAAGATTATTTTTAAGTTATTTAAGCTAATTTTCAAGCGTTTTTTTGTATAGCATTGAAGAGTAAATTAAGTAATATAAATAAAAATGCATAAAAACTGAAAAAAAAAAAACTGATCGCCTCGGCTTTTATGCTTCCTAATATAGGTCAACACAAAATCCATTCATGATGAATGTAAACGATATTCTCTCCGTGACTCAAAAAGAGTAAACAGACAATCAACAAATGAGCGAATGACGACTCATACTGCTGTAATTAGAGATCAAAACATTATCTAGCGCAACTGGTAGTCGTCGATCCGCAGTAAATTGTTTATTGGTTGTTTGCTAAATCAGTTTTCCTACATACCTGTACATAATATGAAGGAAGTACATGTTAAGTTCATTTGGATCAGCATCAACAATTCCAGTGTCGTTTTTGCCACCAATACCTAATTGACGCACATTTCTTCATAGTGTGTTACTTGGGAGCTTATTATGGTTTCGCTACGGTACGCTTGGCTTTCCCTTGGAACGTGTAAGGATTTCGACTTTCTATATGCTGTATCACGATCGTTCCTTTGTTTCATAACCTCTTTTTTGAAACAAGGGTTGCTGTTATATGTTGTTACTTTGGTTTTCAGTGGAACGTGGACATAAAATAACTGGGTAATCACACTTCGGAAACACTCTGCTTACGCATCAGGAGATGCAATATTAAATATTGGACTCCCGTCAGTATTTTACAAATCTTGTTCCAGGAGTTCAAATTTAGTGTTTTTAAAATCTCTATAGGAGAAGGTTTTCTTGTTCTCTAGATATTGCGAATTCAAAATAGGCAGAAAGGAGGCCGTCCATGGAAAAAGTAGAAGCAGAGACTTGGTTAAAAATGGCATTTTGAATAAGGCTCGCAAAGAATACATCCAGAAGTGAACTAGTTGAACCAGTGAAACGTATAGGAACTGGACTATTTCAAATGTTTAACTTGCAGACGGTCGAAAAAATAAAGTCGATCGTACATTAATAGCAACTGCTCCACCTAGTCCTGTTTTTCTTTCATCACAGAAAATCTCGTACCCAGCTACAGAATACACTCTATCACATACTCCGTCGATAAACCAGGTTTTTGGAACACATCGGAACCAACAAACAAACTTCTGAATTCGTTGAGTTTATTGATTAGACTTTGTGCGTTCAGATGGCAAATTTTAATGCCTCCATCTTATGCAGAAAAGATATTTAGTAGCACGCACAAATTATTATTCACCCCATTACCTCTAGAAGTAAAAACATTGCTACCACCTATTAATGAAAATCTCAGTACTGCCCCTCAAATAAAGAAACTCCCACAAACCGCAATAGACGACATATTGCTCATAAACTGATATTTTTAAATACAGAACATACTTACAGATCGCAAAAAGGGAAAATAAATAAAATTGATCTTCTATAAAAAGATTAGTATGCATTTTTAACTTGATCATTATAAGGAACAGCAGCAGAAATTGTGTTTAAACTTTAATTTGAATCGACCAAAAAAGCTTTACCTTCGTGTGTTTGGCGTGCATATACTCGTCCCCCTCGGGAATAGATAGAAAAAAGCTGGTTTTATCTATTTAATTCATGTGCTCTCCGGAAGATTGCAAGGCTATGCGAGGTGAGACTTTGGTACACAACGAATAGTTTGTGTGACTGCAGTCCAAGTTGTAGTAACAAAATAAAACTTAGTCGATGTGTTTAAGGCAGTAGATAGTATTGATAACAATTGCCGCGGTGTAAAGAAATAGGCAAGGGTACGATAAGTTAGGCGCCAAGAAATAATAACGGTTTTTTGTAGAACAGTTCAATACAAGCATTTTTTACTATGGGAGGGGGGGGTCAATCTCGCCCCGTTTAGGAGGTAGGGACAATTTTAGAAAAAAATTATTTAATTATTTTAGGACATGGTCCCTTATTCTAATGGGTTTCGGAGATCGAACAAAGAGTAATATATAAGAGTAATGTATGAAAATTTTACACTCGTTAAATTTTTGTAAAAGCCCGTGAGCATTCCATTAAACGTGAATACACGTTCTCAACTTAGTACGAGCTTTATGATAATTATTTTCTATCTTAACTACCGTTTCGGAAACTAGTTTATTTATTTTGTTTTACTCCTCAGTTTTTCAAGAACAGCAGAGAAAGCGTAGGTATTGTAACTGGACCCGCCGAACATTCGGTTATTCCATTCGGTTTAAGGGTATATAAGGGCGCCCGATATCCTTCTAATGCCTGATGGGTTTTTTGCGATACGTTTTCCTTAGTGTTTTTGTGACCTAGAACTCGAGTTGTTACTAACTTAATCGGGGTTAGGCTTTTCTTTACGTAATCATTTTGTGGCTTAAGGAATTTATCTCGCCTCTTCTGTAGCACCTTGGTTACCTCGCAAGCACGGTAATTGGCTGAATGTTTATTTTTTGCAATTTATACACATTGCGGAGATTTGCATTTAATTTTTTTTTTTTGCAAGCACGATTATTTTAATATGAACTAAGCTATAGATAAGGCTGATTGGTTTTGCTAACTGAGAGGTGTGTCGTCACTTGTGACAAACAAAATAAGTGATAATAAATAAAGTGAGTGACCTAAATATCACTTTGTTTTCCTCTGTTTATTCTTGGGTTCAACATCCACCGAATGGTAAACCGACAATCGAATAAACATTCCCCACGAGCAGCAGTTCAATAGGAATTGTCTATTTTTTATTCTGACTCCGTCGAAAATTTAGCGTCGCAACAATAGGCAGCGACAGAATTAATTAAATTGTGCTCAAAACAAGAAGAAATTCCTCGTCTCATTGTTAAAAATTGGCGTATACCGAATAAAACAAAAGTACTCATAATATTTTGGAAAATTCGGGTATATCCAATACTAGTAAAACAAAAAAAAATACAACAAGTAAAATGGGTCAAAAACAAAGAAGGTAGTAGTACAATAGATTTCAAGTAAAAGTGAAAAAAAAGACAGTAGCAAAAAATCAAGTAAAAGTGTTGAAGAGAAAGGGTATCGCAAAACCACATCTGTTGGAATCTTAGAAGATAATCGTAGATAACAAAAGGCCATCAGATGAAAACAACAGCAACGGGAGATGAAAATAACAGCAGCAACATTACAAGTCGTAGTCATTAGAATATTTGAATACAATAATAAAATACAACATACTCGTAGTAAACAAAAAAAAACTAAAAATACATTAAAGTACCAATGGCAAGCGAATTTGTGTTTAGTGGACACACGTCAGGTAAAAAATTTAAGTATATTGGAAGCGAAAGTGGTACGGTAATTAAGTTAATTAAGTTAATTAAGAAATTTGTGTAGACGATATTCTAGAGGACTACCTAGTTTTGTCGTAGTACCAAGCTAGCTGTCAATCGTGTTACACATATAGTCGCGGTGTTATTTAATCTTGTTTTCAACTTGTCTCTTTTATAAAGTATGCACGTGTATTTCTAGTTATTCTCTCACTGATTATCTGCAACAGTTAAGAAAAACTCTCGCATAAAGGTTAATTAATAGCTCCCAGCATAATGGCGCCAAAATAGCAAATCAATTATGGGAACTAAACCCAGGCGATCCAATGCAAATAGACAACGGAGTGAAAAAAAGAAAAGCAATCAGAGGCACACCTGTTTCAAATGAATAATGCCCAATTTTTAGCACCCCTATCAAAAGGGATTTTTCAAGATTTCTGATTGTCACAAAATCTCCATCCAACAGTAACAAAACGCATATCGCGAAAGCCGCTAATCATAGGTAAAGAAATCGATATAGTTAATCGATGCAGTAAATTCCCAATGCAAAGATGTCAAAGCCATCCGCTATGGAGATCTTTTAATCCAGGTTTGTATTTGTATTTGTATTTACTTATTAGCAACAATTTACATTTCTTACAATTGAGATGTACATAGATATGGTTATTGTTTATCTTACTTATGAAAAATAGAAATACGAGCACAATATCAATTTTACAAAAGAAAGGAGCCGAAGGAAAAGCTAATTAAAAACCTTAATGCAAAATATCACAGTTTTCTATATGGGTATGTCGTTTGTGGGCACATAAGGCATGTATAGAATTAAACAAATATATGAAATAACTTAATACATTGATTAATAAATAAAACATATAATATCAAAGAACATTTACAAGATTAGAAACGAGAGGGTTATCTGATATATTACATGAAAACACAAATTTTTCAGAAAGTCGAGCTATTCTTTCTTTTACCGTTTCAATTTTGGCTATTTCGTGAAGTTCTGAAGTTGAAATATACCATGGTAGTTTTAGGATCATTTTTGAGACCTTATTTTGAAGAACTTGTAACTTTTTAAGGTGACAGTTGGCGCAGTTCCCCCAAACTGGAGCTGCATAGCACAGAATGGCTTGGAAGATAGATTTATAAATTATAAGCTTTTTATCTTTGCTTAATTCAGACTTGCGACAAATGAATGGGTATAGAACTTTAATGGTGTTGTTGACTTTACTAACGACATTATTTGTATGTTGACCAAAAGTCAGTCTCTTGTCCATAAAGACTCCTAGATACTTAACAAATTGTTCCCAGTCAATCTGATTTCCGCAGACTATTTCGAGAGAAAAAGATTGCTTGTGTTTTTTGAAGATTAATTTTAATTTTCCAATCTGCAAGATATTTAAGTAGGCATTCTAATCCAGATTGCAAATCAGACTCAATATTCGAGCCTATCGAATCAGACGAATAAATGCATGTATCATCTGCAAAAATTGCAGAATGACATCCAGGAAGTGAAGGAAAGTCAGATGTATAGATGTTGTAGAGAATGGGGCCCAATACGGAGCCCTGAGGAACACCGGCAGGAATCCATTGGACATCAGATGAAGTCTGGTTAACAAATACCTTAAAACTCCTTGCCGTTAAGAAAGATTGGATGATTTTTATGAGGTACATAGCAAAATTAAATTGCAAGAGTTTATGGACAAGACCATTGTGCCATACAGTGTCAAATGCTTTTCGACATCTAAGAGAACCATGCCAGGACTTTTGCCTTCTGAAAAGGAATCAAGTACGTGTTTTTTTATTCTGTAAACTTGATGTGAAGTACTATGATGTGAGCGAAAGCCGAATTATTGTGGCGGTAAGATATTAGATTATTCCAGATGAAGCATTAATTTATTTTGAATGACCTTTTCAAAACATTTACTAAGAGAACTTAGGAGACTTATAGGGCGATAGTTTGAGGGATCATTCAAGGGCCTTCCTGGTTTGGGGATTGGGATAATTTTGGCGCATTTCCAATCAGAGGGAAAGTAACCTATTTTGAGACATCCGTTAAAAATTGATTGCAAAATCTTATGAGCCAACGTGGGAAGGTATTTAAGAAAGATGTTCCTAATTACGTCAAATCCGACTGACTTACGAGTTCTTAGAGTAGTGATAATCGATTTAAGCTCATCCAGACCAACAGTATCAGCATCATAAGGCTGAGTTTGGTTGTTTATCAGTCGTAAAGAACCTTTAACAATACTATCAGTAGCATTATTTACTGTACTCGAGATTTGGTGGTTCGATAAAAATGTATTAGCTTTTTTGCATTGGAGACAGCTTGTGCAGTGGAAGTATTGAAGAAAGGAATAAACGTTCGCTTGTTCTTAATAACTTTTACGATATTCCAAAAGGGCTTACTACATTTGTCTAAGTCTCTCAGTTTATGGTTCCACTCAATATTTTTAAACATTTGTATCTCCTGTCTAATTCTTGTAGTAAGGTACCTGGTCGCATGTAAGTAGTCTTCTATCCTAAGTTGCTGCCATTTTCTGCGTAGGCTGTTGCGAAACTTAATGAGCTGTAGGATATTTCTAGGCAGTTCGGTTGAACCATTGAAACACAAAACCTTGCTGGGAACCACTTCATCGACGGTGCTTAGAATTGACGAGGTTAACGTTTCAAGTGCTTGGTCAATGGAATCCGGACAGTCTAATCTGACGTTTTCTTCGCCAAACACATGTCTCAAATTGCGTTTCAGTACTGATGCATATCGTGACCAATCAGTCTAATTGAAGTCTTTGACCCGAGTAACACTGAAAATTGGTGACACTAATACAGAACATTTTACTGGTAAGTGATCTGAACTGAGATCATTTACTGTTAGTGGTTGACTAATCAAACCTACTGTGTTGGTAATAAACAAGTCAAGAGTGGATGGATTTGCTCTAGCAGAAGGTGGGTAGTAAGTTGGACTTGGTGAGGATAAAATTGAAATTGGATACCGAGACCTAAGCTCAGCTAATACATTCCCATAAGTATTTTCTCGAAGACAGTTCCAATCTCGATGACGGCAGTTAAGATAGCCACCGATAAGGAGCTGCCCTTTAATATTTATTAGTTTCCTCATATCGTTTTTTAAGGCTTTCCGTTTAACCTCCAGGAAAATACACTGCAAAGACTTTCAAGCTACTACCATTACTAAAAGGTATTTCGACACCAATGTTTTCAACAACTTGTGTTCTGACGGTAGGTAATAATTTGTGCTGAATTGATCTTTTCACTATCACCGCGGCACCACCGCCAATTCTGTAGTTTCGATCATACTGGTAGCATTTATAGTTTTTGTAAGATAGATTAATATTATCAGATAACCACATTTTAGACTATAAACCAATGTCAATATTATGTTTGCACATAAATGCAGAAAATTCTGTCGTTTCGATCATACCGGTAACATTTATAGTTTTTGTTAGATAGATTAACATTATCAGATAACCACGTTTCAGACAATCAACCAATATCAATATTATGTTTGCACATAAATGCAGAAAATTCTAGATTTTTATTTCGAATACCTCTTGCATTCCAAGTAATTATATTAAGGCTCGCATTCATATTACTTAACATTATATAAATACTTAATAGCTAATTGCGCTATGACATTAAATTGTTCAGATTTGCTACTACATTTACCTAACAATGTTGTCATCTCAAGAGTAAGGGAATTTATTTCTTCGACTCGTGTGTGACTCCATTGCGACATATAATTCAATAATCTGCCAATTGAAGGAGGAAAAATGTCAATTTTTTCACATGACATTAAAGGTATTAGTGTTTTTAAGGTAATTTTTCACTGCATGAACGATATGGAAACACAATTACTTAAAGACGAACTTATAAAACTTAGTCTTAAATGTACTGATATACAAAAAGTAAAAAGAAATTTCGAACAATACTGTGACACCATCTACATTGTTTCGTTTAAAAATGGCTCGATAAAGTTGGCTGATTTAAAAAAACGCTATCGTGCTATATTTCGTACACAGGTAAATTGGAGTTAATAGAAAAAATTAAAAGGTAAGCTCACTCAGCGCCGTAACTGCCAAATGTTTGGCCATGGGAAGAGAAATTGCCACATTAGGACTTACTGTGCCATCTGCGCCGGTTTACATAAGACTGCTGAGTGTGACAATACTGCCCCACATAAATGTGCAAATTGCGGAGGATCTCACAGATCTACAGATCCAACATGTGGTAGCAGAACTAAATATGTGGAGCTAAAAGAAAAATCCACGAAGCTTAAAAGCTCTGTGCAACCAAAAGCTTTTCATGCATCACTTGTTTCTGCACAACCCGCACCCACACAAGTCTCATTCGCGTCTATGACAGATTTTCCTGCACTCTCCCGGCGAAGTAATGAAATCAGCAACAAAATCGAAATTCAGGCTGAATACCAACGAACAAGTACGAGGGAAAGCTACGCGAGCGCATGCAAAAACATATACCGTGGTCATACCGATATACCTAGCAACCTTCCCAGCAACATCTGTGGCAACACTTTAGACAACAATTCCAATACATTGTTTACGGCAGAAGAGATAAATTCCCTTTGTATGGAGATGATAACGAAATTATCAGTATGCAAAAATAAAATTGACCAATTCAATGTTATCGCACATTTAGCGACTAAGTTTTTATACTCTAATGATAAATAATATGTTAACTAGAAATCTAAGAATTATAAATTGGAATGCAAGAGGCATACGCTGGAAAATTGTCGAATTTATTATTTTCTTAAAAAGTAGCAACATTGACATTGCCTTGGTCACTGAAACCATGTTACAATATGATCTCAATCTATCCACACCTAACTATAAATGCTATCGATACGATAGAATAAATAGACGAGGTGGTGGTGTTGCCATGTTATTAAGAGATCAATCCAACATTCGCTTTTACCTGTAGTGAGAACGCTCTACGTAGAAAACATTGGTATTTAATATAAATTTTAGTAACCAGCAGCAGATAAAAGTATTTTGTGTATATTTCCCTGGCGGCCGCGTTTCTAATGACAAGAGAATTGCCGTCAAAAATGATTTTCACAGGTTATTCTCTTTTGAACGGAAAAGTACTTTTTGGAGGAGACTTTAACTGCAGACATAGGGACTGGGGTTGTTCAAGAGCTAACTCCTGGGGAAATATTCTGTCTGATTTATGTGTTAACCTACCAGTTTCTGTAATGTTTCCCTCTAGTCCCACCTATTTCCCTTGTAGTTCCCGTGGCCGGCCATCCGTTCTAGACTTGTTCATTACTAATGTTCCTAGCTTAATATCACAACCAACTGTTGTTAACATCCTTAGTTCTGATCACACTCCTGTGTTTTGCAAGGTTTATTGCACAGCGGTTAAAGAAGTCAAGTTTACCCAAGATTTGAAAAATGCGAACTGGGCACGTTTCAGATCTGAGATCAATAAAATATTTCGAGGTACAATTGACAACGTAGAAGCTATTTCTAGTAAAGAAAATGTCAATGCTATTTTAAAACAGTTTTCGAAAACCATATTAAATGCTGCTGAAAATAGTATTCCAAAGAAATCTATAAGTGAAGTTAACATAAAACTTCCCCCCGATATTTTAGATCTAATAAAGATAAGAAACGTTTACCGAAAAAACTGGCAGAGATATCGGGACCCTCTTTATAGACATGCGGTATCAAATATCAATAAGATCATTGCCCTAGGAATATCACAGGCTCGCAATAAAAACTGGAACAGAAAGCTGAATCCATTAGAAAAAAATGCTAGACCTTTATGGAACATTATGAAGGTAATAAAAAATAGAAAAAGGCAGTTACCTTTTTAAAACATACTGTTAGCACCTATATTTCGGATGTGGACAAAGCAAATGCCCTTGCACTGAACTTTGCGAGAAACAACAACATCTCCAGATTTATTGGTGATGCTAATGCAGATAATATTGTGAAAACTACAGTTCAAGAGTATTTTTTAAATAGAAGCGCACCGATATTCAATTTATAGTCAATGATTTAAAAACAAGAAAAGCAGGAGGTATTGACTGCATACTTAATATCTATATAAAGCAGTTGCCCAAATCTGGAATAAAATATTTAATTTTACTCATAAATGCCTGCCTGAAGATAGGGTATTTTCCAGAGGCTTGGAAACTACCCAAAATTGTCCCGGTGCTTAAAGCTGGTAAGCCACCAGAAAGTGTAGAAAGTTATAGGCCAATAAGTTTGCTTTGTAGTCTCAGCAAAGTATTAGAAAATGTTATTAAGGAAAAGTTACTAAAACATATCTGTGACAATAATATTTATCCTAAAGAACAATTTGGCTTCAGGCAACATCATAACACTTCACATCAAGTAGTTAGAATTTGCAACTTTGTGAAAGCAAATCGCTCCACAGGTAAATCAACTATAATGCTTTTACTAGATATCGAAAAAGCATTTGATACTGTCTGGCACGATGATCTTATTTACAAAATGATACAATTTAATTTTCCGACCTATATTTGTAAGTTAGTTCAAAGTTTCTTATCTAGTAGTTGTTTTAAGTTCTATGTTAATAGTGGTGTCTCAAACTTAATAACTTTTGATTTTGGTGTTCCTCAAGGTTCTGTGTTAGGCCCAATTTTGTATAATATTTACACGTCCGATTTTCCTGTTTTGCACGATTGCCATGTAGCCATTTTTGCTGATGATACTGCAGTATTTTCGTTACATGAGTTTGCTTTCAATATTGAAACCAATCACAATAATGCGATGGAAGTATTAAAAGAGTATTACACAAAATAGAAAATAAAATGGAATGAAGCGAAAATGCAAGCTATCTTTTTCACTAGAAAAAGAAAACATTGCTTTCTGCTTTCTAATCGGCTACAAATTAATGGAGTAAACATCCCTTGGGAGCCCCATGTCAGATATCTAAGTATCCAGCTAGATTCAAAGTTGTTATTTAACGAACACATAACTAGAACGGTCAAGAAGGTAGGGGTGGCTATTAAAATGTTATACCCATTTATCAATAGAAAACCAGCGCTCTCAACAGAAAACAAGATCATAATTTTCAAAGTTATTTTTCAGGCTATTCTTTTGTATGGATGCCAAGTTTGGGGAGATTGCGCAAAATGCCACATAAAAAAACTGCAGACATGTCAAAATAAAGTCCTAAAAATGATGCTCAGCTTACCCTGGCTTCATTCAACTGTAGACCTACACAACAAAGCAAATGTTGAATTGATTTGTGAAAGAATCGCAAAAATTAAGTCAAATTTTGTAATAAGATAACCCTCTAATTAATGAATTGTTTGATAGCTAAATGCAACTTTATTTGTTTATATTTGTTTCTTTAATTGTTTACAATTTTTGTTCATTTATTTATTTATTTCTATCTATTTATTTATTTATTTATTTGTTAAATTATTTACTTGTTTACTTGTTTCCGTATTTAGTTATTCACTTATTTATTATTTATTTATTTATTTATAGACTATTTATTTATTTATTTATTTATTTGTTAAATTATTTACTTGTTTACTTGTTTACGTATTTAGTTATTTACTTATTTATTTATTTATTTATTTATTTATTTATTTATAGACTATTTATTTATTTGTTAAATTATTTACTTGTTTAAGTATTTATTTATTTATTCTTATTTTTGTTTTTTTTCTTATAGGAGATTTTTATCGTATTTTCCTTCTAATGATTCTTTCTTTTTAATAAATTTCTGTATTCATATGTTTCAACAACTATTTCAGTGGCAAGATACTTTGTATTATCAAATCCCTGTATTATTAAATGTGCGGTAACCAACGTTATGTAAAAATTCTTATACGAAATAAAAATGAAATTAACACAATGTCCTGGAAGATATGTCACGCATTGCACATCCAAAAATCACTGCAACGAAACTGCAAATGTGTTACCAACTTGTGCAAAAGCCCCACCCCGTCCAAGCGATTGTAATAAGATTGTGTAAATTTTATGAGTGAAGACCACCAGAGGACCGCAAAAGCCTTACTTTTTTGGGAGAAAAAACCGTCATGATTATCAAAACAAAAAATTGCTGCACGGTAAAAAAAGCCAGAGAGGAGTAAATAAAATCTGCTCCAAAAACCGCAACCGCGCGAACCAAAAAAGTCACTAGTAGATATTATAAAGGAAAACAAGTCCCAAAATAACTGTACCATACGTTCCACTAGATCTTTATTACCATCAACAAATGTCAGCTCTAAACTTTCCAAAACAACAGCAATTCCTACTCCTATATCAAACACAAGTTTGATGGACACCATTTCACACTCACAACATATTACTAAAATCGTAAATCAAAGTAAGAAAACTGACGACAGCAAAAACAAAACTACAACTAACATAATATTAGCTACGACTTTTGTAACATTCCAAATAACTGCAATATGTATTGTGTATAACAATACACATTACAGGCACTTAACAGTGCTCTTTTCCCTCATTAAAACAATAACTACCCGACATACGTGCATTCAGCTTCACCAACAGAAAAACTTTCACAAACGAACCACTTGCAACCAAAACCTACCAATCAAGAAACAACAGCCCCTCCCCTCTCCGCACCACTTTTATATATTATAACATTGTGGGTAGACAAAAGCATAAAATAAAATTAAAAATTCAATGGAATATTCGAGAATTTTTCAACAATCTACCCAATCTTGATATTCTCATTATAAATTATTCACCCACAGTCATTGCGCTACAGGAAACTAAAGTTCCTGTAGAAAATGCGCCCAAGAGGTACAAAACCTATGTAGGTTATTTTAATAATAAGCCACATAATCGCAATAAAGACGGTAAAGCCATTCTTATAAAATCAGGAATCCCACATTCATCGTATACTAGCTCATCTTCAAATCTATTGACCCACGCGCTTGAAATCATATTTCCTGAGCCAATAACATTGCAAAATATTTACAGACAATTTTATGAAGCCATATCCAAGAGACCTAAGATTGATTGCAAGCCATTTTTCGAACAGTTTTGTGTGATTCCAATGCCAATAACATCACACATCTGGGGCTCCTCGTACACTAACGATGCAGGATAACTTGTAGCAGACTGGTTACAATAATCTGGTCTCACCATATTGATTAAAAACCTGATATCGCGTCCGATGCCAAGTGCAAAACACGAGACTCCCGAAACGTCAGAATCATCTACTTTTAGTCAAATTTTCCATTCCAGATTTGTTGATTCCAAAGCTCAATGGAACAAATTTATAAATGCTGATAAGCAGCAAGCACTCCCAATTCCAATTTCTGGAAATATTAGTAAAGAAGCAGCGAATGTCAAAGAAATTATAAGATCAGCTGAGCCAATATCGACTTCGTCGATGCACCTATCCCAACACCCTTTGCAACTTTGGTTCAATTCCCAAATAAAGCTGGATCTTGTAAAAATCGTGGTGCACCGTTAAGCGCCATCCAAACAACGATAATGCCATAAGTTATAGACGCTTAGGGGCGAATCTAAAAAGTGGACCCTTTGTTGGGTCCTAGCTCCTTCTAAAAAAAAGTAAAAGTGGGAATATGAGCCTACCATAATTGGCCAACACTTTGGAGATAAATGGTCTGGATACAGTGCAGATACAAACTTAACTCCCCCTGTTTTTCAGTAGAAGAGTGCCTTCTAATTCGACTGCACTCTCTTATATGGCATTTGTCAGGTTTTCATATATTTATTTATTTATTATATATTTTTTTATATATTATACATACTATATATGAGTATAATTTATTTGAATTCATTTGTTAAATAAGAACATAACATCTTTTTAAAAATAGAACCAGCTTTAATTTTTTTTAATGCAATAAAATGTATTAATTTAGAAGGTACAGTAAAAAAATAAAAAGATAATAAGGTAGAGAAAAAGGTAGAAAGAAAGATAGAATACAAGACAGAAAAAGAAAGAGAAAGTAGAAAATAAAAAATTTATATGATACAAAGAGAGGAATTCATTAAAAAATTTAAGCATAAAATTGTAATACTTCTTTGTCAAAATTACTTGTGTTGGTCATGCCTTTGATGCTTCCATAGTTGCATTTCATGTACAAAAAATTGCCTAACCGTCTGTAAATACTTCTACGTAAGTGCTATCAGTTGGAAAGTTATTTCATTTCTCGGAAATCTAACATTCTCGAATAACATAATACATCATCTCCAAGTAATGCATTCCTAACCGAAAGCAACAACAATATGCAGCCAACAGCGGACGAGGTAGCAGCAAGTCAAAAATAAACCTCGGAGTTTACGCTACGAATGGTAGCGTAATAGCCTGGAAAAAGTAAACAATCAGTTCTTGCTTTCTATGACTGAACTGCGTCGAAAAAACGATGAGCTAAAATCATCCGAAAATAGTCTAAATTGGCAGCAACAACATCAATTAAATAACTGCATTGAAATAACTGGAGTGCCGGAGGTCAATGACAAAAATGCGAAAGCTCTAGCACAGCAAATTTTTAGTAATGCTTTGCCTATTGAGGTTCCAGACGAAAAAATAGACAAATGTGCAGAAAAAGAACTTAATGTCGGTGATAGTCGAAGCTCTTCTAACGAAGGCATATCGGTCATTTGTTTAAGCTCCTCTGATTCCTATCTTAAGCAACGCATTATGAGGGAGAAGTCAAAGAAGAAGGGTTTACTTACTTCAAGTGTGCTTGGAGGTGGAAGCTGCGATCGTGTTGGTAGCGGTGGTAGCAGTGATGGTAGCAGCCTCAGCGGCAAAATTAAGAGAACTGATGACTACATAATGATGCGGTCACAAAGTATACACGAGCGTTGTTCATGATGGCGAAAGAGGCGGGAAAACAGAAGGGGTTTAAGTGTTTGTGGTATAGAAATAACCAAATATTAATGAGCAGAATTGTAGGTGGAAAATTCATTGCTATAAGATCATTTGATGATCTTGGACTAAAAGGCATTTTATTTATTTATTTATTTATTTTCTCTATTTTTATTAATGAATTTTCATAATGAATTAATTCAATCTCACGAACACAAATTGCGAAGAAGTTTTTACTAGGAAATCGTATTGCTCAAGCAAACTTCTTTTCATTCACCAAAATATAAGAAATTTGAGAGAGAATTTTGCATCGCTAATATCTCATTGAGATTCTTTTGTATCCCTGATTTCATTGTAGGCTCCGAAATTTGGATTAACGATTTTGAGAAAAGAGACTATGAGTTACTGGAATTTAATTTTTATGTGAATACAAATGAGAACTACTCTGCGGGAGGTGTTGTATGCTTTGTCAAGCAAGATTATGAGGTTGTCGATGTGTCGAAGCTAGATTTTCTGAGTGCAGATGTTTTAAACGTTTCTTTCAAAATCAAAGACGAGGTTTATATTATATTATGTGTCTATACGCTTCATAAGTTCAACATTTCGATATTTTTGGAAGAATTTTAAGCCTTTTTGGAAAGTGAAAAATTAAAAAAATTGATAATCAATGTCTTAGAAAATAGTGATATTGCTTCGGATAATTTGAACCTACTAGCTAATCACGGGTTCTTTTATAAACGAAATTACTAGAAGTAAACCAGGAAAGTGCCTGGATCATATCTATGAACGATTCGCGTCCTCAGCTATCAGTTCCTCTGAAAAGTGTGTTTTCGATCTGGAGATTACTGACCATGCCATGATAGGTTTGCTAATTGACATTAGGAAAAATAACGAAACTTCAGATTCTGGTTCTTCTAACTTGGCAAAGAAAATAGATTTTGATTTGCTTAAAAATCATTTGCCTTTTGAGTTGTGGGAAGAAGTATTTGAAGAAGGCGAAAACTCGAAATCGTATGACATATAGTTAGTCCAAGCAAATCTGAAAAACTCCTCAAACCTAGGATTACGCTGAGCCTATTACAAAAAATTCAGTTTAAAAACAAGTTAAGAATAAAATGTTTAAAGCACCCTAACAAACACTATCTAAACACAAAATACAAAAAATTATGCTCCGAATTGAAGAGAGAAATCCCAATTTGTCAAGATCGTTATTATAGTAACAAATTCAATCTAGCTAGAGGCAATCTAAGATATGAATGGCAGCTAGTTAATAGCATCCTTAGTAAAAAAAAAAACCCAGCCAGTAAACATCAAAGTGCGGTACGCGTTAATGATATTGTGGTTAGGGGCACACTTGGCTAACACTTTTAACAATAATTTTGCAACCGTGTCTGATGATATGCAAGTGAATTCTGCCTATTCTAGTTTAACACTTTGTAGTCCTGTTTGCAATCCTGTTGAACCCTCTCAGAGAGAGAGCTTGTTATTTGAGCCGATATTTGGCCTTGAACTCCTAAAAACAATTGGTGAGATAAAAAATTCAAATTCTTCTGGGGCTGATGGTATATCAAACCTAGTTCTTAAAAATATTGCATGCTTCTAAGTTGATGTGTTAGCGAACATTTCCAATAAAATCATTTTTTCTGGGATATTTCGGGATGCACTTAAATGTGCGGATGTTCTACCTCTCTTCGATCGTGGATCGACTATTGAAATGTGTAATTATAGGCCGATCTCACTCCAACACCCAGTCAGCAAAATTTTCGAAAAAGTTATGAAAAATAAGATAGTGAGTTTTTTTTTTAAGTAAATCGAAATTTTTCAGTGATGTTCAGTTTAATTTTCAGAAAAACAAATTTACAGAAGATGCCCTTTTAAACTTCCGTTCTCAAATATTTGCCAACCTTGACAAAAAAAAGTGTACCGCTGGGTTGTTGTGTACCTTTGATATAGTGAACCATGATATACTGCTAGTTGAGATTGAAAATGCTGGTTTTCGGGGCTATGTACTCGTATGTGATTGGTTCAGATTTACTTTAAAAATAGAAAACAAAGAGAGAAAATTGGTGATATCAGGAGTGAATTAAAAAATCTCTATCTAGGAGTTCCTCAGGGATCTGTTTTGGCACCGATCCTCCTTATAATTTACATCAATTCTTTGTCTAAATTTGATTTTAATTGCTTGCTGGCAGCTTTTGCGGATGATGTGAGTTTTGCTTATGTTTCAGATAGTGTTTCGGATCTTACCTCCGACATAAATTGGGATCTGTTTTTATTAAGAATCTGGTTTGCAGAGCATAAGTTGGTTATAAGCTCTAAACTTGAAATTATTTTTCTTAATTTGTCAGAGCAAAACAATTTTGGTGCTGAGGTTTATTTTCATGCAGCCGACTGTCGGAGATTTAAACTCTCTTATTGCTTTTGCAATTGTGAATGATTTGGGACTTATCATTAATTATACGAGGGTTGTCTGTTTCCGACCAAACAATCTCAAAAGTTTTTTTTATTTTTCTACATAGTCTCCTTGTAATTCTACACACTTCTCACAGCGATGCTAACATCTCTCTAACCCGTGCAAATGGTACTTGGCGTTTTTCTCTGCAAAATAATTGTATACGAAGGTGATTGCCTCCTCATTTGACGAAAATCTCTGTCCTCCGAGCGCAGTTTTTAGATGAGGGAACAAAAAGAAGTCGCTTGGGGCTAGATCTGGTGAATAAGGCGGATGGTTAAGCAGTTCAAACCGTAATTCATGGATTTCCTCCATGGCAACCGCTGAGGTGTGAGACGGCGCGTTGTCTTGGCGAAACAGGATTTTCTTTTTTTGCAAACGTGGCTTTCTGCCTTCAGCTTGGCAAGTAATGATGCGTAGTATGCTCCTGTAATAGTTCTTCCTTTTTTGAAGATAATCGATTAAGATAATTCCTTTACTATCCCAAAAAACAGTCGCCATCACTTTCCCAGCCGAAAAGACAGTTTTTGCTTTTTTTGGAGCCAGCTCGCCTTTGCAGTCCACTGTTTTGACTGAATTTTTATTTCGGGCGTATAATGGTGTATCCAAGTTTCATCTACAGTGGTTAATCGGTGCCAAAACTCGGATTTATTGCGCCTAAACTGCGCCAACAAAGCGTTAGAAATGTTCATTCGAAGACGTTTTTGGTTTATCGTAAGCAAACGCAGCACCCAACGCGCGGACAGCTTTTTCATGCCTAAATCTTGATTTAATATGTAACAAACATGTTATATGGACATTTTCATAACGTCTACTATCTCTCTCACTTAATTCGGCGGTCGTCTAACACCATTCGATGAACTTTAGCATTGTTATCGTCAGTGGTTGCAGTTTTTGGACGTTCCGAACGTTCATCATCTTCCAAGCTCTTATGGCCACGTTTAAATTCAGCTGCTCAAAATTTTACTGTGGTGAATGATGGTGCAGAGTCCCCATACACAGAGTCCAACTCATTTTTGATTTGCGTAGGCGTATTGCCTTTCGAAAACAAGAATTTAATAACAGCTCGATACTAAATTTTTTCCATTTTCACAAAAAACACTCACATCGACTCACTCAAACGACTGTCAACTAAAAACTGCGCGTCCAAAATGACTGAAACGGTAAGTAACTGTCAAAAGATACATAACTAGCATTCACTAGCTTTTATTGAGGAGTGCCGCTATCTTTACGTTGCGGTCGAAAACTTTTCTGACAACCCTCGTAGAATGAGTTTTTTATAACCACACAGAATATTTGAGACATTATTTTCGTGGCACACTAAGAAATTTTTATTTTCTGGGCTCTTGTTGGAAAAGATATATTATGGTATATTTCATTCGAGACTTCAATATGGGATTACCTGCTGGGGAGGTATATATTTCAGCAAAATGCAGCCCCTTTTGATACTCCAAAAACACATCTTGAAGAAAATTAGCTATAAGCCCCGCTTTTATCCCAGTTTTCTTCTCTTCAGAGATTTGATAGTTTTTCCAGTCCGTCACTTGTACTGCTATAAAGTTCTAAAGATATTTTATTTAAGCAGAGGAAATCAAAACTTCAGACAAATCGCAAATTTTAGTTCACGTGGCAATTTATTAAATCAAGTCACTGTACTCGTTTTTCGTGCAACCGCGTTTCGAAACTTTTATAGTGTTTCATCCCGTCAGTTATTTAACAAACTTCCATTTTTTATCCGAGCGATTACTTCTCATCTTGTCTTTGTAAAACTTGTAAAAAAATTGGCTCTTTTCTCTTGATGTTGGGAGTGTTGAATCTTTGTTTAATATTCTTCTTTGATATTTTGGTGTAATGTTTAGTTTTCGATTTTGTTTTCATGAAAAATCGTATAAACTAAATGTTCGTTTTTGTTGTCACAATATGAATGATTTAATTTATGGGGCCACCCCACCCATTTTTTTCTTTATTAAAGCTTTAACTAAGTAGCCTTGAAATGACATTATCTCTATTTTCTTTTCAAAAATACTTATGTATGTCATTATTATTTCTTTTAATGTTAATGTAACTGGAAAATTGTAACTGGATTTTAAGAAATAAACAGAATTTCTAGAATGTTGTGTGATAATAGAATGGTCCGATATTTCATACGACCGATCAGGCAACACCTCGCAATTTGCTTGGTGTAGGCGGTAATGTGTTCGTGTTGATTTATATTGTGTTAAATAATTAAATATGTATGTTATTTAGCGCAGGAATTATATGCAATTGTTGGCTTTCTGGCGGACTCGTGATCAATACCATATTTCAGAACCATACAGAATGATCGGAAAGATAAATGTCTTTACAAGTCATAATTTTGTTTCAGTCGGAAAGTAATTCTAATTTGCGCGGTAGAAGGAGTATAAGTCAAAATTTGTTCAAAATGAGATAAGTACGCCATTCGATTGCAAATTTTATATTTTATGTTTGATAAAAGCGGTATAAGTCTATTGCACACACAAGTCGTTAAAAAAGGCAGTGGTCAAAATAGCCTTACTGTATTGGACATAATTGTGGGAGATTAAAAGAGTATAAGTAAACTTATACTATTACAAGCAATGCGTAATTTTTTTTGACTGGCAGCTAACAAATTGCCATGACTTGTACTCAAATGACCAAATAATTCTGTTACGTTCGTGATAGAGTTGGGTACGAAGCGTATTTGTTAGGGTTTGTCTGACGTATTCATTTTCAAATATGACGTGGTACAATGTCCCAGTTCAAATGACGTGTTACTTTCAATTCTCCTCAAATAAAGTACAACGCCGTATTTACCTTATATGAGGTGTGAGCTTAAAATTATATTGTTCTACGGAATGAATGAATGGGACAAAGGTGAAGTGTTGCGAAACATTCTGAGTGCTTCAAATGACATGGACTGGGGGATGTCATAACAAGTGTTGTTTTGTAGTTTGCTTTGTGCTCCCCTTAAATGAGTTCATAAAAATAATAGACGCATGGGTACGGACAGATGGTATTGATGTATTGGGATTTGGGATATTCGTAAATATAAGATGTTGCACATTATTACTCGTTAGTACCTCTCCAACACACAAAGTATACAGTTCATAGTGTAGATTTTTCTATAAACAAAATTAAAATGTTTTCCAAGACGAACCGAGCTGCAAAAATGGTTGCACTTGCAGTGAGCGTAAATCGAACAGGTACACTTTTGTGACTTGAAATATCATAAAACTATAAATCTACAATTGCTTAATTATTCATTGGGTAGAAAATGTCCAATAGAAGAGCCCATAAAAACGTCATTCAGAATGTTAGTTCTTAATTTTCTATGTTTCTGTCAAAGCCGAAATGAAGATGTGTATGAAATTCCGAGCAATAATCTAAACCAGCCAACTGATTTTGATAGTGATGATTTGTAAAAGATATCGACTACTTGCCTGATTCGTCTACTTGCGGGCCTACTGACCCGCATGAATGAAACATTTTCTAGTGGCGATGAACAGACGCAAAATATAGAAAATGCATTGCTTTTAAATAATTCGACTCAGAAATTTTCTAGAAGAATTAAGGCAGAGCGTAAATTGAAACGATTGTACTGGAGAGGAATATATTGACGTAAATGGAAAAGTGGTAAGACAAAGAAAAATTAAACCTCTCGGAAATTGTCATCTTAAATGCAATGAAAATTTTCCGGAAAATGTAAGGCTGTTGCCTTACTATTTGATGAGTATTGGTCCTTGGCGGATCATACTAAACAAGTTGAATATTTAGGAAATTTGATTGAAATTGTTTTATGAAAAAGTACGATATCAGCCAAAATATTTGTTATAAAAAAAAATACGTTATCAATCTCGGGTGTTAGACAGCAAGATAGGAGAGGACAAAGAAGTAACAATAAACTTTCCGACGAAACAATTGCAAGTGTTATAGAGCATATTCTTTCATTTTCTTAATACGAATCACACTATACAAGGCGGACGAGTAAGAAAAAATATTTGCCATCTCACCTTAAAATACAGAAAATGTATTCGTTATATTGTGAAAAAGTACTTGCTCCAATATCAAGGAAGATGTATTCCAGAGAATTTCACTACCAAAATTTCAGTTTTAAGATTCAGAGAATTAAAATTGAATCTCAGATGGAGCTGAAGCAAAAATACATAAACGATTTAAAAGAACACCACGATCTTGCGGATAACTCCAAAGAATTGACAAAGAGCGAGCAAACACAACACCAACTCTACGAACTTTGGTTTTCGATCTACCACAATGCTTTCCCACCCCATATCTGAATACATCTCTTGCTTTTTATAAAAGTCAACTATGGACTTTTAATCTCACTGTTCATAACCTTGAAGGGTATGAAGTTAAATGCTATATGTGGCATGAAGCAGAAGGAGGACGTAGAGCCAATCAAATAGCCACTGCATTATATGAAGAGCTCATAAAGTTGTCTGATGAGGTCGATCCTGTTATATTTTATTCTGATGCATGTGGTGGTCAAAACAAAAATTCGTATGTTACAGATATGTTTTTAACGGCTACACAACACAAAACCACATTAAAAACCATTGATCATAAGTTTATGGTCAGTGGCCAGAGCCATATGGAGTGTGACATACGAGGGGCGTTCAAACTATTCTCGGTATCGGGGTGAAGCTGTGGTTGTATATATAAATTGACTTATTTATCAAGTAATACTATTATTTTAGTGCATTCATGTAAAATTTCATATAAATGTGATTATTAATTCGCGTTTTATCTCTAGTTAAACAGAATCATAATGGCAACTGAGACGATGATGGTGCAAATTGAGCATCGCGCTGTAATTAAATTTCTCACTAAGCAAGGAAAAAGTCAAAAAACTATTCATTAAGAGATGGTGGCTGTTTACCAGGGTTCCGCACCTTCATTATCAACTGTGCAAAAGTGGTCAAGTGAGTTCAAGAGAGGCAGAGAGAGCATTGAAGACGACCCCCGCTCCGGCGCCCCGGCTACTGCTTGTACGGGAGAAAGCATCAAAGAAGTCGAAAAACTTGTTCTTGAGGATGTATTCGGGCATCCTCAAGAACAAGGTGAAAATGATGGCAGAGATCACCAAGCTTTCAATTGGTACCATTCACACCATTCTTCATGACCATCTTAACCTTTCAAAGGTCAGTGCAAGGTGGGTGCCACGAATGCTCACAGCGCCTCAGAAAAAAGTGAGAATCGCATGCTGTAGAGAGCTTTTGGAGATGTGTAGTGAGAACGCGGACGGTGTTATGGATCGAATTGTTACTGGGGACGAAACATGGGTCCACCACTATGACCCTGAAAGCAAACAAGAGTCCATGCAGTGGCATAAAAAAGGAACAGACCCCCCGAAGAAGTTCAAAGTCACTCCGTCTGCCGGGAAGCTCATGGCCACAGTTTTTTGGGACTCAAAGGGAATCTTGCTCATTGAGTACAAAAAAAAAGGTGAAACCATCAACGCCACATCCTACGCTTCCACTTTGCATAATTTGCTGGAGGAAATTAAAAAGAAAAGACGGGGTAAACTCGCAGCGGGTGTGTTGCTTCTTCATGACAACGCTCCTGTTCACACGGCGCGAGTTTCCAAGGCTGCTGCGCGAGATTGTGATTTCGAAGAAATCCAACACCCTATAGTCCAGACCTTGCCCCTAGTGATTATTTCCTGTTTCCGGATTTGAAAAAATGTCTTCGTGGAAAAGATTTTCGGATGATGAAGAACTCAAGTCGGCAATAAATGGTATAAGAGGAAATTTATTTTTTTGAGGGTTTAAAAAAGCTTATCTCAAGATGTAACAAATGCATTGATGTTAGGGGAGATTATATTGAAAAATAAAAACAATTTAAATTGAATTCGCATTTTCCTTCATATCGATACCGAGAATATATTGAACGCCCCTCGTAGATCATGGCCTCACTGAAAAACAAGTAAAAAAAAAAACAGAATATCCTATATCGCATCCATACGACTGGGATCAACTTGTCAGAACTGTTGGAAAGAAGAAGTTTACTTTTAATGAGATAACAGATGATAGGTTTTATGATTACTCATCATTGCTGAAGTCCGTACTGGTCTTAAGAAAAAAAGATTCGGCAGGTGAGCTTTTTAAGTGAATTCGGTAGCTATTGGATGGTATTTTCATTACGAATAATGATTAATTACGAATAATTCTGGTCTCTTTCGGCGAATTGCTTCACGCAAACGTCTCATAACGCCCAAATAATACTCGTACTCTTTGTTTACTGTCTGGCCTTCTGGCAAAAATTCATGATGCACTACACCGTTGTAATCCATGAAAACCGTGAGCATTGCCTTCTTTTTTGACTGAAAACGACGTGGTTTTTTTGGTCTCGGCTCATTTGGTGAACGCCATTCACTTGCCTGATGTCTGGATCGCGTGTCGTACTCACTAATGATCCTTTTGATGAATGTGGGATCGGATTCAGCCTCGCAAATCATCTCTTTTGCGATGTCAACACGGTCTCTTTTTTGCATGAAATTGAAGTCTTTTGCCACCAACTTTGCTGCTACACCACGGAAAACCAAATCATTAACCAAAATGTCTTGGACGGATCCATAGTCAATGTCAGTCTATGGTCAAGTCCTCCGCTATCTCTCTGATAGGTAGTTTGCAACGCAATCAAAACCTTTCGAAATTTCTAAGAAAACAATTAATCCCAACATATCATTGTCACAAGCAGCAACTAAATCTTCGCTGATTTTTAAGAGAACTGAGATACAACTAATCTTCACACGAAAACTAGACTGGTAATTAATTATTGTAATCTTAGGATTTAAATGATTTTTTATTTGACAACTTACTATTATAGTATTTCAAAAACCTTGCCCAAAAACGTGATATTGCAATACGCTTTTATTCTGCGGTAGCTCCGTTTAGTGATTTAGGGAGGGGCAGAACTTTCGTAGTTTTCCAGTTTTCCGGAAAAACCGAAGAGTTTATGATTGTGTTAAGAATGTGGATGATTTGGTGCAAAACAAAAGTAAGCAGAATTTTTACAAATTTAGGAGCCACGTTATCCGAACCTATTGCATTTGACTTAACACTTAATATTGGGTCTACAAGTAAGTTTCCAGCGTTTTTTTTTTCCAAAATTTGAAGTTTTATTATGAAAACATAGTTACAATGCTTTATTCAAAGTATCGTCCATCGGAAGCTACAACTTTCCCAGATCTTTCTGGCAATTTATGAATTCCGGACCAAAAAAATTTTTCGTCTTTCGAGCCCAAGAGCGTATCGAGCCAATTTTTGATTTCCTCTACTGAGCTGAAGCGTATTCCCGTAAGAGCGTTCTGCATCGAACGAAACAAGTGGTAATCAGATGGTGCCAAGTCTGGGCTGTAAGGCGGGTGAGGCAGAATTTCCCATCCACTATATTCCCAATAGTTTTTCACCGAAACCGCAACATGTGGCCGAGCGTTGTCGTGATGAAAAATGACGGACTCATGCCTGGTCTCATATTCTGGCCGTTTTTCTTTTAATGCCCGCTTCAAACGAATTAGTTGGGTTCGTTATAATGGTCCTTTGATGGTTTCACCACTCGGAAGCAGTTCGTAGTATACGACACCCTTTTGATCCCACCATATGCTGAGCATGACCTTATTCACGTGAATATTTCGTTTCGGCGTCGATTGGGCGGGCTCGCCGGGCTTTGTATACGATTTTCTGCGTTTAGGATTATCATAATAAATCCATTTCTCATCACCAGTGACAATACGATGCAAAAATGATTTATTTTTATACCGCTCCAGTAACATTTCGGACATGCAAAATCGCCGTTCGACATCTCTTGGCTTCAATTCGTACGGCACCTAGTTTCCAACCTTTTGAATGAATCCCAGTGCTTTTAGGCGTAGGGAAATGGCTTGTTGCGTGACACCCAATGATGAAGCAAGTTCTTCTTGAATTTGACACGGATCCTCATCCAGTAAAGCGTCCAATTCCTCGTCTTCAAAACTTTTCGGCTTTCCGGGGCGATCTTTGTCTTCAACTCCAAAATCACCACTTTTGAACCGTTTGAACCACTTGCGGCACGTCAGTTCACCAATACATTCCGCCCCATAAGTTTCCGAAAGCAAACGATAGGCCTCAGCCGCACTTTTCTTCATATTAAAGAATAAAAGCAGCGCTTCCCGCAAATGACGTTTATTTGGCTGGAAACTTGCCATGATTTTGCTCGATAAAATTTACGACACCGATAGAACTGCTCAAATATAACGCTGCAAAGTTGTTGACAGATACAAAACCTTCAAATAAAACACATGGGGTCTGACATTTCTGCCCGGGATCCACTGGTGGCGCCATCTCTGACAAACGCTGGAAACTTACTTGTAGACCCAATATTATATGTATTACCAACCGTCGCTTGATCCGCACATGAAAGTGAAAAAGTTGATTCAGGATAGGTAAGACTGCTAGTTAGATCCAGTGAACTAAGATTGTTTAATGGCGCAAGCAAGAACGAAGTTAATATTTAATTCTTCTAGATCCAAGCTGTTGCGACTTCTGATTTAAGTCCCAACTGACGAATATTTCTCCAAAAGTCAGAACTTGAAGGACAAGAATCAAATTTGTTTTTATAAAAAGAGGTTTTGTTTCTTCATATAAGACGAGTTGCAGCCTTACGTACAGTTTTAAACTGTAAATTTCAGAACACTTGTATCGCTTCCATCTGTCATAGAATATGTTGCGAGATTTGATTAGGTCACATACTTCCTGCATGAACCATGGTAATTTCGTTCTGGTGTTTTTCAATGTGTGCAAAGTCAAATGTTTATTTAAAAAAGGATATGATTTTGTTGTTTAAGAAATCAACTTGAAAACTAGTGTTATTTGTAATTAAAATTGGAGACCAACTCAAGGCCAGACAGTCATTAAAAAGGTTCTCTATTTCTCAATTTGAGCTAATGGAAATACATCTACTGTTAGGAATATCATATCATAATTAGAGAACTCGGGTGCGAATATCAGGTCATAACCCATAATCAAGTCAGGATCGGACACTAAAGCAACATCAAGTAGTATTGGTATGCGATCTGAGAAAAAATCTCTCGGTTGGTTAAGATTAGCAAAGCTTAAGTGCATTGAATCGAGCATTTCTTGAAAGCTTTATTTTTTTTCCCGAAAATATTAAGATTGAGATCACCACATATGACGATTTTTGAGTATTGCGATGCGAAGCCTTCGAGTGAGTCTCTTATCGGTTATCAGGCATTTTACTCTACTATTTTAAACCTCTACGAAAACATATTCCATAAACTCCGTTAGTGCTGATTTCTTCAGAATTTTGACCCTATAGCACGGCTTTATATACATAAATAGCAATACCCGCTGATTCCTCACGCTACCTATCACTCCGAAAATTTTTCCTATACATTAAATTAACAAATCATCGCTCATTTCCGATTCTAACCAAGTTTCCGAAACACATAAAACATCAACCATCCCAAAATTAAACACATATCTTAGATCGTCAATTTTATTCCTCAAACTTTGAACAAATATGAAAACGTTTTTTTTTTTGCATGCACAGAATATCAATTAGATTTTTGACCATTTGAAGGCAAAAACAAAAACAACAACAACAAAACTCACGAGTAACACCAACTTAATTAAATTGAGTAAAAGTGATGGTTTAAGAACTTATGAATAGTAATGAAAACCTCGGAAGATTTGAGAGGTAAGAGAAAACAGGTGAGAGAAAGAGTTAAAAGGAATATTGAAATGGAGTTTATGTTTGTAGTTTATACTCGTAAGCAGCGGAAAAAAGGAAAGTAAGGAACAATAGAGCACATCAAAAGTAAAAGTATGAAGAAGAAAAAAGAAAATAAGTTTACGTTATAATAAATTTCTTGATGCTGCAGATAGCTGTATTCTGTGTTTGAGACAGGGTTTTTGCTCGGTTCAGGTCAATTGTAGCCTAAAAACTTGAGAAAAGTAGCAAAAGTAGCTAAACCTTCCATTCTGAACAGTAGCCTAAAGTAGCAAATAAAAACAATTTTTTGTGAGGGCAACCAATTTATTTTACAAAAACCGCGGATAAATAAATATATAAAGGAAAAATAATATATTATATAAATCCTGACATTTAACCAGGGACGGAAGAAGACAGACGAGCCATCGGTTGTATAACACGTGAGTAATACTAATCAAAATATCGGTCGTAGCCTGTTAGGCTATTTTTATATTTTCTAGTGCAAAATGGCAGAAAACTCTAGGAAACGTCAACGCTAGACCACGAATTCATCAAAGATACTCGTAAAAATATTACGGGTAGACAGCCCGTCATTTGAAGAGGAAATCAATGCCCTCATACTGGCTTCAGACCAATCTGATAGCGAAGGTGATTTTACAACCTCATGAAAGTGATCAATATGAAGATCCAGAGGATCATTTCAGAAAAAGATGGCAGGATTGAGGGGAGTCAGATCAGCGATGGCAGCGATGTTCTGATGGTGAAGACAACGCGCCTCTTTCAGAATTACGAAAATCAAACTTTTTCTACGGTAAAAATGGTTATAAATGCTTAAAGACGCCTCGAAATTGATAGGAGAGAATGAAAAAGACCCTTTCAGCATTTGGAATAAACTATTTGACGAAGAAATGCTATAACAAATTTTCTCTTGGACAAACCAAAAAATCTCCAGTTACAGGATAAAGTTTGCCCGAGTTACGTTTAAGAACATATACTCATATATCATAAATTTATTGTTTTAACGCGGAAACATACGCTACGTCAGCTTTTTCTAATTTTTGTAATCCTATACCACAATGAATGCAGCGTGAAACCGGAAATGTCAACCTGTTCTCACTTGCATGCATTGCGAACTTTGTTAGCTTTAAGTGCAATATGAATGAAGTAGTCTAATGTTGGAAATCAAACAGCCCGGTTGTTTCAATCTACAATTGGTTCAGCCGACGGTCGTATGCGAAGAATTCCACCGTGAAACATTTTCCCTGCAAAAGAAATCTTACGCCGCGATTAGGAAAAAAAAAAGTGTGTTTGAAAGATAGTTTCACCAAAAACAATGCAAACAAACCCAAAACAAATCTTTCCCTCTATCATAAGATGAAATAAAACATAGAACCGAATCGAGAAAAAGTTTATAATACTAAAGATATGCATATATATATATAAAATGGATATGCATATATATATATAGTGTTATGCTGTATATTATCATAATATAAACTGGGCTGTAAATTAAGTGACCTAGTGCAAAAAATGACCAATTTGAACCCCATGATTTCCATGTAAATAGTTGTTTTATGGCTGAATCCCTCGACACTTCCCACATAAACCCTTTTCCTGTTCCTATTGTAGATTTAAGTTCTATTCTTGAAGGATTAAGAAATCTCACCATAAGTAACCTTGATTCACATCCCATTATGTCATTTTTAAGAGTCCACGCTGACACTATTCCAGATTTTGACAGAGACGTGAATGAAATAAATTTATTCCTTGAAAGCATAAATTCAATTGTTAAGTATTTTTATGATACCACTAATACGATTAATTATCAAAATGTCATGATATTTAGGACAATCCTTACTTAGCAAACTGAAAGGTTCAGCAAGGGAAGAAATAAAAAAGGAACTAATATCTAATTTTAGCGACCATCGTGACGAGTTTTGTTTATCGTTCGATTTTAGTAATTTGAGACAGGCTATAAACGAAACACCACAACAATTTTACGCCAAAATTCGCAAAATTTAAAACACCATTTCCAGCTAAATTAAAATGGACATGCATAATCAGCAGGCCCTCCAAGTTTTTCTAGCTGGACTTCGTAATCCATATGGCGTTATGGTTCGAACAAAAGAGCCTAGTTCAATGACAGAAGCTATTAATTTTATTAAAAAGAAGAGAACATTAGATATTTATAACAACCAACAAGTCCTTCTAATTCTTAGCAATGCAAAAATTCCAATAATAGCGAATATCATTTCTTCAACATCAAACTCAACTTCCCGAATCCTAACTATAGACTTCAATAATTCATTTGATAACCGAAGAATATCATATATCAATATCAGTACTCCAAATTTAAAATTATTAATCAATACGGGAGCCCATTATTGTAGATAAATACTTTTCAAATTTCAAAAAGTATGAGCCTTTTGTAGGCACAACAACCTTTGCTTCTTCAGCACATAATATTACCGTCACCATAACTGCCTTCAAAGAATTTAATGAAAGCAAAAAAAATTAAATTTTTTGCATATAAGTTTCATAACGTTTTTGATGGACTAATACGAGTATGTTTAGATCTGATTCAAAATTTAAACGCTTCTTTATATTATTCAGGATCGAGATTTATTACTCCTAAAACAAACATACCCATAGAATATTTCAATTCAATTCCAAAAATCCTTCTTGAGAAATTATTACCCGACAAACAATCTCAAGAATTCGAATACCAGTAATTACACAATCAGGAGAGATTTTAATATCTAAACAAACTATTCAAAATTGCAAAATACCAGAAACCATAACCTTTTCCATTAACGGGTGGGCACAAATAGAAATACATAACATATCAGCGCATGACGTATCTTATACCCAGTTAAAACAAGCCCCCTTGAAAACAATTTTGCGTTTTACCATATGAGTGTTACTGATTCAACGATAACAAAGCAAGAAGGACTAGAAAACTTTATAAGAACTGACCATATGAATGAAGAAGAAAAAAAAATCATTACACTAGATGCTAGATCATAATATTATTAGACGTAGCAGTTCACCATGGGCCTCACCCATATGGGTAGTTCCAAGAAAGGCAGATGCGTCCGGGAAAAAGAAATGGCGGATTGTAATCGACTATAGAAATGTTAATGAAAAGAGAATAGATGACAGATACCCCATCCCGAATATAACTGATGTGTTAGATAAACTTCCATAATAGATCAGGCAAATGGATTTCATCAAATTGAAATGCACGCAGATGATATTCAAAAGACCGCTTTTAATGTTGAAAATTGTCACATTGAATTCCTAAGATTGCCATTTGGCGTAAAGTATGCGCCCGCAACATTTCAACGTGTAATGGATAACATTCTACATGGCCTCCAAAATGAGATCTGTTTCGTCTATTTAATTTTGGTGGGGGCGAAAGCCCCCATTTATTCGGCTTAATACAAGCTATAACTTAAAAATTAAACTTAAACTAAAACTGAAAACTAAGGTTGGTTATTGTGGTGAAGGAGAACCGATTTGAGGTAGGAAGTGGTGCGGTGGAAGTCAAAGACGCTAGGGTTTGAATTAAGTTTTCGTAACATGCGGGAGATTGGTTCGTTCGCGCCATAGGTGGTGTGGTGGGTTGGGAGATAGAAGAGACGAGGGGTACGTAGATTACGAGGGTTAGTGTTGAGGAAAATAGAATTGTGAAGGGACGTGCATTCAACCTGACCTGAAAGAAGTCGATGAATGAAGAGAAAGTCGGCTGCATCTCTGCGTTCCTCAAGGGTGTTTAGGTTAATAAGGTTGAGACGGTTTTGATAGGGGGGCAGAGTAAAAGAATCATTCCAGGGCAAACCTCGAAGAGCGAATCGAAGAAAACGGCGCTGAATGCTTTCGATTCTCGAGATATGAACGCGATGATATGGGGACCATACTTGACTGGCGTACTCTAGGAGGGGACGAACAAAGGTAATATAGAGGGACCTGGTCACGTATGGGTTGGTGAATTCTTTGGACCATCGTTTTACAAAACCTAGTGCAGAGTTGGCTTTAAGGATTATCCCATCCATATGCAAACGGAAGTTGAGCTCCCTATCACACAAAATGCCACAAAATGGTCGCGAAGAGATTCAACGGAGGAGATAGGTTGATTGTGGAGAAGGTAGAGTCGGGGAGGAGATTTGAGCCGCTTATGTGAAAGGGTGATGGATTGGCATTTGGTGATATTAAGTTCCAAACAATTTTTGAGGTACCAGATCGAAAAACTATCAAGGTCTTGTTGAAGAAGGAAGGAGTCATGGGGAGAGGAAATGGTTTTGAAAAATTTGGTATCGTCGGCGTAAAGGGAGACGGACGAGTATTTGATGATCCTATCGAGATCATTTATGGTTAATATAAAGAGAAGGGGACCGAGATGGCTACCTTGAGGAACTCCAGAGGTGGCCAAAAATGGAGCGGAGTGGGCTGACCTAAAACGAACACTGTAAAAACGGTTTTCGCGGTAAGAGGATATCCATTTTAACAGTATGGGTTCAAAGCCGAGGGCAGACAATTTGAAGAGTATTAATCGATGAGAGATTTTATCGAAGGCTTTGCTAAAATCGGTTGCAACTACATCGACTTCGTTGCCGTTCTCTAGGGCAGAGATGGCAAAGGATACGAATTCAACGAGATTTGTGGTGGTTGACCTACCCTTTAGGAAGCCATGTTGTCTAGGGGAAATAAATGATTTGCATTGGAAACTTAGAGCTTCATACAAAATACTTTCGAGGAGTTTGGGTATATGGGAGAGTTTAGCGATTGGACGATAGTTTGTTATTTCGTTCTTTGATCCCTTTTTGTGGATCGGGGTTATAAAGGAGGTTTTCGAAACCAGAAGAAATTCTCCCTGTGAAAGGGATAGACGAAAGAGATCAGAAAGGGCAAGGGAAAGAGATGAAGAACATTTTTTAAGAAATATTTCAGGGAGGCCATCTGGACCGGGTGTAAATTCGTCATTGAGTTGGTGTAATTTATATTCGATATAAGAGGGGTCCAAGATATGAGAGAGAAGTGGGCCGTTGGAGAAGTTCAGTAGGTAACGAAAATAGGATGGATCTGGTACAAATGAATCGTTGGTGAAGGATTGTTTAAAGAAGCTGGCAAATAGGTTGGCAATGGTGAGTGGATCGGTTGATGACTTGTTGTTGAAAGAGAGGGGAGGAGGGTAACCATCGGACTTTCTTTTGTAGTTAACAAATTGGTAAAAGGACTTAGGGTCATTTATAAGGTTGACTTGCGCATTGTTAAGGTAACGCTGGTAAAGGGAATCGTAAAGTTCGGTGAAATGAAGATAAGCACCAAGATAGTTGGAATAGTCGGACAAGGATCTGGTACGCAGGAAAACAGCCCATAACTTGTTTCTCTTGTTTCGTAAGGAACGAAGCTTGCGATTATTCCAGGGAGGACTAGTAGATGATATTTTAAGGCGGGAAAACGGAACGTAAAGACTGAAAGAGTTAAATATTTCTTTATAAAAAATGGATAAGGCATCATTTACGCTTAGGTTGTGAAAGTTAAAGTGGGATCTGCTAAGATAGTCACTGATTTTGTGAAAGTTTGCTTTATGAAAGTCGTAGGATGAGAGAGTTGTGGGAGGAGTGGACTGGAAAGAAGAGTTATGAAAAAATGAAAGTAGAAGGGGGGGGGGGTGGTAGTTGTCGATTGTAGAGAGAGATAGGGGACAAAGTGAGACTGAGGAGTTAATTGAATCTGTTGTGAAAATAAGGTCCAATTGCCTGCCCATAAAGTTGGATACACCACTGACATGGCACAGACTTGAGTCTGTTAAGCGATCTAAGAAGAGACATTCCTTAGCTGAGTTGGCATTTGAAGCGATGAAGAACGATTGATCGTCTGATGGAATCCACTGCAGCTGAGGAAGATTAAAGTCGCCGAAAACAAAGATATCGTCAGTAGAGTCAGACAGGTCAATTAAATATATGGATGACATAGTTGTATTTTCCACATCAATTCAAGAACATTTAGTTAATCTCAAAAAATTATTCCAACGCCTTCGAGAACCAATTTTAAAATTCAATGAAATAAGTCGGAATTCCTGAAAAAGGAGACTGCAGATTTAGGACACGTCATTTCTGATTCTGGAATTAAACAAAATCCAGACAAAATTACATATGTACATTCAAACTTTTCCGATCCTGGAACCATCAAAAGAAATTAAGAGTTTTTTTAGGACTTCTCGTGTATTACTGAAAATATATCCCTGCCTTTGCCAAAACCATGAAACCCCTGACATTATGCTTAGAAAAAGGTTCTAAAATTACTCTCGATACAAAGTATATTCAATGCTTTGAAATGTGTAAACAACTGTTAATAAACGCACCCGTGTAACAATATCCAGATCTAATAGTACCATTTAATCTAACCACAGACGGAACGCAATTCGCTATTGGGGCTGTTTTATCTCAAGGAACTCTAAATCAAGATAGACCTTTTGCTCATGCCTCTTGAACTTTAAGTGATGCTGAACAAAATTACAGCACAATCGAGAAAGACCTTCTCGCGGTTGTATGGGCGACGAAATATTTTCGTCCGTATTTACATATACGGAAAAAAGTTCAACATCTATTCTGATCCCATCGCTAAATTGACACGATGGAGATTAAAGCTCAATGAATTTGATTACAAAAAGGTTATCCTAAATTCAAATGCTGATGCACTTTCCCGAGTAAAAATACAATACGATACAAATAAAACTAGCAATAAACAAGCTTTGGATAGCAACTGCTCTGAAATTAACTCAGATACTGACTCAATAATTTGTAATATAAATGAAAACCCTAACGTAAATGACATTAAATCCAGCATAGATTATTTCGAAAACCCTGACAATGAAACCGTACACTCAAGTCATGAAAACCCCATTTTAGAAATATCAATTTCGGAAACACCTACTCGTATTAATAATTCTAAATATAAAATTTTCATAGAAAATGTTTTTCATTCCCCCAAACCACCCAAAATACGACGTTTATTTGGTAACAGAACAAGAACATCTTTTAAAGTTTCTCAGGATAAATTTGAATATGAAATAACCAATATTTTTAAAGAACTTAGCACCTCTAAAAAAATTTTCAGTTCATTTAACAACACCCGACTTAATACGCCGATTTATTATAATTCTTAAAAATACATTTAAAAATTCTGCATTGAATCTAGTTATTTGCAATAAAGTCTTAGAAGATATCCAAAACGACAAATCCCAAAATGATATGTATAGTTAGAAAAATTCATGAAGGTGTTTGTTAGATCACACAACACATCATATTTATCGAATTCATAAAACATATTTTTGTAACTCATATTATTGTAATTCATATTATTGTAATTCATATTATTGTAATTCATATCATTGTAATTCGCATTTAAACTTATCGCTTGTACTCTAAAAGTAACGAATTCCAATAGTAAATTTAAAACTAGCGCTAAAAAACCAATGTTCGCCATCTTTTTAAATTACTCTTTGTATTAAAATGTAACACCGTATGTACTAAAGAGCTCACATTATACATACTCGTACATTTTAAATTAATAAAAATCATTCTTGTTGGCACTATCCGAGCAAAAACTCGTTTCGTCGCCTCTTTGCTATATTTCGCCAAATTGTCTATATAGCCAAGTCTCGTTTTCGAGCATCCTTTAGCAAGGACATTCATTTTTTTTCGGTTCTATCCAAATATTGAACTTCGCGAAAGATACGCGTATTCATCCGAGAGAATTTTATTGCGACAAAATCTGAAGCCTTTATTACCTTCTTTGATCACCAAGGAACCCCAAAGTTATTAGTGATGGATAATGGTTCCGAATTAAAAAATAACTTAACCAAAGAATTTGCTCTGTTACATAAAATAAATATTGACTATACAACTTCACACAACCCTAACTCTAATAGTCCTATTGAAAGGTTTCACTCTACAATCGTTGAACGCCTAAGACTATTGAATTAATCAAACAAAAATACTAACATTTTAGACCAAATGCCCTATGCAATTTTAGGTTACAATCATTCAATACATTTAGTAACAAAACATAGCCCCATAAATATTATCAACGACCATATTGGCTTTAACAGTCCTTTCAATATTGATATCAATCAAATGATTTATACTAATTATATAAAAGAACATAAAGATCGAACTACAGAAATCCATAAAATTTCTACACACAAAGAGTCTACAATAGATAACCAGAATAAAAATAGACATGACTCTTTTAGTTACGGCCCACAAGCTACAGTTTACCACAAAACCAGAGCTACAAATAAGATTGCTCCTGGGTTTAAAGAGCACCTTGTCACAAAAAATAATGAAATCACAGTAGAAACCAGTAGACCCACATACCACAAAATCAATTTAAAACGACCACAAAACTATAAAAACTTATACATACCTCTTCAGAATTCTTCTACAAATAATACGCTCTTGTTATGCTCAAGAAATAAGGATAACAAACTTGGAATCTAATCCCGGAATCCTTCCTTTCAAACTAGGAAATGCTAAGATTCGAGAGAAATATCACACCTTCATCCATTGCTTCGACCTCTCACCAATCCATTTTGAAATAGAAAATATTTATCACCATTACGGAAGTTTAAAGAAACATTCAATAGATTTTTCGAAAAAGCACAATTGTAGAATTATTAGCACAATAAATCTTGTAGAATACCAGCTTACTATGTTAAAAGGCAAATTTAATACCCCCAACTCACAAAATAGAATCAAAAGAGGAATTTTAAATGGACTTGGCGCCATTTTAAAAAGCATAACTGGAAATTTAGATTCTAAAGATGGACAATATTATGATCAAGCACTTAACGCTCTCACCACTAATCAAAATCAGATAGTCACAAATATCGCTTGCAACAAAGATAATAGACGATTATAACAAAACGATAACTCTCATTAAACAGAATCAACGTCACCTGGCTACTAAAATTCAAGAAATATTAAAAATTAAAAGCAATAATCTTGAATTTTTTTTTTATGTTGAAAATACTGTTGAGCATATAACAACCGCTAGTAGTATGTATAATCTTTCACGTCCTTGATAATCTGGAAAACGCAGTAGTATTTGCAGGACAAAATATTTTACATAGTAGCGTCTTAAAAATTGAAGACTTAGAATACATATTGAGTCAACTTTCAAAACATTATACCGACAAACAAATGTTTTTCGGATATGATCTTTCTGCTGTACACGAGTACCATGATTTTTTTTGAGTGTCAATAATTTTAAGAGTATGTACATGACTTAGATTTTTTTTATAATTTTGTGATAACCGACACCACTTGACCTATCACCCATTTCCGGCTGTGTATACAGGGTGTCCCAAAAATCAACGTCAAGCCGGAAACGGGTGATAAGTCCAGTGGTTTCGGTTATCACAAAATTATAAAAATCGAGAAATCTGACACCCTGTGACGATCCTTCAAGTACTGTGACCACAAACCTTTACTTTTCTTCGATTTTTTTGATCATGTAACCCTGAGTAACTCTTCTGTAAATTACGGTCCAAAATTAAAACATAACTATATCGGTCTTAACTAAAATATTGCTCTTTTGTTCATCCATATATCTGAAAATCATTAATCACCCAACTTGAGCCGACTGTACTGACAAAAACATGTGCCGTAAGCGACTTTGGACCAGAATGATAATTTGATATATTCAAAAGTCGGATGAGGTTTTTTGTAAAACTAGAGTTTTTGGGAAGTGGAATGGATGTTTACATTCTTCTGGAATATTGGCGTGTTTCAATCGACCTCCCACTTTCAATAAAAGAAGACTATTTTTCTCCTTTCCCTCCCGCGAGAAACCACGTCTGCCGGATTGTCGTGTGTTGGTACATGTTTCCATGTGACCTGCTTCGTTTTCTCCTGAACTTCCGCTACCCTATTTCCCATGAATATATTTAATTTTGACGAATGGGTGGATATCTAGTGCAAAACAATCGCAGAATCTGTCCAAACGTATGCTATGTAATCACCTTTACAAAGGTTCTGGATCTTTGCCCAAAGTTTGGATAGCAAATGAGCTGCGCAGTGCTCCAAGCGGGGGAGCTGCTTCTTCTTAGCAGGTGCTACCCTAGATTTGGCGACTAAAAGCTTTACTCCTACTATTCCAGAAGCATCGATCGTTCTTAGATAGATGTAGCAGCCATATGCCTTTATGGAGGCATCTGCAAATCCATGTATTTGGTAGCCTTTTATTCCTTCCATTAAGACATAACGAGGAACAGCAATGTTCTGGATTGACAAGAGGTCTGTCATAAACTGACGCCATTCGGTGTCGATGTTTTGTGGGATTGAGGCATCCCAGTCTAGTTTCTCTATCAATAGTTTTTGCAGGATGGCTTTTTCTTGTATTATAATGGGGCTTAGCAACTCCATTGCGTCAAAAAGTGACAACGGCAAAGAGAGAATTGATCTCTTTGTATATTTGGTGTAGCTCCGATTTGGCTTGTACTTAAAACTGAATTCATCGGAGGTGGGATTCCAAGCGATCCCTAACGTGCTTGTTAGACTGCATTCAGTCAATTGAATCTCTTTCTTCTCAGCTTTCTCTACGAAAGCAGGATGGTTACTGTTCCATTTCGCCAGTTCACACCCAGCTGAACTCAAAATTTCTAAGACTTCATGTTGTTTTTGTACTAGAGTCTCGAAATCGTCTGCTCCAGTCAGCATGTCATCGACGTAGAAATCAGACATAATTACTGAAGCGCCTAGGCTCGAGTGTTCTTTATGTTTCTCAGCAAAGTAATGTAGGCAACGGATTGCCAAAAATGGCGCAGACGATGTACCGTATGTTATGGTATTTAATTGGTACGTTTGTACCGGAGTTGCTTCACTGTAGTCTCCTATGCAATAGATCTACTACGAAAAGGCAGCATAATAATTAAAAGTTCGTTTTGTATTCTAGGACCGACCATGAGGATTCCGTTTAAAGAAATTTTCGACAAAGTGCGACGAGATGCATCGAAAACGACGCGCAGTTTCGTTGATACGCTATCAGGTTTAGTTACGCACTGATGCGGCAAATAATAATGTGGTATTTCAAGATTTGGTTCTATTACGAGTGACATATGACCTAACAATTCGTATTCTTTCATGAATTCGCTGTATTGTTTTTTCAAGGATATGTTTCTAGGCAATCTACGCTCGAGCGATGAGAATCTTCTGAACGCGATGTTGTATGAAACTCGAAGACAATTAGGATCCTTTTTCAGAGGTAGTTGAACCATTGGCCGACCACCAGGTAGAAATTCGATGGTGTCCTTGAAATGCGTTTCACATTCCTCTTGCTCCTCTAACCACTTTGACCTCTGCTCCTGAATTTCTTTCAGTTCCCAGAACTTTTCGACATACCGATCAAGCGAATCCTCCTTCGCGTTGATGCAGCACAATTCTTTCTTATTGTGAAATTGGGTTTTGTATCTTCCTGACACAATCCAACCTAACCTTGTTTTCTGCAACGATGGCAGTCCTTCGCCGAGTTTAATCTGACCTTCTTGCAGCAAATCGAAGAACGCTTCCGCACCTAACAACAAATCGCTTCGAGAAGGTTGATTGAAGGATTCATCTGCGAGTTCTAGATTCCAACTAGCGATGCTAGTTCCAAAGAAATTTCAGAGTTGTTGTATCTGGAGCGAATGGTTGATCGTTTCAGATTCTCCAATTGCTACGATGTCGACAATTTTCTTTTGTGTTTTGAGACAAAGTGACCGTGCGAATTTGTCATTTATGAAATTAACCTGCGAATCGCAATCAAGCAGAACCCTACCGAATTGAAAACCTTCCAATGAGTCCTTGACGAGAACTAGAGTTGTTGCCAAAATAACCTGTTCTTTAGGAGCGCGATGCGTTTCAGATGAGGAATGCACTGCAGCCATTGTGGATGGTTCAGGTCCAGTTCTAGATATGTCTGTTATTTGAGATCTATGCAAAAGACTATGGTGAGATTGCCTGCAATTCTGACACCTATGCGATGAGAGACATTTGGAAATGCTATGCCCCTTTCCTAATTAATTCAAGCAAAGCCCTAATCTTTTTGCAGTTGAAAATCTGTCCAGTACTGAAAGCTCAATGAAATTTTAACAACTTGTAATTGAAAGATTATTCTTTTGACAAAAGGTACAATACCGTTGATTGACAGCCAATGAAGTCTGATGCCGTTGGTTGAAAGAAGATAACTTTAGTTTGTAGGTCGATTTCTGGTTACACTCTTATCGAAGCTGCTTGCTATCCCTGTCTGCCAAATATTGACGCCAGTTGCTGAGGACTTTTGTACACTCGTTCCATTCAGATAACTTCTGTTATCCCACTTTGACTGTGCTTCCAGATCAACCTTAGACACTGCAATATGTATCACTATTGCATTACATATATTCTCGAATGATCCTAATGAAAGTAGTGAGCTGAACAACGCAGAAATATTATAAGCCAAGCTCCTTAATGAGGTAAAAGAAGCCTTCTGAACCTTTGGTAATTCAATTAGCTCTGAGATATATTCTAAAAATCTAAGGCAGTCATTGTCATAACGTTCCTTGTGTCTTAAGAGTGCTTTTGGGTAGTTTTCCTCTGTGACTTGAAAGGCCTTAACTGTGCCAAGAGCTTGATCAATCAGACATGGCAACAGTTCATTAAATTTTTCGATTTTGGTCAGACTCGAATCATTGTTCACAAGATTATTGAATGAGTTTATGTAATTCTTGTAGCCTGAGTATCTTCCACTAAACCTGGACAAACGTTGTTTAGGAATATGACTAATTGCATGCGAAATAGCTAATGTCATATCTGCAGCACTACTTCACCTATCAGCTCCTAAAATCGTGAGAAACTCTTCTAATTTACTGCGACAGGTTTCGGAGGGTACTAAACTTTCTATTTTAGTCTGGTATACTATACTAAAATTTGTTTGAACTAGGACTCCAAAATTCCTAAACGACACTCAAGTTCAGTTGATGTTAATGTATTTGCATTGGACTCAACTAAATTCCTTATCCGGGATGTGCTTCCTTTTGTAGAAGCCCGTAGCTGTTTCAATTCCTCAATGGTCTGTTCACTTGTCATCTTAACCAGCAAACACGAAATATAATAAGGAAAATATCCCCAAACAGTAGAAATAAATGGCAATAAACGACTTTATTTGCTTAAATTGTTTTTTTTTTAACAGACTCGATAAAAAGTAAAGCTGGCAACACCTATTCCAAAAGTACTATTTTATTTATCTCGAAACGAGCAATTGTTACTTCCACGGCGAAACCAGGCAACAAGTAATTACGATGGCATACATTCCAATTTTGCAATACGAAATTTTAATTCAAAAGTTTAAGCTATAAATCTACATGCAAGTTGATTATAATTTATCATACAAAGGCGAAAATGGCATATGAAATCGCATCCAAAAATCTTTCCTTCAGTGCAATGATCATGCAGCAATTTCTCCCGCGACGACGACAAAAATTCCCATAAGCGATGATATACAGGCGAAATGTAGATCGATGCACTGAAATGAAGCGTGTGATGGTGAGTTGTGGATTGTGGACCGTACAGCTTGCGAGTGTATGGGCGAGCGAATGAGCGAACGAGCGAATAAGGCACAAAAGGAACTACCAACAAATGCAATAGTGTGGTGAGTGTAATCGAAATTCGGGCGAATTGCAGTCATTTGTGGATTTTAGCGAATTGTTACCACTGATAGCACAACTAATGAATTCACAGAATGGCTATTACAGACTACGTCTGTTGATCGGAGATTCAAATAAGTCTCTTGGATTTGCGGAAATTAAATATGTCGTCCAATGAAAATTTTGTATTTAAATTTCATCCAGCATGCAGGTCTAAGTTATGTCCAATGTGCGTTTTTACTATTTAATTGATTTCCAATTTTTTGTTTGGCGCAATTGATAAACGCACATTTGAATAATTAGACTACATATTTTAGTCGGACATACCTGGAGATAATATACTTATCTCCCACGTTATTGCCTTGTCGATCAGCAGCGTTATCTTCTTCTTGGTCTCCAAAGCTGATTCCCCGATTTTCTTGAGGTTGATTTTCTACGCCTACACTTTACACTTGCCTACACGAAACCGAAAGCGCGACATGGCAATGTGGGACTGTTTTGCACTTTACAATTTCAGTTTTTAAAGTCACTGTGGTGCACTGTGTCTTTCACGCAGCTATTGCACGTTGAAAGGTATTAAATTTAAAGAGTTGAAGGGATATGGATTGTCACTTAAATCACGTCGGGCGTCAAAAATGAACGATCAAGGGATTAGATCGTCAAGCGGACTATCTCTATTAACTCCCTCTGTTATCCCGCTTATGGTTGATGCGTTGACGGATTGTCAACGGTTGCGGAAAAATGCGAAGTATGAAATATTGCACGACTAAGTTTATTTCACGTTTGGGGACCAACACCGAAAAAATTAGCAAACTGTAGCGAACGACAAATTAAACGAGCAAAGCTTTGAATACAAAAAAGCTTTTCGTTTTATTGTTGCGATGGTATTTATACAAATTTTGATTACAGTTTTTTCAAATAGTACGTTATTTTGTTAACGCATAAAATTTACAGCGAATTCAACAATTGTAAAAATATGGCGACTGGTATACAAAGAGCGCCAGATTTGAATATGAACAGCATATTAGTTAATAAGTACATTTTTGGTATAATTCATGTAAGTATAGTGTTTTGTATGTATATATATATATATATGTCAAGATGATGGTTGTGGTGGAGATGATGATACGTAAATCCTTAGCCCCAACACAGGATTCGAATGTTAAATCATTGCGCAAGATTTCGGATGGTGCTGACGAGGTTTTAAGAGGTCTTACTTCATTAGGATCTCTCGAACGCGATCCGTTGATGATCTACACTCTTTTAAATAAGCCTTTTTAACAAGCTTGGTCAGCTAAAAGCGACTCCGAGAAACCTTCGATCAGTGAATGTCTACGTTTTGTAGAACGCCGTTGTGAAACCCTTGAACAGTGTAGGGGATTTACTCGAGAAAATACAAGGTCAAAGCCTACGAACTTGTCATCAACGAACAGCTACCCTAAATGTAATGCTCATCACATTCTCTCACAATGTTCGGAATTTCTTGCCATGAACGTGGAATCTAAGAGGGTCTTCGTAAAATCTAAGAAACTTTGCTTCAACTGTCTACGTAGTGGACATAATTCGGTTCGTTGTCAGTTCAAATTTCGGTGCAAGAACTGTAATTCGCGTCATCATACCCTAGTGCACCTAAGTTCGGCAAATTCATCTGCCACTAATTCTGCAGATTTTAGTTCAAATCCACAAATCATGTATACGAATCCTGCTACAAAATGGTCAAATTCTTCTCAACCATAATAAACAATTCAGTCAATCCCACTCATTTCTTGCCACAAACTTTCTTGCCTACTGCCGTTGGGAAAGTGGCGAAAATCGCAGTTGGACCCTATCGAATATTATTGCCTCACTACTATAATATACAGTACATCATGTGCTCCTTACCAATCGGTCCGTGTTTTGGAGCAAATTGCTTCTAATTATCGCGAAGAGTATCCTGTCGCTGCGGAGATACTTCTCAATGACACTTACGTGGATGATATTGTCTCTGGCGGGAAATCAATCGGTGATGCAGTCTTTAAACAAAAGGAACTTATTAAGCTACTTGCACAACCAGGTTTACAACTTAGCAAGTGGCAAAGCAGAGTCGCTCAACTCCTTCCGGAAGGAAACGTTGATCAAAGTGAATCTATCCTTATAGACAGTTAATCTGAATCATGGACCAAGGTACTCGGTATGTACTGGAACCCCAAAATCGATTGTTTTTCCTTTCGTATTAATCTAACGCCAGACGAGCTTCTGACAAAGCGCAAAATTTTAAAGAATATATCAGGAACCTTCGATCCTCACGGATATCTTTCTACTTCGGTCGTGCAACTCAAAATATTGCTTCAGGAACTATGGTATAGAAAGCTCGGTTGGGATGATATACTACCAGATTAAATTGGCAAAAAATGGTGTAACATTCGCCAGAATCTTTCCGTCGTTACAACCATAAGCGTACTTCGTCATTTCGGAACAGTAGATAGCACATTCCAACTTCATGGCTTTTCGGATGCTTCGGCCTCTGCGTACTCCACCGCCATCTATTCGCGATATGTCCTCCTGGATTTTGGAACTATGTCGCAGTTCAAAAATCGTTAAATACCACTTTCGTTAATGTCTATGAATGGTGTGACTGTCAGGTTGTCCTTTCTTGGCTGTTGTCTCCTTCACGTAGATGGGATATATTCGTCGGTAACCGAACCTCTGAAATTTTAAACCCCATTCCAAGAAACAGGTGGTTCCACATTAGGTCGGATCAAAACCCTGCAGATTGTGCTTTGCGCGGAATAACGCCGTCGATCTTGGTAAATCATCTTATTCGGTGGTCAGGTCCGCACTGGTTAAAAGAGACGGAAGTTTTTTGGCCCGGAAATCTATGGAGCAAAAGGCGCTCTCATAAATTGGCTGCAAAATCTTTACTATTTTACGTACTACCACAAACGTGGCCACTTCAGTAAGGCTTGTCCATTAATAGCACTCAATCCGTTCTTTGATGACGATCAGGTTCTTCACGTGGGCGTAAGAATTCAGGAAGCTAACGTAATATTCAATGTGAAACATCCTATCATTATTCCCAAGGGCATACGGTTACACAACTTATCGCTAAAGACGCATATGAGCGCTTTCTACATCTCGGAATGTCGCCACTCTTTTGCCTTATTAGGCAAGAGTTCTGGATCATTGGAAGTAGAAATTTGTTGCGTAAGATCACCCACAATTGCATCAAATGTTTTCGGCAGCGGAAATTAACAACAACTCAACTAATGGGCAATCTACCCTCACCAGGAGTCCAAGCAAGTAGACCTTTCACACACTGCGGGTGTGATTACGCTAGTCCCATCCCGATTAAAGTAAAGTTCGGTCGGAAGACACAAACAACAAAGGGCTATATTTCACTATTCGTTTGTCTGGATACAAAGGCAACCCATTTAGAACTTGTCACTTGCAGCTCTCCGTCGCTTTATCGCTCGCCTTGGTAGGCTTCACATATGTACTCAGATAATGGGACTAACTTTCGAGGATCTGCTAAAATATTATCTGAGATGAATAATTTAACTTTATCCGAACACCATAACTCCATCGTTTCCGAGTCTACGGGTCAGGATTCCATTACATGGCACTTCATTCCTCCTTCTGCACCACACTTCGGCGGATTGTGGGAAGCAGGATAGAAGTCCATCAAGCTACATATTCGACGTGTGATAGGCTCTGACGTGCTTACCTTTGAACAATTCAATACTCTCTTGACCCAAATCGAAGCCATACTAAATTCTCGACCCATATGTCAAATATCCGATAACGAACTCAATCCACTAACGCCAGCTCATTTTATTTTAGGTGAGTCCTACTCGGCTGTTCCCGAACCATCACTGAAAATACCAACAAATCGGCTATCCCGTTGGCAAGTACTGCAAACTAAAATTCAAGCGATGGAATATTGAGAACGTGACGTCACTTCAACAAAGGACACGATGGACACAACCTAACGCTAATCTTCAGCTGAATGACTTAGTGGTTATTAAAGAAACCAATTTTCCACCTGGAAAATGGGCCATGGGACGTGTCATCTCTTTACATCCCGGTAAGGATGGATCCGTTCGTGTGGTGACCCTCAAAATTGAAACACAATACAGAATACAGAAGCTGGCTTTACTACCAAGGTGCTGGAACTATGTTCCAAGGGCGGAGAAATGTTTGATAATATTTTGAATTATAATTTAATATTCAATCTCATAACGTAAAATGAATTTGTAAATTCCTAATTATTTTCATTTTTCTTTGATCCATTATATCATAGACTATCCACATTTTTGCTTTGTTAATTGTTCTCTTTAATCGCTAATTGCATTATTACTTGCTCTCTTAATAATTATATACCACTTTGTATTACACTTTGCACTAAACAAATTGTGTAATAAAGATATCTCGGCCACTTGGGTTTCGACCAGCATAGAGATAAATATAATCAATCCAATAAATTAAATTATTTCAATTTGGCTGTAATCTTCTTTCGTCAGCTTTCTTTTTGCTTCCCTTTGCAAGTGCTGGTCCTTCAACTCATTCGAATTTCGAATCAATTATCGAAAATCACATACAAATATAACAGTATAATACTACGAAAAAGGATACAATTTTAAGCGGCATACGAGCATTTTTCCATGTGGTAACAGATGATATCGTAGGGCATTATGATGGAATCCGCGGAATGGATTTTTAAAGGAATCAGAATTTTGTATAAATTTAAAGCAATAAATCGTTTATAATGATAAAATTATAATGACTGTGATGTTAAATGAAGATAAAGATGGACTTCAGATAAATAGAATTCTAAACCTCCCTTCTAAAAAATAAAAGCAAAAGAGGTTGAAAAGATATTGTAGGTAATATGTAGTCACCTAATAGACGTGCTACGAGTATACTCAGAAATGAAATTTCCAATATTGATGACACATTAGCAAGAAGCCAAGGATTTATGACACAAGCAAACGAAGTAAATTCTAGTTGAAATAGAGGACTAACAAATAGTGATAGGTTCGAAGAATTGTGTACAAAATTAAGAATTAACCACTTAGAGAATTAGTTAGAATTCAAAACTCTGAGAGAAATAATAGGGGAGACCGCTGTTTTAAAAAATTAACAGAAACAAAAAGAAAACGTATTGGTATCTTAAGATACATGAAAACGAAGTAAAGAAACGAATATAGCAATTAGTAGAGGAAGGTATAATCAAGCATAGCATGTCTCCATGGTCTAGTCCATCATGGGTAGCAACAAACAAATCGGGTGCTAGCGGCAAAACAAAATGGAAAATGGTTATTGGCTTTAGAAAATTAAATGATATAACTTTCTGAGAGAGCTATCCAATTCCAAATATTATAGAAATCTTAGATCAGCTAGAAGGTATTGTATTGTATTCTTTTTATTTAGTTCCAAAGCTTAAAGCTAATTAACAAAAGTTGTTTAATAAATAATAGTAATCATTCTATAACTTAGAAGTTAGTACGGAATGACTCCTGAATTCATAATTAAAATGAAAAAATTAAAATCTGATTTGAGGTGACAATCAGTTCGCCATTAATACTAATTGACTTTAGATAATATAAAATTCAAAAATTCAAAAATAGTTACATTAAAATTCAATAAAATAACATTTCAAACAATAAAGATACGAATATACGAGTCTATGAGTATATATGTGTACAACTTTAAGATTAACATGTGCTGATGATTATGATACACTTCTCCAAAAGGATTCAACAGTAGCATAGTCGATCGTGAATAACCAGTTTTTTACTTTCTTAAGAAACGAAATTAAATGTTGTCCGGATAAATAATGGTTGCTTATTGAAAAAATGTAAAAGTAATGGTGTGGAAATGTGAAAAATGTGTTTTGTAAGCGATTGGTGCACTTGTAAGATGCATATTATTTATACGAGTATGTAGACTGTATAACTGGGAATTTCTGCTAGGAATATTATCACTTTTTTTTAAAGAATTCTCTTTACTCTTTACTGCACTTTAAAAACATAAAGGTGTCTCATTAGTAAGATACACTAGGGTTTAAAAAGAGGCCAGCTCTGAGTAAGGCGATTTTTATTACAAATAGTCCGAATTAGATGTGTTTGCACTATCAACAAAGGTCCAAAAGAGTTAGGATACGAACCACCCCAACTTTGGGGGTGGCCATGGTGTAGTGGTACTAGCAATCGCTTCTCACTCGGAGGGTCAAGGTTCGAATCCTAGCCACGACAACAAGCTTTCATTGTGTAATTGGAACTCAGTCAGAAAAATTTGAGTGTGAAGGCATAACCAGACCGTAGTAGATTAATTTTACAACTTTTTTGGAACAGTATTGTTTCATTAACTACATCTTCTGGATATGGTCTTTCCAATTTAAGTTTTAGTCGATAAGTACCCCTAGGTATTTATAGTGTTGCACGGATTCAATTATGAAACAACCGGTAGAACACTGAAAGCGATTTATACACACTGAATGACTCGAACTGCAACCGAATTCAGACCGCCATAATTTCCAAACCGTTCATGACAGTGAGCTCAAATTTTGGCACATGACAGATAATTTTATTATTTATAAGCCTTTTAAACGATTTGCGTCTCAGTTGTGTTGAAAATTTTTTAGCCGCGATGGAATTCAAACGTGATAGTGTGATTGCTTTATATTTGGCAGGACAACCATAAGTAGCTATCGTCAGAGCCCTCCAGCACCTCAACGTGAATAAATCTTTTGTGTCTCGAGCCATAGCTCGTTACCGTAATACTGGTAGCGTTGCAAAATGCCATGGAGGTGGTCATAAAAAAACAACAACATCGGCACAAATGGTTCGGAAAGTGAAGGCTCGAAATGAGCGAAATCCGCGTCGAAGTGGAAGAAAAATGGCTCGTGAGCTCAACATATCGTTGAAACGGATTCAACACATACTGAAAAATGAGCTTGGGCTCAAGCCATTGAAGTTCCAAAAAGCACACGATCTTACACCGCAACAGAAAAAAGTTAGAGTCGAAAGAGCGAAGGAGTTGCTACGCTTGCACGAAAGTGGTGAGTTGCTGAATTTGGTTTTTTCCGATGAGTCGCCATTTGTTATCAAGCAATATGTCAACAAACAAAATGACCGAGTTTACTTGCCAGACAGGTCCTTCGAAAATTTACACCTTCGGACGGCCACCATAAGGCAGGCAGCACCGATGGTGATGGTCTGGGCCGCCATAACCGCCGATGGTCGCTCTCCGCTCGTATTTTTGGACCGTGGCGTCAAAATTAATGCGATCGTATACCGTGAAACTGTCTTAGAGGCAGTATTGAAGCCTTGGGAAAACAATTATTTCGGTCGGAGACCGTGGACATTTCAGCAAGACTCGGCACCGTCCCACAAAGCGCGCGGCAACCAAGATTGGTAAAAAAACAATGTTCCACACTTCATTTCTTCGACACAATTGCAAATTCTCCGGATGCAAATTCGTTGGATTTCTCTGTCTACGGTATTTTGAAGGCGAAGGTTGGCACTAAAAAATACCTCAAACAAGTACTTCGCCGGGAATGGGCCAAAATACCGCAGAGCCACTTGCGTGCAGCGTGCGATGCTTTCTTCGGCCGTCTCAAGGTCATTATTCGCGCCAAAGGTGGATATATTGACAACTACTGATACAATTTGAAAATTGATGTATTTTCCATAGCGGTGGACTATCTAGGGAAAGAAAATACATTTTTAAGCGTTTAAACATTTGTAAAATTCTTTCAAGGGCGGGGTATAGTGAAAACCAAAGTGTTCTGGAATGACTCAGAAGATTTTTATATTCAATTTGAACAGATTCACAAAAACTTTTTAGATTTCCACTATAGCGCTTCCGACATCCAAAGACAACCCATCAACTCCGAATTGTACGTTGTTTTGCAAAATATGAGCAACCGATTCCAATCAAATTTGAATATCCATTCATTTTTAATTTATAAAATATATTATTCTTGCCGGCGCGTTTGAAACCCCCAAAATTTGTATTACAATTATCCGCAGCTATTGCAATGTATTTCGAAGATAAGTCGAATTTGTTTAAAGTTGAAAGCAAGTAGTTAGATATCGGGACCGATGTTTCACCTTTCATTGCATGAATATCAACCACTTTTATATTAACACCTAGTAGTTTAACAAAAAGTTGAATAGAGTTCAACTCATCTTACCATTTTAAATTATTACCTGAACCCTTTTTGAAATATTGCACCAAAACAGGGAATACTTTTTGGTTTCCATGATTACTGGCGTCTGTGGAGATCGACAAATAATTTATTTCCTTAAAATCTTCGAGTACACAGTCTAGAGATAAGGGAGCTAAGACATTGATAACAATAGCTTCTGTTTTTGTTCTCACGCTGGAAATATGTTGATCAATTTTCGAATCTGGCAAAATGCAAAATGCTGGTCTAGATCTGTTTTTCCTTTGTTTGCCACAGAGAATGACAAATTACAAGACGGGCAAGACACAATATGTCGTTCATTTAGATTTTTTTGTTTAAACATTGGGTATTTTTTCTGCAGATCTTCGTGAAACGTACATTTACGCTTTGACATTTTGTTTCTTAAATCACTTCTTTTCACATTTGAAAAGCACACATAATACAGTAAACAATCCGTTGTACGAGTATTATCTTTTAAACGGAAAAAAAGAAGTATGGATTGATCTGTCAAATGAGTGGGTGTGTTCAGACGATTGTTAAAAAAAAAGATGTCGTTGTGTTCAGATGTGAATGAGTTTAGGTACAAATATATTTTAAGTCGTGTTTGCACCAGAAAGATGCAGACGATTTCTGAATTATTGTTGAAAAAAACGTTTTGTTGTAGTTTTGTGATGTCGAAAAACTTAGTTACCTGAGAAAACCCAAAAAGGGGACAAATTGCATGTTTTCCAAAAAAAAAAACCGGACATTTTTTTTTTGACAAAAAGAGGACATGCCCTCTTAAAAGAGGACGTCTGGTCAGCCTAGTCATACGGGTTGGTTCATTTACAAGGGTCTTTAGACCATTAGACGCCATAAGTAATAAGTCACTCTCTGTATCTTTGCCATTTAAGAGATCAATATTAATATAACCCAAAACAAATAAGTTTTTTTCTTTACAAACACTCAGAGCAACGCCTAATTCTTCAATGAAAATACCCTTAACAAATTCGTGCAATCCATATACACACAACATCGTATAACTACAATAACATTCTTAATTTCCAAAGATAGTTTCATTATATCAGCGCTACGAAAATTAAGCTTGGAACAATCGCATACGTAACCATTTTCCACATAAACTGCTACACCTCCAGCTGAGTATTTATTATTACAATTCCAAAAGGCGTATATCCGGTTATATTATAAAATTTTAATTCATCCTCATATATCCATATTTTTCTCAAAACAATGACGTCAGGCAAATTCACAAGCGACTCAATCTGTGTTACCAGAGTTGAAAAATTTCTTCTCATACTACAAATGTTTTGATGTAAACAAAAAATTTCAACACAATTAAGAGAATCGATTGGGAAATCACACACATTTGGGACTAAACACGAGACTGAGTTAAGAGAAATCATAGTTTATTAAAATCAGCAACACAAGTTATTCTTATCGAATTATCAGCCTTCTTTTTCCGCATAAAAATGTCCCGTTCCTAGTCGATACATATGTATACCCCTTCTCTCCCTTCAGCGATAATGCGGTATTGAGTAGTAGACGTGTCTGGTGCGTTAAACAGTCGTTCATGTACATCTTCTCTGGTTTTTGCATGTCGACTAAGTGGTATTGTTGTAAGTTGCGCTTTTCTCTCTCTCTTCGCTTTCATAATTTTCTCTTTGCACTGGCGAGAAACGAATTTGACGTGAAGAATGTTTGTTAGTCTCCTTTTCATGATTATTGGTTGAATTATTTCTTTGCCGTTTATTGATACGTTTTGTGTACCAAAGGCCGATATCCTCCTTCGATACATCCACTAGCAAGCCATCACGGAAAATCTTTAATGTCAAATCAACATTGGAAGTGCCGTAGATATTTTACAACCCTAGACTTAAAATCTGGATTTCACTAAATACCATTGAGCGAGGACATCTTTCAGCCGTTTCGAGTATATACGGATGCCGTTTCCGCTAAAATAAACGCCCCACAGATAAATAATGTCCCAACAAATTTACAGGGAAAACATTGCCTATATTAGGTGATATTATGATTTATGATAAAGATCTACGAGAGCACAATGAAAGGCTTAAAAATGTATTCTAAAGTTAAAAGAAGCGAATTTGATAATTCAAATAGACAAATCTGAGTTCATGAAGGAGAAGGTTGAATATCTAGGTCACCTCATTACAAGAAACACAAAAAAAGTGAAAGCTGTGAACAGGTTACAGGAACCTACGAATCCAAAAGAAATTAAAAGCTTTCTAATTATGATAGATTACTAAATTCATTAAGAATTTAAGCATGGTTGCATCACGTTTATTTGAGTTACTGAAGAAAAATGTTGAGTTTAATGGAAGAAAGAATACTTTAAAAAGATTACTGAGGGAATTTACATTATTACAATACCCAGATTTTGAAAAGCAATTTCTAATTACAACAGATGCTAGTAATCTAGGTGCAGTTTTATCGCAAGAACATTCAGGAGAAGAATTAGTTTAATTTAAAACAGCGCAGAAATTAATTAGAGTACCACAGAAAAAGAATATCTAGCGATAGCATGGGCCATACAACAGTTCAGACCCTATGTTATATGGGAAACACGTTAAAATTAAAACAGATGTTTAATGTAGAAAACCCTGGGTCAAGATTAGTCAGATAGAGGTTGAAAATGGAAGAATATAAGTACACAGTCGAATATAAAAAAAGGTGTAGACGATGCTGTTGCCGACGATTTAAGTAGAAATTTAGTATGTTCTCTAGAAAAAACGAAATATAGCGAAGAAATTGCAAATAATATCAGGGACATTTTCGGCAGCGATTCATCAGACTGCGAAGAAGATAAAGAAGACAGTAATTAGATTAATTAATTAGAAGACGAACTTGTAATGAAGTTTCTGAAAATTTGCAGTTCTGAAAAAAAAAAACGTACATACATCAACCGACGATTGCATTGTGGGCATCTGTATTCGCGAAAATATTCTCGTAGGCTCTTGTGGTTTGTATGTTGTATGTTCCTATCTACGAGTAGAAAATAGTAAGCTATAAATCAATATTCGTCTTCATTAAATCTAGAACGAAAATTTTGTGTAGGTCAGCTACGCGAAGAGTCTGGATCATATTGTGGTACTCTTTAAATTTATCAGTACCCACTCCAGGCACTAAGCTATGCGACTGAAGGTCCTAATTTGTCACTTGAGTTTGGTGACTGGCGTATTGGTGCATTTGACTTGGATTCGGATTCCAATTTTGATGTTAGGTAGACGCAACAGAAGTAGCGGCACGAGATGGTGGAGGGCCCTTATTAGCCGTAGCATTTTCCGGCTGTGCGGTAAATTGGGTTACATATGTTGACTTCTGAGTAACTCGCAACAGGTTCTGCAGCCAAAACGGCATAACACTTCCCCTTGAGCACCCGGAACGAAAGGAGCACCAAAAACGAAAATCCATTTCGAGAGCCCAGGCAGTTACGCTTTTTCTTCTTTCTAATTCGAAATTTTCTTGGTGGTTAATAGTGAGGTCTAGGTATTCAAATTTTTCGCACTTTTGAACGATGACTCCTTCTCTATAGATGTCAGCAGTTGAGTACGTCTAATGGACTCCTACCTTACCTTCGAATGTTCCCGTTTTTTTTTTTGAGAACTTAACACTCAGGTGGGTATGAATACACTTATAATGCCTCAGCATGTGTTAAGTTTTTTTTGGAAAATGGGATAGACAGAGAAAGAAAGATGTTTGTGCTCAGTGGTTATTTCGCTACATGGTTGGCACCCAGCATTTAATGGGGAGACTGAATTCTTAGCGGAAATTGTCTTGATGTTGATTTCTAGTCAACTACTCATCTTATTGATTTTCATAAACTGAAAAATGGATATGTCTTTCGGGCGAGTCTGGGATTCGAACACCGAGCCTTCCAATTTGGAAGCCAGCCCACTACCATGCGAGCCACGGCCATCCTATGCATTTAACTTTCGTTTGGAGCCATCGTTTATATCGGGTAACGTTGTTATAGGATTTCAGTGAACTACGTTCAAGTCGATGAACACAATATGCAGAACCTTCGAAGCTTCGCGGTATTTTTGCATCAATATTCGTAAACTTTGAATTACGCTATATGTCGACCAGCCTCTCCCGAAGTCACATTGGTTGCCATGGAGTTGTCGACTATATAAAACTCTCTCACATTTTATAGTACGCGACATTAGTTTTACCGATCGGAAGTTGTTGTAATTTCTAGCATAGTTTTTGCCTATATGCAGTGGAGAAAGTTCTCCTTATACTGATTAGGATTCGATCGCCTCTTATTATATTATTGAACAAAATCGCGGGTCATTTTAGCCCAATATTTCCGATTGTCATCCGCATTTCCTAATTGATTGAATCACTTGACAATATCTTCTTCTTTATGGCGTAGTTTGAAAAATGTTAGATCGTTTATGTGCCTCCATATTTCACTACTTCAGCTTATAGGTTGTGAGAGTATTTCATTTAATTCCCGATGCAATTACTCTACAGCGATGGCATATGCTGTGGTTTCAGCCATTTCCACATTTTTTTTTTAAATATATAGTTTAACTCCAAACTCACTTTATCGTCTTCGGTATTTCTGCTTTACTAAATTAACGATTCAAATGTTTGTCGTTTGTTCTTTGCCGCTATTTTCTACTAATGAGCTCACAACGCCCTTTCTTTATTTATATTGACCGTGGCTTTTAAAATACTGAGCAGTGTTTCTGCACATACCCTGTGCACTTATTATTTAGTTGAGTGTTAAGAAAAACTTGTGAGTAAGTTATATCTACAGTTTGCGAATATTATACTGAGAAGAAACCTTTTCATTTCTAACTACGTATCATGTGGTGTTGTTTGAAATTTTAAAGAAACTCACCTCTCCACGCTTTCAATTACGTTATTAAACAACTGACTACATGCAACATGTATGATAGGAGTACTTTCAGTCAATGTAAGTGTTAAAAAGTCTTGTGCTCTAGTTGATGTCCAATATACTGTATTTTTAAGATGGTATACCGTTAAGTGTGAATATTTTATGTCTCGTGTTATAATTTGTCTGGTCCTATTGTTTGTCTGCTGTTCCACGATTAGGGTTATCAACCTAACGACGTCCAGTGTTGCAACTAAGAGTATGCGTTAATTGTATTTCTTTTGCCTCCTCCTCATAACCATAGAGTTGTATTTTTATCCAACCAAGCTTGACTTGACAATCTTATAACCGCTAATATCGAGCAGGAGTATTGAGCATGTCTTCTCAAAATGACGAAACTTCGGAATGAGAGCATACGATGGATGAATTCACGTGACTGAATCAATGGTAGCTCTAAAAATGAGAACGACATACTCCGTTCCTTATACGGGCTACTTCAATTTGGAACCGAAACCAATAATGATTTTTTTTTTAAAACTTGTTAGGTGGCCTAAACAGAGATTGTGGCCTGTTAATGAACCCTTAATGGATCAAGGGCAACTCTCCTTTCCCCCAAGCAGGTTTCTGCCTCTAGTAGTGTTGAATAAGAACGAATTTACTGTTGACGAGCAAAACGAAGAAAAAACAGCGAGGTTTATACTTGCACATGGATTGTTTGGACCTCAAAAAGGCCACTTGCAGGCGTGCAGCTAAACTGCTATGAAGCAGATATCTTGGCCATTCATGCATTGGTATGAGCCAGAAAAAAGTGGAGAAAAAACACTCTCCGTTAAAAAGAACAAAAGCTGGTCCATTTAGTCGTAAGCTCGTTGAAAGCGGCAGACGTGGGCAAACAATTTTGAGGCATTAAACTTAAATTTCCCACCATTTACGCCCCAGGGCAGAAATGGAAGCTACAAAAGATTCTACCAAAGAATATTTCCGCAAATTCCTCGAAAAAAATTGCTAGCAATGCACTTATTATGACACTAAAGTTGTTTAAGACGTGTGATGCCAAAATGGTAAAAAAGGACATCTTTGATTGGACAATCGAAAAGCGTAGCTTTCATTACACATTTTCTTTAATGGGGAAACCCTCAAACCCATGTTAAATCTCCTTCAGCCTGATTTTATGCTAAAGGTCAGTGGAATCGATGCTGAGAAACTGGTGTGTTGCGTTTCATCACACCCTTGATTTGATGAAGAGTGCAGACAAGCACATGTTACAAAATAGCTCACTGCATAAAAGAACAAGAGCGACCTTTGCATTCCATGGCCAACATCGGCTGCTCGCGAAAAAAATAAAGAGCATTTAGAGTTGCTCCTCCAAGGAAATCGTTCGGAAATTTTTCCAAAAGTTAAAAAAAACCTATCAAATCAACAAGATCCGAAGAGTAACATTCAGAGACAGGCAAGGAAATGTGACGCTATCACACAGAAGGTGTAGCGGATATGGAAAAACCACTTATGCAGGCTCTTAACCAGCGGGGATATCCCAAACTCCACCATCAAACAGAATAACATTCAACTTGCATCCCCTCAAGGCTTCGCAAATCAATGACGTTGTCTAATGAAAAGCGGGGGCAAAGAATATATCTGGTCTTGTCGTAAACATCTTCAGATGACGCCACCGAAGGTTGCTACGATTTGACCAGCTACAAGTTGCCGGTCATAGGTCTTGTTGGTGGCAAGACCTCCGGTAGTCCCTACCAGGACTTAAATCACGGTACCATGGGAGTCAGGAGCCCCCCGGATTTCGGTCCGGGCCTAACTTGTTGAGGTAGGCCCCCTTGTGGGAGCGTAATGGTGGCTGTGGTTTGACCCATCGTAGAGTAGCAAATAAGTACTGGGTGTTGTGGCACTTTTTTTTTTTTTATAATTTACGCGCGCCTAAGGGGTTATGAATACCCTTATACTATTGCTGGGGCTCGGGCGGAAAGATAGAAGGAGGAGAAAGGAAAGTTTATGATGTAGTGGTTTGAAACTCAGGTGTGTTTGGTCTCGATATTGACTCTCCAGGGGTGGGAGTCCGAATAGGACGGAGAGATTTGTCTTCTCTCGGAATGTGAGGTTGTGAATTTTAACGGTTGTTTTTTTGTGCTTGAAAACCCTACCACAGCCAAATCTACATGTCAGTGTTATGCCTTCACACGCAGATTTTTCTGACTGAGTTCCAATTACACAAATGAAAACTTGCTGTGGCTAGGATTCGAACGTTGACCTTCCGAGTGAGAAGCGATAGCTAGTACCACTACACCACGGCCACTCCCCGTGGGTGGTTTTAGATCGGCCTCGACCCATACCAAGAGTGGAACGTCTGCCACCAACACAAATTCTGCTTTGCTGTAGGTAAGCGATGGCAAGGCGTATCCTTGCTCCGATTTATGTATAGGCATCCCGTAAACATAAGTCTACACGACAGGTGGTTTACGTTAAAAACCAGAGACTATCCCCTGGTGTCTTTGCTTCGTTTCTTTTATTAATCATTGAAATATTGATCATATATTATTACACCTAATGATACTTATTTTTCCCACGTAACAAATCTATATTACAACAGCGCGCTTTCTATCAATTATTTCAAACTTTACGTCACACTGAAAGACTTTAAAGTAGACAATAGTGAAATACAGTAGACAGTAGTGAAAGTCAAGCCTATAAAAAAAAATACCAACAACACTTTATCTCTCAACGACTCTTATATTTATTTATATGTCAGCATGAATATTCTCAGATTTCCACCCTACGCCACTCTATTCACCCATAAAAGTTATTTCTTCTGAGATTTTAAGCAGATAACTGGGCTAACATTTTCATATTTTTTTAATTTTTTGTTATCTTTCAGCATTATGAAGACATCCAAATCTTTTTTATATATTTCCTGTACAGTACTGTATTATTTGTTACATTTAACTTGTGCTGCAAAAACATTTTCTGAAGAAATTTTTCTGCAAGGACCTAAGGAGTCAAAATTAAGAAGCGCAAAACTTTTAAAAGAACAAAAATCAATAACAGAAATAAAGCATTTTGAGATTGTAACTGCAGGTCCAAATCATATTAACGAAAGGTTTAAGAAACAAAAGTCTTCCGGTGTACGAATCAAACGCTCAGAACAGCTCATGCACAAACTTGTCCGAGTCCCACCTATTAACACAACTCTGGATTCCCTCGCTAAGGAAAATATATTACATGATGTAAAATTAAATACAAGTAGCTTCGCAGGACCCAATCAAAAAGATAACTTGGGTCTTTTGAATGAAAATAATAGCTCAACCTATGAACAAATCGAAGATCTTGTATTTGCTGATTTTAATGCAACACAAATCAATGTACATGTAAATGATACGGATGACGAGAACTTGCCCAGTCCAGAAGAATTAGTGGCTATTCCCCATTACAGATCATCCAGCAAGCATCGTATAAGCATTTTTAAAGGCGATTTAAAACGTAAACGAATTCCAATTTGGTCTCATCAAGTATCAACATTCCCAAAAAGGTGTGAACGCTTTACAGCATCAATGTGCATCAAAGCAGATGATTACCCTATGTAAGAAGCTCATAATTAAAAATCATCTTTGTTAATATAATATTATATTAATTAAATTAATTATATTGTAGTTAAAATAAATATTTATTTGTAAGAGAAATTCAAAATAATTGTACAATATTTCCTGAAAAGCGTACGTACGAGTACAAATAAAAGAGATTGATTAGTAAATGTTACATAGGTATTTAAGTAAAAGAAAATAAACGCTAAGTCTAGCTAAACATGGCCGAATTCACATGTTTACGACTGCGAGGTTTTTGCAGGATAGGACGAGGCTACATGCATTTCAACCTGAATATCCCATATTTTTGATAATTTCTAGAGTCCAACGATTAGCTGTTCAGTATGGAATAATGTACTCGTACATATGTTCAAAACATACGACCTTCGGAAAGATACTGATTTCTAGTAACGCCGACTCACTTTAAATAAACTCCGCATGGTTAAGTTTTACGTTTTCTATCTACCTTTTTACAAAAAAAATACGTTTATATTGTATTATTACAAAAATTAAGAGAACCAAAAAACTTAATCGTTTCATTAAGTTATGCTAGGCACTATATAAATAAAACAACAATACAAATCTAATCGGACAGTACCTCATACCAACTTTGATACCCACACTTTTAGCCTAAAACAAATAACTTGCAGTTGGTTTTTGATAAGAAAAATAAATATATTAATTTTTTATACTCATATTACACATACCATATACTCAAACATATACCTAATACATACTATTATATTATCAGGCCTGTAGAAAACGTATAAAGAAAAATATTAGTGAATTTATTAGATACATGATTTAATTTTTAACATATTATAAATTGTAAATGGTAAATTGGGGCATAAGTGCCTCCTGAAAGCATGCCAAAGGGTTGGCTTATCCGATGAATGCATGTATTATTCCCCACAGAAAGCCATCGCCATCCCTATCATAACAACTCGTGCAAATTCTCCCTTCGAGTTTTTCCTTTCACTTATCCTACCTACGTCTTTAATTTATTTTTTTTACTTATTTTTTTTTATAATATCATTATAAGCAAATTTCATTGTAATTGATAAGGCAAAGCGCACATCTACATAAACAGACTTGGTCTGTATTAAACGGACTATTGCTTAACCCTGCTAAATCGAAAGTTCTACCATTTCCAATCGCCAGCTGGACATTAGCTTTGTACCTGCTTCTTGGCTTTCTAATTCAAGACTATAGCTTGTATTATAGAATGACTTACCAGCCTCGAGTTTTTATAAGCAATAACTTTTCTGGATACAATCACACTAACCTTATCATTATCTCAACAATGTATCTTTTTAGAGTTTCTGATGATTAAATGGAGATACATTATTCTCATATGTACTCGTAATTTATTCTCCGGAAAAATTACAAATCGGTCCGAACGAATGCGCTCTGATAGCTGACTAGCCGTGGCCGTATTTTCTGAGATATTTTTTATATTTCCATCCTGTCGAGTTTAATTAGGGTTAAGTTATCGTTAATTTATTTTGACGAAGATGACGTTGTTTTCACGTGAACTGCTGAGTTAAGTTGATAGTTCAAATAATTTTGTATACGTATAGAAGCATAGCATTTTCACACGCGAGTACATTTCTCTATGTCTTCTTCTTGCACAAAATAATTTTAATTAAAAACTACATTAATTTCGAAGAAACTTTTATTCCTCGCACAGACTATATTTTTTGTTGAAACAACAACTGAAGTGCGAATAAGGTCTATTTCTTTCTTTTCTTCTTCGGAATATAATTTAAACTGGGATTCAATTAGTTTTTTCGGCTCTTTTATGAATTCAGCATGTCGCCCTCTGACTTCGTATACTAAAATGAACTCTTATTTCTTCTCTTTGCTTGGTGACGGATCATCCGTTTATATTGCTTCTTCTACTATATCTTTTACTAGCAGTTTCTTGAACGATTCCTTCAACAAACCAACAATCGCGATAACCTTTATGTATACTTATGTAGTAAAAATATTTACTACACCTTACCTAGTTCTAGAACGTCGTCAGAATTGATTGCATTCGGGATTGTTCAATACTTCGAATGGTAGGTCCTTTCTTCAGGTTTTTCCATTTGTTTAAAAGGCTGTCAGATTTCTTCTCTGTAAAGCCACGTTTAACAACGTTTTCTAATTCCTGCTCCATAATCTTGTATACATATTTCCTTAGTCAGCTTCGATTTAACAATTTCAAAATATGTTTTTCTTCTATTATAGTTAGTAGTAACAAAGATTCTTCAGTTGCTTAATATATGTACTCGCCCGGCCACGAGATTTTATTTTTAACTCCTGATAGGGAAGTTCCTTCCTTCACCCCGAAAATGAAAATTTTGTGATATATTTACGTTTTAAGGTGGATATAATGATTTTAGACAGGTTTTAAGAAAACCGGTTATTAAAAAAAACAACACAAAATACAATTAATTTTTTCTGAAAAGTGGAGGATTCTTCGAAATTTTTGTAGCACTAATCGGAATCTATTAACATAGTACATATTTAATGAAAATTTGAAAAATATCAGGCCAGAATCGTTTGAGTTATGCAAGAAATAGTTACAATTTAGAGCCGAGAATACTACAAGTTCTCTTTATTAGGAAGCTCTTGACGTGAGTCATTAGTCCCACACATTTCGGATAGTTTTATTTGTTCTCATTTTTATTAATTTTAATTGCTTTTATGTCCTTACTCCTGTAGTGTTTACCATTAAAATTTCAAATTGCGTTGTCGGCAGTAAATAAACAATCTGGTTAGGGTGCATAAAATACATTAAAACTTTTAACCAATTTATACGCCTAACTCAACTCGACTCTACTATATGTAATTTCGCGGAGCTAAGGAGTTTTTGACGAAATTAAAATTCGTTAAATTTTCCAACCACAGGATCGACTCTCATGGAGTCGCATTAATTATCTTTAAAATATTTAGGTCATAAGCCATGATTTGCAGTAAAATACGACAAAAAGCTATTCCGTTAATCACTATCCGATTTCAACAGCCGCTTCGACGACGTAAATAGATCCATGTCCGCATTAACAGTGAGAATAGAGGTGCTCGAACAAACTTCCGAATCTGTCCGATGCACACAGCTCGGAAATGAACTATCTGAGCCACACGACATGGTGGATTCAATGGAGCGCGAAAAACTATCTACCGATGCCATACTCCAGGGTGTTCCTGTGACAGCTAAGGAAAACCTTCGGAATATGTTTGATACACTCTGCACCTCCATTGACTGTGTTCCAGCTGTAAATATTTTTCGTACAATTCCCAAGAAAGCTATGGAAAACTCAGCCATAATAATAAACTTTAATTCGGCGGCGGAGAAAACCACTGTTCTCAGATTGATAAACCAAGCATATAAAAAAACCCGTAAGCTTATTTGTTTACAAAATCTTGGGTTGCAACCTGAGAAGCTGATCTACTTAAATGAAAGCCTCACTGCACGCAATCTTGAGCTTTATCAGAGAACTCTCCAACAAATTAAATTGAAGAAGCTTTTTTCTGTCTTCACCCGCACTGGACGAGTGTAAGTGCGTTAAACACCGAATGATAAAGCTGTTCTGATTGACTCCATTCACCACTTAGATGCCTTTGCTGCTGCTACTGCTGGTACAAATCGTGATGAAATCCCACCTTTTCATACGTAAGCTTCGGTTCCAGTTTATTTATGTTTCAAGTAATTTTGCCTATCTATTATTTTATTTAATTACTGTCATGTGCGTATTTTTGTATACTTTGTATACACCGTCTGCCAGCCGCTCTGTTCGCATTTTCATTTCTCTTTTCTTTGAGGTTAAATTTTCTTTTTTGATTGTAATCATACTTTCCAGACATTAAGGAAATATCGTTAACTCCATTCAAGATGATGGCATGAACGATAATTTGCGCGCAATGACATTTTTGTAATCAGCGTCAGGGGTTACGTGTGATTCATATCAACGCGCAAAGTCTTTTTAAGAAAATGGATGAGTTCAGAGGTCTGATTATTGGTTCTAATGTTGATGTAGTATGTGTATCTGAAACATGGTTTAAAACTGAAGTGATGGACGCAACTTACGCCGTCTATAGCTACACAATTTTTCGAGGTAATGGGCACAATGTAATTGGTGGGGGCGTTGCAATTTATGCTCGTAACAGTTTAGTCACTATATTTGCAATTAACTCACCCCCTGGCAGTCCACTTCAGTATTGTTATGCCGATGTTGTTTGTGAACGGAAAAAGTGTCTTCTTGGTGTCGTTTGTAGACCATACAGCTATGTTGATTTAAGTCCCATATTCAATTTTCTGGAAAACTATTCACCAAGCTATTGGAAAACTATAGTATGTGGGGATTTCAATTATAATGTATTGAATTATGCGGGCTCTGAGACATTTGCTCAGAATATGAAAACTTATAACATATCCTAGCAATTCATGGTTTACACGCGAAATTCTCGATTTAAAAAACAAACGTGATACAAGAAGAAGTGGACAAGATTTATACTCCCAGAATTTCATAATAGTTTCAGCCAACTAAGGAATTTGATCAACTTTAAGATTAAATAAGCCAAAAGAGTGTTTTACAATAAACACTTTAACCACAAGTTACCTTCAAAAACTCTTTGGCTTAATTTATTTGAGGTTGGTGCTGGTCGTAGAAAGAATGCCGAAATAAATAACATCGATTCCAATCAGCTCAATAAAGAATTTGCGAAAGTGCAAACGACATCCAGCACGAGTACCGAGCCACTGCATATAAGGCTTAATGGCTTTGAATTTACTTGTATTGAACCGGCTGATGTCGTTAAAGCCATACTTATAAATAAATCTAAGGCTGTTGGTATCTATGGAATTCACCCCACTTTCATTAAAATCATACTATCTTACATTCTTCCAGCCATAACCCATTTTTTCAATAATATTATAATGAATTCTACATTTCCAAGCGCGTGGAAAGTCGCGAAAATTCTTCCCGATCTGAAAAAGAAGGTTCACCACTTCCCCGGTTGAATATAGACCCATTGCCATCCTTCCCTTCTTGACAAAGGTTATAGAAAAGATAGTACATCAGCAGATGTCAGTCTTTATCCAACGCAATAAATTACTTTGTAAAAACCAATCCGCCTTCAGACCTCATCATAGCTGTACGTCTGCTTTATTAAAAGTAACAGATGATATCCGAGCGGAGATGAATAAAAACTTTTGTGACACCACTTGAGTTTTCCAAGGGCCTTGATACAGTGGGTCATATGAAGCTTCACTCCAAACTCAAGATGTTTTTCGGCTTCTCATCATTTGATATCAAGCTCATCAAAACATACTCGTACCTTGCTGGAAGGAAAGAGGCCGTTGTTGTCGACTTTATCGCAACCTCAGCGGGCGTACCTAAAGGATCCATACTGGGTCCTTTGTTATTTACGATATTTATCAATGGCCTTTTGAAAGTAATCAAATACTCCTCGCTGCATATGTATGCAGATGCTATACAACTTTACCTTAGTTGTAAACTAGGCCTCATAGACGATGCAGCCTATAAACTTAATGAAGATCTTCGAAAAATTCTAGATTGGTCTGAAGACAATTCGTTGACACTGAACCCAGTTAAATCGAAATGCCTTGCTGTAAGCAGAACCAGCATGAGTGGCTGTAATCTTCCTGGCATATTTTTCCCAAATGAACCAATCGAGTTCGTTGACAAAGCTAAAAACCTTTGTGTGTGGATTAACAACAGTCTAAGTTGGAACGACCACATCTCCACTATTATAGGCAAAATCTATGATTCTTTAAGGAATCTGTCTGTGTCCATTGCATTCAAGATTAATGCTAGTGAAGGCTCTACTGATTCCATTTCTGACTTATGGCTATGAAAATTTCTGTTAGAGTAGGGTTTTCATTAGACATAAGCTCAACATCGCCTTCAACAACATCACCCGTTATGTTTATGCATTGAGACGCTTTGACCATATTTCGCGATACTCTAAAAATATATTGGGATGCACTCTTGATAAATATCTCGAGTATTGCACAATCAAGAACTTGCATAAAATTATTATTAGCAAGCAGCCTCCATACTTATTCGAAACACTTGAATTTTCACGTTCAACTCGCTCATTAAGTTTAATCCAGCCGCGTATCTATTACCAAAACTCAGAGCGACAATTTTTCGTTCATGCCATCCATCTTTGGAATTCACTCAGCGTTAGGAGACCTTATGATGCGAACAGTTTTGCTAAAACTCTCTTTCGGCATTTGGCAGGGTAAATAAAGCACATTGTATAATTAATTTCATAAATGGCAAAATTATTTACTTTCACCTTTTCGTTTACTTATTTGTTATAATCTACCGAACTCAACTGTATGAATATTTGAATACTTGTATTGCATACTATTTCTCATTTATAGCTTAAAGACAATGTAAAGTCTATCATAAATGATGTTACTGAATAAATAAATGCTGAAAATACTGAAATATTGTATTATTTTTTTTTATGAATTTCGGTATTATGTTAAGCGCCTTATACTATACTTACGCCCTAATATTTAAATTCAATATTTTTTTTGTTTTTTTAATTGAATTTTTAGGCTGTATGTATTCTATTTTATGAATTTCACAATTTCAATTTTTACTCTAAAGCAGCCCTGCTGTGAATATCTAGCGGTTTTTTAACTTCTGAAATCTTAAAAGACTCAAACTTACTGATTAGCTCGCTCAAAGATGGTGTCTTTGGTTTTCGTATTTTTTTAAACAAAATTTTACTTGGTAAAATACAAAGATATTGGCCTTAGAAACCAATGCGCTGTGTGTTTGTTTTTGAAGTTTTAAAAGATGCTAGGTACATGTAAAACGTTTTGAGAACGCGGCCTATATTTTTAGATTAAGCGATTATTTGATACACGTTTTTAGCTTCAGTTGTATTAAATATGATATATTTGATTTTGGAAACCAAAGCCCTTAGTGTCTTTTTTAGTTTATCAGCATTAATGGATAAAAGCGATAAGTCAGGGAATGTAACAAAATGTCGGAAATAGAATCCCAGCTACTTCAACTTGGAAAAAAAACCATATAAGAACGGAGCTGCGATCATTTTAACACGTGGGTTTCTAGATATGGCTGTATCAAAATCGCAATGAAGGGAGAAGATGTATCATAAGTACTAAACTCAAGCTAATTATTTATAATTTTGTGATAACCAACACCACTTGGCCTATCACCCGTTTACGGCTTGACGTTGATTTTTGGGATACGCTGTATATGGGACATGTGATTACCTACATCTTCTCCACCCATCAGGTTTGCTGTTACTCGTATGTATAAAATAAGTACATGTACATGGCTGATAGGTTTTCAGTATCTTTGCAAAAACGAAAGCACCTTTGGCTTATGCAATTATACTACATATAATGTAATCATAATACACGTACGTATGAAGTTGTAAACCCAATCCAACACATATCCATTGATTTTATTGTAGTTTTATTTATTTTTTCAACAAATTAACATACTTTAACTTGTACGGGTTTAGAAACAAACAAAAATTGCAAATTTATAAAAAATTTAAGGTTTATCAAGGTAAAGTAATTAAGATAGCAGTTCGGTGAAACCTACCTGGGTATACATACATATGGTATAGCGGTTCACTGGCCTAATAGCTCTTTTGTAACGAGTTCTTGCTGTAGGGCAAGATGGTGCGGTTAAAGGACATGTCGGGTCCAAGTTATTTCTGTCTATCAATAGGCAGGAGTTATTATCAACGTCTTTCGCATTTGATAGCGGATTTACGATGTCTCCTTTTGCTATTAGAATTGTGGAAATTCTTGGATAAACAGATGTAAATTGAATTTCGTCGAAAGACTTTACCGTCATCTATATGAACCAAGTAATAGTGTGGAGAATTTGCAACTTTTTTCTATTTCTCCTGAAAAGCATTGTTTTTTTTCGTTGGTAAACGTACCACATCGCCGAAGTGCGATAAGGTTTTGTGTCCTTGTCAGCAAAGGACATGCGGCCACTCTTGCAATTGCACTCACTTTGTATGGGTCTGCGTGTACGCCTTTATTTGAAAGTACAAATGTGTATATGACCAAAAAATTTACTATGTACTAGTTTTATAAAAAAAAAACCTTTATCTTTGTTCAATTTAAGTCCTACATTTTCAATTCTATTTAATATTTCCGCGAGAATGTCGTCTATACGAGTAGCTTTAGAACACCTCTGATGCTACCCCAAAAGGCATTTCTTTATACGATACTCGACCGCAGAGTTACAATTTCCTTGACTATTTTGAATGGATGACAGCGCCTTCTAATATCTTTACTGACATCTGAAGGATCAATTCGCCGATCACTGCTGGGGTAATACCCGATGTTTTTCTATTACACCCATGTTAAGAAACTAACCTAACTTTCTCACGAATTGTATGAAGTACTTTACGCGCACTATGTATGATATGGATTCTCATTTAAATCGACATCATAATCGTAATCCTTGGCACATATCTGGTCATCACCGAATGTATTGTAATATATTTCTTTGTATTGAGAATTTCGAGTTTGCTATTGAGGTTGTCGACCATTGATTTAGGGAGTACATTGCGTTGAGCACCAGTGACTTATTTAAATTTTAGTCATTTGCTGGTGTCGATGTCGCTGGTGTCAATGTCAGTGGAGACATTATCATCGGATTCTTGTAACACGGCTCTGTAAAATATCCCCTTTTTTGACATCGTCAGGATTTATATCGAAGGATTTTTCATATGTCCTTCTCCACATCTATTACCAGTCTGTTGTTCTATTTTGCGGTTTGAACGTATTGTTGTGAGACTGTCTGTTTAACTAAGACTAAAGTTTTGTTCTGTTCTATCAGTCGTTTGATTGTGTACTATTTTGCTTATATCTAGTCAATGAATTTACTTCATTTGTTTTATGAATTGTAATCCTTTTAAATATATAGTTACTGCCATACTAGCTCTGCATATCTTAACGGCTTTGCTTAGGAACGGTTCTTCTTCAGCAATTTTTCATGCATTGCTCTACTTGGATCTCCAACCATTATTTTCTCTCTAATAAGAGAGTATTCTAATGTCCCGAAATCACATTTCTTAGCTTGATTTATAATTTGAGCTCTTGTTCCGGCAATTTTACACAGAACCGATGTCATGTCACCGGTTATTATCTTGTAATTGAATATGGAAGTAAAGTAAAACATTCTTAATAAACTCCAATACATTTTATTTATACTGAATGAAATGGCAGTCTATCTCCACTAGATGTGCGAGTATTTTGTGCATTATCATTGAGATGCAAAAATTAAAGAATTTGCTCGAACCTCATTGTGTTTATATTTTTAGGGAATACTGGTCTTTCAACCAAAGGGTCCATCGACTAATAATGTGTTTTTTACTTTATCCCACCAATATCAATAACCCAAGAAACATATTCATATCACTGGCTGTAACTTCTGATCTAGGTGAAGTTTTAGCACAATTTTTATGAAATTTTTTCATTTGGTAGTGGTATAAATTGGTTTGAGAAACAACTAAATGGAAAAGTCGTTATCAAAAAATAAATCCGTTACTTCACTGATATTCGGTGCATCACTAAATTCTACAGGTATTCCCAAAATTTTAAAATAATCCTCCAAGGAATATGTAATGTCATTTTCAATTCAATCTCCAAAACCACTTTTGCCATCAGATTCCATATCATTACATCACTTTCCGAATCATTACAATTTATTTTGTAAGTATCCACGTATAATTTATTGAAACTTCCTTAACCGTTATGTTCCGTCATGGTTGAAATTTTAGAATTATTAAAATTGCGACAAACACATAAATACCATGAAAAGTATTCCCTTTATTATAAAGCGGTTAAATGCAAGTTAAATGACGAGTTAACTCGTCATCGGCCAACAACGTTTGGGCATGAAAGACGAGCTAGCTCGTCATCGGTCGACAATGCATTAGTTAGGTATTCGTCAAACCGTTCACCTTGTTTTGCACCATCATGTTGAAAGCATATCGCTCAAAAGCTCTTCAAACCTATTTTTGAAGAACGTAAGCATTTGAATTTAATTAGGCTTACTCCTCACATCTGTCTTTTTTCTTCCATTTTATTACTATAATTTTGTTTGTCGCTATTCTGACACCACCTAACAAATGATACTGTTGCCGCAAAACAAAAAGTTAAATTAAACAACGAATGATTTAAATTTTATTACTGCATTTCAAATGCTTTTTTACATGTATATTACTTCAACAAAAAAAGGCACTCTTAAAATCGTGACAGACCGCAAAAACAAGAAAAACGCATCTACCCTGTCAAAGTTGTCAGGGCGACAAACTTACTAAAAAAAGTGCTGAATGACAATGGTAACGTTACATGGGCTAGAAAATAAACAGGCTGAATGATAACCATAACCTTACACGGGCTGTAAGGAAGAAAACGATAGGGGTATTCACGCTTCGGTGTATCTGGTTTTGTATCGTTGTAAACATGTAAAAGTGTATTATTTTCTTACAATGCAACAACAAAATACACTGGCTGACATATTGTTACACCATTACACTTAACAATGCTCCAACCCTATTGCTACGGAGAGTGTAAAAGTTTATCATTGAATTGGGATCTTATTTTTGACAGATGGTTGTCGTCGTTTGGTTATCTCAATTCGTATAATCTCTTTAAATGAAAAGAAGTGGCAAAAATAATTTTTTTTTTGTTGTTTTCGATCCTTCAGTCCACATCGGCATTTGCATTTTTTTAGTATAGTGCTTAGAATTTAATAGTGACAATTATTTTATATGTAAACAAAAATCTGATGATTTTTAGTTAAGATGCAATTTTGCTGTAAATACGGCAGACTGCGTTCACGCTTTGGTGTAAGAAAATACAGTTTTATACCTTTACAAGACCAGATACAACCTAGCGTGAATACCCCTAAAGTATTGCGAATCCCATGTTGGAACAAGTAAAAGTTAAAACATCTCAAAAAAGAAAACGGACCGCAACCGCATACGTAGGCGGTGGTTGTTGAGTGAATGAAAAAAATCCAAAGATAGGCAAAAGGGCGCAAAACGGAATCGCAAAACCAACGGGGATTGCAACCAGCAGCTGTAGGTTAGCTGGATTCGGAAAGACCACTTAAAACAGGAAAACCGATATCGTACACAAAAATTAGGCGCCACCCTATTTTTAATGCAAAAATTGAGAAAATAGATGAAAGAAAAAATGGCACAAATGATCTTTTCCGGAAGCAGAACTTATGGCTGTATTCGTATTTGGTTTGGTTTAATGTAAGTACAGGCCAAGCCGAAAAAACACAATATGAAAGTTCTATGGCTGGGTTTTCTGCTGATGAAGGAGGGTAAGCGGTCTTCGCCACAATCACTAAGCTTGCGTAGGTACTGTCGTATCCGTAAAACTTTGTAGTATTTTGTGTGGTTTTTACGTTGCTTAGCTTTGCTGTTCGTGTTTTCATTCTCATCCTCGTTATTTTTCTTCTTTCCTTTTTTTGGTTCTCTGCTGTCTCTTGTTCGGTTTAGTTTCGCTACTTTTTTTATTCTCTTTTTCTTTGTTGGCTCTTGCCACTAAGATTGTAAACTATCGAATAAGCTAATCGCGCTTTTTGGCCAGCAAAGGGAATCACATCCAGAGCTCCTCACCGTTTGTGGGTAATGTTTGTGGGTTCTGAGTGTTTTGTAGCCCATGTGATTGCTTTGGTTCGAAGCCAGACCTCTGACCCGAAACCAGAGCTAAAAGGTTGAGTGGCAGCTCTGTGAAACCCAAATAGGAGGGAAATTATTTTAATAAGAGTACAATCATCTGGGGCGAAAAAAACCCCGGGGAATTGTGGGCTTTTCTTAGCAATTGTGCTTTTTGGTGGAGGCTACGAGTGTCTAAATTTTTCTTTTTTTTTCTTTTGCAAGCAATGTAAATATACGTTGGGCACTTAGCCATTGCTGTTATTTCCTGGCGTCATCTAGGGGTGCTGGCAGGCCGTACGCCTGGCTCCAAGAGTCACCTCTGCAGTAGTAAACAGAAAAAGGAAACTGGATCCAGTGAATCCCACCAGTATGGTTGGATCCAGAGCATGACGGCAAGAAAGAAAAGAAGGGATATCACCAGAAGGGGAAAGGAGAAGGCCAAGGGACAACCGACGGAAAAGGGAGTGTAGGACTTTTCTGTGAATGCGTATAGTACATGAATAAAAGTATGTATCTATTACCTTTTCGCCTCTTTATACAAATTATGAGACCTAATAGACAAATAAATAAATAAGTAAATGGTGTGTTGGCAGATACTCGTATATTGAGCACAACAAAAGAATCCACACTCTTACCATTTTCGATACATTTTTTTAGGATTTTTTTTAATAAAACAAATAATTTTGGTCGATCTTATTTCTTCAAAGAACCTGTGTTGCTGGTGTGTCAATCTGGGGTAGACTAAGGCCTCTTCTCTCGCACGAACTACGCTTTTAAACTTAACATTTTGTGCACATAGAGGGGAACCTGGAATTGTTTGCCGATTCCGAGCGGTGTAGGAGTGAGAGACGGAAGAATTATATGAGAACATATTATGTGGCTGTATACATTTTGTGCCATGATGCTAGCAACAATACAGAACTTTGCGTAAACATGCTTACAAATTTACCCTCAGACTATAGCTGTTAGCGGGTGCAGTGGATAAATATAGTAAACATGTTTGCGCTCGATACTGAGTTATATGTATGTGAACATACTCGTACATACGTAACTTGAACTTTAAATGATCAACGTGATTGTACACGTTATGTGTCACGATGATAAGAGCAGTACAGAACTTTGCGAAAACATGTTTACAAATTTACGCATGTATTGCTGCTGCTAAATGATTGCTATGGACAAATGTGGTAAGGAGATTTACAATCGGCGCTACTAATGAACTTCTTGGTAAACTAAGTTCGATAGGAGAGCCAGTCGAATTTGGGTATTCATTGAACAAAGTTTGTAAAAGTAAAAGTTTGGAAAAAGAAAATGATTTAAAAACAGGAAAAAAGAAAAGAACATGAAGTTAAATACACACAGTAATGAAAAGAAAGAACACCTAAAAATAAGTGAAAAACATAAGAAAGTTCTCGGAAATAAAAATCTGTAGTACCGTACAGGTTGTATTGAAAATTTATATATGTTTTTTTTTCCTCTCAAGATAATTAGGTATCGCGACACTGTTAAATTAGTTCAAATTTCTATCCGAAGTGAATTCGAAAATTTGAATAAACGGAATGCATTTGTAGCCAGTGGAGCAGTAAAATTCCAGACCAATACCAGTGAGTATACAAACACATAATCATCGAGAGACACAAAAATAAAGCAAATAATCAACGTGAGGCTACAAATGTAGAGCATCATCATCAGCCTCAGTACAAATCAGAAAAAAAAAACAAAAACAGATGAAAGGAGCTAAGAAACTATAGCCGCTTACTACAGATATGAACTTTCTAGAGCACGTGGTTAATCAAAATCAAACGGTATGACAAACGCTAGTTTATTACATTTAGTTAAGGAAATAAACTAATTTACTGGACAACCAGCAGAATTAGATGTTTTTACCAGTCACGTAGATTATATTTAAACATTGTGTTGAAATTTAGAGGAGATATGAAAATGTATATTCGATTTACGAACTAGGCAAAAAATAAAGGCTGAGGCAAACATTATTTTAATATACAGGGTGTCGCCTAATTCGGCAACGATAATGTGGGAAGTGATTCCTGGGTATATTCTAAGAAAAAATCTTTCTACAGTAAGGAAATTCGTAACATGGACCATCAACAACCGGCTACTAAACTAAACTGCCTTCCTTGACATATTTCGAAAGCAACACGAAGAGCGGAAGAGTATTAAAGATATTAATGATACAGGATCTAGTTAAAATTACAGTAGATCGGATCTTATTTCAAATCCTATTCAAAACATAAGCCCCATTTTGGCAACCACAATAAGTAGTAAAATGGAAATCAGTCATCATAAGAGGCTTATTTGGCTTACCGAACGCCCAATCTTATCTCATCTCTTAGAACCCTATTTAGGTTAACGACTCCCTTAAAAACCATTCAGCTGTTTTCCATACTAAAGACCATATAATGGTTATCAACAACAAAATTAATATCAGAATTAGACAGCATGTTACAGAGGCAGTAAATAAAATTTACCTTAGAATAGAGAATATTCAACCGGACTATAGACAAAAACTCAATGAACTAGTACGCAATTTTCGCCGTCTGTTTACAGAACTGGATGAAATATTGACCTTTTCAACTCGAGTTGAAATTCGGACTACTACAGAAAATCCAGTGTATCTAAAAAGTTTATATTGTCCCACGTCCCTCAAGGATGAGATCCATAAGCAAATAACGCAACTTCTTAATGATTTAATAATAAGACCCTCATGGTTTGCATATAATTCTGCTAAGTATATGGGTATTCTCAAAAAATTGGATGCCTCTGGCTATGGTCACGACTACCACAAGCTAAATTTAGTAACAATTGTGGTATCATATAATAAAGGTATCCAATACCAGTTAGGACGAAGTAAATACTTTTGGGTAATCGGCATCAAAAATTTGATTCCATCAGATTCCAGGTAAGTAGTCCGATGTGGAAAAAAACATCTTTCGCAGTAAACAATGGCAAATATGAATTCTTGCGTCTTCCATTCGGCTTAAAGAATGCACTGGCTATATTTCAAAGAGACGTAGACCACATCTTATATGAGCATATAACAATTTTCAGCAAATACATAAAAACTTACTTAAAAGACATTACAACTGTGTTCGAAATAATTGAGAAAGTGAATTTGAAAAAATAGTTAGAGAAATTAGACTTTCTACTAAATCAAGTTGAATTCCTCAGTTTTGTCATTTCTGCCAACGGTATCAAAACTAACTCCATTAAAGTTCAACCAATAGTACAATAAATTGTCCACTACCCAAAACATTAAACGAATTTTTTTAGTACATTAAAACCTACGCCCATCTAGCAATGAGCTGAGTTCTCATTATTAAGAGCAGAAGCAGGGCATACTTACAAACATGATGAAGCAATGAAGTCCTACAAAAACTTAAAAATGCCCTAGTTTAACATGATCTTCCCAAATACCCAGAAGAACGCCTCCGACCATGCTATAGGTGTAGTATTGTCGCAAGACGAAAAACCCATTTTGTTAATCTCTCGAACTAAAAAAAGTAAATGCTTACCATCATTTGGTAGTTAAAACTCTCAGGAATTCCCTTTACGGGTCGGTTAAAATGCAATAAAAGTAATAAGAATAAAATTAAAATTGGAAAGCCATAATAGAAGAACATAAATACAACTCAAATGTACGAATAAACCAGGCAAAAAGAACATTGTAGCCGACGGTTTATCTCCACTGCCAAATGAATCCCAATTAAACTCAATAACAGTAACACAGCATAGTGACGAAAGCTCGTCACATGGCGTAGACCTGGCAACAGAATCTTCTAAGACCAGTTAGTACTACTAACCGGAGACGAAACCGACCATGAATTCAAAATACCCTTTCCGATCTTCCATAGTCATGCTTTTACTGAAATCGACTGCTCTAACAAATGCTTAGCAGATATTTTAAAAACATTCCGAATTTCAAGTATTATAAATGGACTGTGAACGTCCGAAACAATGATGGAAATAATACAGGGCATAAATCCACACCACTTCAGCAATTATAAAGCCAGTTTTAGACAAACCAAATTAGCTCGCAAAGGCAAGAAGAAATTATTGAAAAACACAGAAGAGCACACCGAAACGCTGGCGCCAACAAAATTCTACTTTCCAAATATGAACGCAGAAATAACAAACTTATTTAAACAAGGTGTAACTTGTGGAGAACAAAAGTATGATAGACAACCGAATAAAAGAAACCCCAACACCACAATTCGCAAGTGAAATTTTGCATCTACTCGTATGTAGGTACATAGAAATTCATATTCACTGAGAAAAAACTAATAATAACAGAGGTAGAGAAATTTTCTAAGTACGCATACCACCTTGATCCCGGAATAACAATCGTGTGGCGCTTCCATTGGTCCGATTTGAGTTCCGTTTTTTCTTTGTTAAGTTGGTAAATCTGTTGTTGACATTCCCTCTAAATCTTAGCGTCATAGCTTGACATTTGCAAAAGTTACGTAGCTAAGAGTATATCTATCTCTGAATGTGTTGGCGATTTTTTACAATTTTAGAAATGGATTTAAATTTTCAACACAAACTTGTACTAAATGTTGCGCAAAAAATGGATTTAATGGTGCGCGAACGTTGGAAATGTTGGAAAAGTGTTTCGGCAATGATCTCTAAAGAAAACGGTCGTTTACCAGTGGCACGAGCGGTTCAAAAGTGGTCGTGAGTCAATGGGAGATGATGAACGCAGTGGCAGACCATCGACATCGAAAACCGACGAAAACATTGATGAAGTAAAAGAAATGTTGGTTAATAACCGCAAATTAACCATCAGAGAGATAGCGGAGGACTTGAATATTGCCTATGGATCCGTCTTGGTTAATGATTTGGGTTTCCGTCGTGTAGCAGCAAAGTTGGTGGCAAAAGACCTCGATTTCATGCAAAAAAGAGACCGTGTTGATGTCGCAAAAGAGATGATTTGTGAGGCTGAATCCGATCACACATTCATCAATCCAGACATCAGGCAAGTGAATGGCGTTCACCAAACGAGCCGAGACCAAAAAAACACGTCGTTTTCAGTCAAAAAAAAGGCAATGCTCACGGTTTTCATGGATTAAATGGTGTAGTGTATCATGAATTTTTGCCAGAAGGCCAGACAGTAAACAAAGAGTATTATTTGGGTGTTATGAGACGTTTGCGTGAAGAAATTCGCCGAAAGAGACCAGAATTGTGGGTAGAAAACTCGTGGATTTTGCACCATGATAACGCACCGTCGCACAGTGCCATCATTATTCATAATTTTTTGACGATAAATGCAACAAATACCATCCAACAGCCACTGAATTCAACTGATTTGGCTCCCTGTGACTTCTTTCTATTCAATCGAGTTAAAAAATCACTACGGGGAACGCGTTTCAGCAGCCGAGAGGAAGTAATGGAAAAATCGCAGGATGCACAGATGGACATACCGAAAACTGAATATAAAAAATGTTTCGAGGATTGGATCAAGCGCTGGCATAAGTTTGTTGCAGTCGATGGGGATTACTTTTAAGGGGACAATATAGATTTAGATGAATAGACTTGTATTTTTAATTTTCTGAATAAATTCCGGGAACTTTTTTTATAATATCATTTTCTAGATTACGCTGTATTCGGTTTAATATATGTTCTTTTGTATTTTCCTTATTGTTTATCCATGGTAAACTTATTTTACACAGTGTAAAATTTTGCTAGTAAATAATCTGTTGCATAATCTTTGAGAAAATAAGATTCAGCTGCACTGAAATGTGTACAAAATTAAAACTAAAACTACCTATCTATCTATCTGAGAATTAAATTCGCTCTCTCTTCATAAGTAAATAGTTTTTTTTTTAAATTCTTAAAGTTCAGAACGAAAATTATATAAGCATATCATAAGACAAGTTCTTCTTACAATTTACCTTTGGAGTGTCCATATAAATATGGCATATGGTAGATAGATTTTGGGGAGCATTTCATATATTATTATTTAATTTTATATCGTAATCTTACTTATTTTTGGCGAAACAAAGTGAAAGGAATTCTCCAATTTGGAATAAAAATAGTAAAATTTTCTTGGATTAAGTAGACGGAAGTGGATAAGTAAATATGGTATTGCTCTCTTATTTCGCTCTCTTCTGCGAATATAAATAAAAATACGCGAACGGGTTTTGGAACGTTTTTCGTAGTTAATCATAGATTAAATAATTTGTACCTACGCTGTAAACCCTACATAAAAAAGTGTTTATTTCTAATTCATGAACATATGTCTATTTTGCAGGGAGCAAATTATGGGAAGCATTCGAAGACATAAAAATGCTATGCCAGCTCTTTTGGCAGAATATCATGATAAAGCAGCGGAGCTTGAATATCAAGAACAATTAGAAGAATATCATTTTAACTCTAAGAGGTAGGCTTTGAGGAAAATGTATTTGGTAGGAAAACATTAACCAAACATGTGTGTTGATTTATAATTTACAGGCGAGAAGACGGAAACGTAATAACACCAGGTGGAATGTGTGCTAGTATAGTTAAATATGCAAGACCCCAAAAAGCTCGGTCGGCTTCAGGCGAATGGAAATATATTGTGAACACAGGACGTCATACCCAGACCTTGCGTTTAGAAAAATGCAGGTAATGTAACTTTGAAATTCAAATATGTTAAAATAAATATATTATTTAAGAAATACAATATTCCACATTGTGTTACAACACAATATCTCCTTTAAAGAGATGCTTATTGCATTCGGTTTTGGATTACTTACTTCATACCCTTATATTCCACTTATTTTGGGTTCGGTTTTGAATTTGAATTTGAATAAATCTAGCATTTCATTTAGTTTCCATATTACAGGAATTGTAAAGGAATTAATCTGCAATGTTGGTTCGTACCCAATTTCGAGTTCAGAATAACGTCACAATCCTTATTCCACTCCACTTGTCAGAACTAATCATTTGTTACCAAGGGACTGTTTTCTAATAGTCTTCAAGAAAGAAATTCCCTTTTTTTATTTGTACGCTGAATAATTCTTTTTTTTTATGTACACCGGTCTAGATTTTTTGTACAACTTATTTAATTATAATCGGAAACTTCTAGTCGTAATCGAAGACAGTCCTGGATCACGGTGATTTTTTCTGAAAATTTCGAACCAACAGGTGAATAAAGCTAAATTCTGACTTAAAGTGTTGTCATCATAGTATTAAATACGAACGCAAGAAAAGTAATATCTTCAGTTTAAAATCAATGGCAACCATACGTGTAAAATTCAAGTGCAGATGGCGAGAGAGGCGAGACCATCGTTCCGGAAAGAAATCTTACAACTGATATGTGTCAAAAAGTGAAGGTTTAGCAAATTAAATGGTTTACATGTGCAATGAAGATCGTCGGAAAAAGTAGTCGAAAAAGAATTAAAGGGTCAGCTTCCAGCTGAGCTCCAAGGGGCCAGCTGAGAAGAGGCATTTTACTGCTGAAAATCTGAATTATCTTCATAATTCAATGAAATCTTATGTTTACTCAGTAAAAACAACGCAATTCACTTAAAAAAAGAAAAGATGTTGTAGAGTTGTCAATATTCTGCTTTAAACTTCTGAGCTTAATTAAAAGCAACGTACTTTCTATGATGCCTCAGAGTATAATATATGGCAATTCCAGCTGTACATACGACGGTTGGCTGAAAAGTTTCCGACCGAACAATGATACAAGACATTTTTTTTTTTTTTTTACATAGTCTCTTTGTAACTCTACACACTTCTCCCAGCGATGCTCCCATCTCTCTAACCCGTCCAAATAGTACTTGGCATTTTTCTCTGCAAAATAATTGTTCACGAAGGTGATTGCCTCCTCATTTGACGAAAATCTCTGTCTTCCGAGCGACGCAGAGGTGAACTCTCAGAAGATGTATATCAATGAGTGTTTATCTCACCACAAACGTCAGCTGTTCAAAACCGCAAAGACAATGTGGATCACAAAGAAATATAAATATGTTTGGATCAAGAATGGGATAGTGCGCAGAAGTGAGGGTGATGTAAAATTTCGTATAAACTGTGTTGCCGATTTCAATAAATTATGAGTTCTGTAAATAGTAGTACTGTCTCTTGCTTAACTCCTATTGTATGTGATAATCCAAATGTTCCATCTTATTCACATGAAAATTTTTGTATTCATCAGAATATTCGTAGTAATTTTTCAACACTATTAGCTTATATTAATACTCTTGAAAATTTGCCTGTAGTAATAGTTTTAAGTGAAGTACGGGTTTATGAGGATGAATTATGTTTGTATAATAATCCTGGATACGCGCCGCCCTTTGGTAAATGTAATGAATCTCACAGAGCTGGCGGTATAATAGTATATGTAAAAATGGGTTGTACGTGCAATTTCACTAATATAAATGTTTTGAACGCTGATATCGTGAAATTGTCTTTCGAATATAACAATGTTTTGTATACTCTGTTGTGCATTTATAGGCTTCAGGAGGTAAATAAAACTATGTTTTTGAAGGATCTAGAAAAGATTTTAAAAAGATTAAGGCAAGAATTTTGATTGTCTTAGGTGACATCAATATCAATATTCTCGATTGCTCTAATAAATACACTGAGGACTATTTGTTTTTAATGGCATCAAACGGTTTAAAAAGTATTGTTAATGATCCGACTAGAGTTAGTAACTCATCTGTACTGACTTCTTTCAGCATTAGTGTAAATTCGATCCAAAATCCCAAAATTACTACTTTTAAATCAACACAAAAAATAGACTACCACTTGCTTAAAGAATACCTCTCGTACGAATTTTGGGATTCGGTTTACAATGAAAATAATCCTTCCAGTGCATTTGAGATATTCTTATCGATTTTAAACAAGTATATAAGACTTTGCACTACAGAAGATTCGACCATAACAAATCGAAATAAACACTTAAAGCCTTGGATAACAAAAGATCTTCTAAATCTTATAAGAAAGAAAAATATACATACAAAAAAACATGATAGATATCCTTATAATGAAAGACTAAATAAATATTATAAAAAGCTTTGTAAAATGGTTACTATTAAAGTTAAAGAAGCATGTAATAATTATTACTTAAACTTACTGAATGGACAAATGGAAATAGCAGGAAAAATAGAGAGTTATAGATAGTATTCTGGGCAAATACAAACAATCTGAACAAATAAATGTTTTGGAAGAAAATGGAATTCTAATAACAGGTTTAGAAGCAATCACCAATAAATTTAATGAACATTTTATTGAAATTTCAGAGCTACTAAAACCTTCAATCGAACCCTTCCTTCCCTGTCACTGTTCTTTAAATAGTAATCTTATTGCCGCCAGAGTTCAAAATAATAGTTTTGTATATGAGCCCACTGATCCTGTCGAAATCTATAGAGTCATTATGAACTTAAAGAACAAAAATTCTTGCACAAGTGAGGGTATCACAAGTATTCTAATAATTTTTTTAATTTAAGTATCAATAATGGTTGTTTTCCAAGTCCACTTAAATGTGCAGAGGTAATTTCACTTTTTAAGAAAGGTAAGGTTCAACTACAGACCCATATCGTTATTACCTATATTTTCTAAATATTTGAGAAAATTCCCAAAAATAGAATGCTACAATTCCTGGAGAAAAATAAGTTTTTTTCAAGTAATCAATTTCGTTTTAGACTTGGATTATCAACAGAGGATGCTATCCTTAGGGTCTGCAGCCAGCTACACGAAGGGCTAAACAAAAATATGTCTACTATGGCTTTATTCATAGATATGACAAAGGCTTTTGATATGGTTGACCATCAGTTATTATTAGAAAAACTATACAATGCTGGATTTAGGGGAACAATACATAACTGGTTCAAAACATATCTTAAAGACAGAGTTCAAAAAGTGAAGGTAAATGGCGTTTTTAGTAAGCCACTGGTCTCAAAAAATGGAGTCCCTCAGGGTTCTGTACTGGGGCCACTCTTATTCCTAATATATATGTTATTGACTCGATTTTCAGACAGCAATTCAATGGAATAGCGACTGCATTCACCGATGATATAACTTTACATATACGTTCCAAAACCAAATTGATTGCATTACGAAAATTGGAGAAGATCTAGAAAAATTTAGGGTGTGGTTTGCTCATCACAAGTTATTCATTAGCGAAAAAACCAAATTATTAACATTGAAAATATCCGGCAATACTATACCTCAATACAACCTTCGATTTCACTCGCATGAATATATTAGATTTAGCCTACCGCTGCATACTTGCGGCATACAAAACTTTTATGAACAAAATACGTGTTCTGAGAAGTGTTTTATAATTGAATCAGTCAAGAATTTTAAATATCTAGGAATCTTAATAGATCAAAATCTGAACTGGAATGTGCATTTTATGATAAAATCAATATTTTACCAATAAGACACTTATATGTTTTAAAAGTGCTTAGAGCATTTTTTAAGCGAAGCGGAAACATTCTTAGCAAGACTAACTCAACTTATAATTTAAGGACAAATAACACAGGCTTAGCACGTTCAACACATTTTTCAAAATTCTATACATTTATTGCCCCATGCTATTTCAATAAACGTCCACTTTCCATACGATTAACTAATAACTATAACATCTACATTAAGAAAACAAGAGCTTGGATTTTTGGTATTGATCTTGCTAATATTGAACTATTACTACGAATTCTAACTTAATATCGATGTAAAAAACGGACTAAATGGAACTGCATTCTTCTTTGTATCTCATTACTGTTCATTATATTATCTGTATCTGTATTTTCAATGCCACCCCACTCTAGAAATGTTAATTAATTCATAAAAAATAATGAAGTGTCGTCTAACACTAATTTTTGAATTTGTTATCAAATTAAATGACTACTATTTTATTTATTCTATGAAATTTATATTATTATATTACTGCTTTGTATTTATCTATTATGAAATGAATGAAAATGTATTTAAAAAAAAAATAAAAAATATACATATAATATGAAATCGCAAAATTCTATTGGTAATACGCGGGTAGTTCAAGTACTACCCACCTGAGGTATAGATGGCGGTAGGTGTTTAAAAAGAATACCTACTGTAGAAAGTACCTACCTTGTAAAGCATAAATTTGAATTTCGACGAAGCTTTGTTGTTTAGTTTTCGTTCGGCAGCCAAAAAACGCTCTCAATGAATTTTTACATATGGGAAAAATTGGTCATCGTTATGTGCTACAATACTTTCATTTGAAAGGCCTCAATGCAACCAACATCAAAAGGGAGCTGGGTTCTACTCTGGAGGAGTCTGCTCCTTCGTTTACAATAACAAAATATTGGATGGCAGAGTTTAAGCGAGGCCGTACGAGTTGCCGAGACCAACATCGTAGTGGTAGACCAAATGAGGTGAGTTCACCAGAAATGTAGAAAGAATATACAAAATACTATTGGATGACCGTCGATTGAAAAGGCGTGAACTAGCAGATACGGTAGCCATTTCAAAAAGCACTGTACATCGCATGTTGACTGAAAAATTGGACATGAGTAAGTTGTGTGCAAGATGGGTGCAAGATGGGTGCCGCGATTACTCACAATGGAACAAAAGCAGCGTCGTGAGCATGTTCCAATCGAGTGTTTGGCGAAGTTTCACAGCAATAAACCCAAGCTTTTGCGTCGATTCATAACCATGGATGAAACATGGGCCCATCACTTCACACCCGAGACGAAGGAATAGTCAAAACCATTGACTCAAACGGGAGAATCGGCTCCAAAGAAGGCGAAGGCAGTTCCATCTGCACGCAAGGTCATTGCGTCAGTTTTTTGGGATGGGAGTGGGATAACTTTCATTGATTATTTTCAGAAAGGAAAAACAAAACCGGCGTGTATTATGCCAACTTATTGCAGCGTTTGAACGATGAAATCAGGAAAAACAAGCCGCATTTGGCGAAGAAAAAGTTTTGTTTTGTTTCATCAAGAGAATGCATCGCGATGGCTAAATGAGTTAAAGTTCGAATTGCTTCTTCATGCACCCTATTCGCCAGATTTAACCGTCGGATTATTTTCTATTTCCAAACTTGAATAAATGGCTCTGTGGTGAAAGATTTACCAACCCACCTTGTGGACAACTAAAATCTCGTGAGATGAATGGTTACCTATATACAACATCAAGCCAATCTAACGCTAATAATTTAATCTTCCCATTAAATATAGGATGCCACCCATGGAGCGAAATAGCCACTGAGCCAAAAGATTTTTCTGTCCCATTTTCCGAAAAACTTAACACATGCCTCAGCATCATACCCACTTGAGTGTTAAGCTCTTTTTTTTTTTTTTTTAAAAAAAAGTAAAGAGGTGGAGTCTGTGGTTGATGGCTATTTTAAGGAGATCGACGATTCTCATTATAAACAGGGTTTTGAAGCTATTGAACATTGCTGGCATAAGTGTATTGAATTAAAAGGAGACTACGTAGAGAAATAAAGATATTTTTCCCCAAATTTTTTGTGTTTTCGTTGTTAGGTCGGGTACTTCTGGGACCTTCGTACATAGGAGAAATCGCAAATACAACATGCTCATAGGATATTTTCCAATTGACTTAAAATGCACAAAGTCAACCCAATGCGGAAATTCTTCATTCAGTCCGAAAATCTAGTTGTGTTAACATCATTATAGCATTTTTAACTGAATTTTGAAATGGGTGTATCGGAGGAGCATATTCGGCATATAGTATTTTACTATTTTTGTCCGGGAAAAACCATTAGAGCAATCCAAAATGTGTATGGAGAGGCTGTTTTCAGCGAGTCCAAGTGTCGGCCTTGGTTTACGAAGTATTGAAATTGAAATTTTGACTTAAATAATGAACCTTGTTTAGATGGTAAATTTATTATGTATTATTAATACATATCAGTTGCAACTTAGTAAACTATGAAATGGTACGAAAATTCATCGTAAAAAATATAAAATTACAAGCTAGATCGTGTTACATACTCGAAATCATATTTCGTCTTCGCTTCCGAAGGCATAAACTAACTACAAAACCTTCCACACACAAAATTAAATCATAAGGTTAAATCAATACCAACTCTGGCCAGAACCAGAAAATCTCTTTCCAGTGAAATCAGCAACGTAATTATCGAAGACAAGTCGAATCCCAATTGGAAATTTATCGAATGACTTTCGAGTTTTCCTGCAATCATATCCCACAAGTTCTCCATGAGCCATTAGATCCAAAACGTAAGTTGATTTGGCAACATACACAACTGATTCCACTTCACTCTGTTGTTCGATTACATCCAGCTAATATTGTTAAACTTCTCTGATCTCGTAGAATAGTACCCAGGACAGTGGAAGTCTCTTATTCCAAGCGTTGAAAAACAAATTAACAGCAGCTGATGCCAACCGCCGGCGAAGCTACTCACACCCACTAGATTCCGGTCCGAGGAGGTCCACATTTCCAAATAATATAATGCCTCAGCATGTGTTAAGTTTTTTGGAAAATGGGATAGAGAGAGAAAGAAAGATTTTGGGCTCAGTGGTTATTTCGCTCCATGGGTGGCATCCAACATTTAATGCGGAGACTAAATTCTTAGTGGAAGTTGACTTGATGTTAATTTCTAGTCAATTACTCGTCTTACTTGATTTTCGTTAAACGAAAAAATGGATGATATGTCTTTCGAGCGAGGCTGGGATTCAAACACCGAACCTTCCGATTTGGACGCCAGTCCACTACCACTTGAGCCACTGCCACCCACTCGCACTGCTTCATCTGCGATTGCATCAACGTTACTCGATGGTGCAAGCACCGCACATTACAGTTCTAAAACTGCCGTTAAACCAAACTGAACCAACGTGCAACATCAGCAAAAATTCTGGAATGGGCACTGTGAGAAGGAATGCAAAACCCTGATTTGTACATAAAGGAACACTGGACGCGTTTGATTGAACTTTGCGTGACTTCAGACGCAACACCCGGCTAATGGGTGGACCTCTAGTACTCACTGCTGGTGATTTTCATCAAACTTTGGCAGTCATTCCAGAATGGACAACCACAGATGAATTGAAAGCTTGCCTGAAAGCGTCGAGTCTAGTGAAACACGCTATCAGCCAACATACGCGTGCAAATGCAGGAAGATGCTTCAGCCGAAACATTTGCCAAGAAGGTTCTGGATATTGGCAACGGCAAGCTTCCTATTAATCCCATAACACAAGCGATATCATTTCTGTCAAACGTTTGCCAATTGGAGCAATCAATTAACGATATTTTGCAAAACGTTTTTTCTGATATCACGACCAACTACAAAAATCACGGTTGGTTTAATGAACGAGCAATTTTTGCACCGACAAACAATGAGGTCAACAAAATAAATCATCAAATTCAATTGAAAGTTCCCGGCGAACTAATGAAAACAAATCTCTGGATAGGGTTATGGAAGAGGAACAGGCCGTCAATCAACTAATCGAATTTCTGAACACATTGGAGCCATCCGGAATGCAGTCACACGAATTAACATTGAAATTTGGCTCAGCGTTGATGCTAATCCACAATTTTCAACCGCCGAAGATGTGCAACGGAATGAGACTCGCCTATCACCAAATTTGATTGAGAACACAATCACCACCGACAAAAGCAATGGCGAAGATATGATTATTCCAGGCATACCAATACTTTCGACCGATTTCCTATCCAATTTTAATAGACTGCAATTTTGTAGTAAACCGACATACATCGTACCTACCCCAACATTGTATCCAAGTACATACATGACCCACATATGGGAGCCACGAAGGCCAGACTCCCAAAACCATAAAATACACTTCAGTATGACAGCCAAACTGATGACGCCGCAAGAATGCAGGCATAACAAACAAGGTAAACACTAATGTAATGTATTTGGATACAAAGTTGGAAGAGGTACAATGTATGTAGGTTCACTACAATGTCCTGAGTGTCTCGCCTTCGCAATCCCGATCAACAAAGCGCAATTGCAATCATTAGCCATTCCTGGATTAAATTTAGAAAATGCATGCTTTTCTTATGGTCCCTTGTTCCGCAGTTAAAGCACCAAAAAGTTTAAGCATTTACCCACCAAATCAAAAAACCTAAAATATTGTGTATCCGGTCGCATTACAGTAGTTAAATAGAAAAGTTTTCATACAAATTCTGGTTTCTTTAATACCAAAAAACACATGTATTTCTTTTTTTTAGGCGCAGCAATGGACGCAGGTATCCACTATCATGTATTAAAATGACGATAAATAAAAATAACAAAATGGATCTATTTGTAGTTGATTGTCCCCAATAATTGAAATTTATTTTGAGTTGAACTTACATGTACATATATTTTTGTAACGACAGGTCTGTACTGGATGAGTTGGACGTAAGATTTGGTATCGCAGTAATTTTTTTTAGCTGTTGTTTGGCAAACATTTGCGTACTAAAGTTGGACAAAGAACTTGTTGATTTCCAACTCCTTTACTTTATTTATGAATATCATATCTCCACTATCAGTCTCTTGTAATTGAAATATAATAACTCTATTTGAATAGTTCAACTTTTAGTATTTTAAGTGTTTGCTTAAAGAGTACTCATTCAATTTTTTCCTGTGATATAATATAATTTGAAAGAGGAGCATTGATATGAATAAAACGCAGATTCACTAATACTGTTCATATGCGGAATTTTCATCAGCTCCGTATCAGCAAATTTTGAGGATCCAAATTATTATTATTAATTCTTTTATATGTTTTTTTTTTATTTCTGAGTATTTAAGAAAATTTGACATTGAATTAGTGAATCACTTTTGCTAAAATTTGATCAAAACATGAATGGTGTAGTAAGGATTGCCTATGTTTTTGACTCCGGCATCTGAAAATGTTTTGAGCTCTACACTAGTCTATACGCTTTGTCAGCGAAATATCTTCAATATCACATTAAATATTTACTATTCCTGCCAATGTGTATATCATTTAATAATTGTGGATTTGTTCTCAATTGCCTACATGTTTTAAATAATAAGAAATGCACTGAAATACTCTGTGAAAAAACTTATTGTTTGAATCAACTTTCGAATTTTTAAATTTGTTTCAGAATTAAGAATTTTATTTTCAATACAAAAAAAAAACAGCTAATTATAAGCTAAAATTAATCAAAACTGTAAACATTATATTTTTCGTTTAAGCACTCCTCAAGAAAGCTGCTCTTATTTGTCGCACAACTACCGCTCACGTTGCACTCAAGTATATAACTATCACCGCCTTCTAAGTTGGGATAAAATGAGAGGTCTTCACGTTGATATTTTTAAAGTTCCAACTTGTTGTTCTTGTCAAATAGATGGCTACAGAGAAACTTTCCCACCGCTAGGAGGCTCTAAGCATAAGGAATATAAAAATTATTCTCCAGTGCCTAACAATAATCCTTATTCTCCCCTTAATGACGAAATTGACTACGAAGATGAAGACGATGAAGACGTTTCCATTCCGTACCAATTCAATAAGGGAATAAAAAAGAATAAAAATGAACATTATAAGCATTCTGAGCTGGTTCTTGGTAGTACAAATATAAAAACCAAAGTCAGTTCACCAGAATTAATAACCACGATAGGCTCTTATCTTAGTCCCCCAGATAAATTTCATACACAGATCTCTCCAAAAATTATAAACCCCACATACCATACACATTCAAATAGTATGCTTAATGCGAAAAGCAGAAAACCATTTAAAAGTTATATACCAAATGAATCAAGAGCTGATCTGGAAATATCCGGAACTGAGAAATCCAATAAAGGAGTAAAAGCTTTTTCCATAAGCGATAATGCCCGGATACAGCAGAAACGAACCCGCCTTTATTCTGGAACATCCAATGATGATAACTCATATCAACCAACGGCATATGTTATTGAATCTGAACAAGTACCAAGTTCTTTCCCAGCGGAGGAATTTTCAGAAGGTGTTATTTCATCTTCTACAAAGGGACCGGATCTAAGTAAAGACGTATTGAGTGGTAAGAGAATTAATTACAACTATCACCCAATAATAGATTTCTTCGAAAGTCACCAAAAGCCAACAGTAGAGCATATAGTACCTTCAAGAAAAACTGCTATAAATACTATTTCGAAAAGTTCAGAAACAATCAATACAACAGTTCGTAAGGCCGGATACAGGCCGGAAAATAACTGGCTTCCGATAATGGTAAACAGTAAATAAGCCTGCAATTTTTTATTTATTTAGTATAATAGTTTATTTATTTATTTTACATTTAATATTGTGTTTCGCATGGATACCAATTAATATATAAATATATATGGCATTATATGTTAACCATATGGGAAAATAAAGACAAAATTGGAGATATTTTGATGAAGAATAAATTAAAAAAGTTTATGTGTTAATTTTTATATTTAAATTTAAACAAATATACGCAATGTAAAAATACGAAGTGATTATCGTTCCGCTGTGGTTCTACCTAATGACTTTGTTTTACTTTCAATATATCATAATATACAATTAGGTTTTTGATTTACCAGTAATTACAATTTTCAGTAAAAGCTCTTTATTCGCGGGGTATATGTTCCGTAAAAATGTCGTGAATGCAGAAACCGTGAATATGGAATGGTAATTTATATGGGATTATAGGGGATACGTTCCTAGGTGACAAAATAAAAAACAAATACATATATATAAAAACATGAATTTTATTGAAGTTCTTGACCATATTGATTAATTATTATCTTCAAGCTTAGGCAATGATTTAAAGAATTTTGTAATTTTTTCTCGCTTGGCAACTTTTAAAAGCTCCTTCAATTCAGACCGATATCTAGCAGTGACATTAGCAATTTGCCTCTTAAAAATAAGAATTCGTTCCATAGACGAATCAATTTGCATAAAGAAATCACAAAGCTTATTTGCCATTCTCAAACCTTCACTAAGATTTTTCAAATTAAATGTCACGTTTCCAATGCTTGTTAAACCCTCTTCTTCAATGGGCTGTGAATTTAACATTTCCTTCAAGTTTCAGTCAAATCTTCATCTTACGATTCAAGCAACTCCTGAATATCAATTGATTCTATCTGCTCGAGCCAATCTCGTCCTATTCCATTTGCAATTCCGGCTATGTTTGCAGTTTTTTCCAGCATGATTTCAATGTGTATGGCTTCAGTTCTTCCAACGATTTTTTTATGTTTACGATGTATTTTGCTATGTCAAATTTGCTCCAGCATTCCATAACATTCATATCATCATCACATTCCATATTATCTAATATGATTTTGAAGGTTCGTCTAATGTAATAGAGGTTAAAGGCCTGGATTATTCCTTGGGCCCTAGGTTGAAGCAAAACCGTCGTGTTGGGAGGTAAAAATGTCACTTTTGTATTTGGATGCATAGTTTCAAGTTCGTGAGGATGACCTGGTGCATTTTCCAAAACTAGAACTGCTTTAAAGTCTAAATTCTTTTTTTTTAACTAAGTTTCAACTTCAGAAACAAAACAATTCCGGAACCAGTCACAAAAAATAGCGCTTGTAACCCACGCTTTCTTATTAGCACGCCAAAACACTGACAGGTCGTCCTTGTTTTGATTTTTTAAAGCACGAGGATTTAACGATCTGTAAAGAATCAGTGGTTTAGTGACACAATCTCCAGATGCATTAGAACATAGCAACAGTGTAATCCTATCCTTTGCTGCCTTAAATCCAGAGGTAGACTTTTCGCTTTTAGAAATGAATGTTTTGTTTGGCATTCTCTTCCAAAACAGTGCAGTTTCGTCTGCATTAAATATTTGCTCAGGTTTGTATCCTCCATCAGCTACTATGTTTGCAAATTCTTCTGGAAATTTTTCTGCTGCAGCAATGTCTGCAGATGCAGCTTCTCCAACGATTTTAATGCTATGCAAAGATTGTCTCATCTTAAATTTATTGAATCAACCTTCCGATGCTTGAAATCCTCCATCTGTACATTCACCACCACAACTATCATCAGGTTCTTTAAAATGTGCGTAAAGACGATTTGACTTCTCCCGCACCATTGGAACACTCAGGGGCACCCTTTTTTGGTTGCGGTCTTCAATCCATAATGACAACGCCACTTCCATTTTTTCTATTGCTGGATCACTAACAATTTTCGCTAACAGTGAAGCTGAAGCTACAGACGACCTTATTTTTTCTTCGGATTTTTTTATCGATCGTACAGTTGATTCGTCGACATTGAATAAGCGTGATATGGATGCAAACTACTCTCCAAGGCGTAAACGATCAAGCATTTCTATTTTCACTTTAAGCGGTAACACAGATTTTTTTCGCGTCGAAACTCGTTTTTCAATTTTTTTAGTCGACATTATATATTAGGAAGACAGCGGTAGGGACGTGTTACTCGATCGCAATTTTTGTAACGAATGGAAAGATGAAACAATAAAACACGCAAAGCGGCTTACAGAGGGTGGCCAAGTCATTGGCACACTTGTTTAAATTTCCGGAATTTCCCCTTAATTACTTCCAAAAGATGTTTTTTCCAATTTTTATTGCTTTGACCTATTCTAAAAAGATTTTTTGAAATTCCCAGAATTAATATTAGATAAAATATTTCTTCACTATGTTGATTGATATTTAAGAATTCCCTAATAAATTTCTTATAATAACCAGTGCTACCTAGGAATCCTTTCAATTAAGTTGTCGTCAAAGGTAAAGAATATTTCTGAAATATTTCTATTTTATTCGGGTTTGTTTTCATTCCATCCGAAGTGAGTATATGACCTAGGTATTCTGTGTTGTTCTTAAGAAAAGAACATTTATTTAGTTGGATTTTTAGATTATGATCTGCTAATTTTTGGAATTTTTGGTAGAGAAATACTGTGACCTTCCTAACTTATCAAGAATACTCTCCATATTCGGTAATGGGTATTTATCATCCACCGTTATATCATTAAGTGCTCGATAATCAACACATACTCTGAACTTAGTTTTCCTTTTACTATCAGGTTTCTTAGCCACAACTACGATTGGTTATTTGTTTCCTGACTACTTCTTCATGTTTTTGAGGGAGACGGTACAGTCTAGGGTTTATTTGTTGATATGCGGTTAGTTTTATTTCATGTACTATGCTTCCAGAGTTTGTAAGTTTATTTCCATCTTTGTATAGGAGGCTTTTATATTTCTGTAACAACTTTTGGATTTCCTGTTTTTCAAAGGTTTTTAAGTGGTCTAACTGCACTTCATCGTTTCCCCCTACTTCGTAGCATTCTATATATGGTTCAACTTCGAAAATTATTGGAATTATGGTTTTATATTGTAACAACACTTCTTTTTTATTTACTATATATTTATGCTCTCTATCATATAAACTATGACATCTATACCTAACAAAAGATTATATAATTTTTCCTCCAATGACTTGCCATATGCTTGGATAATTACATTAGATCTATATCCAAATACCGTACTGACTGGGACTTGATAGATCTTTAGTTTTTCGGCGGTCTGATTATTTACAGTCGAGAGTTTTATCGTTACTTCGTTAAGAATTTTATTTTGTTGTGTCTTACTTGTGTTAACTATAGTCATTGTAGATCCTGTATCCATAAGATATATAGTACATATATATTCTTCATTTCCTATAGTAAATGCTACTTGTGTCTTTCTACCAGTGAGGCTTGATTCAGAGAAACCCGAGCTTCTATTAAATGGATTTATTCTGGAAAGTTAATCTGTTCCTCTATATTAATTTGGTGTTGTTCTGAGTTTGAATGATTTATGTTACCGATATCCATTGGTTCGCTGTTTTGCACGGGGGTGCAGGGTTAACTAGATTAGAGTACCAACGGCGATATCCTAGACGGTGCATCCCTTCTAGGCCAACTTTTATCAATGCTCTTCACCGCCTTTCAACCGTCGGCTCAGCATATGGTTTAAGAAGTGAAACCGCGTTTATCCCTTTCATTATACGCCCGTACAGGAACTTTTGCCAGGGGACTTCCAAACAAGGATTGAATTTTGCCAATGGCGCTGCATCAACAAGATGAGAGTGAGCAGTTTATTCAAAAAAATTTATGGACTGACGAAGCCCAGTCTACGAGAATGGGCACTAATTCCTACTATTGAGCAGTGTCTAATCCTCACTTAACACGAACAACAAGATTCAGTTGAAATGTAGATGTTTTTCTTAACTGTATACCATTTTACAGAAGGTTTAGCGTGAATGTCTGGGCCAGCATATTGGGTAGTACTTTAATCGGGCCATTCATACTTCCACATGCCCTAAATTCAACATTCCATTTAGAATTTTTGAGAGGCCAGTTGCCGGAACTCTTTGAAAATGTTCCTCTTGCTCGAGGCAAATAATGGTTTTTCAACACGATGAGGAGCTCCTTGCCATTGTAGCAATAATGTAACTTCGTTTTTAAATCAAAAATTTAATGGACGGTGGATTGGCCGATTTAGTCCTGACCTAACGCCAATGGATTTTTTTCTGGGAAGCGATAAAAGAAAGGGTTCATTTGACTGAGGTTTCAAGTCGGGAGGAGCTCCAAGGGAGAATAAACACAGTGGCAGAGGAGCTACGAGGCATTTTACCAAACTTTAATTTGCAATCTGAAATCATCAAACGCACTAGAACGTGCATCCAAAGGAACGGGCAGCATTTCGAAAATTTACTATAAAAGCGTTTTGAAATCTTAAAGCGTAATAGGACCAAAAAACCTATTTAAAGGGATATTAAATTTATTTTGTGACCCATTTGACAGAACAACTTCCGTTGTTCGTAGTTAGAAAAGTCGTACATAAAAATCGTAGATAATGAAGAGAAGACAAAAGTTTTGATAAAAAAAGTTAACTTAAAAGTTGAAAATTTCGAGATAAACGCATTTTTCTGATGAAATTGGTCCAACGATTTTTCAAAATGTTGGTTTAAAATGACATAATTTTGACTGACATTTTTCAAACTCAACAAAGTTTTAGTATTTTGTGCACACTGAAATTCTGTTTCAAAAATGTGCACAACGGTTTCTTAAGCTGAATCCGTTTTAAAGCTACGGCCTTTTAACCAATTTTACCTCGAAATCAGAGGTTCATCCTTTTGACGGCCTATAACGTAGAAGGGGGTGAAAATAGGCCCTCCTGCAATAAAATTTTTTGTTTGCCATAACTTCTGAAATCTTCAGCTATCAGGACGAAAACCTAAGCTGGGACATCCTGTATTACTAGTGAAAATAAACTTTCATGCTACTACTACTACTACTACTAGATGGAGTGAAAAGTGACCTCTTTGGCAATTAAAAAAAATTTTTTTTTGAATGTTTTTTTATATTATTCAATATAGCCCCCTTTTAGTTTGATACACTTATTCCAACCATTTTCCAAGGTCTGCAAAATACTCCTCCGTGGCGTCGATGATTTCCTCGCGTGAGCTTAATTTTTTATTGATGAGCCATCTTTCGAGGTTTGGGAAGAGATAATAGTCCGAGGGATCCAAATCCAGTTACCAATCGACGCCAAAAGTCCGCCCGATTCCGCATCAGCACTCTTTCGAAGTGCTCTCGGGTTCGTGTTTTTAGTCATGCGCGGCACCCAGCGGAAGGATAACTTTTTCATATGCAGAATATTGCCCAAAATATGGCGTGTGCGCTCAGTACTAATCTTTGTGGTATCTGCTAGCTCGCGCACCTTCACTTTCCGGTCAGCCAACACCATTTCATGTATTTTTTTGACATTGTTCTCTGTAATCGCATCGGATGGCCTGCCGCTGTGGACTTGATCGGTAGTGAAGTTGCGGTCACCACGAAACTCTCGAAACTAATATTTGACGGTGTAATCTGACGGAGCATTAGCCCCATAATATTTATCCAACTTTTCTTTCCTTTCCTTCGCCGTTTTGCCTCTCAAAAAATAATGTTTTATGAGAGAACGAAAATCGTTTTTGTCAAATACGTCAACGACAATCAGCTGTCAAAACAAAACTAAAGACAGTATCGCACTGAAATCTGCCTAAAGATGAATGGACTTCTAGGCACCATAACCTTTTTTGCAGTAGCAGCGCATTCTGGCGGTCAAGGAGGTCACTTTTCACTCCATCTAGTACTACATCAATGCAACAGGTAAAAAAAGAGATTGTTGTACACGTACTCAGTTGTTATCCACATTTTTTTCCAGGAACAATACAGAGCAACCGAATAAAAAGCTGTCCCCTTGAAGATGACAAAGTGCTGAAGAAAAAACAAAGGGGATCATATGATTATTCGGTCTGCGATGAAAAAGGAATTTTGATTTGTAAATGGAACGACAACAATTTGGTTACCATAGCCTCAAACTCAGAAAGTGTTCACCCAATAAAATTCTTGAAACTTTATTCGAGAGTTGAGAAGAAATTGAAATTGGTGGAGCAACCCAGCCTTATAGGCCATTACAACTGAAGTATGGGTGGGATGGACCTCGCTAATGAAAACATCGTTATGCCAAACATCTTTTAGAGGAAAAAAGTTGTATAATCTTATTTTTTTCTCTTATTTTTAATAATTTAATAATGTAATTTAAACCAATATTTGATAGATGTATCGACTTCATTAATTTAAAAAAAAAACAGGTTCAGAAGAATCTGGGTTAACTGGCTCCCGAGCAGGGACCGTGATTTTTATTGTAATAATCAAAAATAAAAGTGTGTTATTATTGTCCCGTATAGTCATCGCCCATTGTGCCACGGTTTTGGTAACGAAAAATAAATTTGTTGAAAACAAATAAAAAACCGTACGTGAGTGAACAAAAAAAAAATAAAAATAGCCTACCATGGCTTCACAAAAAGGAGTTTTAACAAAAATAGCTGATTGTCGATGCAGCTCATTTTGATGTAAGGATAGAGTTAAGATTTTAATTTTTAAGTGTTATCTAAAGAAAAGTTTCAAATAGTAACATATTTAAGTTAAGAAATAATAATGCATAAATCAAGAGAATCAAAAAATTAAACTTAAACTAAAATTAGAATTACATAAGTACGAAATTAAAATTACTGCCTGGAATAATAAGATAAATATAACTATTTTCCTCTCTATGTATAAAAAACGCCTATGGTGAATAATCAAGTTATTTAATGTGACAAACATATTTTTCTTCATAATCCATTAAATTCAAATCATGACAGTCGTTTCTCTATTTGTTACCTCTCGTTTCATTGTCCACTATGTCTAAAAATGAAAATTTGGTTCGGCCACAAAGACAGGTCAATGTTGGAAAGCAATAGACCAATTACAAAATCAAATCCGACAGCTTGTAATTGATGTCATAAGTAGAGACTGTTCTCGTCTGGTTTATAACTTGCTTAACCAATTAGCAGACAATAATTCTGAAACCCTTCAAGTTATAAATGAAGATCAAAGAGCTAACTTAGTCGATATGGATAAGATCCCGGACGTTGCCGGCAGTCTAAAGAAATTCTCGGGACCGCTCTGAGAATACAGTGTATAGAAAGGAAGCGTTGAACATATTCTAAGAATCTACGATTATCTCAAGGGCACACCGAACTATTACGGCAACTTAACTGTGATCCATAATAAGATCGTTGGCCAAGCCGATGTGGCTTTGGAGTTCTACAGTACATCCCTCAACTGGGAAAGGATCTCGCGATGTTTTACCTTGCATTATGCACATAATCGGGATCTCGGAACGTTAGAATACCAAAGGACTTGCTTGGTACAAAGTAACGAACCCATCGAAAGGATTCTATCGAACGGTACACCACCATCTATCCCTCATCTTTTATAAAATTGCGAGTATGGACATTGGGCCAGATGCAACGAATGTAATGGTTTAAGCTTATCGAGATAAGGTCCTCCATACATGCGCAGACCTTCCACAGGCTTTAAGTTGCAGAATTTGAACTAAAGGACACAGTACACGACGCAGAATAATAATACAGCTCGCAGGCTCAAGCAAAACTTCTCATCTCCCATTTCACCTCGAAGAAACAACCCAAATCAGTATCCACCACAATTCTTCCCAGGATTTCAGTTCCAATCTTACCCACCTGCGCCACATCAACGTCTACTTAAACCAAACACAAATCCTCATCAATCACAAAGCCAGTTCTTCAGGAACCAAGTACCCTTTCCATGAAAAGAACAGAATGAAAAGACATGAACCAGGATCAAATTCTTGCCGATTACATCGCAACCATCGATTATATGAACAAATACAATGGAACTTGAGCCAACTATGACCCACAACAATATCAACAAACAGATCTACAACCATACCAACAACTACAATAGAGCTTGTGCTAGCTACGACACACAACAATATCATCAACCAGGTCCATAACAATACCAACAACCAGACCCACAACATTATCAACACCAGACATTTTTACACAGAAATCGCAGAATTTGGAACAAAATCTCACATATTCAACTGTCGTACAAAGCGATCTGTATATTCCAATTTGTATCCTTATCCCATGGCAGTAGAGGAGGGGATACATAAACTTTTAAATGACGGGTATCATAAGACCTTCACAGTCGCCTTACAATGCTCCAATTCGGGTAGTACCCAAAAAACTCGATTCTACTGGGGGAAAAGAAGATTATCTGTAGCAGAACGCGATTACAATTTCCAACAGATATCTGATCCCAGAGATCAACGAGGTCTTAGCCAACTTCTGAAAAGTAATTGTTTACGATTATCGGTTTAAAAAGTGGATTCCACCAAATACCCTTAAGGGAAAGCGATGTGGAAAAAACCACTTTCTCCGTAAACCACTTTCTCCGTAATACATGACTCCCATTTGGGCTCAAAAATGTCACCTAAATATTTCGACAAGCTCTGAACGATATTCTCAGAACGTGTAGCACTCCGCTACACTACTATATTCTCACCCCATATGCAACACTTGCATCTTCCAATAGCAACAAGTACATCATAATTCACACCCATAATCGAAATCATAATTCATATCCATAATCGAGACACAAAGTCCAGAACAAGTGATTCCCATACCAACGTCACAACTCAGTGGAGAATCCATTTTACGCTGCCACAAGGGAAACACTTGTAAACAAAACACTTCAATGCATTCACCCCGAAGTGTGCTATATGGGTCAAAGCCAAAAACGCCGACTCGACAATAGCAACACAACAGCCGACACTATAGGGTAACTAACTGGGACACTTAAATAGGACAATTAAATAGGAAATTAAAATCAATAAATGAAAAATACATCGTAGGAATTATTTTGTACTGAGGTTATTGCGTAAGAATGCAAGCAAAATGATCTACAAATTTAGTATAAAAGGCAGTGGTTGGGAAGGTCAAAATCAGAAATAGAGAAATACTCCAAACAATAGAGGTCGCAGCCCTTGGTTACACATCGGGCCTTTATTGTACTATAAATTAATTAAATAATTCAATACAAAAAACCTAAATAGTAAAGGTCGCAGCCCTCTGTAACACAGCGGGCCTTTAACTATAAAAAATTAAATAAAAACTGAAGCAACCTGATGATATGATTGATAAAAATTATGTCGTCTTCTCGTTGAATTCTTTTCTTTATTTTTTTTAAATTCATACGTATATACAATGTATAGCGTAAAGCGATAAACAAAAAAAATACTCAGAGCCAGGTGACCAATCGCTTGTTCAACCCGTCTACTGAACACCCTACTCAGTCAATGAAAAAAACCTTTTGACGGCTCCAAATTAATTCGTTTGCTCACCAGCGGACGTTATTCAATAGACTGCCATTTGTTCCCAATCACGCCGCCCTTTCATACCCAGAATTCTAACGGTCATCTTTTCAATTCTTTACTTCTTTGTTCTAAATCCCCCTTTCAATTCTGTGTATGGGAGGACTTCGTGTTACACGGGAATAATCTTATGCGTAGCACATTTTTACAATAGGAAAATGTACTTTGTAATGAAATGAATATAATTGATTTTTATAAGAGAAATGAACAATTTATAATAAATGAAATTTCGTGAATGGAATTCAAAAGATTATAGTAAAAGATTAGATATACATATGTAATTGTTGCGAAAGGTAAATAAATTTAGGATGGCGGTTTTGAGGGGAGAAGAAGGACGCATTTCGAAAAATATGTCTGAAAAGGTATCTATCTAATTAAACAAAGAGTCATTACAAGTCTTCGCAAATATAAGAAATGTTTTCATATCAAAGGAAGTCGCACTTACCTCTCCCAATTGAGAAGACTGTTTTGAACTTAGGACCGACATAACACAGTACGCAATAGGTGCAGTCGTCTCTCAATAAAACAAACCCATAACATTTATTTCGCGCACACTTAGCAGCACCGAAGAAGCTTATGCAGCTAACGGGAAAGAAGTGTTCGCAATAATAAGGGCATTAAATTTGTTGAGAAATTTCCCATATGTCTCAGAAAAGCTAAAATTTATACAGACCACCATCCCCTAACCTATGCCATAAATAATAAGAAAAACAACTCAAAAATGAATTGATGGAAAACTATCCTAGAAGAATATAATCACGAATTATTTCATATACCAGGTAAAGCAAACATTGTTGCTGACGCATTATCTAGGCCACCGCTAAAAACAGCTATTAATTAATTGAGTATTAGGCAGCACAGCGACGTAAGTTCCTGTCACTAATTAATTCACTCCGTTGGAAGTCCCCTAAATGTATTAAAATACAAATTATACTTAATAATGGCTACAACTCCGAAACTCATTTCCTTCTTACTGGAAACCGTGCTATAAGAAAGAAAATATAATTAGCATTTTTAAGAGACTAAAACTAGAGAAGACGTCATGAGACTAATCCTGCAAATATACCGTCTCTTTTTTAGTAGTTACAGGATAGAGGATAGAATATCACAGGAGATCCCATAGAAACGTATAAGAAAACTGGCCTCAAATTTCTTAAAAAGTACTATTTTTCTAAGATGAACCCTTAAATAAAAACAATAGTTAGACTTATATAATTTGCAAAGAAAATAAACATGAAAGGCAACCAAATAATTCCATCCTGAAACCCATTCCTATTCCAGAATATCCCGGTCACACATTACATTTAGACATTTATTCAACCGAAAGGCACTTGGTCCTCACAGCCATATGCAAACTTACAAAATCCGTACATGTCAAATTGCTTCTTTTTCTAAATCCATAGAATTAAATAACAAAAAATCCCTTAACTCAGCTTCTATTACCTTTATGATGGAAGACCAGCTTAATATTTCAATATATAAAACCCCTTCCTACAAAAGCGAAATAAATGGCGCACGATTCCGTTCGACCTTATCAGAGATTGTGCGATGCTTAAAAACTGACGGCATACATCGATCTCTGGATGAACTAATAGAAAGATCTGTACGCTAACATAATTTTAGCATTCACTCAGAAGACGAAGCCAGAGAAATCCCGATCACTATGACTTAGAATTAATGGAAAGTAAAATAAAGAGCTTATTAGAAAATAACAACAATCAAGTTTTAATAAATAAATCATACAACAAAGGAATAAAAGAAATGGCAAATGTAACAAACGAAATTTTTTAATAAAAGAAAATAAAAGATTTGAGAATAAACTAGCATTAAGCATACAGAATAAAATGAGATTAGTAAAAGAAGAAATAACTATTGTAATACAATCTACGCGATAGAATTAGCAAAATGTAAATGGTGAGCCATCAGATGGTGTATTCAGGTTAATTACTCTCATTTACAGAATTCAGCGTGGTGGATCTTTTTGACAGCTGTCACACAATCTTTGTAATTTTAGTCATGGAGTCGTTTACCATGCAACAACTCATTTTTGTTCATCAATCTCATTACGAAAATTCGTGAATTTGTCGCTCAACATAATCGCCATAGTGAGTCCGGAATTCATGCAATAGTTGTGCGCTTTGAAGAAACTGGATTGGTATCGGGTCAAACTCCATATCAGCATGCTCGGCTAGTGCGTACACTCCAAAGCGGAGATGTTGACAACCAGCCAGGCACCTAAATTCGTCGCCGAAGTCAACAATTGAGCATCACTTATAGCAACTTACGGCGAATTTTCAAAGTTGATCTTCATTTGCACGCAATGTTGACCGGCTATTTTTTTTTAAATTGAATGAATTAGGTCTGAACAATCTCTGGTTTCAACAGGATGGTGCTACCGCCCACACAAGCCATCAATCAATCAATTTATTGCGTATGAAATTTGAAGATCGCATTATTTCGGTTAGAGGAGAAGGTGATTGGCCTCCGAGGTCATGCGATTTGACACCTTAAGACCTCTTCGCCAAGATCCCAAACATAACATCCAAACTGAAGTTGCGGGCATTGACTCACTTATTCTTCAAAAAGTCATTGATAATTTTGACCTTTGGATGGTCGCTTGCAGCAGAAACCGTCGTATTCTATTTATAATTGCCATGCCATTAAGTAATAAATTTCTGTATTGATGTCATAATAAGTGTGTTTTTATTTTAATGAAAACTTCCACACCTACGAAAATTTGCTAACAAATTCAATAAAGAGAAATAAAATAACTAATGAAATCATATATGAAAACATAATTATGAAAAATGAAAAATGATAAGTGTAAAGCACCTAACAATATATGGGTTTATAAGGGAGAAAATGTATTACATATAAGTAAAGACCAATGTATGCTAATATTATTAAGAAGACAGAAGTCGGCGAGCAAAATAACAAGTAGCCACTACATACCAGTGATAGGTGAATTAGCACCCAGAGTCATTTTACTAAATAACTACCAAGGAGAGATTGAGATCAATGACACAGCTCAGATATTAAACGGAACTTATCTAGTACAACTTTACAATGCCTCAATAATTATCAACAAGCAGAAGCTCATATAAGAAAAAGTTACAAGCACCAAAGCTCTTCCACCATATATCCAGCATAGAAGAAATAGAAGAAATGCTTTCACTCGAATTAATGAAAGAACTCCACATAAATAACACCAGACAGATTCAGCTTATCAAAACATAAAAGAATCTACAGCAATTGCTTAATTACACATTTTTCATTGTTCTTTTAACATAGTCATACTAATTGTAATCAGAATCCTCAGCCAAAGGACCAATACGGCAATGAAAAGGATAACAGTAGAATCAATAACAGCCCATCCACCAAAACTGAGTCATCAAAGCAATATTTATAACATACCTTATTTCTAAAAATTATGTATGGTCATATGAACTTAGAGAGAAAGAGTTAACGCAATATTCCACGAAATAACAACAAATAACTTCGAATAACATAAATTCGGCGCATGACTGTTGAGCTAAGCACTTTCCCATACATCTCTAAACAATTGACCAGCGCATGGCTTTCTAAAGTACATATGACTACTCAAGTATCGGGTCACCGACAAATTGCCAGACGCTGACGCTGTAACAAGTTCCACAGCAATGCATGTCCGCCAAGGTATAGAAATTAATCTGTACTTTAGAATGAGTTTAGTTGTAAGTTGGTGTTTGGAAATGAAGTTAATTATTTTTTAAGCTAATCCCGCGTTCCGTGTTTTAACTTATACAACATCAACATACGGTATCAATGGCAAGACTAACGTTTCTTATCTTTCAGTGGAGTAAACGAAACACTAAGCCACAATTTGCGAAGGCAGTCGTACATGCGACCGATGACCATTTTGATGTGGTTGAATACACAAAAATTACGATTTATTACGTAGCCAAGACTAGTGACATATTCAACAGTTTCAATTTTTGTTATTATGAAAGTATAGGTTAGGTAGTACTCGTACATTCAAATTCAAGTTTTTCCCAAATATAGGAACTACCTGAGACTTAGTTGGATTCAATAATAATCCGTTAATTTCTGTCAGGGCTTGTATATGTTTTAGCTCTTTGTTCATAAGACCATCGAGTTCACCACGTCCGTTGTGGAGTTTGACTAGATGCACTTGTAGCTGGACATCGTCGGTATAAAAGTGAACAGAAGTATGTTTGCACATGCATGGAAGTACATTAAATAATATGCAGAAAAGCAACGGTCCCAAAATGCATGCCTGCATACTGACGGAACTTCATTTATGAACATGCAGAAAGGAATTGGTGCCAGTATTGAGCCCTGTGGCACACTTTGTTTGATTTCTACTTTGCGACCTACCAATTTTACTGAACATTTTTTTTTTTTTCAACTTCCAACACAGAATTGGATGACTTACTTTATCAAAACCCTCCGAGAAATTCAGCACACAAAGAAACTGAACATAATTCAGTAAAACTAGTTACGTTATCTTTATCTCATCAGATCAGATTTCATTGCTGTAACGCATTCAACAATTTCGTTTTCCGTGGATACCAGCAAACCTTTCAATCATGGTAAAGAGCTATAAATCTGATTAAAATCAAACCCATTTATTCTGGATTCATCCCCAGAAAAGCATTATGTAGTTATCGGTATTAAGGACTGAAACGAATAAAATCTGTAAATTTTAATACGGGCTATACTTCCAATGTGTAGAAATTGCAATCCCATTTTGTACCCAAATTAGCCTGTATATTGTCTAGTTTCAGTTTGTTATTGATTTTAGTTCGGTGCGGTTTAAAATAATTATAAAATATGAGTCAAGAGGAACGCCGTAAAAAGATCATCGACAAATGGCTCGAAAATACTTCACGTCCAAACCATTTCATCGCAAAAATTATAAACATAACACGCAGTACATTGGATTCTATTATTAAACGATATTTGGAGACGTTGAGAGTTAAGCGAAAACAGAAAAGTGGAGCTAAAATTGAAGCACATGATACAAATTTGGACAGGAAAATAGTGGGTACCATCGTAAACAACCGGACTATGTCACCCAGAGATGTTGCTCGGAAATATAATACCAATCAAACAATGGTACAAAGATCTAAAAAACGTAACGGTCTAAAAACACGAAAAAAAACAAAAAATACCAAAAGTTACTGAAAAGCAAAAAAAAATTCATAAAAACACGAGCCCGAAAACTATACAACAAGAAAGTGTGCTAGGTTTTGGATAACGAAACTTATGTCAAAGCCGACTTTACTACTCTTTCAGGTGCGCAGTTTTACAACTCGTTTGAAGCTGAGATTCTTTCGCAATCAACAACATCGATTGGGATGGAAAAATTCGGGTCAAAATATCTCGTTTGGCAGGCCATTTGCCAATGTGGACACAGAAGCTCATCATTTATTACAACGGGAACAACTAACGAAGAAGTGTACAGTAATGAGTGCCTAAAAAAACGGTTGATTCCTTTCTTAAACAAACGCGAGGGTTCAACATTATTTTGGCCAGATCTAGCTTCAGCTCACTATGCTCATGCGACGTTGAGCTTTCTTGTTGCTAAAAATGTTGACTTTGTCCCAAAAGACATGAATTTACCCAATGTTCCACAGTGCTGTCCGATTGAAAGGCATTGGGCTTTGATCAAAGCTAAATTGAGGAAAAGTGAGCAGTGTGCAAAGGACGAAAAACATTTTAGTGCTAAATGGAAAAGAGCGTCCAAAAAGATCGCGGATGTAACTGTCACCAACCTTATGAAGGACATTCGAAAGAAGTTGAGGAAAGAATGGGAACCCAAATAATTTTTTTTTATTTTTTCTAATTGTGAATGAATTTAATGAAAACAGAATTTTAAAGCAAATAAAAAAAATGTACATGAATTACGAAAATATATTTTTTTTTTACTTTGAAGTTTCCAAATTTTATTCGTTTCAGTCCTTAGTTGTCGTTACTACTGGATATATAAAATAAAATAAGTAAGCATAGAGGCGGAATAATTTTATTTTATTTTTATTCCTTCTTTTAATGGAGCTATGCTTTTCAGATGTAAGCCACCTATGAGGGGTAAAGAAGCCTTCAACATGAGTCAAAACAGTTTCGAGCTCTTCGTGTGTTAGTGCCCTAATACCAATAAGTCCGTTCAGGTGTGGAACTAAACTCTGTTAAGTGGGCAGAAGGTGAGGAAGTGAAATTAGACTTTGTTCTCTGACACGATGGGATGTTCATTACTTTATATGTTCCCGATATTGAATTTCACTCTGCATCAGCCATTAAACTAACAGCCATTGATGTCCTGCATCTGCTCCCACAAGGTTGGTTCCACAATTACTTTAAATTTGGGCACAATCTCTATGTTGTACCGCAAATCGTCAAAACTCTGCCAGAAACGCGTGAGTAGAAAAGTATCTAACTGCTTCGAAGTGCATTGACGATATTTTTTAAAACCATTTCCCTTTGTGCGATTCGAATCAGAGTTGTAGTCGCCGTGTTTCGCCATCGTAAACGGGTTGTTGGTCACTCTGTTGGCAGTCGTTCACAGACCACGGTAGTGTATAGACCTGTTTCGGCTTTTCCATAGTGAATTGAATTTAATCAACATACGAGTCTACATAGCTACAGTTGGCGTAGTGCGATAGTGCGCGGACGCAAAATTGAATTTTTCGAGTTGTGCGGGTTCAATTGCCCGGCCCGTAGAAGAACATTTTCCTTTTTTTTTCCAAACATAAATAACAACTTAGTGATGTGGATACAAACGAACACGTGTTGAGTGACAAACACCGTCCCGTAATCCTCATTTTTGGGATTAGTGGACGGCACAGCAAGAAGTGTCTTTAAAGTTGGTCCCCCAACAGCAGTGGCCATTGAAGGCACAATAAAACGGGAGAAAAAATTAGTAGAACATCGAACTTAGCAAAACGCCCCTCTCTATGCACGTCTAATGAAATGCTGCTAAGTAGGGAATTGGGGGGAGCGTCAACGCCTGCAGCAGTAATAGCACCGCAACAACAAAGACGTCATGAGTCGGATGGTGAACCCTCATACGTCTCGGATAGAGGGGGCTGTTATATAGACAATAACAGCTTTGCCCCGTTGGCAACTTCTGAGTCGGAAGATAAAGAGGAGGAATTAAATGCTATTAATCAGCATCTTACAACTTCAAAAAAAAAGGTGTTTGCTATTAAAGCTAAACAAATTGCACGAAGACAAAAGGAGCAAAACGCTAATGTGAGCTCCCAACTGTTGCTCAACAACTGCGTGAAAAAAATGTGCTGAAAAACACTAAATACAAGCCCAAATAGTGCAAAAGCAGCAGAAAAGGCAAAAAACGCTGTAGCATAAGTAACAACTACAGCAGCATAAGCAGGAACCGCATCAGAAAAAAATATCAGCAAAAATAGCAACAACAGCAGAAACAACTACAGCAATAACAGCAGAAAACGAAAAAAGAAAAGGTGCTTCCAATCAACACCTACAACATGGAGATTCAGGACTCCAAGGACTTGTGTAAGTCGGCCAGGCACGTCATCCACTGTGGAGAGCTACAAAAAAATGCAAAACCTGTTGAAGGAAACGACAGCGGAGTACTTCACGTACACAACGAAAGATGATAAATTTAAAACAGTTCTATTGAAAGGACTGGAACCGTCCGCTGATCCCGAGGAGCTCTTAAAACTGCTTCAAGAGAAAGAGTGCGACGGTCTCAAATTTGTGGGGGTTAAGCTTTTTACCACTGCAAGAGCAAAAAGGGAGAAGGAGAAACTACCGTTTTTCTTAGTACAGCACACTCCCAACAGCAAACTGTATAGTCTAAGGAGTATCAAAGTCCTGGACTAGCAGATTCTCAGGAATGTGCTTTGGGTCAGGACTAGGAGAAAGAGGCAGACAAAAGCCAACCCTCATGTGCTTTATGCAAGAACTCGGGACACACCGCTAACTATCGGGGTTGTTCCAAGTTGCAAGATATAAAAGAGGAAATATGGCTCGTCAGCAGAAAGCGGAGGTTAAGCGTCCATCCACGTCAAGTACAGGAACGTAACGCACCCGATTAGGATCGACCGAAGAGCCGCGCTGTTTAAGTTGCTGGAAGATCAAGCTCTTGGTGTGCTCTTCGCTAGCTAAACTAAGCTTACCGATAAGCACAATGTGGAACACAGTAAAGACCGAAGAGCCGCGCTGTTTAAGTTGCTGGAAGATCAAGCTCTTGGTGTGCTTTTCGCTAGCTAAACTAAGCTTACCGATAAGCACAATGTGGAACACAGTAAATATAATAGTAGAAGAAAAAGCCGACCCAACTCCACACAAGGAGGTGGAGTCGCGATCTTTATTAGAAAAAAATTTTAATTTAGAAGAATGTACAGGGGTGTTTTGCATGGGTTCCGGGTGCTGGAGGCATGTGTCGTGCGCATACCTCTCCGTAGAGCAAAGTGGCTGTTCACGGTGTCTGTCTATGCGCCTCATGCTTCCCAATCCACAATATTAGACGAATATTGGACAGTCCGTCATTTCCCAGATACGGCTCTTATTTGGATCTATTGCTGTACGATGTACGGATACAACCGACTGGGAGTAAGCTGTCTGCATACATTTGTGCACGACAGTGACTATTGCGGTTTTAGTACCGAAATAACAATTCCTAACGAAATTGCGGAGCTGGAGGAGTTTGTTCCCGGACATTCTTACAATTGCAGTAAGACTCGATGGACACGCTTCTGCAGAACGTCGACAAGAGCACTCTTCTAGATTCGCTCTACCCACCGCCTAATAGGAATCGGTCTAAGGAGGAACTTGACAGGTACCTAAAAAAAATGGACCAAACAATTAAACAAACGATGGATATTACAATATCTCGATATGAACACACACCCAAGGAAGACCTATTCTGCAATGCTACCATCGACGCACTGCATCGGCACAAAGGTAGACTGCTGTCAAGACTCAAAACTTTGTACAGACAGTTTATTGGCAAACAGAACGTGGACGTTAGGACACTAAATTCGTCAATTAAAAATCTTCAAATATTGCTAAGAGAGAATTACAGAGCATCTGTAGGTTTGTACTGGAACAACAGGATTCGGGCTGTAAATTCGAGCAACCCGAGTATGGTCCTGCAAATAAACTAAATATTTCGGAGAAAAAACCAAAACGACCTGCAATGCCTTAAAATTCCTCGAACTACGGACAACGAACGAATACTGACTACTGCGGACATAGATCCAAATGAAGACGCAGATGATGATAATTTCTTTGTGATCGAGGATCCTCAGCAGAAATTTGAGGCCATAGGAGCGACTTTTCAGGAAGTGTATAAAACCAGTGACGTCATTGGTTCTAATCACGAACTGGAGAATCGAGTCCTTCTGCGCAATTTCTATCTGCGAAATGACATACAGAACTGGCGATTCGAGAGCTCGTGAAACCCTCAATTCAGTGACGAGAATATGTCAAACAATGTCATCGCTAATGAAGGGGATCTACCCCTGTTCATTTCAAAGGAAGAACTCTATCAGATCTTCGACACAATAAGAAGTAATAAATGCGTGGGAATCGATGGAATACCGAAATTGTGCTTCGATATCTCCCTCTAGAAGCGGTAGACATATACGAGTATACCACCCTATTTAACAATGTATTGAATAATGTACATTATCCAGAGCATTGGAAAACTGCGTGGTTTATCCCGTCCCTAAAAGGGGTAAAGATACATCCACTTCGGCCAATCTCCGATCGATAAGTCTTCTTCCGAATATCAGGAAGGTGTTCGAGAAAGAGATCAATGGAATCTTGATTAAGTGGGTTAAGGACAAAAATATAACATAGTTCCGGACAACCAATTCGGTTTCAAGGCGGGGTATGATATCATACATGCCGCATCTAAGCTGGTGTGATATTTGAATGGAATAAAAGCAAAAACCAGTGTATTGGAGCCTGCCTGATTAACTTGGAAAAGGCCTTCGACACCGTATGGTTAGTGTGGATTTTCTACAGACTGACCAGACTGGGCATCAGTAAACCACTTTTGTATATTCTTCATAATATGCTCATCAACAGACAGTTCATCATGAAAAATGGCGATGCGACTTCTGTTGGGACATTTCACATTAAAAACGGTCTGCACCAGAAAGAATTGGCGAAAATTCTCGATTATTGTTCAACACGGCCAGCCAATTCCTTGCCGAAATGCTAGACCAATATCTTTATTTTAAAAAGAATGTAGATTCTGCTCTAGCCAGCTCTGTTTGAAAGGGCTTGACTTAGGGTTTGTCTTCACCTTTACAGAACACCAAAATCGGAGCTCATAAAATTCTATCCCAATGAGGTCTTATACAACAGGGCGCATCTGATAAGAGTGGACAACTTCGCTATTAAGTTGACTCGAGAACATATTGCAAGAGCAATGACCTCGTCCAAAAACCTGATATCTGGGGCCTACTACCCCACCTACTGATATCATGAGTGCGTGCGCTAGAAAGGCTTCGCCCCCCTGAGGCGTTCTTCTATTTTGACATGAAAGGGCTAATCAAGGATAGGTTTGCGGCGCCTCTAATCTTCCATGTAGCTCGTGAAGATAGTGAGAGGCGAATTCAACTAAAACAGAGACGTCGCATATGGCAGTCCTGAACGTCTCAGGCTTAGCAGGATGGTTTCAAAACGCGATAAAAAAGATGTTGTTTTGCAGCACCAAAATATTTGGTGGTTGAGTAAAGAAGATCCGTTTTGTTCGTCGTTTCCTACAAGGCCAGGTTGGCCTGGTCGGAAGGCAAAGTAGGCCATATTTTACTTGCTATGTTTAGCAAATGGCCGACTTACGTAGGTTAGGGCAGTTTTAAGGTATGAAGGTTGGTAACCTTGGGTTTGCTAGCAATTAGGTTAGAAACTGGAAGTTTGCTAACAATTAGGTTAAGTTAGATTGTATAGTTAGGCTAAGTAGCTTAAGGTTTAGTATAAGTTAGCATAGGTAGTTAGTTTAAGTAGTTTAAGTTTTATATAAATACAAAAAAAAAATTGTTCTTTAACTAAGTTTTTTTTAAATACTTAATATTTTCTTAATTTAACTAGATGTTTAATGAATAATAATTATTTTTTAAAATGCCGAAAGACATAGAATAAGAATATAGTTTAGCTTAGAGCGCCCGCTTGTAGGGCCAGTAAGTTAGAATAAGTTAATTAAGTTATGTTAAGTTAGCTTTTAAGCATTTTTTTCTATCAGCATGTAAGTCTAGTAAATCTAAGAAGAATGAAACAAAATGCAATAAAAATTAAAAAAAGGCCATTCTGTTGGGGTCGCTTTGCAGCCTTCGGATATAGTAACAAGACTTGGAACTCTGATATTCCGAGGAACCAATGCTAACATGCGACTATCCTGATAGTTTTTGCAGCATAGAAGCCCTGCTCGTCAACAAAATTATTAAGTTTTCTGTTATCTCATGTTGAGAAAATGGAAGCGTTTTTGATTCCCTGATATTTTGGCTTCTGTAACAGCGCACAACGCGGCTGAATTGTTTAGAAAAAAACGATTTATTTAAAGATATCTTCACCAGTTGGAGTTTTATTCGCGACGAACTTCTCATAAGAAGAAAAAGAACAAAAAGCGGTGAAAAAAAATTACAACAATAATTAATTGACAGAAGATCATTTAGTTTTACCTCAGTAGGTTGACAGTTCACAATTGATCGTTTGGTTTTACCTCAGTGGGTTTATATATAGTATAAAAAAAAAATTATGTTAGGGATTAACATTCTCTCGCCCTGGAACGGACACGGATCCTTCAATAGGAAGTTGACGGAGTTTTGTTACAACTCACTGAATATCACCGCTGCTTGTCCTAAGTGTGATCATGTGCACAATACCATCTTTACCAGGGTGTACCTGCACAACTCGCCCGAGCTTACACTTTAGGGGTGGCATATTTTCATCTTCAACTAAAACGATGTCGCCAACTGATGTCGGTGTACCCAAATTTGTCCATTTGGTACGAAGCTGAAGGTTTTGAAGATACTCCCGTGACCATCTGGACCAAAACCGCTGAAAGTACCATTGAAGCTGGTGGTATCTTTTGAGGGTATTGACATTTGTGATGTGCTGCATATTTGGTTCCACCACAGCGTTAAGAGCCGTCCCGATGATGAACTGCCCAGGTGTAAGTGCTTTGGTATCGTTTATATTCTCCGACATTTCTGTGATTGGCCTGGAATTCAAAATAAATTCAATTTGTATAAAAAGAGTATTAAGTTCCGGATAAGTGAGAGAAGAGTTTTCCAAAATTCGTTTCATGTGAAATTTTGCGCTTTTCACTGCAGCCTCCCACAAGCCTCCGAAATGAGGAGATCTTGGAAGAATGGTTCTCCACTCAATCCCGTCTGCAGCGCAAGCGCTTATTATTGCTTCTCTAGTCTCACGCTTGAGGAACATCTGATATAATTCGCGAAGTTCATTCCGGGCTCCAATGAAGTTAGTTGCGTTGTCACTATAAATAACCGAGCATAGCCCGGAAGTACAATATACTTCTATAAATGCAATTATTATCTTTGGCTTTGTTAAAACTAGAAATTAATTACGTTCCTTGAAATTACAATCTTTATTTAAAATTAAGATAAACTACTCGTATGTAAATTGAACTTAATCTAAAATGTAAACAAGTAAACGTAACGTAAAGTTCTGATTTTGCTTTGTATGATACTTGGTGTAATAATTAAATATGGAAGTAATTTCGGGACGAAGAATAAAGAGTCTCTTTGCTGTTACACCCACTGAAGGAACAACGTGTTTCATTTATATTCGCAATTTTGATACCCGTATTTTACCCTACACTTACCCCACACAAATTTAAAAGTAAAATAACCCTACATACCCCAACATTTGGTCCTTTTCGAACCGGATAAAAAACAATTAATAGACTATACAAAACATTAAACCTTTAAATTCGATTAAAAAATTAGAAGTGCAAAATGCAAGGGCAAGTGCAAAGTGTAAGTGCACAAAATATATATATAGAACTACATATATAATACATAGTACATACACAGATTCCCACGCGGTCATTGTCTTGCCCCTTGTGCTTCTCCTTTTTAAACATTAAATATTCTTTCGGTGGCTGTGCATGAATCACAATTCCCGCGCCGTGTAAAAACTAATTTTCAACTTTAACCTCAATTGTCACCAGCTGGGAAAAGCTGACCAAAGGTCGAAAGTTGCTGTAATAAAATAAAATATTTAATTACGTATCTTAATAAAATGTATCTAATAATAATTTAATAAATATTGTACTTGATACATACACACATATTGGGTTATAATTAACTTACAAATAAAACATTTAAAAATGTCGAATTGTCATCGGGTGCAGATCAAAAGGGTGTTCTGGAACAGATTCTTCATGACCACTCCAACTTCAAAAAGACGAGAGCATCACGTCGTACCGCCAGCTACCTTTCGGGTCGTCTTCTTGTTCTAGAAAGGAACTTCAAGAACGCCCTTGTTCTTCAAGCGAAGATTCGACGAGGAGAAATTGAAGAAGGTCTGGAGGCAGAAGATTTTGATGAAATTTTTGATCTGCTTCAAGAAGCATATTCCACTTACCGAGATGAATTGGTCGATGCTATCGAAAATGCCAAGTCAGCATGTAAGGAGAAGATTGTGGAAGGTGAATCCACAGGTGCTTCGTGTAATGAGCTTTCATTACCCCAAATTCAAATACCACATTTTGAGGGCTCGTAAACGAAGTGGCGGGCTTCCCACGAAGTTTTTTTGTCCTTAGTTCACAGTAATAAACGGCTAGGGGAAATTCAAAAATTACACTATTTGAAATCGTCTCTTACAGGTGAAGCTGCTCATTTGTTGCAGCATTTAGGTTTGTATGCTGGCAATTATGAAAAAGCATGGAAACTGCTTGTCGCCAGATACGACCACAAGCGAGTGTTGTTAACGCTCACTTCCAACTTTTCTTTGAACAGCAGCAGTTGACAAAAGAGACTATAGGTAACATAAAGTCTCTACTAGACACGTCCCAGGAATGTTTCCATGCTCTAGAAAATCTAGGATTGCCGGTTAGTTCTTGGGATGACATTTTAATTTATTTACTGGTACAGAAATTATCTGCTTTTACTCAGCGTTTGTGGGAGGAGAACTTAGGTAGTTCAAAGGATTTGCCCACGCTAACACAATTTACAGAGTTCCCGAAAATACGTTTTCGAACTTTGGAAGCAGTAGCTGGAACGAGTGACACAAAGGGCAGCGGTTCTTCTTCACACAAAGCTGTTGCTGTAGAGAAGAAAACGGTGTTGCACGTCGGGAAGAAGCAGTTTCCACAGCTGGTGTGGAAGAGGTCAACATGCCCCTCGATCCTGTCAGAGGTTTATTGATGTGGAGATCTGTGAACGATCCAGGGCTGTGGACAAGATCGGGGTTTGCCGGAACTGTATAGCATACAGTCACCGGACTAGTCAATGTCAAAGCAGAGTACGCTGCTATTACTAGAAACAGAAACACCACTCTCTGCTGCATTTCAACTGTGGAGGGCCAAATATCGCAAAGGTCAGTACTAATCCTACTATAGGTACACAAACTTTCTGCATAAAATCCAAGATTAACCAACCTGTCTCTCTTGGGGTAGATCAACCAAGTGTGCTTCTTGCCACAGCCGTTGTGAATGTAAGGTCTTCAAAGGGCAACTATTATCATCTTAGGGCATTAGTCGATCCTGGATCGGAAGCAACGTTTATTACTGAATCCGCTGTCCAGTTATTAGGGCTTCATCAGCGACGAACGTTCATTGAGGTATCTGGATTGGGAAGGGTGAGCAGTGGTTCATGTCAGCGATATGTAAATCTTACCTTTGGTTCGCTGGTAACGCCGTTTGAGACGAACACCCGAGCATACGTCTTCAAGTCCCTGGCCGGTCTTTTATCATACAAGCTCTTAGGTCTGCAAAACTGGGAACATATTCATGTCTTAAAGTTAGCGGATCCACAATTCCACAAGCCTGCGACTATTGATCTTCTCCTGCGAAACGATGTTTATTGCGAGTTCATTCGATCAGCGATTATCCGTAGCACAGATGAAAGGTCTCAAATCGCACAAGAATCCGAGCTAGGTTGGCTTCTACTTGGGAAGGTCATTTCGCGAACTCGAGAACACATTCACAGTTTTCTACAGATTTGTGACATCGACACTCAATTTTGAAGGTTCTGGAATTAGAAGAATCGCCTTTCAACTTCAAGGAAACGGGCGAAGACAGGGCTTGTGAACAGCACTATCGCACGACAACAAAAAGATTGGATGGTGGACGATATGAGGTTTCGTTGCCATTTAAAGACGGATGTAAACCTGGGTTTGGTACCTCGAGGTTAGGTGCCTTACGTAGGTTTCATCAACTTTAGAAATGATTTCTGCAACACCCCGCACTGCACAAGGAGTATTCCAAGTGTCTAAACGAATATAAGGAGCTTGGTCAGATGACTGAAGTTGAGGAGCAGAATCCCGTACTGGATACACCACATCATTTCTTCATGCCTCACCATGCGGTATTCAAAGAGTCAAGCACAACTACCAAACTTAATGTTGTTTTCGATGCGGCAGCAAAATGTTCAGACGAATCATCATTAAATTCCCATTTAATGACCGGACCTAAAATTCGGAGCGATCTTTTTAAACTAATGCTAAAATGGCGACTACATAAATTTATATTTACAGCGGACGTTGAAAAGATGTAGCGGCAAATTCGGGTCCCACTCATCGATTCAAACTGCCAGCTGATATTTTGGCGCAACTTTCCGACATAAAAATTAAGGATTTTTAGACTTAAAACAGTGACGTTTGGCACGGCCAGTGCTCCATACTTGGCCATTCAAACGTTGAATCAGGCGGCTTCGGACGAGGCTCAACGTTTTCCTCTGGGTGCGAGGGCTGTTTGCGAAGAGATGTACGTTGACGATCTCCTATCAGGTGCCGATTCAGTTGAGGAAGCGGTGCTAAAGAGAGATGATGTTAGGAGTCAGCTGGTTTCCATCCCTTGAAATGGGCGAGTAACTCGGAAGATATCCTTCGTGATATTCCTGCGGAGCACCGAGAGGTCGGTTTTAAATTGCCCGCCGAATTGGTCGATGAACTCAGAATACTAGGAATTTTTTAGTTGACAAAAGGAGATGCCTTTTCTTTTAAAATTTCCCTTTCAGATGACGAAGCCGTAACAAAGAGAAGCATGCTATTGTCAATCGCGAAACTATTTGATCCTTTGGGTTGGATTGCTCCATGTTGGATCAAGGCAAAAATTATGATGCAGGAGTTATGGTGCCGAGGAGTGACGTAGGATGAACCCATACCTTAAGAGTTGGTAGATCGATGGCGTACCTTTCAGCAAGATTTTCCTCAGATCCAACACATAAGGATTCCGTGATGGGTACATGTCAACCAAGGGATAACGAAGTTGCAACTACATGGGTTTTGTGATGCTTCCGAGAAGGCATACGGGGCGGCAGTCTATTTGCGTGTGGAAGATGAAGGAGGTAACTTCCATCAGTACTTGATGTTTGCCAAAACGAGAGTCGCGCCACTAAAAACCGTTTATTTACCCAGGCTTGAGCTCTGTGGAGCCGTTATTCTTGCCACTTTACTTGGTTATACCAAGAAAGCACTGAAGCTGACGAATCTGGAGATACATGCGTGGATAGACTCGACAATTGCTCTTGCTTGGATCACATTGCCGCCAAACGGATGGAAAACCTTCGTTGCCAACCGAGTAACGGAAATTCAACGCCTGACGAACTGCAGCTCTTGGAAACACATTCTAACCCAACACAACCCAGCTCGAGGGGTATATTGCCATCAGCAATTAAACAAAACGAGTTATGGTGGAAGGGCCCAAGTTTCCTACGAGAGAATTAGAACTTTGAGATTCCCATTCAACCCAAAAGGATTAACCCTGACTTGGAGCAACGAAAGGAGAACACGACCAATGTTTTCCATCTCACGCAACAACTCGATGAAGACAATGAGGTCATCAATCTTATGCTTAAGCAATCCTCGTTAATAAAGCTTCGTCACATTCTAGCCTATTGTATTCGTTTTGTGTTTAACTGCCGGGCAAAAACTGAAACAAGGTACAAAGGTTCATTGAAGGTCAACGAAATTAGCAAGGCTATGAAATTGTTGATAAAAACCTCACAAAAACAAATGTTCCCTGAAATGAATGTTGCAAAAAAGGTATATCCCAAACGTACGTTGAATTTGAATCCCTTTGTAGATGCTGACGACATTTCACGGAGACTGCAGAACTCAAACATAGACGACGAACAGAGACATCCATATATTTTGGCACCAGATCATCATCTCACACACCTTATCATAAGAGATGCACACAAAAACACAATCCATGGTGGTGTTTCTCTAATGATGGCGTACATCCGCACAGCGTTCTGGATTTTTTCTTTAAGGAGAAAGGTGATGAAGATGATGCATGAGTGTATCACTTGTTTCCGTCACAAAGCGAAGTCTATGCAACAACTCATGGGAAACTTACCTGAGCCAAGAGTTCGCATGGCAAGGCCTTTCTCCAGATCGGGTGTAGACTTTGCAGGACCCTTGGACATCAAAACCTGGAAAGGACGAGGAGCAAAAATGTTAAAGGGATATTTTTCAATATTCATTTGCCTAGCAGTTAAGGCAGTGCATGTGGAGGTCGTGTCAGACCTTACGACACGGGCGTTCTTAGCGGCTTTCAAAAGATTTATAGCTCGTCGAGGAATGTGCGCAGAACTGTACAGTGATCGTGGGGGCGGAAACGGAGTTAGGGTGGATGCTGCAAAAGGCGAAGGTTGACTGGGGGTCGGTTAATGAACAACTGACTCAGCTGCACACAAAGTGGAATTTTATTCCCCCTGCATCACCCAATTTCGGAGGACTTTGGGAGGCAGGGGTGAAATCGGTAAAGCATCACCTCAGAAGAGCGGTCGGGGCAGAATCTCTGACATTTGAAGAACTGTCAACGTTACTTACTCAGGTTGAAACCTGCCTCAATTCCAGACCTTTGTGCCCAATGTCGGACGTCATCGAAGACTTGGAAACGCTGACAACAGCACATTTTTTAATCGGCGAAAAACTCGTCGCAATTCCTCGAAGAGACACTGCCTTGGAAGGGGTAAGTTACCTTCAGCGATGGAAACGGGTCACCTCAATGACCAACTATCTCTGGCACAAGTGGAGAACGGAATATTTGTCCAGAGTGGATGAAACGGTAGACGGACCCAAAATGCGGAGACTTAGTTCTCATTAAAGATGAGAGACTACCACCGTTGCAATGGCGACTCGGACGAACTATCGCTACACATTCCGGAACCGACGGACTAATTCGAGTGGTCACTTTGAAAACAAAAATCTCCGGTTTACTTACAATGATCAATTGGAAAAATCTGCTGTCTACTAAGCAACACTAAAGAAATACAAAAGGATCAAACAACACAAAACAAGGATTTTACATCGATAAACAATTTTTCATTCATTTCTACACAATACAACACAACACAAAAATATTTTACCCCGTTTCCTCTTTTTTTTCTTCTCAATCGCTCACTAATATTTCTCAATTAACATTAAATAAACATACACAACACATAACGAAGCTTCATTTCTACACAGCACAACACACATACAGTCCACTCTAAACCACACAAAATCATTCATTCCAAACAACGTTGCGGAGTTTAGAAATTCCAAAATGCCGACGGGAATTGGAGAATGAAAACCCCGACGGCATTTGAAACTCCCCTACTGAATCCCAACGTTGTCCACTCAAAACACAACACACACACACTTTAACCTATCGCCAGGTATCAATTCAAATAAAAAAATCTTCTAAGGTTTACAACACTAAAATCCAACATTATTTTGTAATAATATAAACATTTTAAACTAATATACAATATATTTTTAACATAAATTACATAAACAAAATCAATAAATAAACAAAAAAAAATTAAATGTGTAAAAAAAAACTTACTCCAGATGAATTGCAACAACAATTCAAAGGAAGGCGGATTTTTGGTCTTTACTTTAAAGAGTAAATGCCACACAATTTGACAGATAATTCGGCAAAAATTTCGTCGCACATCAACGCACTGCACAACCAAAAAAAATGTACGCGGAGAACAGTTACCGCACAAATAACACCACAAATTGTGTGCAATTTATTTTGAAAATAAATAGAATGAACTTTTTTTTGCATTTCCAATTAATTTTTTCTTTTATTTTTTTTGCACTTGCACTCGAATATCACTTCCGCGAAAACAAAAACAAACGATCTATATCAATATATACACACGCACGTATATACGATTGTGTACTCGCGCCGGTGTACACAACTCAAACGAACTCGAATTTTCGAAGGAAGGGGAGCAGACAAAAAAGATAAAATAAATAATTAAATAAAAAACACGTACCTTTTCACAATAATTAAAAACTAAAAAAAAGGGGGTGAAAACAACAACAAAAAAAACCAAACACCGACACAAATTGACCTAGTTTTGGTCAATGATAAAAACAAACTATTGCACTGGGCAATTTACACATATTTCATCTCCCTTTGTTGCTCGTTTGTTATATCGTCATCCTTGTCACCTACATGTAATGTTTCAAATTATTAACTTACACGATTTTGTCTCTTTTACATGTAGATAGTTAACACACTCGCACTCACACAACACACAACTCTTATGGCAAAAAAAGTACGACATACTCCAACTGCAACTGGGTATAGTAAGGTATATGATCGAGAACACTTGCGGACGAAGATCGTCCACCGGGCGGGAGCATGTTCGGAAGTACAACATACCTTTGTAATGCAATTATTATCTTTGGCTTTGTTAAAACTAGAAATTAATTACATTCCTTGAAATTACAATCTTTATTTAAAATTAAGATAAACTATGTAAGTTGAACTTAATCTACGTAAAATGTAAACTCGTAAACGTAACGTAAAGTTCTGATTTTGCTTTGTATGACACGTAGTGTAATAATTAAATATGGAAGTAATTTCCGGAAGATGAATAAAGTCTCTTTACTGTTACACCTATAGAAGGAATAACGTGTTTTATTAAACTCGCATTTTTTCTACCCCTGTAATTTACCCTACACATATAAAAATAAGAAAATAAACCCTACACACCCCAACAGGGCGATCTCAGCCTCGAAAATGCACCACGTGGGTTAATGCGGGCCCAACGAAATCGGCGCGGGAGATTGCATAAAATATGGGAGTATTCCCAATGACAATAAGTCAATACCATTCTCTCATAGGAAAGGTAAAGAAATTCGATAAGTGGGTACCCCATGATCTGAACGAATACCAAAAACCACGGCACCCCGAAATCTGCGCATCGCTTACATTAACAAACCAAACTGAACCGTTCTTGCACCAGATAGTCACTTGTAATGAAAAGTGGATACTGTATGATAATCGTAAAAGATCTGGATAGTGGTCGGATGCAGATGAAAAACCAAAACACACCCTCAAGCTCGATCTTCACCCAAAAAACGTTATGGTGACAATTTGACAATCCTAGACTCCATACTTCACAAGTAACGGTGCAAAAACTGTTGCAGTTGGGATTTGAAATTCTCCCGCATCCACCGAACGCTCCTGATATTTTCCTAACGGATTACCATTTTTTCCGCAACCTGGATTCATTTTGCCGGCAGAAGGTCTTCCGGAACCGAGCAGAGGTCATAAAATCCTTTGAAGATTTCATTGCCTCAAAAAGTCAGCACCTCTACGAAAAAGGAAAATTTTACCATTTATCACGTTGGAAGAATGTCATAGATACCAACGGATCTTATTTTGATTGAACAAAATAATTGGTAAACTTATTGTATTTTCTTCTTTAAGTGTACAATGCGCACGAATTGATCCTTTCTCTATTTCGGTTTTTAGTTCAGTGGGCTGATGAGGGCAATGAAAATTTCTTGTATTGTGTAGGAAATCTGAACCGTTCCACTACGTGATGTCAGACCAGCTGGGTTTAATTGTATGTTTCCAGATATCATCCTTTGTTAGCTTCTGGATTTAAGCTATCCGATTTTTTATTTTTTTTATAAACTACCGCGCGCTCACGGGGTTAATGTACCCTTAAAATGTTTGCACCCAGCGCGGGTGAAGGAAATTTAGGGAGGAAAGAAGGATAGGTACCGATGCATGTTGGTTTTATATGTCTGAATATTATAATGACTAGGAAATAGAGAGCTCGGCAGGGCATTCCACAAGCGCATTGTTCAGGTTAGGAGCGAATCACGAAATTTCAGAATACGACCGAAAGTGGGCTGGAGGGTATACTGATTAGCATTCATAGCGAGACGTGTATTACGGTTAAAGGTTTGAAGGTGCGGAATGCTACTGGCGATTTCTATGGAGCATTGGTGGTGGAAATGGTGGTAAAACCAAGTGAGACGCGAGACATTTCGTCGGTGTTCGAGGGTGCCGATTGTCTTATTGGTATTAGCTATGAGTTTTATCGTCCATTTTTGAATCCGGTCTAGCAGATGCAGAGATGTTTTAGACGCATCTGACCAGATGTGAGCATTATACTCCAATTTTGGGCGGATGAATACCTTATATATTGAGAACAGATAAGAAAGGGGAAAAGTATATCTTACAACGTTTGAGAAAGCCTAGATATTTCGCAACATTCTTGGCGACATCGAATATGTGGTCATTCGAAAATAAGTTGTCATTGACACACCTACCGGGAACGAAAAGTTTTTCGGCTTCGACGATGTAAGTGCCATTCATGGATAATGGCTGGGTACTTAAATTTCGCTTAAACGACAGCAGACAGCATTGTATTTTGGAAGCATTATATTCCACTGTGTTGATAGTTCCCCAATTGGTTATGCTGTTGATAGCGGAATTTAATGAGCTTAACATACGCTGCCATTCCCGTTCTACAGCCGAAGAGCAGGGACGTGAGTCCGGGAATGAATATGAAAAGCAGAGAGTACTGTCGTCAGCAAAGGAATATATTGTATTAGAAGTAGCAGACCAGAGATCGCTGATGAAAATTAAAAAGAACGTGGGAGATGGAACGGAGCCCTGGGGCACATTAGCATATATTTTGTGAATATCTTACTTGAAACCATCCAAGAAAACTTGAATTGAACGTTCTGAAAGTAGTTTCTGATCCATTGAAGGAGAGTTTCGTCGATCCCAAATGCACGCATTTTCGACAAAATGTCAATCTTTGTCAAATACCTTTGAAATATCAAGTGCCACTATCTTGCTTTCTCCAGATTGATGTATGCTTTGATTTCACTTGTCGATGAGACATACCATCAGATCACCAAAATCATACTGCCGAGCATTAAAAACTTTTCGTGCTTCGAGATATTTCATGAGCTGACGGTTTATCAGCGTTTCCATGACCTTGTAGAGAAGGGACGTAAGTGCAATGGGCCTGTAGGAGGAGAGAGAAGAAGACTCGCCTTTTTTTAGGGGCGGGCTGGACAAATGCTGCTTTCCATCTGCTCGGAAACAGTCCCAAAGAGTAGGATTGATGAAAAAGCTTACGCAGTGGTTTTGCCAGCGTGGAAGAACACCTCTTCGGAAGAAGGGGAGCTATACCATCTGGACCAGCGGATTTCTGTATGTAGAGATCTTTAAGCACTCTTTCTACCACACGAGTGCGAAAGTGAATTCGTCCCATTGAATATTCGATGCACTCAAATGTAAGCGGAGACAGAGCTCAATCCGGGAGTGTTGAGCTGGCCGCAAAGTGTGCAGCAAGCAGTTTGGCCTTGTCCAAAGAGATGACAGCTGGAATGTCATTGTAAATGAGCGTTGAGATGGAGGATGAGGCAGAATTTCTGATGTTTTTGACGAACGACCAAAAATTTTTACTGCCTTTGGGACATTGCAGTATTTTTTGCCTCAGGTTTTGGTCGTATTGGAATTTCACACGCTTGAGAAAGACGTTATAGTCATTTCTGGCTAGTTTAAACTTTTTTCGGTTTTCCTCTGTCGGGCTGGTCTTGTAGGACCGAAAAAACAGTTCTCTAACCCTGACAGCCTTTTTACAGCTCGAGTCGTACCATGCCTTTTCTTTTAGTTTGATACTCTTCATCCCATGAGGGATAAAGCTTCTCATTCCATAGAGAATGGTGTCTGTGATCATATCAGCAGCGGCATCCACGTTGTTATCGAGGAAACATAACTACCAGTTAAAATTCCTAATGAAGTTGTTAATGTCGCTCCAATTGGTTTTCTCGTATTGCCATACGGTTGTTTTAGGAATCTTTTCTCTAACTGAGTGGTGGGTGTACGAGAATTTAGCTGATATGACACAATGGTCTGACGAGGCTATAGGGTAGAGCACATCAACACAGTACTTGTAAAGGTCAGAATTTAAAAACAAGTCCAGGGTGTTGGCGGTATGACTATTAACGTCTGGTATTCGTGGGCTCATTTACAAGCTGGGTTAAATTATTTTCCGCAGCGAAGATCTCAACACACCGTCCTTCTGGTGTTGTCTGTCCAGAATGTCGAAGCCAACCAGAATTGTGTATATTGAAATAGCCCGCAATCACGATTTCAGTATGAGGATACAGGGATTCAATTCTTTGAATAGAGTCAAAGGCGCATCAAACTCCTTAAGAGTCGAATTGCTGTCCAGTTTGGGGCTTCTGTAAATAAAGCAGTAGTGGATAATTTGCTTCCGGAGATGGAATTTTAACCACATGAAATTGAATTCCGGGTTGGAATGGGGACTACATATTGATGGAATTTGGTAAACTACATCAATACGCACATAAACGGAGAGACCGCGATGAGATAAGAATAATGGCACTAGTTCGTTGCCAGGTAGCTTTAGATTAGAGTGATCTGAGAGGTGTGCCAAAACAGCTGGCCTGAATTTACAGACGTGGACGTACGCAGAAAAGTGATTACTATATAGCCCGCGTATGTTCGCAATGTCCACCCTAAATTCCCGGGTCATTGTAAGAAAATAAAACCAACCACAAAAAACACAAACACCGACGATGCTAAGTAAGGCTGCGAACTGAAAATTGGTTTACCAAATCCAATTGTTGTAGGTGTTATGCCCTTACAACAATAGAAAACAGTACACCATCAAAATTCTCACTCACACAACCCGCTATCCATCAGTTATTGTCTACACTCAGCCACTGCCCGTGCCGTATGACAAATACAGCAATGGCAGTGACTGAGTGCAAGCAACAGTACTTACGACGAGGAGCGGGAGTGGTGGGATGCCAACACTGTGTAATATTTTTGTCCGTTCTTCTCTGCACTACTGCACTACATTGCTGACGAATGTTGTCCATTTGGATGAAGGTGTAGCTATCCATGCTAAAACAATCGTTGTATCCGCCCTGGTATACCTACGAACATGTCTGAAATCATGGACAGTGGATGTATACTACAAGAGAGTGGCCAATATTACCGCGCCGCATAACTCAAGACGCGGCAGACTTACCGTTTTCAACGGCGCAATTTTAGTTCTGGATAGAAGCAGATGTACATGGATCTCACCCTCAGAGTCTAGAACTCATAAGTATACCGCAGCGCCGTATGCTCGATGAGACGCGTCACTAAATCCGCGTACTTCCAGGTCTTGTTGTTTGTCGTGTGCGTAAATCCATTTTGGAATTCGTATCCTTTCAAGTGATGAAAGCTCTCTGCGGAACATGGACCAATCTTTCTGAAGTTCTGGCGGAATCACAATTGCTGCGTCATCATTTTGGCCATGGTAATACAGGGTGAGATCCATCCCAATGGGTCATACAATCTGGCAGTCGTTAAAGAATGGTTCTTTTCCTCATCTCAGTTGTGTTGCAACAAACGTTCTGGAACGAGAATGAGTCTTCTGATGAGAACCACTTAACACCTAAAGCTTTTATGTGTTCAGGCGAACCAAAGGGTAGTTCAAAATCGACTTCTCGCTAGTCTGCCGGTATGTGATGGAGAACATCATCAGCATTGTTCGTCCTTTTTCTGAAGAAGAATTATGCTGATGAAAGTAAGCCTTGTATTTCTACCCCTTTACGCAAGGCTTCTTCTATAGAACCAGCTCCACTTATAAGGTCATCCACATACATACATATCTTGTTGAACCATTTTTGCTCCAAGAGGATATTTGTGCTCTTCCTTAGCACCCAATTTGTTGATGGTCCTTATGGTGAGGTAGGCTGCTGATGTTGTACCGAAAGTTACCGTCAGCAGTCGTTGTACCTTAATCGGTTCTTCTTTAGTATCCCGCCAGTAGATGAGCTGGTAATAAGTTCTCCGATGCGCCAAAAGTATTTACCGGTACATTTTCTCCACGTCTGTAGTGAAGGCATATTTATAAGTTCACCACCTCACGATTATATCAATGTTATTGTTTTGAACTTTAGGTCCACAGTGAAGATACTGGTTTAACCATATCCCATCCAAAGTCTTTGCAGCAGCATCGAAGACAACTCGTAGCTTAGTGGTGGAGCTGGAATCTTTAAAAACTGCATGGTGGGGTAAAAAAAGGGGTTTTGAGGACTTCGTCGTTGTGAACTTCAACTTCTGTCATTTGATTGAAAAGTAAGTATTCCTTGATACATTTGCTATATTGATTGTGTAGTGTAGGGTTCCGCTCAAACCTTCCCTCTAACTGAAGAAACCTACGCAAGGCGCCTTCTTTCAAGGATCCAAGCCCAGGTTGTCTTCCCTCCTTAAATGGAAGCGATACGCTGTGAGGCCCATCGTGCAATCTCTTGGTGTTTTGCATATAATGCACTTCACAGGACTTGTCTTCTCTTGATAATTCCATAGTTTTGAATGGCGTCTCTTCAATTTACAAAAATTTCTTTAGTTGCTCCTCTAACCTTAGACATTGGAGGAAGCTTTGAACCTTTCTTGGAGGATTCATTGGAACCTTGCCTAATAGTATCCAACCGAGTTGCGTCTTTTGGGCGACAGGCGGTGCAGACTTTTCACCTCGGATAATTTCTGGAAGGATGAAATCAGTATAAACATCAGTATATCCACCTGTAGGGACCCAAACGTAATGTCAACATAATTATGAGATGAACCGCTGCTGACCGGCCCCAGCCCTGATACCTCAACCAACGTTCGACGGCTTTTCAACCGCAGAAGTTGTACCGCAGATTCTGTTGTGGCTTCCGAACCAGGATCTATCAAGGCTCTCAAGGTGTGATACATTCCCGACGCAGCCTTAACCGTTACGAGTGCCGTGGCTAAGAGTACCCGAGTGATGCTATCATTGGAAATATGAAAAGTGTCCAGTCCTGAGCAAATAGGTGTGAATTCCTGAACGTGATCAGGTGGGTGAAAAGACACCGTGTTTATATTGAGAGTGGAGATGTGGTATGAGTGTGTAGTAGGTGTTGATTGGAAGAGTTACCATAGGTGTGTTTTTTTTGTTAGCTGTGGCGATAAGTTTCCGAGTTGTAGCAACTGCGGATAGCGGTTACATAATTCGAAATCCAGAGAGCGCAAAATCACAAAAATGAGCTCTTAGCCGATAGTATTTGTTCCTTTAAGGTTGGCAGGATTTTTTTATTTTCAACCCGAGCTACTTTGAAAGCGAAGATGTCAAAAAGGTAAATAGATTTTGTTTATTATTAAGCTAATACTAGAATTAATTTTATTCTACAGGGAAATAAAACATTGGACAAAAGAAAAAACTAAAGCATTCATGCATTTTTACAACGCAAGAGAGTATGAGTTCAATCAATCCAGGAAGGAAAAAAATGCATTTGCGCATGTACTGGTAGACATGATTTCGGCAGGTTTCGTAAGTTTTTTTATTTATTAACTAATACATCTTTTACAACAGGAAATTAAAAATGAATTGGAGGATAATCACACAACAGTCGGCAATCTGGAGGCTAAGCTGCAAACGCTGCTGAGGGCGTACAAGGCCTCGAAGGACAGTGCGAGAAAAACGGGAGCATCTCCATGTCTGCCTCCATTCTGGGAAGAAATGGAGGAGATATTTGGAGATACACGCATTCATTCCCAAAGCGAAGCGTTTAATTACGGTACAGACCAATTGTTTACGGTAAGCTATTATTAGTAATCGTGGCAATTATTTAATTTATTTTTCTTTAAAAGATTCGGATTCTGCAACCCCAAGCAATCGTCCTCGAGCGCATCTGACATCGCAACGCCAAGAATATTAAGAGCTGGCCCTTCAACCTCATAGATAACACCAAAATCAAAAATCAGCCGGAACAGAACGAACGGCAATTAAATCAAAAAGAGCGGCGGTTGCAGCGAAAAGACTTGGAACGGGAAGATATCGGAGGATGGTGGGAGAAATTTGTAGCAAGCAAAGTCAAATGGCAAAAAGAAAAATAGAGTTATTTGAAACTGCGATGAATAAAAAAAGTAAAAGATAATTTTGTGTTTGGTTTCATATATTAGATCAAATTTTGTTCACTTAAATAATTAAATACACCTTGACGAGTATCTTGGCTACTCGATGGTAAAATATTTTCAGACAATTCATTGTGATTATGATCACGGCTGCCTTTTTCATCAATTGCACAGATTATGCAGAATACATGCACTAATAATTATTTTTTTTTATTGAATTGATAGCGCGTTGCTCAGTAAATTTATTTATAAGACAGTCGGCAATAATATTTGTACGGTGGAACAAGCCAGTTTGTAGCAGGATATGCAGAATCCGATATAATGAAAGTGTTGTTCCGAAAGAGCCGTTCAGAAGGCTTGCGCTCTTCTGTATAGCACAGATCTTCTAAGCACTCCGCTATCGTGCAATGACCCAGCATATGCAGATGAACTTTTTGTCTGTATCAACCACAGCTTGTAGCACAAGAGTAAATTTATGTTTGCGATTGTAATAACACTCTTTATTTAGCTTGAGGGCGGCTATAGTGATATGTGTACAAACGATAGCAGCAATTACACGCGGTATTTTTTTCTTATCTTCAAATTTACGCCAATTGTTAACAACAGCATCACCTTGGGGGTATTTGATGAATTAATAATATTTTGAAACCATCCAGTTAGTTACACGTCCAATTGCAGCCCAAGCTGAAGACTTCTCAATATCAAACAAATTTCCCAGCTGCCTAAATGTGATGATGTTACTCATATACCAAATTATGTATAGGAACATCTCTCTCCTGGCTCCCAACTTTGGTCTGCTTCCACGTCTTGAATTCGGCAAACATGCTGACTGGGAATAATTTGCTGCAAAATATCAGAAAAAGGGAAATATATTTTGCTAAAGGAAACAGATGCAGATAAGACAAAATTCAACTTATCAATTCCTCAACAGTTGATCGGTTTAATCTGAAGTGAGACTCGAAATCGGACGCATTATACTCCTCGATTGTTTCTCACTTTGGCGTGCTTTTCATCTCCCGTCGATTCAGCACGACTCATTCCCGTGGATTCGTCAGAAGTTCTGCTTTCAAAAAATTTTTTGAAAAGAAAATCTTCATCACTGATGAAGATGAATCCAGAATTTGTAAGAATGCAAAAATCTGCAAATAACAGGTTGTAATTAATAAAAGACAATGGGTATTAATTTATTATTTTTACCTCTTCACTTTCATTATCCATTCCAGAAAACAAATTTAATAAGCTTGTAAACTTTTTACTTATCACGGTGACAATTATTTTGCCATCTATTGTCATTAAATATCTGTGGCCATGCCAACTTAAAAAAAAAAATTGAAGTGAGTATAAGTAGTTTTTTTCATTGAAGTGAGAATGATTATCAAAAAAACACGCCTTATATTGTGCTGGGTTATGTTGTGAGCGAGCATGTGTAGTGTTGCGTTGGTTATGAGTTGTAGAACGGTATGGAATATGTTGGGTATGTGAATGGGGATTTTGTGAGGTTGTGTTAAGCAAATGTTCAGAGTAACGAAGCAAGGAATGGTTTGGCTCCTGGCAAAAATAGCAGTGGGTTCGACTTGGACATTGGTGGATACTGTGACTATAAGCAAGGCAATTTCCATATACTCCTATTTTTTTAACAGTAGTTTTTCGCAAACCTACATCCATCTTAAGAAATCGATTGCATGAAACAGGTGAATGCGGATTGGATTGTATCTACACTTTTTTCCTTTTGTCCCAACACTCCAGCTACCATTCCATCGAAGTCCCTTTCTCTTTCGCGATCGTTTTAATTTTTGCAAAAAATTTCTATTACTGTAATCCGATGGGGAAAAAATGCCCGGGTAGCAGAAAAAAAAACTCTGCTGTTCGCAATTTTATTGTATGTAGAAGATAATGGTAGGGAAAATAGTTAGGCATAGTTAGGATCCACAGCTTCCATAAACTCTCTCAGTGGGATTCCCAGTCATTACTGGAAGTGGAAGCGAACTCCGAAACTGAAGAGTTTAGTGTGAGGGTGTACAGATTGGTATGAATGAGAAGCTTAGTTGGACACGGGCGCACACACTAGCAAAGCTTGCTAATAACCCGTTGTTGGGTCCGCTAGAGCCAAATGAATGTGGGTGTGCGAATGTGTGTGTGAATGTGTGAGTGAGTCTGGCGGGAGCTGTGGAACAAAAAAGATTTGGAAGTCACTTTGGTGACGACCAGCAACAGCGAGGGTCATAGCTTAAAAATTTTGTTTGGTGCGAAAAAAAAAACTAATTTTGAGAATTGCGAAAATCAATTTTTTTTTCTTTTCAAAAAAAAAAAGTAGAGTAGAGTAAATTAATAGAGTCGCGAGTTCGGGCCTTGACCAAGAAAAAAAAAACCAAAAGGGGATAGAGAAACGGTAACACAGGAACGAAGAACGGGATAGCTCGAATGGCTGGACTAAACGGCTAGAGAACTGTGCCAGAAAGGGGCGCAGCAACGCTAGGACAAAAAAAGAAGACAAATATAGTGCAGTGTAGTGTAGTTAAAAAGGTAGAAATCAGTTTTTTTCATTGTGAACATAAGACTCCTGTAGGCCGCGCGCGAAAATTCCCGAGAGCAAACAGGACACGCGACTCGTTATCTAGAGTTTTTACGTATATCGGGACTAGAAAAAAAAAATAGCGGGTCACTCTACCTACGAGTGTTCCGCTAACCAAAAAAAAAAAATTATAATACATCGTCGAGCTCCAACGGAGCCGTTATAGCGTTGTGGAAAAAACTGTGTTGAATTCGCCTTTTGGTAGTGGAATTTTTTTCTCATGGAAATTTTCCTTTTTGTCTCTCGAAAAGGTTTCGTGATGCCGGAAAAATCACGTGCCGCTCAAATCCATTTTTTTTGTACCCAGGTCTAGCTGCCATCAAAGCGCTACCTGGAAGGGCCCACAGCTGGGATAGCGGGATCCCAGAGTAGTTATCGTTTGACTCGGAGCATCGCGCTATCGGTGCCGGGAATCAAACATAGCTACATTGTTGCTAGAAGTCGAATCCGTTTTGAGCTCAACTTATACGGGAGATGATCCATTGGACCTCTCGCCATTAGCTCCAGCGCATTTCGTCAATGCTTATTATAGTACGTCAACTAAAATTGTAACTAATCAAGAATCGGGAAGTAAACTGCGCAAAAAATGGAAGCAACGTTTACGTTTTTCGACTTAATTTAAGAAGTATCTTTACCAGCTTCGTTCACTTCATCATGCTGAAAAACCATCAAATTGCAGCAATATGAAAGATGGAGACTTTGTTCTATTAGAGGATTTAACACAGCACAGAGTACTTTGCCGCCTAGCAGTGGTACACAAAATCTTTCCAGGTAGAGATGGTAAAGTGCGTGCGTGCGAAATTCGTTTGTCGTCAGGAGCTGTTCTAAGAAGACCAATTCAACTGTTTTATCCTTTGGAAATGACAGACTAATCCAGAATCCTTTTGCGGCGGAAGATGTTAAAATATTACGTAATGAAGGATGAACGAAATTTGAATTATATATTTAATTTAATTTGTATTTGGTAATGCTATAAACTATACTATCAGCTACTTGCGGAATAACTGCAAGCTTCTCTTTGTGTTAACAAAGGCTGTTTGGTAATTTGAATTTTCTTCTCTTCACATGTTTTTGAGAAGTATTTGTACAGTCATCAGACTCGGTCAATTTCCCAGCAAAACTTTGAATTAATAAACATACAATTTTTCATACTTTTCTAAAATTTGAACGGCTTGTTTTATTTATTATTGATACGGGTTCATATTTTTAAAAAATAGCCGCTAAATTAGAGGGCGCAATTGAGGCGATAGTTGAACGACAGCAATTGCATGTGACCTACCACCACACTCCGAAGACGGCACAGTTGCAATGCAAATGCTCTATGAGGAGATTATATTTATGTTTAAAGACAATAGTGCACATAACGACAGGAATGACTGCAACGTCTTTCTCAAGCGCGTGAAATTTCAATACGACCACAAATAGAGGCAAAAAATAACACGATGTCCCAAAGGTAGTAAAAATTATTTGCCGTTCGTCAAAAATATTAAAAGTTCTGCCTCATTCTCCATCCCAACGCTCATTTACAATGAAATTCCAGCTGTTAGCTCTTTGGACAATGCCAATCGGCTTGCTGCACACTTTGGGGCCAGTTCAAAACTTCCAATTCGTGCCTTGTCTCCGCCTACACTAGAGTACGTCGAATCTTCAATGGGACGAATTCACTTTCGCACTCATGTAGTAGCAAGCGTACTTAAAGATCTTAACATTCACACATTCACTCCAGTGGCAAAACCACTGCGTAAGCTTTTTCATCAATCCTACTCTTTAGGACTCTTTCCGAGCAAATGGAAAACAGCATTTGTCCAGCCCGTCCCTAAGACAGGCAAATCTTCCTCTCTCTCTTCTTACAGACCCATTGCACTTACGTCCCTTCTCTACAAGGTCATGGAAACGCTGATAAACTGTCAGCTAATGAAATATCTCGATACACGAAAACTTCTTTATGGCCGGCAGTACGGTTTTCGTAGCAACAGGTCCACTGGTGATCTGATGGCATGTCTCACCGAAAAGTGGAACTAAAGCGTACATCATTCTGGCGAAAGCAAGATAGTTGCACTTGATATTTCTAAGGCATTTGACAGAGTTTGGCATCAGACTCTTTTGTTGAAAATGCGTGCTTTTAGGATCGACGACTCTCTTCTTCAATGGATTAGAAATTACCTTTCGGAACGTTCAATTCAAGTTGTCTTGGATGGTTTCAAGTCTGATATTCACAAAATAAATGCTGGTATGGAATTTAATGCTTCCAAAACGCAATGCTGTCTGCTGTCATTAAAGCGTAATTTAAACACCCAGCCATTATCCATGGATGGCACTTGCATCGTCGAAACCGATAAACTTTCCATTCTCGGTATGTGTGTTAATGACAACTTACGTTTGAATGACCACATATTCGGTGTCGTCAAAAATGCTGCGAAATGTCTAGGTTTCCTCAAGCGATGTAAGGTCGGGTGTGCTTAATACATCTCTGCACCTTCTAGACAGGATCCGAAACCATGCAATAAAACTCATAGGTGATACTAATATCACTCAAACAATGGACACCCTCGAACACCGACGTAATGTCTGGTGTCTCACTCTGTTTTATCGCTATTTCCACCAACAGTGCTCCATAGATATCGCCAGTAATATTCCGCCCCCTCAAACTTTTAACCGTAACACCATTCTCGCTATGAATGCTCATCAGTATACACTCAGACCCACTTTCGGACGCACTCTAAAATATCGTGATTCATTCCTAAGCCATACAACTCGCTTATGGAATGCCCTACCTAGCTCTTTATTTCCTAGTCATTATAACCTTCAAACATTTAGAACCAACACTCATCGGTACCTCTCTTTTCATACTCCCTGATTTTCTTTCGAACGCGCTATGCGCAAACATTTTAAGGGTACTAAAAAAAATATGCCCTTGAGCGCGCGCAAATTATAAAAAAAATCTGGGTGGGTGTACCATTAACAGGGTTCAAACCGTGCGATAAAATTCATAGGATACTAATATCACTCAAACAATGAACACTCTAGAACACCGACATAATGTCTCGTATCTCACTCTGTTTTATCGCTATTTCCACCACCAGCGCTCCATAGAAATCGCCAGTAGCATTCCGCCCCCTCAAACTTTTAACAGTAACATCCGCCTCGTCAGTATACCCTTAAGCTGTACAACTCGCTTATGGAATGCCCTGCCGAGCTTCTTATTTCCCAGTCACTGCAACGTGTAACCGATGCATATCGTTGTCACTCTTTTTTCTCTCCCTAGCGTCCCCTCGCCCGTGCTATATGCAAACATCTTAAGGGTACACAAAATCCTTTATGCTAGCACCAATTATCAAAAAAAATTATGAAGTTTATTATTGCAATTCCAATAAGTTCCAAGCAGGTGCCCCTTTTTCGTTGTGCATCAGAATATACTTAGTTTGCGGCAAAACTTAGATTTGTTAGTATGTAATTTGGAATGGCTTGAGTCCTTACCTGATTTGATATGTGTAAGTAAGTTATGGATTTGCAGTTGCAAAAAGAGGGTTATCATATTCTGGGCTATAATTTGTATCTTATCACTATTGAAACGTACGCTGCAGGTGGAGGGGAAGTTTCTTTTCGTTATTATCTATCAGTGTTCTTAAGAAACGAAAAAGTGGCTAATCTTATTTCCTTGGGTGATTTTAATGTAGACAGTTCTACTTACAGTACCCTATCTGATCTATCTTGCTACAATGGCTGAGCATGATCTACCATATTTTATAAACGAAATTACTAGATCAATTTCAAATACTTGCCTTGACCATGTATTTGGTCATTTCATGAATATATCCATGAATGAATGAATGAATTTGATGGTATTGATTTTGATCTCCGTGTTACTGATCACTGCATGACAGGTATTTTTTTTAATACGCTAAAATCTAGGAAAGCTCTAAGTGTATTTTGTCGCCAAAGGTAACGGATGTTAACTTCGGCCTGGTAAATACTAACCTATGTTCTGATACCGTGGAGGAAATTTATGGAAACTTCTGAGACTCATAATCTATGTATATTTAACATTTCTTCAGGTTTATATAAGTAATTTCGCATATACCATTGTAAAAAAATCCAAAGAGATTTTAAAGCCATTTAGTTTATGTTAAAAAAAATTAAGCTTAATAATAAATTGAGAAAAAATCCTTCAAACATCCCCTTGATCGAGCGCTGAAAACTCGTTTTAGACTATTGAGTAAAGAAATTAACAAGAATGTGAGGATAGCTCGGGAAAAATACTTGTACTTTAAAGTACAAAATGCACTCGGTAATTGGGAAAGGAATGAAATGCTCTAAATAGTATCAATAATGGCAACTCTGCCCTCTGGTGTTACTATTGATAATCCTTCAGAAGTATCAAACATATTTAATGATTTCTTTTCTTCGATTGTTTTAATGTCTTTTTCTACTGAGTCTTCTACATATTGTAGGGGTTGCGCTAGGTCTCATTTAGTCAACGACAATGTTATAAATAATAGTTAATTTTTTGAAAAGTAACAGAGTTAGAGATTAACAAAATTATCTATGGTATGTTAATGATGGTATTTTCAATTCTACCCTTAAAAAACATAACAGTTAATGTTGTAGACTATATTAATTTATATTTTTAACTTAAGTACAATATCTCTACAGGGATTTTTCATCATAAAGAAAAATGTTCTTATTGCCACCAATTTCAAAAGCTTTTGAAAATGCTATTAAGAGTAGAGTGCTGCGTTACCTAGGAAAAGTAGATTTCTCTAGTTCTGCTCAGTTTGGTTTTAGCGAAGACGTTTCTACAGAATATGCCGCCTTGGAGTTTTATTCCTTTATTTATAAAGCACTGGAAGATAAAAAATATTGTGCCGTGCTCTTTGTAGACATTACCAAAACTTTTGACATAGCCAACCATAAAATCCTTCTAAACAAATTTCACAATGCAGGATTTCGTGGTTTTATGCACAACTGATTCGAGGATAGAACTTAAAAAGTCATAGTAGGTAACAGAGTTAGTAGATCAAAAACCATGAGCTTAGGTGTGCCTCCGGGGTCATTTTTTGTTCCGATACTATTCCTAATTTATAACAACCCTCATTTCGCCAGCATTCTATAGCTACAGCTTTCGCAGATGATCTTAGCCTTGCATACCGCTCTGATACTCTTTTAAACTTCAGCGCTGATATGAAATATCACTTTCACCTCCTGGGATTGTGGTTTTCAGGAAGCCACAAGGACATTGTTAAATAAACAAGCAACTTGTGATTGTGACACATGTTGTTTTAAAATTGAAATAGTAAATCAGTTTAGATATTTAGGTATTATAATACTTTTGACCAAAATATGAATTGGTCCGAACATACTACGATTGTGAAACAATATTTGCGAAAAACGAACTCCTAATCGAAGTTTCTATCATTAGTACTAACAGAGCAATTTCCATTAACATGGGTCAGGGTACACCAAAGTAAGTATTTTCTTAAATCCTCGATAAAAGCTGTCAACATTGGAGACAGACCGTTACTGTAGAACAATTTTTTCATAAAATATACCCAGGAATCATTTCCCAAATTATCGTTGACGAATTAGGGCACACACTGTATAGGTATAAAGATATTTTATGAACAAAAAAATATAATATTGTATGTGTCACGATAAATTAAGTTGATTTACTAGAGGATTGTTGGGAAAATTACATCTTAGCCTGAATTTAATATTTAGCTTGCATATCCTGGAGGAGATCAATTCAACATTAGCTCTATCGTGTAAATCTGTTGAAGAGTCATGTCAGGGAAGATTAAGCATCATTTTTATAACTTTATTTTGAGATATTTGAAGCTTTCTAATATAGCACCTAGCACAATTACCCCATACCACACAACAGTGCAGTAAGATAGATTGGAAAATCGTTTTTTGAATTATTATTTTATTATCGATTGAAAGTAATGATTTCCAATAAATAAAGGGATATAATATTTGTATGGCTATTTTAACTTTATTAATTGTTTCTAAAACGTGTTTGTTAAATGCAAGTTATTGATTCAGAAATATGCACAGGTACTTGACAAAAGTCTTCCGTGATAATAGGTGGCCACTGAATCTTAACTGATTAGCTGAAAGAAAACAAGCCCTTCTTTTCGGGTGAAAAATATATCTTGGATGTTTCCAATTTTCAGTTTTATTTTTCACTTGCACAGATAGCTTTGCAATATTTTAATCGCATTTTCAACGTTAAGACCGAACTCATGCGAAGAAAATATAGCGATATACTTGCGCGCCCTCAAGGGATTTAAGTACCCTTAAAACGCACAGCGCGGCGAAGGAAAGTCAGGGAGGATAGAAAGAGTGGTACCGGTGAGCATTGCTTTTTAAATGTTTGAAGGTTATAATGACTAGGAAATAAAGAGCTCGGCAGGTCATTCCATAAGCGAGTTGTACGGCTTAGGAACGTATCACGATATTTTAGAGTACGTCCGAAAGCGGGCTTGAGGGTATACTGATGAGCATTCAGCGGAATATTACTGCCGATTTCTATGGAGCACTGGTGGTGGAAATAGCGATAAAACACAAGACATTACGTCGGTGTTCGATGGTGCCCATTTTTTGAGTGATATTAGTATCACCTATGAGTTTTATCGCACGGTTTTGAATCCTATCTAGCAGGTGCAGAGATGTTTTTGGTGGACCCGACCAGAGGTGGGCATTGTACTCCAATTTCGGGCAGATAAACGCCTCCTATATTGACGCCTGATGAGAGGGGATGAAATACATATTTCTTACATCGCTTGAGGAGACCCAGACATTTTGCAGCATTTTTGACCACACCGAATTTGTGGTCATTCCAGCGTAAGTTGTCATTAACATACAACCGAGAATGGAAAGTTTATGGGTTTCGACGTGGCCATTCATGGATAACGGCTGGGTGTTTAAATTTCGGTTTAATGACAGCAGACAGCATCGCGTTTTGGAAGCATTAAATTCTACTCTGTTAGTGATTCCCCAATTAATTATTCCGTTAAGCTTAACATCCGCTGGCGTTCCCATTCTACAGCCGAAGAGCAAGGACGTGAGGCCGGGAACGAATATGAAAAGTAGAGAGTACTGTCGTCAGCAAAGGAATATGTTGGATTAGAAGTAGCAGACAAGAGATCGTTGATGAAAATTAAAAAGAGTATTGGAGACAGGGCGGAGCCCTGCATTTATTTTGTGAACTTCAGACTTGAAATCATCTAAGAAAACTTGAATTGAACGTTCCGAAAGGTAATTTCTAATCCATTGAAGAATATCATCAGCATAAATGGTTATTTCACAATGAGGAATATTTGGGAGATCAGACGTAAACAAATTGTAAAGGATGGGACCAAACACCAAGCCTTGGGAGACACCTACATAAGACGCACTACTATTAACCAATACTTAAAAGCGACGATTTGACACAAAACTTTGAACAATTCTCTAAAAAATGGAAGTCAAGCATTGTTTAGCATTTTGTAATAATATTGTAACTTAAGACAGGCGTTGATAATAAATGTTAAGATTATTATTCCAATTTTAGGCATTTCTTTTAGATAACGATTTTTAACTGTGTCAATACCACTGGTTTCTCTTAGCTTTGGTTTACAAGATATTTTATGCCTACGTCGGCTGCAAATTCATTTGATGGAGGGTTACAAATTGATTTGACGGAGTATTACAAACAATTCATTAACAGAATTCAATACTCTACAAGCGTCGTAGTGCTTGCGTCGTCTAAATGTTGAGATACCACGTGATATTCTGAAAATTGTTGGGCAAATGCTTTGGCTTTTTCGGTGTCAGCTACGAAGATATTCGTGTTGCCTTTTAGAAAAGGTATTTTCTTCCATTTATTTCTAATTGCTTTGACTATACTCCAGAATGGCTTGGCAGCTTTATCAAGAGTCTTCAATTTATTGTTCCAACGTACGTTTATATTCCTATTTATTAATTTATTGAAGTATGCTATTAGAGATCTTGAAATTGCGTTGGGTTGCCAATTTCTCCTGTGGATATTTCTTATTGTGATACGATAAGCTTCTTATTGTGATAAGTGAATATTTCTTATTGTGGTAATTTTATCGCTGGAATTTTTTTTACAATTTTGGGGGATACTAGCACTGGGTGAAGTAAATTGCTGTAGGATAGTGTCAATATCTTTTTTGCTTGGTATAGCTACTATTTTTGTTGGAATAGTTAGCAGTTTTTCTATTAATTCTTTTGGAAATATTGCTGATTTCGCATTTTTAATATCTGAAAAATATTGCACTTTTTTTTGCCCGACCAACGAAGTTTACAGAGAACTGGATTATGATCGAAACTAAGATCATTGAATACAACAGGTTTTGAGGTCAGACCAGAAAAATTTGTTGCTTATACATCTATTACAGAGGGACTGCCATAAGAAGTGGTTTGTACAAAAGTAGGGTTAGGAGGAAACATAACAGATATAGGTGACATAACAGAGAGATCCGACAAAACATTCTACCAGGAATTTGTTGTTACACAGCCCCAATCCCAGTGTCTGCAATTTAAATCACCTCCTATCAAGAATTTTCCGTTCATATTAAAAAATTTTCTAAGGTCATCCTTTCTCCTCTGTAGTGAAGTCTCCTATTATTTTTCCTGGAAAATAGAAATAGCTAGTCTTGATATTTTTACTGTTTCTCAATGTTACTTCAATCACTATATTTTCAATGTAGTTTGATTAAATGCAAGGTAGAAGCTCATTTTGAATTGATCTTCTAATCAGAAATTCTCTCAGTCAGTTCAGTTTATATGCATTTTTATTGTATTACTTAATTTACTCTTACTTGCTAGACAAAAAATGCTTAAAAATTAGCTTAATTAACTTAAAATTATCTTATTCTAGCTTACTGACCCCATGCGGGCACTCTAAGTTAAACCTAACACTTAAATTATGTCTTTCGACGTACCTTACTACTATACTATACTATTTCTATTCCTTATAATTACAACTAAGAAAACATTTTTTCAAAAAAAAAACTTAGTAACATGACTTTTTTTTATATTTTATTATAAAACTTAAAACTAAAATCCTAAAAACTACCTAAAAATAAGTCTTAATCTACTTAAACTACTTACATCTAGCACATACATATATATATATATACATAATATATATATACTTAATATATAAATATATGTATATATATATAGATATATGTTTTTTTTTGAATTTTTTATTTTTATTAATTTTTTTTTTGGTTTTTATATTTTTTTTTTTCTTAAATCTAACTTACTCCTACTTAAAACTATGTAAGCCGGCCATGGCTAAAAGAAAAATTAGGCGACCCACTTTGCTTCACATGAAGCTACTAAGAATTGGAGGAATTCGACGACGAAGCATCCCCTCCTTCTAAAAGCCACCAAAATTGTTGGTGCTGCCGAGCAACATCCCTCATGTCGCGACTCCCTACCGCTCTACTGAACCGGAGACGCTCCGCACTGCCGTGTGCGACGTCTCTGTCGTAGTTGAGTCGCCTGTCCGCAGCTGTTCGAGCAACGTGGAAGATTAGCGGCACAGCCAATCTGTCCTGGATCAGACCTTTGCTATCAAGGTAGAGAAACGCTTCTGGAGGAACATAGCCGTCTAAGCGAACTCTCTCGTGATACATATAATTAGGGTAGTAAGCCCCGGAGATCAGGTTGTTCGATGAGGTCATTGCTCTTGCAATGTGCCTTCGAGTCAACTTAATAACAAAATTGTCCACTCTTATTAGGTTCGCCCTATTGTACAAGACCTCATTGCGATAGAATTTTATGTACTCAGACTCTGGTGTTCTGTATAACCGAAGACAAGCCCTAAGGCAAGCCCTCTCAAACACCCGAATCTTTTCCAATAAACTTGCTCTCACGTTGAACCACACGGGACATCCAAACACAAGCATAGGCCGGATAAGGGCCATGTAGCAGATCACCTTCACCCTCGCATCGAGTTGGCTGTTGTAAAACAGTCTCCTTGTAAGGGCAAAAGCACCTCTGGCTCTGGCCAGAGCAACATCTATATGTTTGTTAAAATATAGATATTGATCTAGCCAGATCCCAAGGTATCTGACTACATTTCGACAAGCAAGTGGCTGTCCATGATGTCCGACGATAGAGAACTTTCGCCAATTCTTTCTGGTATCCCTAGAGGCCCCAGACAAAGGCGTCCTAAACAGAATGGTTTCCGACTTCTGAAAGTTGATTTTCAACTTCCAGTCATCGCAATATTGCTTAATTTTGTCGAAGTCACGTTGCAAAAGCGTATTAATGACCTCGATTTTTGGACCTGATCTGTACGCAATTAAGTCGTCTGCGTACGCTATGGCATGGGGAAGTGAACCTATCAGATCACTTGTGTAAATGTTGAATAGGATCGGCGAATTTACCGCACCCTGTTGCAGACCGTTTTTAATGTTAAATATTCCAGCAGAAGTCACATCGCCATTCTTCACGATGAACTGTCTACTGGAGAGCATATCAAAAAGAATATACAGCAGTGGTTTACTAATGCCCAACCTGTCCAGCTTGAAAAAGAGTCCCTCTAACCATACGGTATCGAAGGCTTTTTCGAAGTCAATCAGGCAGGCACCAGTGCACTGTTTCTTGCCTTTGTTCCATTGGATATCGGAAACCAGTTTAGACGCAGCATGAATGATATCATGCCCCGCCTTGAAACCGAATTGATTATCCGGAACTATATGTTTGTCCTCAACCCACTTGGTCAGGACTCTATTGATTACCTTCTCGAAAACCTTACTGATGTTTGGAAGAAGACTGATCGAGCGGAGATTCGCCGGATTGGAAGTATCTTTATCCCTTTTGGGGATGGGATGTACCACCGCAGTTTTCCAATGCGCTGGATAATGTGCATTATTCATTGCATTATTAAACAGGGTGGTATAAATGTCCACCGCTACTAGTGGGAGATGTCGAAGCACAATGTTCGGTATTTCATCGGTTCCCACTGATTTCTTACTTCTAAGTGATTCGAAGATCGTTTGGAGCTCTTCCTTCGTAATGAAAGGTGGTAATACCCTTTCGTTGGTGATGACATTATTTGCCATATTCTCGTCACTGAACTGGGTGAAACCCGAGCTCTCGAATCGCCAATTCACAATTTCATTTCGAAGGCAGGCATTGTGCATAAGGACTCGACTTTCCAGGTCGTGGTTCGGGCCAATGATGTCATTCGCCTTGTACACTTCCTGGAAAGTCGCTCCTATAGCCTCTACCTTCTCCTGCGGATCCTCGACCACAAAGAAGTTGTCATCATCAACGGCCTCATTTGGATCAATGCCTGCTGCTACAAGTATTTGTTCGTTGTTCGTCGTTCGAGCGATTTTAAGACATGGAAGGTCGTTTTGATTATTTCTCCGAAATATTTTATTTATTTGCGGGAACATATTCGGGTTGCTGGTGTTTACAGCCCGAATTTTGTTGTTCCAATACAAACTTACAGAATTTCTGTAATTTTCTTTTATTAATGTTTGGAGGTTTTTAATCGACGACTTCAATGTCATGATCTCCGGGTTATGTCTGTCAGTAAACTGTCTGTACAAGGTTTTTAGTCTTGACAGCAGCCTACTTTTTTGTCGGTGCAGTGCGTCAATAGTTGCGTTGCGGAATAAGTCTTCTTCGTCAGTGTGTTGATACCGAGGTATCGTTTTGTCCATAGTTCGTTTGATTGTCTCGTCCATTAGTTTTAGATACCTGTCAATCTCCTCGTTTGACAGATTTCTGTTGGACGGTGGGTAGAGCGAATTCGAGGAGAGTGCTCTAGTCAGTGTTCTGGTGAAGTGTGTCCAACGCACCCTACTATAATTGTAGGAATGCCTTTGCACAAACTCATCCAATTCCGCAATTTCGTTGGGAACAGTTATTTCGGTGCTGAGACCGCAATGGTCACTGTCATACACGAAAGTGCGTAGACAGTTTGTAGTTTGTTGGTTAGTGCATGTCAGTTGTATTCGTGAATCGAACAGCAGAAGATCCAGATAGGACCCGTGTCTCGGAAACGACGGACTATCCGTGGCTTTGAGGTCGAGTCGATACAACACACTGTGCTGACCCCACCAATTGAATAGTAGGTTCCCTCTAGTATTTGGTGTATTATTTCCCCAATCACTATGTTTGGCGTTGAAATCTCCGCCGATAATAAAGTAATTCTCCTCCAATTCCAGCCTCAGGAATCGAAACAGTGTATCGAGCTCTGAGATGAATAAAGTGGATTGAGTAGCCTTAGATGCATAAACAGACACCATGTATAACCGCTTTCCACTACGGAGAGGGAAATACATGATGCATGCTTCCAGCACCTGAAACCTACGTACTACACGACTGTATACTCTTTTGAAACGTAGTCCCTTTTTTACAAAGATCGCAACACCACCTCCTTGAATAGAATTGGGTCGGTTTCTTCGTAATATTTCGTATCTTCTGTGCCTCATTTTGTGTCTTTTGGTAAGCTTAGTTTCGCTAACCAAAAGCACATCAGGGGCTTGGTCTTTAAGCAACTTAAACAGTGCGGCTCTTCGTTCGAACCTAATCAGTGAATTAACATTCACTGCAAGGACCTTCAGGGTTTGCTCCGCCATGTACGTACCCATTACGACTGGAGGTGCGTTAGGCCCGGCAGCAGCGCGTATATTTGATCTACCCGCTTAGCCTGTTCCTGTATTTGACGCTGAAGCTGAGCCATCTGCCCCTGAATAGAGAGCAAGATAGCCAGCATGTCAGGTACAGGTTCAGGTGCTCTAGGCGCTGGGGCCTGAGAAGCTACCTTTGCTTGTTGTACCGTAGTTCCCCTACCTGCCGCCATTTGGGCGTAGGTGACTTGGGGAGTAACGGCTGGTGTTTGTGCCTGCACGAGTGGACGTTTAACTTCCACTTTCTGCTGCCGAGCCAGATTTACTCTTTTGATGTATTGGAATTTGGGACAACCCCGATAATTTGCGGTGTGTCCCGTGTTCCTACATAAAGCACAAGAGAGTTGGCTTTTTTCAGACGCTCCGTCCTTACCTAGAGCACATTCCTCTGACTTGTGGTTCTTTCCACACTTCACGCATCGAGGCTGCATTTCGCAGTTCGACGCGGCGTGCCCGAACCTTTGGCAGCGAACACATTGTAAAATGTTTTCGCTCCTCTTTAATTTTTCCCAGTGAACAACCTGGTAGTCTAGGACTTTTATACTCCTTAGACCATCCAGTTTGCTGTTGGGACTTAGCTGGACCAGGAAGAACGGCAGTTTCCGCTTCTCCCTTTTGGCTCTAGCCGTGACAAATGGCTTGACCCCCACGAATTTGAGCCCTTCGCACTCCTTCTCTTTCAGCAGTGCAAGGAGCTCCTCCGGATCAGTCGACGGTTCTAACCCCCTCAGCAGCATTGTCTGCAGCTTCTCCCCCTTCGGGGTGTAGGAGAAGAACTCCGTCGTCGAATCCTTCAATAAAGTTTTAATTTTATGGTAGCGCTCCACTGTATTACAGTGGATCGCGTGCCTATCTAAGCTAAGTCTTTTAATATAAAAATTATTGCCTATGGCCGACTTACATAGTTCTATTGTTTCCTTTAGTTCCATCTTAAATGTATTTATAGGTGGAACCCTTTGTTTTGAAAGTTGCTGTTTCTGCTGCTGTTGTTGTTGCTGCTGCTGTTGTTTTTGCTGCTGCTGTTGTTGTTTCTGCTGCTGCTTTTGCTGTTGCTGTTGCCGTTGTTGTGGTTGCTCTTGTTGTTTTTGTTGGTGGTTTTTAAGTTGTTGTTGTTGTTTGTGTAGCACCTGTGCTATCGTGTTTGCTTGGTGTTGTTGGCTCTGATTTTGAGCTAGCTGCGTCTGCTGTTGCTGCTGGGATTGCTGTTGCTCTTCCCTCTTCCTTCTTACCATTTGTTTTTCTTTTATGGCCAGTACCCTTTGTTGCAGCATTTTTATACTGCTACTTATAGACGCCATTTCTTCTTCTTCATCTTCTGATTCGGTTGGCACCAAGGAAGCGAATCTGTTCTCTCTCAGGTGTAGATCTGAGAAAAATGGGTTACTGTCAGTAACTTTCTCGGGACAATTATTTGCTGCAGTTGATGACGTTGAGTGCGCCCCTTCCCTCACTCCACCAAGCAGCTTTACGGTGGAAGTTGGTAGGGAGGGACGTTGTGCTAAGGTGGAAGTTGGTCTTAGCGCCCTCCTTCTCTTCGTCTTCGGTTCTGTTTGGCTTGAACCGCTTGACGCCTCGCCTGATTTGTCCGTTACTGGCATAACGGACCGCTCCTCACAATCCATCGCGTGATGATTCTTAACACTCACTATCAATTTATTTTGTTTGTTTTTTTTTTAACTGAACAAAAAACAAAAAAAAAAAAAAAAAAAGTCTATTCGACCCGGAGTCGAACCCGCAACCTTCAACTTGGTAACCGGGCACACTACCTCTGGGCTAATTGGAGCCCTATGTGAATTTTGTCTAATTCTTTTCTGTTGGTATCACTACACAACCGAAAGCCGAAACACGTCTATATTCTGCGGAGATCAATGAACGACTGATCAGAAATTCTCTTCTATTATCTCTATCCACACGATCATTTGGTCATTTGGTTTTAACCACGTTGCAGTTACTAAACCAATATCAATTTCGTTTGAGTTCAAGAAATTTACAAACTCAAAATATTTGTATAGCTCTGGCATTCCAGGTTATAATACTTATTTTGTTTCTTGCTAGCTTAGCATTATACAAAAACTTAGGTGTTAATTGAGCGACAACTCTAAATTCATTAATTTACTTTAGTTTTATATGTACTTAGCTGTGTAATCATTTCTAATACAAGCGAATTCAACACTTCTATCGAACTTTTCATTGTGAGTGGTGATGTTGCTGGAGCGTGCTCCCAAGTTTTCTGGAAGTTGTTGTTGGTTTCCAAACCTATCCGCTTGACAGTATGCATTGGTAGAGGCGGGGAATCATGCATTGACATTGGTGGAATATGTTATTGTTCTTGCTTTTTCTTGGTCCCAAACGATTGACTTTTGTTTGACAGTTTTTTGGCTCATTTCCATGTACTTACTTCTGCTGGCGTATGCATTGTCTGTGGACTTAAAATTTCCTTTGCAGTTTGAACATTTGTACAATATATACCAGAGTTGGTACATTCAGTTGGCTTGTGATAACCGGCGCAAATACAGCAGTATATTTTGATGTGGCAGTTACGTTGGCTTTGTGTTGGTATATTCTTTTGTTTTCTTTGATAGTTCCAATTCATTTGGGAAGAAAAATGGCGCGAATATTCTTTCTTAGTTCATTGAGTTTGATTGTACCACTTTCCGGAAAAACTAGATAAAAGATAGCATTAATATGTTTTATTTACTATTTTGATTTCTTTGCATTTAAGTCCAAGTCGTATTAGTTCTTCTTTAAGCTTATCGGTATCATACGCACCTAAGCCAAACAGCAGAACTTTGAAAGCTCTTTCACTTTTCAATTCGTGTGTGAAATATTGAAAATTTTCCGATTTGAGTTTGTTGAGCACAGAATAGTATGACTCCATACTTTCACACATACTTTTGAAACCAATTGACATCTTTTTAATGGAGTAATCACATACCTTTAAAGTTTTCATTAGGGTATGAGCGAAATCACAAGATTTTTGAAGCTGTTTTATCTGAGGTACAACTAGTTACGTGCTTTTAGTTGTTAACACATCTACTCGTATATCATCACTCTCAGCAACACAGTCTGGCAAGCATTGTAATGGACTCCAATACGTTTTCGTTTCTTTCTCTTTTATTATTCATTTCTGGAAAATTTCGTATAAATGAATAAATCTTTTTTTTCTTGTAAAATGGATTAAACACCGTTCACTTTAAAGATATTACTATATAAAATGGCATTATCATTAGTTTTTATGTATAAATATTAATGTGACTGCGTAGCTATTTTTAACTTTAATATTTTTATGCTAGATTAAGTAATTTCGAAGTTTGTTAAATGCACAATAATGAATATAAATGATAAATAACAATAAATAATATATTATCTGTACTATCTAATTATTATAATTTAAAAACGTCTTAAAATAATTTAAATAAGGGTTACCAAAAGGTAAACGAAGCAGTTGCTTCGGTTTTTAAGCTGGCAACAATTTTTCGACAGATTGTCAATTGACAACAATTTGAAAGTTGATTTTGCCATTTTACGATGAATAGATTAACGCCAGAACATCGCGTGCAAATTGCGTACACGTATTTTGAAATCCATGGTACGGTTCACCAAAGTTATCGCGCGCTACGTCCATTTTACGGTCCACATGATCGTCCATCTGAGCAAGTTATTCGGAACACGATGAATCTTTTTCGCTCCACGTACACTCTAGTGGATAATATGCATCCCCAAAGACGACAAACAGTGCGAACAGAAGAAGTTATTGCCCTTGTGGAGCGCAGTGTTGAGAGGAATCCAAATGAGTCGATTCGCCATCGTGCACAGAATTTGGAGCTATGCCCACCCACTTTGTGGAAGATTTTAAGCAAAGAACTTGGCTTAAAAGCTTATAAGATTCAGCTTGCGCAAGAGTTGAAACCGCGTGACCATTATACGTGTCGTAGGTTCGGGAATGGGCCGAAAACCTGATTCAGCTTGATCCTCATAATCAACGTAAAATTTTGTTCTCTGATGAAGCCCCTTTTTCTTTAAATGGATATGTAAACAAGCAAAATTGCCGAATTTGGAGTGGAGGCAACCCAGCAGCCTCTATAGAGACGTCCTTACAACCATTAAAACTCACTGTTTGGTTTGCTTTATGGGCTGGTGTAATCATTGGCCCATATTTCTTTGAAGATGATTCCAGCCAGAATGTTACCGTCAATGGAGAGCTCCATGGAAACACGATTTCTGACTTCTTCGTTCCTCAGTTGAATGTCATTGGCGTGACAGAGCTTTGGTTTCAACAAGATGGTGCAACATGCCACACGACGCGCGACACCATCAATTTATTGCGGGAGACATTTGCTCAGCGCCTAATTTCGCATAATGGACCTGTGAACTGGCCCCACGATCTTGTGATCCCACGCCTTTAGATTATTCTTTGGGTTATGTGAAGTCACTGGTCTACGCCGATAAACCAGAGACGTTAGATGATTTGGAAGTCAACATTCGCCGTGTTATTGCTGATATACGGCCTCAGTTGCTCGATGTTATATTTATGCACTAATGGTATAAAATTATCTATTAAATAAAGCTAATATCATAGACATTATTTTTTTTTAAAGAACTCAAGAGGGTATTACTACTCTTAAAATGCCGGAGCACGTGTTAAGTTTTTCGGAAAATTGGATAGAGAGAGAGAGAAAGATTTTTGGGCTCAGTGGTTATTTCGCTCCATGGGTGGCATCCAACATTTAATGGGGAGAGTAAATTCTTAGTGTAAATTGGACTTGATGTTGTATTTAGGCAACCATTCATCTCACAAGATTTTAGTTGCCTGAAGAAAAGTCTTTCGGTCACGGCTGGTATTGAACCCCGAACCGTCCGATTGGGAAGCCAACACACTACCACTTGAGCCACGGCCACCCATTAGCATTAGCTTCAAGCGTTTATGTTTATATTGTACTCGTATTTGAGGACAAGTTAACGCTTATTGAAATTCTAATAATTAATCAGAAGGAATTGTCTATACTATTGTTCATTTACACGAAGCACTCATATGGGCTAATTAGAGTTCAGCTTACATATGTTCTAAGGACTTCTCCCGGCTTATTCCAGAAAGTTGTAGTCATTTAAAGGCTTCCCAAAGACCATCTGCTGTGTAGATGTGTCGGAAGATAACTTATCCGACTTTTTGACTTTTTAGACACTTATTAGAGCGAAAGTGCTTCTTTGGTATAGGGCGGTTTGGAAAATGGTTTCTTCTTAGAAGGTTTTACTTAGTGAATTAAAGTTGGAGTTCCTGCCTTCATATTGTGACAACGCACTGTTGGACGAGATTCATCGTACGAGTAAGACTGAAGGAAAAGAATAGGAGTTTAGGTTGCGATAATGCAAAACATGTTCGATATTCTGTCGGAACCACTTGCAGAACGACGGAGACTGAGAATTGAACAAAGGAAATAGGGTGGTTGAGCCAATGTCAGCTCAGGCAAGGCTTTCGGCTTTAAGTAGGGAGCCTCAGTTGGTTGAGGTGTTTCAATTGTAATCATGTCTTCTCTAGCTGTACTGCTCCTATCCGATGTATACATAGAATGCGGTAAAGTAGGGATTTTACAGAGAGACTATACTCAACGCTAGGAAAAGAGTCGTCGGACTCTTGCCCTAACAGGGCAAAAGTGGTGTAGATAGGTTGCCTGTGGGCAACCAGCCGAGAGAATTGACGGAGGAAGTTTGCTCAGGTTTCAAATGTTTACGTCATTAGTTTAGTAGGGTTATTAGATTCATGGCTGGACTATTTTAAAAGGGCTTAAGTTAGGAATAGCTAGAATTAGTAGTGTTTCATCGCTAAATGGAGCCGGAGTAGAGGTAGTAGACATCGTGGGTGTACCTTTTGTTATGCAGGAGAAGTGAGTGGTGATGGAGCGCCTTCTGATTCCAATGCTTCCACACGTCATAATACTTCGTCCGAGCGGACTTTGTCCCGAATTTAAGATCAAGCGAGTGGAGGTTTCCGAGCTAAAAGGAGGTGGCTTTGATTTCGACTCTTAATGAGAGAACCGAGTTGGACAACGGAGAGAGCCAGCAACCGACTTTTTTTTTTTTTTTTTTTATAATTTACGCGCGCCTAAGGGGTTATGAATACCCTTACACTGTTGCCAGGGCGCGGGCGGAAAGGTAGAAGGAGGAGAAAGGAAAGTTTGTGATGTAGTGGTTTGAAACTTAGGTGTGTTTGGTTTCGATATTGACTCTCCATTGGTGGGAGTCCGAATAGGACGGAGAGATTTTCTTCACTCGGAATGGTGAGGTTGTGAATTTTAACGGTTGTTTTTGTGTTTGAGAACCCTACAACAGCCAAATCTACATGTCAGTGTTATGCCTTCACATGCAGATTTTTCTGACTGAGTTCCAATTACACAAATGAAAACTTTTGTCGTGGCTAGGATTCGAACCTTGACCTTCCGAGTGAGAAGCGATAGCTAGTACCACTACACCACGGCCACCCCTCAGGTGTTGGAAAAAATTTTCAAGGGTATGCCGGCAAGGCATGCGCTGCACACATCTGGTGAACGCTAGATCATCCAAAGCATCGGTAATACCCGGTATCTCTTCGGGTTGAGAGCCATATAGATAGAGAATTAGAAGAGATGCTTAGGGATGAAATAGTTGAGAAGTCCAGTAATTCTTGGGCCTCACTTATTGGTGCTAGGTGCCGATTTGGGGACCACAACCACTCGTATACCTCGATGTCGCTGTGGTCGTGGCGAATAACTTCAAACCACACTAGGAAGTTCTGGAGGAGGTTATCAAACAACTGAGCACGGCAGGGATGAAGATCAGTCAGAAAATGTGCTACTTCTTTAGGATGGGGTGATCAAAAATTCAAGGAACACTTCTAAATTATTGTACCAAGAGCGCATTTTAATTAGGGTTTGGAAATTGATTTTCGTTTCAGCTACCCCGACCGCTACTATATCCATATTTTTTGCTGACTTTTGTAGATTAAGTGACCTGGCAAATCATTCATTGATTAGGTTGGCTTGAGAACCTGAGTCTTACAACGCCCTTCCCACTTAAAAACTTCAAATTGAATACATGATAAGAACAAACGCTGTCGTTAAGATTAGCTGGGATTTCCTCCCTGTTGCCCCCGCGCTATGCACAGCGGCTGTGGTTGAAGGTTCGCCACCCGAAGAAATATCCTGTTGTGGTTGACGTAGTAGGGTGTGGTGATGCTGCTTGCAAACTTTATGTTGGAACGATGTCCATTTTGCAACGTTATAGCCTTTACCTAAGCAATTAAAACAAAGACCTAGCCTTTTCACATTTGAAAACCTTTGCATAAGACCTATCCTGTCAAAGTTAGAGTGTTTAGTGTCTCCACAAACCAGAAAAGTTCGTTTAGTGATTGTGAGCGAAGTCTGAGGGATATGAGCAGTATACGATGACTTTGCCTTGTTCAGCGCCTTTCGCCCATAGTCAGGTCTTAGCTGTATGCTGTCTCGAGTCTTGAAGTATTGACATCGCTTACCTAGAACAGCTGAATTTTATATCCAATGCGGAGGGTTTTTTGTAATACTAGTGTTCGTCCCATTTTGCTAGGGTTTCCAGACCCACTTTTGACATTGCGGTAGGTATAATTATCGCATCGCAAATGTTCTCAAATGATTCGATTGATTGAGAAAAAAAAAATTGCAGAGAAAAAAAAAGAGATTGTAGATCAATGGCCGAAACCTTTGTGACGTGTGTCAACTCAAATAACTCCGAAATGTATTAGCCAAATGTGAGACAATCATTACATATCGTTCTTTGAGCATTGCAAGAGCCTTTGAAAAAATTAAGAAATGACGGAGGTATGAGCCACTAAGAAGGACTCTCTTTGAAATTGGTGTACAAGATACGTCAAGATCGGCCCAATTGACTTTGCTAAAATTTACAACACATATTCTTTATAATATTATCTAAGATGTGGCACATCTTGTGATTCGATGCCACGTTCATATGTTATACATTTTTTATACAGCTCTCATTTCTACAAAAAAAATTGAAAAACTCTCCTCAATGCTATATCTTAGCATTTTTTTTTATTTTTCACACGATGAATGCGAGAAAAAATAAGTACACCATCAGCAAGGATTTTCAAAAGAGTGTCTTACTTGACGGGTCATATCTCCGTCATTTTTTAATATTTTTTCTCGTTATTATTTCAAGTTATTTATAAAATTACTATATGTATACGCAAGATAAAAATTATTTTATATATTTAATAGATGGGTCAAAACATTGTTTTATTTTTACACTTACTTTTCTGTGCGCCAAATTTATGTAATCACTTAAGGCCTCTTCACTCAAGAAGGATAGTAAATGATTAAATTTTTGCATTTTGCTTAAAGTTGGGTCATCACACACAAACTTTGTAAATGAATTTATAAAATTCTTATAACCCCAATATTTTCCGTTAAACTTCGGAAGATTTGGCAAAATATTGTGTGACACTTCCGGTTTTGCGACACTTGTTTCCACAGCACTTTGATTTCTATTGGGACCTAACAGCGATTGGATTTTTGTTTTGGTAGCTATGTATAAATCTTCTAACTCGCCACGATTAGGATCAGTAATTTATGTTTAATCTGACTTGTTTCAAACAAGATTCTAATATTATTAACCGGCATCCTAATTCTGTTGCGGACAAAGTGCCTTCCTCGATGTTAAACCTTCTGCAGCGAAACGCATTTACAGTGTACAAGTATGCATTGTATATAGTGAACAATTACATCTGCAAGTTAAAAGGATTTTCTTAACATCAACTCGAGGTCCCTACTTGTAGAATAAAAGTATTTGGATCTTAGTTGTTCGGAAGTATGTACGAATAAACGATTTCGTACTTCAGGAAACAAGCGAGCGGAGCGAAAATCAAAAGAAACTCTCTTCCTTGCGAGTTGTTCAACAATTAAAATTTTATTTTAATGATGAACGGTAAACGGTTATGTGCAAATCAAATAACACATTATAATTCAAATAATGTAATAAAAATATGGTGGCTTCCACTGCAACAGGCGCCAAATTCAAATCTGTTATACGTTGTGCAATGTTTTATCAAGATTACAACATACTCATATATCTACATAACTTATTATTCGAATATTCTATTGTCATCGCATAATAATAGATCAGAATAATATAATTGAATGTACGCTGATACTGCTAACACCCTACACCGTCCTTGTTGTTAATTTAGTATATTAACTGTTTCCCCCACATCCAGGATCTTTGATCTGAAATATTTTTTACGGAACTCTTTTAAAATTAGACATTCTTCTAGGAAGTGCAATACGCTCTTACTCTCTGCTTGCAGAGATTTCACAAATTTGAAAGTTGGGATTGGTGGGTATGTAGTTTAATTAGCTCCTCTCTCAGTTTAAAAATAATGCTTATTGTATCTAATGAATTGTTGCTAGGAATTACGTCTTATCCTCTAGGTTGTCGTATATTATAGTACAATCAAGATTGCTTACTTCTATCGCCATCAATATAGTCGAGTGGCACCTTCAATGTGTCTAGAAACAATGCTGATATTCCGGTTTCTATAATAAATACAACATTTAATGGGCGTGTTTATCGTAAATCAGAAAGTACACTTTAGGAAGTAGCGTAGGAACTTCTTTGTGTCCTCGAAGGAACGGTATCCCCATACATGAGCATCATACAAAAGTATCTAGAGGGCGACTGAGCGAAATAATGTTTTTTTTTCGCTGTTTTACCCTTCAGATGTTTTCCCATATTTAGGTTGACCGATATCAAGGCTCCCAGGTATCTTTTTGCCACCGCCTCATCTAAACACAGTCATTTTCGATCTACCCGAAGCTTAGCGGAACAGCATCGGTTTTGAAAGTTCTGTTGTGTACTTTTTGTAGAATTCGAAAGGAATTCGGTCATAACCGATGCCTTTATGAACCTCGGCATTTTCTATGACTTCTTGCACTTGTTGTTAAAATTATCTTTGAGTAGTGGCGGCTTTAACGATGAGCCGACCAAATTTTTATTCGTGAATTTTCAACAACGTCGGTGGATGGTCGATGCCATACAGTAAAAAATTAGGATATAACCGTGGTGCGAACCCTCATTTGCAAAAGAATGCGAGATTATACTTTTATATTGTGGGTTTATGCGTGATTATGAAATTGCTTCTGTTTAGCTTATTTTCTCTATAAACATCCTAATTTGCGCAATCGGTTTGTGGTTTGTTACCGAGATACATATTAACGTTGATTGGCTATTCAAAGTTATTCCAACCAGTTCGACGTATTTTTCCTGTTCTCCCTGGTCACCTCCTCAATTTCAGTTCAAATTTTCATTAAATTCGTTTTCCGGTTTTTAAACCCCATTTCATTTCTTTTCTTGTCGGCTGGAGGTTTTCATTGCAAAAAATAAAAAAAAATACGAACAGTATTTGCGACCTATATTTATACCCCTACTGACCTACACAATCAATTTATTTATGGGACCGTATGTTTAGCGCAACATCACCCATTTTAAATTGTAATCATATCTTGTGGAATTCCTAATTGTGTAATCGATGTCAATAAAGTTGACTGCTTAGCTTGCAATGGCATCTTTTTCTTTTGAGATGTGCATTCTCACTTTCACATGTAATTTTAGCAATAAAATGCCTAAGCGATTCTTATGACTCCTAGAAAGATGCACTCGAAAAAAAATTGTGGACGAAATCTCGGTTATTGAAAACAGTGTCAAACGTGCTGAAGAGTTACCTAACACAGTCCAGAACTCACCCGATCTAATAAAATCCAAAGTAATGTACTTGCATAAACAAATTGCAGGGCTAATCGAGTTCGACTCCGTGAGATCCAAGAATGAAAAAACTCCCTTACGACACCCGGATAAAGTGTTGAGTGACCTCAAAGATATCTGTTCTGTGCAAATTATATCCAAAAAAAACGTGCAAGTTGATAAGCTCCCTGCGTGGTGACATTGACTTTCATTTCCAGTCCTCCTCACACAAACAACTCTCTCCTAAAAAATCTGATCCTATGCTCGAAGTTACGAGTATCTTCAATAAAGTGAACGATGTCGGTGATGAACTTACTGCGACTCGATCCCTCGTATGCGATATTGAACATAACATCGCAACAATAAACAGCAAAATCGATGGGACACCAAACTTTCAGAATATCCACTATAATACATCGCTCATCGTTGAATTAATGGAACCTGAAGTGGATTCACCCTTACCTGCAAATATAAGTCATCTGCAGACGGTTCAACCTACTGATTCCTTCAAAGTTTCGTCCAACTGGACAACAGAAAACTCATCTATGTGAACTCCTCTAGTCGCCGCTCCACGGAAGCTTAATTCAACGTGGACACCTTCCGAATGGCAACGTAGACTAGACAAGCTTACTTCGAAGAATCGATTGGTCTCTATGCTTCTTATCAACCCAAACGATATTGATTGGATTTCGAATTTCTTCGAAAAGAAATACTGCATCACCATTAGTCACTACCATTTGCCGCCAACATCTCACTACGAAAGAAAGCGCAGCTTCAAATTCAATACTCCGGCTAAATATGAATGGTTATAATTCAGAATTTAGTCAGCAATAATTTCAGTCTTGAAAAGATGTGTCTGCCAATGGTTGGAAAATACAGCGAAGAAGCAGGATAACGGCATGCAGTTCGTCACACCAAAACCAGCTAATAAGTTAGCAAGTAAATCCAAATTGCCAGAACCTACCTCCTCTTCTCACAGCAAACGCAGCTCCAATTGGAGTTACAAAACTAAAATTGTTCCTAATTTTAAGCCTGCCACCCATACTCTAACTCCCTTTATTCAACCTCAAACCAAGCCCCAACGTCAACGTGTCTCTTTCGACTTAACCCTTATAACTGAAACAAGCGTCATGGTTTCCATCCAGCAGAAAGGCCTCCCTACCGATTCTACCAGTCTCAGGAAACATTATATAAAGTATTACGAGATTTTCAATACGCCTCCCCACAAAATTGTTAGCGATCTTACTGCTCTTTGCCACTATGTATACTCTAAAGAGTCTCGCACATCCAAATGTAAGAATGTAAGAGGACTGCGTTCTAAAACACACGTCGTTTTGCATCAATTTCATGCTCTCCCATTTGATATCTACTCTGACTGAAACTAATCTTACCCCTAACATAAAAACGCAGGAGTTATTCTCTCCTTCTTTTAATGTTTTTCGGGATGATGATCGCACACCCCCTTGATTGACTCTCCTTGTCGAGGAGTCCTACTGGCTATTTAGAACAGCTTTGACTCACCTCTCCTTGCAACTTCGTCTCAGCTCGACGTTGTATCAGTTAAAATAAGACGTACTCGTAGATGCCTGTAGATACCTCCGGCCCAACCTATCGAATACATTCAGGTTGCTATTGATGCAATCGACAATTGTCGGACTTGGTTGATGATATTATTACCTTCGACGATTTTAATTTGCCTCAGCTGAAATGGACTCCATCTGAAGACCTATCTTTTTTGTCGCTTCTAATCCCATTTATACTAAGGAATGCCTCTTCTTAGATGGGTTAACAGACTTCAGTCTATCTTCTATAGACATCTTCTACATCCTCTCTTTGAAATAATCGTAGACTCCGCTCTCTATGAAACAAAAGAAATAAGTTATGGGCGGTATTACTTGGCACCCACTCTGCTTCCGACGATTCAAATTATCTAGGTACATATTTTCGTTTCATTGAACTCTACAGAACTAACCTTATAAGTGACCCCAAGTCCTTTTTTCAATTTCCCAATTGCAAAAGCAATACCGATGGTTATATGTACTTCCTCCCCCGCTTTCGAAGCCAAATCTTCAAGTGATCTTCCTACCATCGACAGATGTCTCTTGTGTTTAACGTAGGTACCTGCCGTGAGGGCTTAAGCCTACGGTGCGTCTTCGCACAAGATATCAAAATAATGCGTTGATAAGCGCCCTTCGGGTAGTACAAGTACTACCACCAGTACCAGATTCGAAGTCGTGTGTAAGGCACGAACTTCCCCTTTGGTGAAGGGTCGAGTCCTATCTAATACCTCAGCCATTCTGTGGGTCATGGCACCCGGTTGCAATGCAACTCCACATCGAGCAGACCAATTGGTTCCATAGCAATCCCATGGTTTAACACCGGTCGTTGTAAACTACACACATGCTAAGCCATGAGATGTCCAAGAACCATTCGGTCCATTCTCCCCGCGATTTTGGGTTTAAACCTACAGCCACCACGATACTCCCACAAGGGGGCCAACTCCTAGGTCAGGCCGGAACCATAGTTCCGGGGGCTCCTGACCTCCCGTGGTACCAGAATATAGCTTCCGGTCGAGCTTCGCAACCTTGAGATTACTTCCAGTTGGGCACCTCACTGCCCAGGACTGGCGGCCTTGCAACAATTTCAAAATCTCAAAATCTACAAACTTCCCACTAGCTGCCTACTGCGCCTTCTATTGAATATATCTTTTGCAAAACTACGGGTTCTTTCAAACCGTACGGTATCAGTGATAATTCCACTGACATCGTAGGTCTCACCATTAAAGGTGATGCCCATAGCCTGCAAGTCCCTTATGTCAGCGTAATTGGGACACTCACATAGGACATGAAGCCAGTCCTCATAGGTAGCTCCACATGAGCAGCTCGCAACCTCGCTAAGCCCCCTCTTTTGCAAGAAAGCATTGAGAGAGCCATGCCCGGTCAACAAAAAGCCCAGGCTGAGGTTAAAATTCCGTTCAGGAAAAATTCTCATGGTTAGCACATCCCTTAGGAAGCCGTAAGTAACCCTACCATTTTCGCTAGCATCCCATCTAGATTGCCATCTAGATAGAACACATGCGTGTAGCAAGGTTTTACGCTGCTTCAGGGATAGGCCATCCACTTCTTCCGGGGAAACCCAATCGCGCCCATTTAGAGGGAGACCTTTCCTGATCTTGAAGGCAATACCGCGACGTATCACTTCCAGATCCAGAGGTGGCACTCCAAGCAACACCTGCATTGCCTCTGTGGAGACAGTGTGGCACACCGGTAAGCAGCCAAGCAAGGCGACTCTTTGACAAGCCAGGATCCGTCTTTAGCCATCAACATTCATAACTCTGTCGTACCATACCGATGCTCCATATGTTGCACAGGCAACAAAAAGGCCATCGTATATGATACGGACAGAACGCCTGTTGAGTCCCCAGTCAGATCGCAAAATGCGCCTTACCTGGCCTACGGCACTCAGCCTACCATCGACAACATTTTTGCTACATTTTTCAAACAATCATTCGCCAATAACTACTTCGTACCAAATCCCTCTTACTTCAATTCCCACATTTCTCCGCTGGTCCCTTTCTCACTCAAAATTTCGATCGTGCCGTCATTAAAAAAAAGTTGCTAAAACTTAAAGATGAATTTCTACCTGGCCCAGATGGTCTTTCCCCCGGCACCGTTTTTCTTAAAAAATGCTGTTCCAACCTGTCCCTCCTTTCTTACCTTTTTCGTCTACCAATCACACGGTAAGAATTTACCAAAAACGGGATATAGACATGAAGTTACCAATTACCGTCCCATTGCTAAACTCTCTCATATACCAAAATTCTTTGAAAGCCTTAAGCAAGTCTTTTATTTCGCCCAGACAGCATGGTTTTGTAAAAGGCAGATGAACTAACACAGACCTAGTTAAATTCGTGTATTTTGCTCTCGCAGCCTTATAAAATTGCAGAGAAATCAATGTTATCGCAACTAATTTCACTAAAGCATTTGATAAGTTATCGCATCAATTGTCTGCTCTCGGCTTTGGACCTCCTTTATTAAAATGGATTTCTTCTTACCTCGTAAATCGATATTATAGTGCTAGGTTTAGATTCGCCCTTTCTGTTCCATTTCTGGCCTCATCTCGAGTTCCACAAAGCAACCCTCTTGGTCCTCTTCTCTTCATTCGTACTATTAACGATCTTGAAAGGGTCATTAAACACTCCTCCATCTCCCTTTAAGCTGACGACACACAATTTTTTAAAACTACTTCGTCTCCCCATCACCTTGAAGAAGACCCTGATCGGTTTTCAATCTGGTACTGAAAAAACTGTCTCGAACTTAATATAGTCAAACGCTAATCTATAACCTTCTCAACTAAATGCAACCCGTCTCCTCTCCGTCTTTATTTTCTCTATTCTCAACCAATTCCCCCGGGATCAGTCTTTTCAAGACATTGGCGTGTTATTCGACTGTTAGCTTAACTTCCGTTCGCATACCGATAAGATGATCCTTAAAGCCATCTCATCACTTGGCTTTATTAAACGATGGTCTAAGGAATTTTCCAACCAGTATGTAACCAGATCTCTCTACTATATGTTACCCTTGCCCGTCCCTGCTTGAGTTTGGCAGTCTAGCTTGGTCACTCTTTCACCGAGCTCATGCTCGCCGAATCGAGGATCTTTAACGTCGATTCCTCCGTTTTGGTCTCCATGGTCTGCCATGGGACGACCCTTTAATCTTAAATCCCTATTAGGACCGCCTCAAACTTCTCAAAATAAGTTCGTTAGAAGAACGTACGAATATTGCTGACATTCTTTTCATTTATGGGCTGCTTTCAGGTTCCAAAGACTGCGCATCCCTTTTCAACTCCATCTTCTTCAATACTGACCCACGTAATCTATATTGTCCTCGTCTCTTCTCTTAACGGTCTACCACACCTCTTATGACTGAAACGAACCAATATCCAGTATTCTCCGAAAGGTCAACTCAAACTTTGATTTCGACCTGTTCACTCCTCGTTTCAAACAAGACCTCCTCCATCATTCCTTTAGTTCTTAGCTGCTAAGTCTTTCTGTTAGTTTTTGAATTAGGTTCAGCTTTTATTAAGCCAAATAAATGGCGGTCTCAGCCACCACAAAAATTCTTGGAAAAATATTTACTTCAAAAATCTTCGATGGAAGACTTTTCAACACCTATTACTACATTTAACAGGTACAGTGTTCCAGTACTTTGTACCTTAACTATGATAGTAACTTAAGTAAATTTAAAAAAAGTCCTTTAGTCAAAAGTTGTGTTTTTTCCTGAATTAATAAAAATTCCTAAAATAAAACGTTTTCGTTTAGTGTTTTATAGCTGCCCCGACTTTAAATATGTTATAAGCTCTAACTTCCCTTACACTCGTACAATGCTTAGCCATACTTGGTTTAAGTAATAAGCTTTGTCGAATCATATAAATGTTACTGCAGAGCTCATGAAAATGATGTACAATATACATTTCCTTATACGAATTACCAATTGTTCACAACTGTATTTTCATTTTCAGCAGGAAATTCAATTCTCTTTCATTTTCTTACAACATAATCAAAGAAAGATACCCACAGCGCAGGCTTAATCAACGAGAGCGGGAAATAAAATTCAATCAACGGTTATAATATTTGTGGTAGTTTTCAGTAAGTAAAAACAAAAACAAATTTATATAAAGCCTACATAGTGAAATTCATTTTAATGTACCATTAGTCGTCGATCGTGTTGCAACTCCTATTTCAAAGAAAAATAAATTGCAATGTTAATTGCAGCATTGTGTCAAGCATTGGTCAGTGTAACTGTTTTTATTTTCTTTAAATTTGAAAACGTTGATGCCAGAACAGCCTTTTTATTTGGGGAAAATATGATGCCCGTTTTATCATCTCAATCAAAATATCAAATACCCAGCTCAGCCACAAAGAATATATTAAATGGACTTCCTCAAAAATTACAGCTGGCATCGCAAACTTTTGACGATTCGTTTCCAGATGAAGATTTGGCAGAATTGAAAGCGAATAAAAACAGGTTCAGCAAGCTGCGTAAAGAGAATTATAAAACGTTAGCAAAATCTGATAATATTAATTCCCTTCAAAGCTTCTGTTTCATTATATGCCAACATCATGAACTTTGTGCTGCAGTTTTTAATACAAAACCATTGAAACAAAACGTGTTACTTAGCCTACTGCGTATCATTTCAAAAAATAATTTCGGAAATCAGGAAATGTGTGACCAAAATCAAAGTGATTCAGCTGAAGCTTGGCAACAATATATTTCCCTAAATGCAACTAATCCTAGTGTCAGGTATGACGAGAATGTAATGCTAAAATTTTATCCAACCCAAATATCTTTATCTGTAAGAAATAAGAAAATAAAAAGAACAAAATCACTTGCTTTAAATCCGTATATTAAGGAAATTATTCGAACAAATAAAGTTGGAACATATCGATCGGAAATGAGTCAACAAACTAATGATTTTAAAGAGGAAAATAATCAAACCCAAAATCATTTTAACAAAACCAACCAGCAAAAGAAAAATAGAATACGAAGAGACAAGAACAACCGACAAAAATCTGTGAATACGATATACGGGAACCTCTTGCCTGTTGCACTTACAATAATGGGGAAAAATGGTGAATTGTCAACTGGTGGAACTCTGCTTAATCATATAACTTTTTTATTAAAGAATGCAACTCGATTTGAATCAATGGATAAATCTTATGGCGATATTTATCTTAATGAAAACGATTTCGGTAGAATAATGAAAGATTCAATGAATTTAACAGATCCAGTTATATTGACAATCTTTGGAATCGGCGCATTTAATGACTCTTCGTTGTTAAGTACTACTTATATAAACGACTATCTTAACTGCATTGACCATTCCGGAGAAATAAACAAATACCAAGCACTGCAGAATAAAATTGATTGTATGAAGCGAAAGTTATTTGACAAAAATAACTATGAACCTACTGAAGCGTCACGGTATCCAATCAGCAATCTTCCGGCAGCGTTAGTCTACACTGATGTTATGAGTAACATTAAAAATTTAGTTCGACCGAAAAACAACATTGTGCTTTACTCACTTCCAGCAGGTGAACTGGCTCATCTACATCAAGTTATCTTACCAATAGAAGAGTTCGTGTCTAAAATTCACAATGCGCATTTCTCACCAAATAATCTAAATCGAAATTTATTTTTAAACGGTAATATAAGCCCTCGAATATGGTACATAGTAAAGCCAGATGGAAGACTCTATCAAACAGAAGCAAGTCAGAATTATTATCCAGCAACTATATATCATGGTTTTCCAGATATCCCAAATGCAGATATTTTTGTAGATCGAGGTCCGAAAGGGCCTTATTACGAAACTTCCGAAGATGATGAGTAGCACTCTAACTTATAGAAAATTACATATTTTCCAAATTTAAAATAGGAATATTTTGCGCTCATATTCGTTTGAAACTTAACAAATTGCTGCATGCTCAAAGCTGTATTTATTTCACGCTTAATTCACTTTTGATGAAGGAATAAAAAAAACCAAGTGGAAAAAAATTATTTAGATAAGTGTTTTCTTTATTCTTTTTATGTATTCATGACTTTAATCGTACTCAGAGGTCTCTTATCCATATATTTTTCTTTATGAATTGATCAGATATAAAATATAATATTGAATCATATTTCATCAAAAACATAATTAGCTAGAAGAATTATAATTTTTATTATTGAGAAAGGGAATATGGATTATAATTTTATTCAAATGATACTTCCAATTTAGAGTTAGATATCACTGCAAGGCATAACCCAAATTAATTTCTTAAACATGAACTGGAAACCCGATTTACACCAGCAAAAATAAACGCGATAAGAAGGGATTGCACTTCAAATATGTATTATTATCTTGACTAAACTTTTGCTTTAAATTTTTATCAACAAAGTAAAATATTTTAATAGATACGATTAGTAGAATAGAGAAGTTTCTTCAGCGGTATGTCTAACTGGTTGAGGAAAGGATAGCTAGAACGTCGACGATTATGCCGAAAACAATGCTCGCAGTTGTTGTCCTCCTCGAATATACTTTTGTATATATATAGTGTGGTATTCACTCGCTCTTTTTCCTTTTATTTATTTATTTATTTATTCAAATAGTTTACAAAAATAAATTTATAAAACTACTTAACAATAAGGCTTCAGGGCAACAAGGCCATTTGAAGGCATTTTTTATGTGTACACATATACTCGTATGTATAAATATACAATAATCGTTTTTGACATACTCAAAGAGAGTATAAAAGTTAAAAAAGATGAAACAATTAATGAATTACGAGTACGTAAGATAATTATGAAATTATTAAGTTACTGATTTTACTAAAAGGAAATAATTGTTAAATATCATTAAATTTATGATGCAGTGTTGTGGCTTGCTTGATATGACGTATCGACGTAGGGTTGTTTGAATTTAACAACTCAGCCAGTTGTTGATCGTTGCTTGAAGCCTCGCCTATATCTTCGATATAGGGCAGGTAACTAAAATATGCCCGACTGATAGTTCTAAACAACAGAAAGTGCAGATTTCGGGGGCCTGTGCCGTGTAGTAATGCCTACTTGTGAAGAGACTTTTATCAGTTCTCATGCGTATAATTAAAACCTATAAAGTTTTATACAGTTTTCTCTTTATAGGTTTTAATTATACGGATTGCATAAATGATGTGTACGCAGAAAGGTATGATTATCTTTAAATAAGACTGCTAATTCTTTTTCTCTTAGTGCTGCAAAATGTTTTGGGATAATTAAAGCAGAGTTTGGTGCTTCTACTGTAAGTGGGAGAGTAAACATTTCTTTAGCTGCAGTGTCAGCGTCTTGATTGCCCCTTATACCTACATGGCCAGGAACCCAAGCCAAAAAGATGTCTCTACTGGAATTTAATATTGCCCTGATTTTTTCCAAGGATGGACATTTGTTTTATTCACTTTTAAGACCATTTAAAATACTGAGATTGTCTATGAATATTATTTTCTGTCCAGCTAAATCTTTGGTGAGAGACAGACACTTCTGTATAGCGGTTAGTTCCGATATATAGCTTCTGGTAGATTCGGGCGAAAGTCCTTGGTGGATTGTTTTAGTCTCTGTGTTGGATGTAAGCTCAACAACCGCGTATGACGAGCTGGAATTTCTGAATGAGCCATCAGTATAAAATATTCTATCTGGTTTTATTCTCTCTATCATCTTATTGTGGAGTGCTTTGAATTGTGAATCCGTTGTATCTTTTTTCTTGTGCTTCGGCAAGTTGGTATGTATTAGTAACGTATTTCTTTTCCAAGGAGATGGAGGTCTAGATGTTGCCGAGTAACTCTCCATATTTGGGAGACAAATTTCGGGGGTTTCCTACAAAGAAACCATGTTCCTTATTGCGGAAATAGTGCCCTACGAGGTTTTTCCATACTAAGTGATTCCCTAATTACCTTGTGGAGTGGATGCAATGGATTTTCCAGAGCTTTACTTATAAGTGCTACAGATGTATTCTCTCCAAGGTGTTCAAAGGAAAAATGATACCCAAAGTGCTATTATTGGCGTTGTTTTAAGGGCACCTGTTGTTGTGCGAAAACATTGGTTGATGGCGGCGCTTATACTTTCGACCTTTTCCTTGGAGGTCCGTGGCTATCAAGCCACGCTGAAGAGAGCCTTCTACCAGAGTATTAGCCAATTGAATTGCAGTCTCCATATGGGGGCCTTTACGTTTGGAGCAAACAATTTTAAATGCATTGTTGAGCAATTTAAGTTGATTTATTGCTGTTTTAATTTGTAAATTCTATTTTAAATTTCCAGAAAAGTATATCCCTAGTATTCTTAATTCTCTTTTAAGTGGAATCGTAGCGCTACGAAGAACCAGAGAAGGACAGGTGCAAGCTCTTTTTCTGCAAATGTAGATTGCTTCAAAATTTGTTGATGGAACTGAAGCACTTCTTTCCAGCGCCTATTGATGGATTGCTGAGTCAGTTGCTTCCAACAGTTGATTAACATGATTAGGATGTCCGGAAGCCAGTGTGTATATATTGTCTGCATAAATGCCGACGAAGTCGAAGTCATATCTGGAGTTATCAAGTCGCCATATCAGCGAATCGATATAGGCATTGTATATTATTACCGATAGTGGCGATGCTTGTGGAACCCCGTTCTCAATTTGAACTACGAGTATTGAAGATACATTTACATTAACCTGAAAAGTTCGACCTGTCATAAATGAAATGACAATCTTTAGGTATCCCCCATGAACTAAGCTGTTTAATAGCTGGAATGAACATTACCCTGTCGAAAGCCTTTTCAAGGTCAGCTGATAGAACTACGCTATGTTTCCGCAACGCAAGATTCTTAGCAAGTTTCACTTCTAATAAATGTAACAGACACCCCTATTTTGTCTAAATTAGTGTTGTGCTGGATGTAACCTTTCTTCTATTTCCCAACCAATTCGTGTTCCAATGATTTTTTCAAAAATTTTGGAGAGAACTGGGAGAGGTGATATAGGCCGATATTCTTCAAATAAGTGAGATATTCGTGTTTTTTTTGGAATGGGCTTAAGTAGTGCTCTCTTCCGATCATGTGAGATATTGCCAGTACTTATTATATTATTGCATAAAGAACAGATTCTTTTTCTTAGATTTTCATCGCAGCGTTTTATCATACTATATGTTATCTTATCACTTCCCGAAGAAGTTCCTTTCGCGGTGCAGATAGTCATTTCTAGTTTGCTCAGCAAGATATTTTGCCTGCGTCGCAAAGGATTGTAGATCGTTTATCGAAAATAGTTGTTTTGAATTGATCAAGTTGTGCGGGAGAGTGCTGTCGGAGCTATAGTTTTTCCATAATTGGGCAAAGGTGTTGGCTATTATTGCTGGGTCATTAATAAGAATTTAGTTCGATAGCATGTAGGGAAAGTATTTTTATGTGTTTGAAGCTCGAAGTGATTTTATTCTGCTTCAAAAAGTCGTGAGGTGTAAGGAAGGGTTCATTGTATTAACGAAGTTCTCCCACGATGTTCTTTTTGCCAGAATTGACTCTCTTCAAAATTTGGCAAAGCATTTTCTGTACGCAATGCAGTTTTCCATGGGATAATTTCACCCAAGCTTTGTTTTTTTCTTTACAGAGTGTTGCAATTTCTTTTGTAAACCATACAGGATTTTTCGCATGCGTATTTCTTATTTTTGTTGTCGGGATAGATCTTGCTGCATATTCTCTAATTATTTTTTTAACTTTTGCAGCTTCTTGGTTTACATTAGAAGACACAGGTGTTTTAGATGATAGATTACGCGATGTTAATTTAAAGAGATCCCAGTTTGCTATCTCTTCCTTAAACCTTGCACTTATTTTTCTTTTACAAGGTATTCTTGGTGTTCGAATTATGAGAGGCATGTGATCTTTGCTTGTACCTAATGCCTCCAATTGCAGCATGGGTGCAATATCCTCTTTTAATTCTAATGAATTGTATCCCTGTATACTTATGCTGACATAGTTATTACGGGCGATTTTAATATACGTAATTCTGGATGGCTTCGACATTCTGGATAGACAACACCCAATGGACGGTGAGTTAAGATCTTTGCTGCTGAAAACAACTTAACCCAGCCCATAAATCCATCCACGTAAATACCACACATTTGTAGTCACACTACCAACACCCAGGACCTGATTTTAACTTCCCACGCTGATAAATTCACAGTTGATGCGATTTCCCCTCTAGTCCCGTCGGACAATTGTGTCATTTCTCGTACACCGATCACACAGCTAGAAAACAAACAAAAAACAAACAAACTCCTAAACAAACCATATGGCAATACGAGAAAGCCAATTGGAGCGGACTTAACAGCCTCTTAAGGAATTTGAACTGGTCGTTATTTTTCCTCGATAACGACGTGGATGCCGCCGCTGATATGATCACAGACGCTATTCTCTTTGAAATAAGATCCGTTATCCTTCACCCGATGAAGAGTATAAAATCAAGGGAAAAGGCATGGTACGACTCGAGCTGTAAAGAGACTGTCGGAGTTAGAGAACTGTTTTTTCGGTCCTTCAGAACCAAGCCGACAGAGGGGAAAACCAAACAAAGTTCAAATAAAGTTCAAACAAGCTTACAATGTCTTTTTTAATCGCGTGCAATTTCAATACGACCAAAAACTAAGGTAAAAAATACTACAATGCACCAAAGGTAGTAAAAAGTGTTGGTCGTTCGTCGAACACATTAGAAATACCTCACCTTCCATCCCAACGCTCATTTATAACAAAATTACAGGTGTCAACTTTTTGGGGAAGGGCAATCTGCTTGCTGCACCCTTTGCGGCCAGCTCAACACCTCCAGATTGTGCTTTGTCTCTGCCTACACTTGAGTGCGTCGAAACATTAATGGGGCGAATCGACTTTCGCACAAGTGTAGTAGTAAGAGTACTTGAAGATTTTAGTAACCACAAATCTGCTAGTCCAGATGGTATATCTCCCCTTCTTCTGAAGATGTGTTCTCCCTTGCTGGAAAAAATACTGCGTAAGTTTTTTCATCTTTAGGACTATTTCCGAGCAGGTGGAAGACAGCATTTGTCCAGCCCGTCCCTACAAAAGGCAAATCTTCTTCTCTCTCCTCCTACAAACACGTTGCACGTACGACTCTTTTTCCAAGGTCATGGAAACGCTGATAAACCGTCAGCTCATGAAATATCTAGAAACATGAAAACTTCTCAATGCCAGGTCCACTTGAGATTTGGTACGTCTCACCAAAACGTACATCAATCTGACGAAAACAAGATAGTTACACTTTATATTTCTAAGGTATTTGACAGAGTTTGGCAGCAGGTCTTTCTGTCGAATATGCGTGATTTTTGGATTAACCACTCCCATCTTAAATTTGGTTTTTTAAATAACTTAACAATCAAGAGGGTGGACTACTCTTAAAATGCGGGAGCACGTTTTAAGTTGGGTTGGGCGGTTGGGATTCGAACACCGAATCTACCGATTTGGAATCCGGTTCAATATCACTTGAGCCACAGCCACCCACATTTGTTCAGCCCGTCCCTAAAAAAGGCGAATCATCTTCTTTCTCTTCCTACTGACCCATTGCTCTTACGTCCCCTATCTCGAAACACTAAAATTCCAAAGTATGGTTTTTGGAGCAACAGGCCCACTGGTGATTTGGTGAAATGTCTCACCAAATAGTCGGATAGTCCAATTTAAGTTGTCTTGGATGGTTCAAGTCTGATATTCACAAAATAAAAGCTGGACTCCGTTCTCTCTCCGATACTCTTTTTAATTTTCATCAATGATCATTGTCTGCTACTTCCAAACCAATATATTCCTTTTCTGACAACAGTACTCTCTACTATTCATATTCGTTCCCGGACTCACTGCCCTGCTCTTCGGCTGCAAAACAGAAATGGCAGCATATGTTAAGCAAATTCCGATATTAACAGCATAATCGATTGGGGAATTATCAACCGAGTGGAATTTAATGCTTCCAAAACTCAATGCTGTCTGCTGTCATTAAAGCGATATTTAGATAACCAGCCATTATTTATATAGCCGAAATCGAAAAACTCTCCTTTCCCGGTGTCAATCACAACTTACCACATATTTGATGCCATCAAAAATGCTGCGAAATCTTCAAGTGATGTAAGAAATATTTCACCCCTTTGATCTAGCCTCAATATACTCGTATAAGGCATTCATCCGCCCAAAATTGGAGTACAATGCCCACATCTAGTCACGTGCTCATAGAACAGCACCTGCTGGATAGGATTCAAAACCGTGCCATAAAACTCTTACGTGGTACTAGTATCAGTGTGGCAATTGATACCCTTGAATACCGACGTAATGTCTTCCATCTCCCCGTCTCACTTTGCTTTTTAGCTATTCCTACCATCAGTGCTCGATTAATTTCGCCAGTAACATTCCGTCACTTCACACCTTCCACCGTAACACCCGTCTCGCTATGAATGCTCATCAGTATATTCTCAAGCCCACTTTCGTTTGTACTCTAAAATATCGTAATTCGGTCCTAAGCTTATGAAATGCCCTGCCGAGCTCTCTACTTCCTGGCCGTTACAACTTGCACACGTTTAAGAACAATGTACATCGGTCCTAAATTTCCTTCGTCCCCGATGAGTACAAACCCTTTAACGGTACACAAACCCCTTAAGCACGCGCTAATTGTAAAAAAAAACTTTGCAAAACGAAGCAAAGAATTAGGTATTTTTCTGTTGACATTCGGTTCCTCTAGTATGCCTACCATGCAGCGGTACACGTATTCTGCGATATCTGCATTGATAATGGCTTTGTGCAGTATGGACGATTCAGCCTTCCTGGAGAAATAATTGAAGAGATGTTTATTTTGTCTTTCAACAATGTCTTTGACATTTGTTATTCATCTTTATCCTCTTGTTCGTGGGAGAGTCAACCTTTCAATCGCAGCTTGTGTCTCGATATTTTGTAATAAGTGTCCTTATCTTGCTAACTCTGTTCTGTTCCATTCGACTATGCCTGTTGAGTATGTTATTATAGGGACAGCATATGAGTTGATAGCCTTTGCAATATTCCTAGACTTCAAACGTGTTTTAATACTTGCCTTAAGCGTTTTTTTAAAAGAAGAAACTAATCCGGCTTTGGTGATAATTTTTCTTGTTCGTTTTCGGCCACAGTACTTGTAGAAACCGCTTTCTTTCATAACCTCAATAGTTTCATTATTAGACGTGGTATATGCAAGCCTTTTAGACAACTCTGGTTTTACGATGTTAACTTACTTGCACTTTGATATGCCAAACTTAATTTTGATGTCGTTTGAGTATTTTTCAACTAATATATAATTTTATATCGTCCATATACATGAGGTAGATAAGTCTGGCATTTTGAACACAGTTTTTTAGTTCAAACCCATGTTTACTCTTGGTTAACAACGCACATAATGGGCTCAAAGCGAGACAGAAACACAATGGGCTCAGACTATCGTCCTGGAATATGCCCCTGTTAATTTTAATGCTGCATGATATTATTGTTGCTATGCGTGGCTTTGTGCACCAGTTCGACATTATTGTCTCGCAGAATCGTACTATTTGCTCGTTTATTATTTATATCCTTAAGATACACAATAGCCAGCTATGTGAAACCATACCAAACGCCTTTTATTAGTCAATATCCGCTGCATATAAGTTTCGCTGCATATTACAAGCTTGGTTAGTATGCACTGCATCTATAGCCAACTGTTCATTGCAGCCTAGCGAGCTTTTTCTGCAGTCTTTTTGTTGTTCGGCAAGTATATTGTTTTTTCAGTTACACAGGATGTTGTCAGTTTATATTGTCCATTTTGGCCAATCACTGCTCTACGTTCTGCGATATTTTGTTGAGTTACATGGGCCAGGTGAGGATATTTTTCCACAAACATTGTGTGCAGGTGTTGTCTATATGCTGCCATCACAGTTTCATAGTGGGTAATGCGGTAGGACGATTTAATGATAAATATGTTCGTTTCGTTACTTCACTGAATTCTCCTTCTTGGTCGCCCTGCAAGTGTGGTCAGTGGCGGCAGAGTCACTGAAACACTTCTTGAAGTTTGGGATATTAGGTTTCGATTTTCCTCTGGTTTTGTTTGTGGTGACGGTGTAGGGTCATTTCGCGTTACCACTGGCGACTCATCTCCTTGGGGAGCCGAGCCAGAGCCGGTAGCAGTGGCTTCTACCGTCATTTGAGCATATATCTCCGATCGGTTTTATTCGTTTTCGTTGGGTATATTCATTTTATTCCTTTTCTCCGTTAGTAGGTGAGAGGTATTCACCTTCCCATGAAAGTATCTTCGAGTGAATTAATTTGGTTTTCGTGTAAGAGTTGAAGATCGATAAGGCCCCTACTTCCAATTTTCTTGGGAGAGTCGTTCTTTCTAAGCAGGGTTTCGGATGGTGTATTTTATATTTTGTGAGAGTTGTTCAAATTTTTCTCGGGATGGTATTGAATTCTGTTATAGTCCATCGAATGACTCCAAAACTTTATGTAAACACTGGTATAGCATAAGTGTTTATGCTCTTGATGAGAGGTTTTCCATTCAGATGGGACCTGGCTAGTTTGTGGATTCCTCCAAACACTTCATTTAGAAGCTTTCCCTTGTTAAATTCTTCTGCTTTGCTTAACTCCAAGGTATTTGTAGATGTCGTCTTGTGTCATTCCTCAAACATCGAATAACTCGTTGCAAGGTGCTAGTTTGCCTCTTATTATTGATATTGTTCTGCATTTGTCGGTGCCAAAGGACATTTTAATATCATGGCTGAAGAATTTGGTGGTGATGAGTAAATGATTCAGGTATATTTTGGTTGATGCAAAAAGCTTCAAATCATCCACATATAAGAGATGATTGACCTTGTGCGTAACTTATCCATCCTTTTTTATTTTAAACCCATATCCTAATCTATTCAGTAAGGTACTTAATGAGTTAAGTGCTATGCGAAACCATAATGCACTTAAGCAATGTGGTTGGAAAATACCGCGCCTAATAGGACTAACGCTTGTTTTGCAAGGTGTTGTGCTAGCTTTCACCTCTATTGCCGTTCTCCATGTTTCCATTATAGAGCTCAAGAAATTGATCAGAATGGGATGGATTTTATAGATGCTGAGAATTTCTATTAATAATGAATGTGGAATGCTTTCGAAAACCTTTTGTAACCAATATTTCCAGCATGTAAATTACGTCATCCTCTTGTAGTTTGTTCTAGTACGATTTGGTCTATTGTGAACTGTTCCTTATATCCTCATGCTCCTCTTATACATCCTTTCTGTTCTTCTGCAATGACGTTCTGCTCTCTCAGGTGTTTTTATATATTGTAGAATTATTTTTACATGCCTTTTTTTAACGTACATCGTTGAAAGACATGTGGTTGGTGTGCCTGTAGATAGGTCTCCTCCATTAAAATGCAATGCTTTTGGTAGCAGGTATGTCACGCCATTGGTTAAGAATGTTGGGAAGGAGGTAGGATCACTGATGCAACAATTGAACTAATTTTTGGTGTGTTGATGTTACTCTCTTATACCAGAAATTTTGTATTCTATCAGCTCCAGGATTTTTCCAATTTTGGGCTTTAACCAGAAACTTCTGAGATTGTCTGATGTTATACATATATTGATCTGTCGTTGGTGATAATGCTGACATATTTTGTGTTTCCTCTTTAATCCATTATGCCTTTGACCAGATGGAAGACCTATATTCTTCGACACTCTCTGCCGTTGGTCCTCTGTTAAAATTTTTCTCATTTTGGTTGAACAGGGCATTAATAACAGATAATTTTTGCCTGAGAGTGTCTACGTACCCTTCATGTTTCGAATGTACGTACGTACGTACATACCCTTCATATTTCAAATGTTTCGGAAATTGCGTGCATATTTCATTGACCTTATTTCGAAGTCTTCTAGATTTGTTTCCTTTTAGGAACTCAGTGACGGATCAAATTTGGCTTCTCAATTTTATAAGATTTTCTTCCAGTTTCCTTATCCATGGCTTTGGTATTATTACTTTTTTAAAGGCTTTCAAAAGGGGTCTTGGTCCTGTTCGCAGTAAAGTTGTTGGCGTTTGAGTAGCATTATAGATGACACTATGTTGATCCTCCAAGTTTTCAATATTTGATAAAAAAGGGGGTATAATATCTTCGTTGAGGTATTGTACAATATTATTTTACAAACCTTCCCGGATGTGTTGATTTTTGCTATAGGTTGTCTAAGAGCGGGGTTTGTTTTTTCATAAAGAGAGAAAATTTCCCAGAACACATCAGATAATTTTGCGAGAAAATCGGTGGTAATGTGTTCATCCGCTTGATCTATTTCTGAAGGGGCATCTCCTTCAATAGAAGTGTTCAGCGTTAGAGTTGGTCTAATCTCATCTTTCATTCGTTCTCTAGAAGATATCGGGATTAAGTTATTTCGGTATATGGTTCTTATTTGGTCTGCTAATCGCTGCTCAGTAGCATTATATTCAGGGTGGAGGTTGGTAAAAGCTGTGTATAAACGTTAACGGTATGTTGTAATCTCTGTCTCTTTATTTGTTTCTTGATAATAAATGCGTAATAGAGTTCCATTGATATAACATGTCCATCCTCCACGCTATCTTATTCTTCCAGCAGCCGTGAGAGCTACACCGAGTGGTACATGCTGTTCACTTGTCGGCTGGATATAGGTGCTATTGTTGTTGTGTTGTTGTGCGGCTGGCGACCCATCTCTTTAAGGAGCCGGAACCGCGCCGACAACCGCAGCCTCTACCGACGTTTGAGTGTAAATTTACAACCGATTTTGTATATTACGATTATCCATTTCATAAGAAAGGGCCGCTTCATACTTGAAGTACAAACGGCCACCACGTTGTCTGGATACCAGCTTAAGATGATGGATTTGTTTCAGTTGTTTGGTCAGCAGGTGGTATTTAATTTCCCACCTACCCAGCATTTCCTATCCGCCACCCAGGGGACGCTCCATCAAGGGATACAACAAGAGATACAACACCCGCCGCGGGTTATTAATATTAATATTATTATTATTATTATTATTATTATTATTATTATTATTATTATTACTATTATTATTATTATTATTATTATTATTATTATTATTATTATTATTATTATTATTATTATTATTATTATTATAATTATTATTATTATTATTATTATTATTATTATTATTATTATTATTATTATTATTAATATTATTATTATTATTATTATTCTTATTATTATTATGATTATTATTATTATTATTATTATTATTTTTATCATTGTTATTATAGTTATTATTATTATTATTATTATTATTATAATTATTATTATTATTATCATTATTATTATTATTCTTATTATTATTATTATTATTATTATTATTATTATTATTATTATTATTATTATTATTATTATTATTATTATTATTATTATTATTATTATTATTATTATTATTATTATTATTATTATTATTATTATTATTATTATTATTATTACCGGCGGCATGAGTCATTTTGTAAGTCTTCCCCTAATACAAACTTAAGGCAGTTTTTAGTTGCCATAACCTTATCTTGGATAGCAATGATAAAGCCTTCCGTAGCAATGTCGAAGCCATAAATTTGAGCTCGGCACGTCGATAAAGTTTTGTGATAGTTGGAAGGGGTGTATTCCGTGTACGCATTTACTTTTCCATACATCCATGCGCTGTTCCCGAGAGAGAACGTTGGGTGGCCTTCTTTCAATCTCACTTGATTTAAGTTTAACCGGAGTATAGTTCTTGTCCGCTAGACGCACTGTTCGAATTAGATCTGAAGTTTCGGCTTGGCTTCAGAAATAATCTCTCAAGTTTTTCAGCATTCAACTCAGTGGGTTCATACAGAGGCAAAGCCAAAGAGGACTAAAGACATCACCTTGAAAGATTTCACATTTGATGGGCAGGGCTTGGCTAGTATTTCGTCCAAGGTAGCCGTGGCTCAAGTGGTAGTGTATTGGCCAGTCGTTCATAGACCTTGATAGAGGATAGACGTGTTTCGGCTTCGTTGTAAGTGAAAAAGTGAAAACAAAAATAATAAAACAAAAATAATAAAACGTTTTTACGTTTATGCCAAGTGCTTCGGTGGCGCGATAGTAGTGGTGTCCGACCGACAAAGCAGGTGTCGTGAGTTCGATTCCCGAAAAAGTTTCATTGACTTTTAATTTTTAAAAGTGAATAAAAAAAAAAAAAAAGAAGGTATTGTGAAAATATAAAAAGTGTGATCAGCGATGAGTGACGTCGAAAGGTCTGCTATTCCAATAGCGGGACCAGCAGATGGTACGATGTCATCGGACATCAGTTCGAAGAAGAGAAGGAGGAAGTTGAAGCCTTTTCCGAATCTTGTAAAGCGCCCCTCTCTTTCAGCTTCTATCGAAAAGCTGCCGGGTAGAATAACGGAAGAGGCGCCAACAACGTCAACAAAGGCGGCAGCTGAGTCAGACCTAGACGAATACCTATACGTGTCTGATAGCGGGGAAGGTCACAATCTCTGGCGGCCACAGAGTCAGAGGATGAAGAAGAAGAGGTGCATGCACTAAATAGCGCCATTAAACAGCTGGAACAAAAAGTGCTGGCTATTAAAGCCAAACAAGTGGCGAGGAGACTAAAGGAGCAACAACAACAACTCCTGAGCTCTCAGCAACAGCCCACAATTAGCGAGGCTGAACAAAAAGAACAGCCCCTACAACAACAAAAAACAGTGCCAGCGAAAAAACCGGCACAGACACAACAAAAACAACAACAAAAAGCACAATCGCAGCAACAACAACAGCAGCTGCAGCACAAGCCGCAGAATCAACAGCAGCAGCAGCAAAAACAGCAACAACAACAGCAGCAGCAACAGAAACAACTACAACAGCAGCAACAGAAACAACAACAGCAAAAAGTCCACACACAGAGAGTACCTCCAATCAGCACATACAAAATTGAATTGAAAGACACAATAGAGCTATGTAAGTCGGCTATCGGCAATAATTTTTTTGTTAAAAGAATTAATTTAGATAGGCATGCGATACACTGCAATACAGTGGAGCGCTACCATAAAATTAAAAATCTTTTAAGGGATTCGACGACAGAGTTCTTCTCCTACACCCCGAAGGGTGAAAAGCTGCAGACAATGCTGCTGAGGGGGTTAGAACCGTCGACCGATCCGGAGGAGCTCCTTGCACTGCTGAAAGAGAAGGAGTGCGAAGGGCTCAAATTCGTGGGGGTCAAGGCATTTGTCACGGCTAGAGCCAAAAGGGAGAAGCGGAAACTACTGTTGTTCCTCGTCCAGCTAAGTCCCGACAGCAAACTGGATGGTCTAAGGAGTATAACAGTCCTAGACTACCAGGTTGTACACTGGGAAAAATTAAAGAGGAGCGAAAACATTTTACAATGTGTTCGCTGTCAGAGATTCGGGCACTCCGCGTCGAACTGCGAAATGCAGCCTCCTGAAGTGCGGAAAGAATCACAAATCCGAGGAATGCGCTCCAAGTAAGGACGGAGCGTCTGAAGCCAATTCTCTTGTGCTTTATGTAGGAACACGGAACCGCAAACTATCGGGGTTGTCCCAAATTCCAATACATAAAACGAGTAAATCTGGCTCGGCAGCAGAAAGTGGAAGTTAAACGTCCACTCGTGCAGGCACAAACACCAGCCGCTACTCCCCACGTTACCTACGCCTAAATGGCGGCAGGTAGGGGAAATAATACGGTACAACAAACAAAGGTAGCTTCTCAGGCCCCAGCGCCTAGATCACCGGAACCTGTACCTGACATGCTGGCTATTTTGCTCCCTATTCAGGGGCAGATGGCTCAGCTTCAGCGTCAAATACAGGAACAGGCTAAGCGGGTAGATCAAATATATGCGCTGCTGCCGGGTCTAACGCACCTCCAGTCGTAATGGGTACGTACATGGCGGAGCAAACCCTGAAGGTCCTTGCAGTGAATGTTAATTCACTGATTAGGTTCGAAAGAAGAGTCACACTGTTTAAGTTGCTAAAAGACCAAGCTCCTGATGTGCTTTTGGTTAGCGAAACTAAGCTTACCAAAAGACACAAAATGAGGCACAGAAGATATAAAATATTACGGAGAAACCGACCCAACTCCATTCAAGGAGGTGGTGTTGCGATCTTTGTTAGAAAAGGACTGCGTTTCAAAAGAATATTCAGTCGTGTAGTACTTACGTTCTAGGTACTGGAAGCATGCATCATGTATATCCCTCTCCGTAGTGGAAAGCGGCTATACATGGTGTCTGTTTATGCACCTAAGGCTACTCAATCCACCGTATTCATCTCAGAGCTCGAGACACTTTTTCGATTCCTAAGACTGGAATTGGCGGAGAACTACTTTATTATCGGCGGAGATTTCAACGCCAAACATAGAGATTGGGGAAATAATACACCAAATACTAGAGAGAACCTACTTTTGAATTGGTGGGGTCAGCACAGTATAATGTATCGACTCGGCGTCAAGGCGACGGATAGTCCGTCGTTTCCCAGACACGGTTCCTATTTGGACCTCTTGCTGTTCGACACACGAATACACCTGACATGTACTAACCAACATACCATAAACTGTCTACGCACGTTTGTGTATGACAGTGACCATTGCGGTCTCAGTACCGAAATAACCGTTCCGAACGAAATTGCGGAATTGGACGAGTTTGTTCAAAGGCATTCCTCCAACTATAGTAGGGTGTATTGGACACACTTCTCCAGAACACTGACGAGAGCACTCTCCTCGAATTGGCACTACCCACCGTCCAACAGAAATCTATCAAACGAGGAGATTGACAGATATCTAAGAGTAATGGACGAAACAATCAAACGAACAATGGATAAAACGATACCTCGGTATCAACACACTGACAACGAAGACTTATTCCGCAACGCAACTATTGACGCACTGCACCGACAAAAAAGTAGGCTGCTGTCAAGACTAAAAACCTTGTACAGTCAGTTTACCGACAGACATAACCATGAGATCATGACACTGAAGTCGTCGATTAAAAACCTCCAAACATTAATAAAGGAAAATTACAGAAATTCTGTAAGTTTGTATTGGAAAAATAAATATGTTCCCGCAAATAAAAAAAATATTTCGGAGAAAAGATCAAAACGACCTTTCGTGTCTTAAAATCGCCCGAACGACGGACAACTAGAACGTACTCATAGCAGCAGGCATCGATCCAAATGAGGCCGTCGACGATGACAACTTCTTTGTGATCGAGGATCCGCAGGAGAAAGTAGTGGCTATAGGAGCCACTTTCCAGGAAGTGTACAAGGCGAATGACATCATCGGCAGCAACCACGACCTGGAAAATCGAGTTCATGTGCACAATTTCTACCTTCGAAATGAAATACTGAACTGGCGATTCGAGAGCTCGGGTTTCACCCAGTTCAGTGATGACAATATGGCAAATAGTGCCATCGCCGACGATAGGGTACAACCCCCGTTCATTTCGAAGGTAGAGCTCCAAACGATCTTCGAATCACTTAGAAGTAAGAAATCAGTGGGAACCGATGAAATACCGAATATTGTGCTTGGACATCTCCCACTAGAAGCGGTGGACATTTATACCACCCTGTTTAATAATGCAATAAATAATGCACATTATCCAGAGCATTGGAAAACTGCGGTGGTACACCCCATTCCCAAAGGAATAAATATACTTCCAATCCGGCGAATCTCCGCTCGATCAGTCTTCTTCCAAACATCAGTAAGGTTTTCGAGAAGATGATCAATAGAGTCCTGACTAAGTGGGTTGAGGACAAACATACAGCTCCGGATAATCAATTCGGTTTCAAGGCGGGGCATGATATCATTCATGCTGCGTCTAAACTGGTTTCTGATATCCAATGGAACAAAGGCAAGAAACAGTGCACTGGTGCCTGCCTGATTGACTTTGAGAAGGCCTTCGATACCGTATGGTTAGAAGGACTCATCTGGACGGGTTGGACATTAGTAAACCACTGCTGTATATTCTCTTTGATATGCTCTCCAGTAAACGGTTCATCGTGAAGAATGGCGATGTGACTTCTGCTGGATTATTTAACATTAAAAACGGTCTGCAACAAGGTGCTGTAAATTCGCTGATCCTATTCAACATTTACACAAGTGATCTGAGAGGTTCAGTTCACCATGCCATAGCGTACGCAGACGACTTAATCGCGTACAGATCAGGTCCAAGGATTGAGGTCATTAACATACTCTTGCAACGTGACTTCGATAAAATTAAGCGATATTGCGATGACTGGAAGTTGAAAATCAACTTTCAGAGGTCGGAAACCATTTTGTTTAGGACGCCTTTGTCTGGGGCCTCTAGGGATACCAGAAAGAATTGGCGGAAGTTTTTGATCGTGGGACAGCAGGAGCAGCCACTTGCTTGTCGAAATGTAGTCAGATACCTCGGGATCTGGCTAGATCAATATCTGTATTTCAACAAACATATAGATGTTGCTCTGGCCAGAGCCAAAGGTGCTTTTGCCCTTACAAAGAGACTGTTTTATAACAGCCAACTCGATGCGAGGGTAAAGGTGATCTGCTACATGGCCCTTAACCGGCGTATGCTTGTATTTGGATGCCCCGTGTGGTTCAACGTGAGAGCAAGTTTATTGGAAAAGATTCGGGTGTTAGAGAGGGCTTGTCTTCGGCTTGTCTTCGCTTATACAGAACACCAGAGTCCGAGTACATAAAATTCTATCCTATTGTGCTCTTGTACAATAGGGCGAACCTAATAA